>JAHHFK020006055.1:1307792-1961688 GCA_024533555.2 Aedes koreicus | reverse complement strand
GTTTCCAGTCAATCAACCGATATAAATTAGTAAGCACGGCCACCTAGGAATGTTAAAAGCATTTTCGACTCCGGCTGTGACTCCGGGACAGTTTTGAGCTTCTCCTTTTACGCTCTTGCTGTTGGCTTCTTGAGCATTTTGCCGACATCCTACCTGTACAATCGTCACTCGGTTGCGTAAACTGCCTACCGATCGTTTAAGGTCTCATGTGGAGAGATGTTGCGCATTCGACTGGACCGTAGTAACAAGGACACACATTATAATGAAGGCTTTAAAGCGTAAGTAATTGAATATAAACTATGTGATAAGATAAGACCGAACACCAGCAGAGGAGCCATCGCACACAATTGGTAATTAAAATGCCAACTAATGGGTAGCTTTCTTTACCGTATCTTTTATTTTCTTGCACTGAGGGCACACTGCCATGGACCGGGTGCCTGAATGGTGTCTTGCGGATGTTCCACAAATGGATAGGATTTGCTGTCACGAAACAAGTGAAAGGAAAAAATCTTCTATCCGTTTGGTTTTGGTGCTTGTTTTTGTTTATCATGAAAAAGCAGTTCAATGTTGCTGATTTTCAGAAGCATTTTAGGCAGAATTTTTTTAAAAGTTGAATAATCTTTTGTAAATAAAGATTTTAACAATACTCTTTCTATTATGTATGTTAGTATGTGGGGCCCTCCATAAGTTCAGTTGGTAAAGACGCATCTACAAGCAACATAGATTCAATTCCAAACATAGCAATCGCTGATTTTCAATACTCCTGTCAGCAACCGACGAAGATGTTAATTTCAAGTATTCCTTATCAAGCTCTCGAAAGACGCTTTCAAACTAATTGATAAACTTGAAGTTGTCGTTTTTGTCGTGTTATTAATTGTCGGAACTCATTAGGTTATGAGCATGACCTACAGAAGCTGCGACTCAAGGGATTCCGCAATTTGCTGGTACCGAATATGACACCTGGCAGTTTCGAGTCAAGATGTTCCTGTAAGCCTCAAAAGGTCGGATGCGGTTTCAAAGGAACCACCAACGGTTGCGGCTGAAGCAGCGATTTATGAAGAATTGAATTGGAAGAGAGAGAGAGAGAGAGAGAGAGAGAGAGAGAGAGAGATGTGGAAAACTATCGCCAAGAAGTTGCAGACGCTTAGAGATTCAATGCGCGTACAAGAGCTCGAAGACCTCGTTCGGGCAACTTCAAACAGCCGGTTCGAAACTGGAAAAGTGATATAAGTTCATCGCTCAATCTAACGCTTCCGGAATCGTACGATCCCTTGGTGGCTTTGGAAAATTTGCCGGAGAAGTACCTTACGTACGACATTATGAAGACGCGATTGATAGACGAGGAGTTCAAGCGAAACAAGCGGATCCGGAACAAAGAGGAAAGATCAGCTGCAATTGCTGGAGAAAAGCAAAAGAAGGGCAACAAATTCAATGGAAATGCTACGTTTGCGGTTTTAGAGGCCATATGAGGATCATATGGCCTCAGAAAGAACAAAAGCAACGGCAACATAGCAACTGATTGGAAAGCCGTAGTGTTCATAACTTATTTCGGTGATACCAGGCGAGATAGTGCCGGAAGAATCATTTTCAAGCTTGATTCTGGTTCCAGCGTTCATCTCATGAACACCAAGAAGTATTTTTAGTGTCGGAAGGATCATTTTCTTCCAGCGTTCATCTCGTGAACACCAAGAAGTATTTTCCAACGCTCGCTGAATTAAAGCAGTCTATAAAATCCACGTTGCGAAAGATGGTCAATCGTTGACCGCGAGTCAGATAGGAGTTGTCAGTTGAATCAGCAACCGTGGATTACTTATGTAAGCTAAGTAGGTGCTATTTGTTCCCGATCTGAGAGAAAATCTGATGACCGCCTAGAGGCTGACTAAAGCAGGCGTTGAAGTAATTTTTGGAAGTAAACTGAAGAAGGATGGATCTAATATAGCCACCGCTCCATCGTGTGGTCACCTTTGCGAGCTGAAAGTGAAGGTTGATCAACGAGAAACAAATCTGTGCAGTTCGGATGCTGTTAACCTGTGACATCCTCGAATAGGTCATCTTGGTGAGAATAACATGAAAGCGATGGTTCGTGAGCAATTTAGTTCATGGAATGAAGATAAATGTTAGAAAACTCGATTTTTGTAATACTTTCATCCAAGGAAAACAATGTCGAGAACCGCCCTAGTAGCACACTTGTTGCAGATCAGTAAAATTAACTTCAATATGACCCAATTAAGTCACAGTCAAGTAACTGCAACTAATGTTAATAATTTTGTGTAACTTGGGCGTTCAACGGCACACGAGAAAGGGTTACTCGCATGTTGGAACGTGCGCACCAATCGAATCACACACATGGGATGACTTCTGCTGCTTTGTGTCGTTCATCAATGACCATTCTCATTTAGCGATGGTGTTCCTGCTCAAACGGAAGTCAGAAGTATTCTCGAAGTTTCAAGGCATTGGCATTGGCAACTGCGGTGCATGGAGTAAGTATTTCCAAGCTGACGGTCGACCATAGCCGAGAATACTATTCAAGTGATCAGAACCGATTCTACAAAAAGAAAGTATTAGAGCCAACCGCTGTCGTGGAAAAATGTAACCGCACTTTAGTTGAGAAGGTGTGAACGATGCTGATAGATTCGAAGTTACCAAAGTTAATGTGGGGAGAAGCTGCCCTGACTGGCGTGTTTCTCATGAATTGAAGCCCAAAGGAACAAATTCCTGCCGTAAGATGGACAGGTAAGCAAACAAACCTAGACAAATTGCGGATTTTCGGATGCCACGCATACGTCTGGATACCCAACCGGTATTGCAAGAAACTAGATGCCAAATATAAAGAACTGGTTGATAATGGTAGGGTGTGCTCCTATCGAAATTGGTGTTAGACTGTGGAACAGGAACGTTCGCCGGAATGTGGTTGCTCGTGACGTCAATTTTAATGAAAACTGTTATCCGTACGCTAGAGAATGCACCGACCAAAGAGAAGACAGATTTGTGGTTCCTGTGACGTACGAGCAAGAAGAGAAAGAGTTACAACAAGTCTTTACAACAGATGAAACGCTTGAAGTAAATGTGGAATTCGAGCCGGAAGACAAGGCTGAAATTGACGACGAAGTTGAAGTAGACGAACCCACCGCGCCTCCTTTACATCTTGAAGACGATCTATCCACGAGGTGCAACGAACGAGAGTACAAGTTTTCGGGTAAGTCAACTATAAAACTGGTTTCGAAGCTACTGCTGTCCATTCTCTATCCCCAGATGGGCTAGTCAGTTCTAACGATATAGCAATGTGCAGTAAATCTGATCTCTGGATGATGGCGGTTGAAGAGGAATATCCGTCGATGAAATCCAACAACGTGTGGAAGTTTACAAAGCCAGCCGATGAAGTTTGGCCAAATGGGTGTTTCGGCTAAAAGAGAATACAAATGGACAACTCGTTCTTCATAAGACTCGACCCGTGGTGAAGGGGTTTCTGCAGCGTCCTTGAATCGACTACGAAGAAACGTTCAGTCCTTTAGCACGACTGGCTACTGTCCGTGTGGTCTGGCTGTTGCTGTGCATTATGGCATTCATTTACACCAAATGGACGTGAAGACGGCTTTTCTTCATGGCGACCTGGAACAACAGCTGTTCATCGAGGTTTTAATGCAGTTTCGGTTGATTTCAACACCGTTTGCAGGCTGCAGAAGTCATGGACTGCATGATTATGGACTGAATCGCCACGTTGTTGGAAAGAGAGAATAAATTCTGTATTTCCGAAACAGTGATTTACACGATCAAGACGTGACTACTGCCTGATATTGTAAGCAGCAAAGGACGATAAAGTATTTCAAGTTATTTATGTCGATGATTTTCTCATGCCTGGCCGAAAGTTGATTACAATCAAACAGCTGTAACAGCACCTGTCGAAATAATTCGAGATGTCTAACTGTGGAAACATTAAGCATTTCTTAGGCATGGAGTTTGACTACCGTAAAGATATCAAAAAGCTGAAATTGTCGCAGGAATCCAACGCTTTAAAAATTCTGGCAAACTTTGGAATGTCGGAATACAATCCCCTTAAGACACCCATGAAGAAGTGCCTTCAGATGAGCTGAAAACGCGCACGAACAGCAACCCCATACAGAGAACTATGTACCATATGTACCAGAATTGCAGCACTGCCCTACGGAAATTCATTGCAAGACTCTGAGGCAAACAGCCCGCTGATGGCTTGAAGGCTACCAGCAGCGTGCATTTGGTGTATACACGAGAAAAGGAGTCCAAAGCACTAATTGGTACGTGGACTCACTGGGTCAAGATAAGAATTCTGTTATTGGCTTTCTCTTCAAGATGCTTGGTTCATCCAAGCCGGCAAGCCGAAAACAAGCCACAGTATCAACGTCTTCCAGCGAGGCAGAATATGTCGCTCTGAGCCCGGCGTTTCTGAAGCAATATCTTGCACGGAGTTCTGGAGGATGTGAACTGCAAGGTAAATGGACCCGTGATAATATTCAAAGACAACCAAGGATGTGTTGGTATGGCAAGAAACCCTAAATTAGAACGTGTCAAGCATATCGAAATAAAACACCATTTTGTTCGAGACAACGTAGCAGAAGAAATTATCCAGATTGAATCTAGCGGATATAATTAACAAAATCTCTGGACACCACCCGGTTCCAGATTCTAAGGTCGATGAATGAAGTCACCGATTGAGAAGGGGTATGAAAAACCAAGGCAATCGCTGATTTTCAGTACTCCTGATAGCAAGATGTTAATTTCAAGTATTCCTTATCAGCCTCTCCTCCAAGAAGGACTTGTTCAAACTAAATAATAAACTTCCATACTTAATCGTTCTTGTCGAGTTATTATTGGGCAGAATTTATCAATTTTTAAGTCTCACTTCCTTTGTGGTGGCTTCAATATATGTCCTACAATTGAAGGCATCCAAGAAGAAAAAGAAGAAGAAGTAAAATAATAATTTCCAAACAACAATCAAACGACTTATCACTGTTTTCAGCATTTTGTGGGTACCGTAAAACGGGGTAACATAGATCCCGTTTATCTGTATTTTTTGAAGATGACATGATTCATATTTTTTACACACACAAGTCTCTGTAAGTTTACGCTAATTAAAAAAAAATCATGAGTGTTTATATAAAAAAAATTTAAATATTAAATTTTAGAATCCATCTTTGGGGTTAAATTGATCAGCACCTTAAAATGCCTTGGAACTGGATGTTTAGAAATGCTTTTGACTGGATTGAGGTTCTCTGAATCTGATTTTATTGCTGAAATTCTCATTCTCATGTTATTTCTACAGAAAGCATGTGTATCATATATGAAAAAGATTTGATGATAGGCATGATTATGCCTGAATGTAGGTAAAAATCAATGGACATTTTGGGAAGCCAATAGTGTTTCTGAAGGGTAAACGTTTTACCAATATTATTCAAATAATTCAGTTCATTTCAAATTAGCCGAAAAATAAAATCTCGCTCCAAAGTTAATGACGTCAGTCAGTACAACTTTTTCAACAATTGTTAAAATGTTTCTTATTATATTTTTTAAAGTAAAATATACTTTTTTGTTTTGAGCAATGGAATCCTCATACGATTATTGCTGATCTCTTTCACAGAAACTTGTCTACGCTTCAACTTGAAACGCATCCCAAGACTATCAAAATTACCCCGTTTGGCGATATTACCATGAGTTCATGAGACCACGTATCTGTTTGTTTCGCAATGGCCACTAGGTCGTCGTGGAAAAGGATCCGGATGACCTACTGGGATTTCTCAAGCGACTAATCAATTTTCTCGGAATTTTGTAGAAATGTCAGCAGAGACAATGTTATGTTTTTGCATCACAAAATTCACCTGGCGACCCAGGTTCAAAACAGGCTCAAAAAATCTGAAGAAAATACATCTAATTTTTCATTGGAACAAAAGCTTATCAAGCCGTCATACTACTGAATCAGTAGTACTGATATAGGAATTTTGTGGATATTGTCGTGACCTGATCGAGGTTTCCAGCCTTGATCAACCGCCTCAACGTTAGACACTTATGACTGTGCTCTACAAAATCCGTCAGATAACTGATGTTTGTTGGGGAGGATTGTACTGATACTTGATACCATTGAACTCACCGTGTAACCTTTTTACAATATACGTTTCACAGATAGGAGATTTGAATCCATTCTAGGAACAAACAATATTTAATTCATTATTACAGTTCGCTTATTACAAACATTGCACAAAAATCAAAGCATTATTACTGTTACTATTATTATCAATATTATCATTCAATTACTATATCTACCACAGATATGTCAATATTATATTTCTGCATAATGACCACGTGATGGCCCGGAAACAGGTTCTGCTGAAAAACCATTCAATTTCCATTGGAACAAAACCAGATCAGTGTTCTCAGAATTTATTGGACATATCAGTAGAGACCATGTCATGTTTTTTTTCTGTCATACCTGGCTTCATGTTTTTGTAATAACTTCATGCTTCAAAGATCATATAATGTTGTACATAAAATGTTCAAAATATTATATTATGTGTTAGATTATTATAGCTCCTCTTTGTTAATTCATGTCACTCATGATTATTAACATGTAAATGTTTCACCAATAAGGCATTTATTGAACAATAGGAAACAATTTCATATCTAGCTCGCTACACACATGAATGTATTATATAATCTTTTATTCAAGTGTTCATCCGACCCGTTTCTTCATTGGTCATTACATGAAGGCTCACGGCCATCAGTCCTTTGTCGAGTAAGGACTTGTATGAATTCAGTTAGAATGGAAAAGGAATAGCTATCTGAACGCTAGCAAATGAAGAATAAAGCATTCACGTTCGGTTCCTATAATAGCTTTGATGATCGGGTTCATGAGGTCTTTGTACTGTACACTAGGGTGCCAATTAAAAGCGACTTTTCGAATTTCAAAAAGAATAGTGCTCAAAAGTTTCGTCTCCTCGAAAAAAGCTCCCATGCAAGATTGGAGCTCAATCGGACCTCGTTAAGTGGACCCCCAAAACGGTCAAAGTTTGACTTTTTTGACCCATGATAAATTTCCCAAGCCCCCCCGTTATCTGAAATTTCCGAAATCGAAATTTTTTTTGGGCCAAATGTCTTATAAATGCATAAATTGTCGAGATCTGGTGTTATCTCGAAAAAAACTTTTTTGATAAAAATCGACTTTCTGGGACTTAGGCAATTATCTAGTTGCGAGAGTGTATTGAATTTGAGTCCATCGTATTTTATTATCTTTTATATCATCATGAATGGTGTGAATGGTCTACAGATACAAATTCTGAATTGAATACGTCAATTAAAAATATCAACGTTTAATTTTGGACCCTTACTGATACAGCGACATTATTATTATTATTATTATTATTATTTATTAAAAAGATTTTAAATTATAAGTAAATCATTCGTCTATGGCAATAGCGATATTATTTGCAAGCTTTTATGCAAATTAAAGCTTTAAGTGATTTAACACATACATTTAATTTTACATTGAAGTCAATTTGTAATATTCAAGTCGATGAAATAATACAGGTTTCGTTATTACTGTATTGTTAACATTTGATATGTGATGTTTCATTAGAGTGGTTTACTTCATTCGATTGGTTTACTTGTCTTCTATAAAGATGAGTTTTTTTTGGTAAAACAATTAAAAAAAAATATACCTTTCTATCTTTCTACGAATTTCTATCCACAAATCAAAAGATTGTGGTACGGACAATCACATTATCCTTGCATAATTTCCCCCAAAAAGGAACCGAACTTAGTTATTATCGAAGGAGAATTTTTTATTTTATTTTATTTGTCGTCAATCATTTCGTAGACCTTGTTACATTTTTGCTTAACATCTAAGAGTTTTTAATTAACTATTGTCTAGTTAGCCTAACAAAAAAAAACTTTTTAAGTGTATTTTTATTCATTGTGATATCAATCGTTTCGCTGTATGTGTTGAAACAGGACATCATTCTATTTAAAGGAGCATTTTTGGCATAGTTCGTTCTTTGATAGTTTATAAGAAATAAATTTCTATTTCTTAGAGAGCGAGTAGGAGCATAAAAATTTAAGTTTTCTAATATTTCTGGACTGTTTATTCGTTGCTCAATAACATCAGCTATGAAAGCAATCATTGCGAACCCTCTTCGTCTTTGAAGTCCTTCTAAATTAATCATCAAACATCGCGACTCATATGATGGTAATGGCAGACGTGTCCAACCTAATTTTCTTAGAGCAAACAACACAAACTGTCTCTGAACCGATTCTATACGGTTTACATATTTTCCTTGATATGGAGCCCAAACAATGCTACAGTATTCTAGTATGGGCTTCACATATGCCACATATAGTTTTTTTTAATGTGTAAGGGTCGTTGAAATGCAAACTATATCTTTTAATAAACCCAAGCATGTTATTTGCTTTATAGATGATATTATTGTAGTGATCAGCAAAGGATAACTTAGAGTCAAGTATTACTCCTAGGTCTTTAATTTGATGACATCTTTCAATTACTATCTGACCTAGAGAAACTGTTTTTTGTGTTATGGAATGCTTTCTCGAAAACGATATAGAGGTGCATTTTTTAACGTTAAGTTCTAACAAGCTTTTTTACACCAGGTGTAAAAAATATTGATTTTGTGTTGAAAAATAACAAAAATATGTGGTTTGTGTATTTCCATAAACAGTTTCATGTCTGCATATAATGAGACTTGAAGAACTTTCAAAAAATTTTCTACATCGTTAACAAATAAAACAAATAATAAGGGACCAAGATGTGAACCTTGTGGCACTCCAGATGTGACATTTACTATTTTAGAGAGATTGCCGTCAAGTCTTACTCTTTGCGTTCTTGTTGTCAAGTAGGACTCGATCCATTTCAGTAATCTTGGATTAAATCCTAACTTTGATAAAGAAAAAAGCACAAAAATATTTTCTCTCTCGCAAAGTATAATAAAATATAAAATATCCTACACAATACACCCTCACCTCACGAAAAAGAAAAAAGAAAAAAATAAAAGTTGATGATTTTTCCCCCCACCCCAATCCTGTTATATAATATAAATTTTAGAGAAAAAAATTTTTAATAATAAAAAAAACAAAAATGTAAGGGAAGAAAAAAGAGAAACCCCCCCCCAGTAAATTTTATTATATTTTTTTTTCCCCTTTTTAAAAATTGGAAAAAAAATGATTTCCTCCAAATGGCGGGAAAAATACTCGACTTCAGTGATAAATTAAAAAGCAAAAATAAAGGCTCAACTAATTCTTTTGAAAACGATTTGAGAAATATAGCAGGTAAACCATCTGGTCGTGAGATGTATAGACCTTGAAAGAAATCAGCAAATAAGTCACATATTTCATTAGAAGTATTACCACTTTTGTCATCTAGATGCATTTTAGAAGGAAAGCTCTGAGATTTTCGTTTCTCTTTAACATGTTTGAAGAAGTATATAAGATCCAATTTTATATTGTTTTCAATTTTTGTGTTGTGTTCTTTGTATGCCATTTTCATTTCAAGATTTAACTCAAGATTTACCAGAGAGCCTCTCATTGTTAGGTAGGTCCTTTTGAAAAAAAATTTCATTCCGATTGCGATACTTCGCAAAGGTAAAACAGTTCGGTGTTCTTGTCGCATACAAAATCCGCTTATCAAGCATCAGTGAGCTTCCCATTTTTGTTTTGCACTATCTGTGCAAACTCAGAATTAAAAAGATCAGATTTATTGGTCTGATACTTACCCCGGGGACCCTAACGTTGGGGAACTGTTGAATTTAACAATGGTCGTAGTAGCAATAAGTAGCAATCGCTCCGTATTGTCATTTATTACTTCCAAACTTCGGCATTTTCATGTTCTTTTTTTCCAATTCCACTGCGCAATATCAGTTTCCAACAAGGATCCCAGAATCTCTAGAGCATAGAACAGTTTTTTAGTATCCTGACCAGTGTCTGTTTTTATCACTTACTATCATATGTAATGAAAAGCATTTCGAGTCAGTGTAGATGAATTTTATTTCTTTTGAAAATCTCAGATGTCCAAATCAAGGGCGATGAACAAATCAACTTATTATGCTTCTATGACTACTCGTTCTTGATACTCATTAGAGTTTGAGTTTCCAGGGCAGCTTTGTTAAAATCGCAAGTGATCATGAAACATCAAAAAGTCATTTTCAATTCAACCAAAATGATTATTTTTAATACCGCAATCGCAGAGTCTTACTGCCTTCTATCATCATAATTACAACCTGTAGTAATTGTAACCTGTCGATCTGAGCCTAAAAAATTACACATCATGTTCTATATAAAATAAAAACATATATTGTTTCTTCATTTGATACTCAAAATCAACCTCACCTAGATGAAATTGTATATTGATATTGACAACATCACAGGCGATAATGAATATCAATCGACGAATGAATAAAATCAAAGAACGACTTCGAAACTCAGCGGTTGCTCTGGTCGAGAGAATACTGGCATTTCTAAATTCAAATTCACGAAGATAATTGGTCTGTCCGGTAAGGTTATCTTCATTTTCAGTTCATTTGAGAGCACATGAATTGATTTTTACCGGCACTGATCCTGACTGCCTACCCAACAAACATCGATGCTGAATAACTGATTGTTCATGCAAATTTGGAGAAGTTGTTCAGCTTTTTCTTCTAGAAAGCTGAATAACTTCTCCAGATTTGTTTGAACAAGCGGTTATTCGACACTGATGTTTGTTTGGTTGTACTCAAAATCACTAGCAGTTAAATATTTTTCTTGCTGTAGCTTCTTTCTGCTCACTAGTTAGTAGATTAGTCTTTGCTGTCTTAGTTTCTTCCTCCTCAAAATCACTACATGAGATAGTTTCCGTTGGACCAGACTCACTTGTTGTTCTGGTTGTTCTTGCAAATACCCAAAAGTTTGTTTTCCTCTTTATTCTTTGTTTTATACTTCTTCGCGATGTCGAAAAGGTTCTGCATTGAATCAGAGAATTCCTTTCTCTTATCAGTTTCTTTCGCCGTCATACTTAGCAAGTGCTGCTGTAAGCTTTTTCAAGTTTCGTAGTATCGCAAGATTTTATGTTCCATTATCACGTCGTCGATCAAGGGGTTCAAATGTTTTTTATTCCATGATGCCTTCAAAGCTGGTGTTGTTAACCGTGCACTAGTTCTGTGGATTTACTTCTCTGCTCGCAAATGAAACATGAATTTTCGGAAAACTTCACTGTTGACGAAGTAATTTTCGGAGATTCTGCGAAGCAAAACTCGTTATTTGCATGTGAGTTAGCTCGAAACTGTAAATGTGGTATTTATTAAATTTTGTATTTTGTTTAAATTTAACCTACGTACAATTTGTCTCCAATTTGTGTTTTTATCGCCAACAGAACGAATTTGATTTATATGTAACTTAGTGTTGTGTGCAATTCTATAATAATAAGAACATTAGTTAACTAACAAATTATAATTAGAATAATAAATTCACCGAACGTTGTTTATTACACTTCTACACAGTCTACAATTCAATTGTCTGATCAACAATTCAATGATCCCTTTTATGACAATAGAGTCTACTTTGACATATGAGCTATTGGCTCATTTGGATGAACCGAGGGGTGTAGTGCACACCGTGTTGCAGGAACATTCACTGTATTTCGGCAAATTTGAATCCGTATTTTGATCAAGGCGGCTAGTGTTGTGCTTCCTTGTGCATTATCGTTATTAGTACGTTTTAATTTAACTACTCAAAAGAAAACCTTAAAGAAAATATCTTAACAAAGTTTTTTGCATGCCAAAAAAAATCATGGTTTCCAACTATACAAACAACGTTAATTGGTTAGATTTGTTGGAAATATTTTGTTTGGTTTTAATTTCCAGGGCCAGGTAGATGCAAATAAGGGAATGGATCTAATGAAATATCACATATTATATGTTAACAGTGTCCTACGATGGTATAATACAATTGTCCTCAATATCCCATTCAAATTCTAAATTTTTTGGAATTTTTTGAATTCTTCGACTAAAAGGACCACAAAAGCAATTTAACCACTCTGATAAAATATCACATATTAAATGTTTACTATGACCAACGATAACACAGGCGATGTGTAAATACTATTGTCTTCACTATTCCATTCAAATTCTCAATTGTTTTTTTAAAGGACCACCCTAATGGAAAATAAGTAGACCACCCTAATGAAAAAACACATATCAAATAAAGACATTCGCAAACGATTGTATAGGACAGGTATCAATTGTATTATCTTCAATATTCCATTCAAATTCCACTTTTTTGATTCATTTTTTTTTTAATTTTTCAACAAAAAGGACCACCCTAAGGGAAAATAAGTGAACCGCCCTAATGAAATATCTCATATAGTATGCCAACAGACGCCAACGATGATATCGGATATGTTTCAATACTATTGCCATGAAGATCTCAGCAGTTGAATTCAAATCACTCCCGCAAATCGATAATTGGCCAAGAGTCCCAGAAAGTCGATTTTTTTCAAAAAATATTTTCTCGAGATAACATCAGATCTCGACGTTTTAAGCATTTCTAAGGCATTTTGCATAAAAAAAATTTGATTTCGGATATTTCCAACAACCCCTTCTCCCCTTCCTGAGGATATTTTTCATGGGTCAAAAAAGTCAAACTTTGACCGTTTTGTGGGTCCACTTAACGAAGTCCGATTGAGCTCAAATTTTGCATGGGGGCTTTTTCCGAGGAGACGAAACTTTTGAGCACTACTCTTTTTTTGAAATTCGATGGTCAAATTTTTCCCATACATTGGATTGGCACCGTACCCACAGCCTCCGCTACGGACGTAAATTTGGGATGGCCCAATAGAAAAGGGTTAACCGCCAAAAAATAATTCTTATATCTAGTGATAGGCCAGTAATCTCAGCTGCAATCAAGCAATCTCAACGAATCTGGATTGGCTATCCCCTTTTGTTGTTTGTATATTTCATAGAGAAATGCACACGCAAAACCTCTCCAATTAACGAGTTTCCTTCTATTTATATAGAGCCTCCAACGCATCCCCTGTCTCTGCGGTCTGCACTAGAATTTTGGATCGTAAAGTTAACAAAATTGATCAAATGCTAGAAAAAAATGGTTTCAATATTTCAAATAAAATAACAATATTAATATATGAGATTCCCGATCACTGAGAGAATCCGAAAATCCTCAACCTGGAGTGTATTTACATAAATACTTCTTGATGAAATCAACTCACCTGTATATGCGGTTCATCAAAGTTTCCGCCTCAATGATTTTTATCTTTTCCAACTGTGGTTACTCAATACGTTACATTGGTTTCTTTGCTTTGCAGTTCCTATCTAGAGAGAATCTTTTTCTGGTAGGTTACATTCACAATAGTTTTCGTTTTGTTACGGCTTATTTCAGTTAGTGACTCGAATTCACTCCTATGTTAATAGACTTAATTCCCTTCTTCTGCTTGCCCAACTACAACGCATCCATCCGCTACAAAAAATAGTTAATGTAGAAAACAGACATTTGTCGCCGTTTTCTAGCATTAAATTGAAGTTTATTGCCAGTAAGTAGGGAAACACTAGAAACAGAAAAGAAAAAAATGCGCGAGGAATCATCTAAATAAAAACAAAATAAGCATCTACAGAATGGGGCCATTAAAATTAGCTAGTTCTGCCCTTTAAAAAGTGCAATTTACGCTTGCGGTCGGCTGGTTTTCTTTGAGCAACGTCGATGTAAATAAACGTATTCGGATTTAAACGAAACGATCACGTTTTATATTTTTATAATGATATCAATTTTAAAGACGACCAAACGTGGTCAAAGTAGTGAGGGAACTGCCTGAATCACAGATTTCAGAGATAAGTTGGCGTTATACAAATGAAAATTGATTGTTCTTATTTCCAAAGCATTGGATAATTTTTTTATAATCACAGTTTAGATTTCTTTTTGGACGGAACTTATTGTTTAGGAGAACATTCTAGTAAATTTAAAACTCATTGAAATAGCAAACGGCAGTTCGACTCGTAGGGGTTATTGTCTGCACGAAGGGCTTGCATTAATAAACTTAGCTTAAAATGATAAACTATTGCATCTATATGTCTCTGAGTTCCGTTCAACATTTCATCACGGCTATAAAAATTATGTACTATCATTTATTGCACAATAAAACACTCAAGCAACTTCAAGACGAACCCGTCAAATTACCATCCTTTGCTCATTCTTTCCTCCATCTATCATATTTTCGCATCAAAACCAAGAGCCAGTGAGATGACATGGAACCAAACGTGAACGGACATTTTTAGGCCACAACGAATCAAGAATCACCATATTCATTTGTGCCAGTCACGGCACGGCATAAACTGAAAATCAATTTCCAAGCATTATAAAATGTTTCTGCGATTCGTTTTTGGCGCAAACAAAATTACATTTAATAATACTGCGAGGTTGCTCAAAGGGTACGGAATGCCCATTTTCTGCATTTGCTTGTCCATAAAGTGGTGGTTCGTTGAAATTACTTTTTTGATTGCATCCGCCATTTTAGTTCAAGAGTGAGAGGGAAACGAGATATAATCGTTGGTAACATTGTAGCTCGTTGTTGTTGGCTTCTATCGGAGGAAGGAAAACTTTATCTATGAAGAGATTCAATTTTTCTATAACCTATTTCCCCGTTCTCGGGCCAAGTCATGGTTAGCCAAATACAGGTAAGATACCAGGTTCACGTTAAAACCAGGAAGAGCACTCATAAAAGAGCCATAACAATCAAAGAAAATGTGGTTTTCCAACCGGATCACAGTTGTCGGCTTGTTGGTCACAGCCTCGAACTCATTTTATGTAAATGAGAAATTGGCCTTCATCCATAGGCAGGAGTGGAGTGAGCACACGGGCGTGTAAAGGATTTAGCTAGTGTTTTGATTAAACTGACTTCCATTGATGACGGCATGGATTCTTTTTTCTAGGATTTATAAGTTTCTGTCAATTTACAACGTTGGGTTCTAGGTGAACTCACAGTAATTAATTGAGAAATTATGTGAAATTTAAACTAACTGCTCTTAGAAGTAGCACCAACATAAACCAACTTAAGTATGTACACTACTTCTGTGGAATCGTGAAATGGACTATCATTCACTAGCTAAAGATGACTTGAATCAACATAGTCTTTACCCCAACCTTTGCAGCCCACTGAAAAAGAAATACTTTCTGTGCTTGTTTATCGAAACAAATGAATAATTTTACTGGCCATTCATTTGCAGCAGAGACGAACCAGAAAGACTGGCAGGAGGCATCCGACCGCAGTTTATGAGCTTTTTGTACTTTCAGAAAACAATAATAAAGCGAAAACCAATTGCATTTATCTGAGACCGGTATTTGTGGTTATCTGTTTTGTACGCAGAGATGCCTTCGGAGAGTAACTACTTCTGGTTTAAATGGCACGCTTGTTTGACAAAGAGTTGTACAATCTCATTACTGGACAACTCCACTCGTTATTTTCTATCCACCGTACACAATCGCCTATTCAAAAACCAATTGGGCTGCAATTTCCATAAGTCTTGTACATAATAGGGGAGAGTTGCCTATAAAATGAAAACGGAATGAAATGTGTTACAAATCGAAGAGGTGACAAACAGCATTCTAAGTTTTGGGTGTTCACATTATGCCGATTGTATCAGAGTTGTAAATTTTCTCGACATTCATGGGCATAGAGTAGCGTAAATGATCTTGAGTGCTCCTATAATTAATTTGATCTTGAGTTGACCCGCTCCTAAGACAACATCTCGATGCCGCAACATAAACATGTGTAATGATTACATTGATTTTATCCTGTTCCTAACTAAAATATTTGTTACCAAACAGCGTTTTTAAATTGGCAGTTATTTTGCTTGAGACCTGTACGAATGTGATCTGCAATTCACATCTAGAGAAATACAAACTAAGCGTCACATGTCTATTTATTTTAAAAATTAATATAACCAAATACATAAACTATTATGTTTAATGATGAAAACCCCTGCAATACTTATCAAAACAAAATAATTTAATAAATTTGCTTTCTCCAAATATAATCATGAATACTGAAGGTCTAGAGAGGACCTAGTAGGCGCGCATATTCAAAACAAAATAATTTAATAAATTTGCTTTCTCCAAATATAATCATGAATACTGAAGGTCTAGAGAGGACCTAGTAGGCGCGCATATTTATTTAGACGAATGCCATGCCAAATGACCGATAAAAGTCGAATTTTTAAATGATTATCTCCGATTGGGATAAAACATTGCATAGGCTTTCGGTGTCAGAGACTGATCATTTTCCACTGATGAAAAAAAAATTGATTCTAGAGTAAGTTTTGAAAAGGTCGTAAGTGTTTTTGCACAAGTTTTTCAAACAATTTCAACTTGAAAAGTGTTAATTGTATGAAAAAACTGTCTGAGAACAAAATGTAGGGAACTAAAAACTTCATTATAAACCATAAATTTAAAAAAAATCAAAATGCATATCTTAATTTTTTTTTCCAAATTTTTATTTACCACAAAAACTAGACATCTAAACGCGCATTTTCATGACTTCAGCTTGATGGAGAGGTTTTAAAAAATAAAGTTTCTGAAGAAGCCATTTTGGGAATATTTCCAAAACATTGATTAACTATTTCCATATAAACACATGTGTTCGATGGAAAATTATGATTCCTGGGGCAATTCTAACCAAAAAATCTATGCAGAATTAACTTCCTAAGTATTACCATTTTCGAGATTTTGAAACGTAATTTTTTTAAACTCAAAAAACATTTGTAAATGGGTGGGCGTTGATATTGGTTCTGTTCCATGGAAGAAAAACATATCATATTGGTCTTTAAGTACATTAAGAGCATAGATACTGTATATGAAAATCATGAGATTCAACTCTTTAGAACTCATTAAGTGGCCCTGAAAAGGGCCTGTGGTATTTTGTTGTTTGTTGTTTCAGGTGTGGTCCGAGTAATACAGAAAATCGTCAAATGCTAGGTGATGGTTGGTTGTCGAATAGGTAGGTGCTGTCATTCAGGTTCAAGTTCCACGATATCTTCTTCCTTCTGGTTTAATGGTGTGGGCACTTTGATGGCGAGTACAGACAACAAAGGTCTATGATATGAAAAATATGAACAATAACATCTGCACTCCACGCCGATATATTTAACAAAAGTTTAATCTATGCAAGAAAAATCAAGTTATTGCTTCATTCCGAAGATAAGCCAAAATTAATTTAAAGTGAACATCTCGTCATGTTGTGCCGTTGTCAGTGCCCACGTGGTCACGGGTGTTGGCGTATTGGGCTTCTGACACAGACCCTCGAAGCAGGCTCGCTTGCTGGCCTTTATCTCCCTCTTTACTGCGGCCTTCGCGGCGACTAGCGCCCCTCTACGCTCGATTCTATCGGCGTCTGACCGCGCTCTTTCCACCCTCCGTCTTGCGTGGAGGCATGTTCTTCGGAGGTCGGCGATCGACTCCGTCCACCAATACACCGGCGATCTTCCATTCCTCGGTTTGACTTCCCTCGGCATGGTCGCATCGCACGCTCGTGTAAGTGTCATAACAAATCGTTCGCCGCAAGGCTCCTGGGTTTCGCGTAAGTTTCGTTCTCTCTCAAGCGCCTCTTTAAAAGTCTCTACATCAAAGTAGGACGTCCTCCATCTGCGGGCGAATGGAGTGGATGCTCCTCCTTCCGCGCGCTGCCTTGACGATACAATAACGTACCGCCAAGTGGTCGCTATGGGTGTAGCCATCATCCACCCTCCAATTGCTAATTAGCCCAGGACTGCTAAATGTTATATCGATGATCGATTCCGCTCCGTTTCTATGGTAGGTACTCTTGGTACCCACGTTGGCTAGGTCCACATTGAGCCTAGCCAAGGCCTCCAGAAGAATCTGGCCCCTAGGGTTGGTAAGGCGGCTCCCCCACTCGAGCGCCCAAGCGTTGAAGTCCCCCGCTATTACCAACGGGTTCAGGCCAGTTAGCTCCGTCATCCGATCGAGCATATTGGAAAACTGTTCAATCGGCCACCTTGGCGGTGCGTAGCAGCTGCAGAAGAACACTCCATTCCCTTTTACAACCTCGAAGCCTTCGTTTGTGATAGACACAACCTCCTGAACCGGGTACTTGCCCGTCGTCCATAATGCCGCTATATTAGACCTGTCCGCAAACCAGTTCCCGTTGCTGGATGGGATGCGGTATGGGTCAGAAATTATGGCGATATCCGATGCCGACTCACTAACTGTCTGACACAGCAGTTTCTGGGCTGCCTCACAATGGTTCAGGTTTAGTTGGGTTAACCCCCCCCCCCCCCCCCCCCCCCCTGTCTGTACAATCCCGCGCCTTGTGGCTAGTGCTGCCACACCTTCTGCACAAGTTGCTACTATTTGGGCCTTTGCATTCCCAGGACATGTGCCCGCTCTCTAGGCATCTGAAGCATGCCTTCGGCGGCTGGTGTAGGCTTAGTGGGCATATTGACCATCCCACCTTCACCTTCGCCACTTTCAACGCCGCGTCTGCGTGCACTGCCGCTACCCTCAGGGTTGCCACCTGGGTCCCGAGTGGACCCTTCCTCAGACGTATGTCTGCGGCAGCAACCTCGACCTTGCACTGTTCCTTCAGTGCAGTGGAGATCTCGTCTGCCTCGGTGATCTCATCCAGGTTTTTACACTGGATCGTCACCTGCGAGACGAGGGCGCGCACCTCCAAACCCTTACCTAAGGCCTGTTTTGCCAGGTCCCTATACGCAGGGCCCTTAAGCGTTGTCGCTTTTTTAAGCTCCAGGAGCATTTCGCCAGTGCGGGTACGGCGTATAGTCCGCACAGCGGCGCCTAGGCCTGCCAGTTTAGCGTCCCCACGCATCGCTTTCAAGACCTCGGAGTACTTAGACGCCTCGAGTGTGTGTGTGTGTGTGTGTGTGTGTGTGTGTGTGTGTGTGTGTGTGTGTGTGTGTGTGTGTGTGTGTGTGTGTGTGTGTGTGTGTGTGTGTGTGTGTGTGTGTGTGTGTGTGTGTGTGTGTGTGTGTGTGTGTGTGTGTGTGTGTGTGTGTGTGTGTGTGTGAGTGTGTGTGTGTCTAACTTTTTAAATAAAATCCTCAATACGTCTACAAATCGGGCTAGATGGCAAACCTGGTACTCAACGATCTGGGCGCAGCCGAGGATGGATAGATGCAGCTGCGAATCAAGTGCTGGGGCATGAAATTGTTGGTTCGGTGTTATCTGTATAGATGTTAACCAAATTAATAAATAATATGTCTACAAATTTTAACTAGGGGAACTTCCCCCATATTATTCGCGTTGTTCCTATATTCATCCTACGATGAACCAAACAATTGGGCAGTTGAAGGATTAGTTAGTAATGTTTGTTGTAGTTATTTAACGTAAGCAAACATTATTAGAAAACGAAACCGATCCTTCAACTGTCCAATTGTTTGATTCATCGTAGGATGAATATGGGAACAATGAGATTAATATGGGGGCAGTTTCCCTGTATGCTTTTTTCAGCGAACTGTATTTTATCACATACGTTTTGATCACGTTTTTTCGTTGCAAACCTTTGTTCATATCAGAGAGAATATAATTAATGAAACCATTTCATGGCGGGAATGGTACGTTTAGCACCTTCGTACCTTACAGTGGGGCGTTTGATTTCCAGTACCTAACCGGAATTTTATTACGTCCTATATGTATCTCCCCAGCGTCCATAAATACTTAGCACAAGCAAACATGTGCAAAAACTGCCGAACAAAAGGCAATGATTACTCCACTCTTTCCCCTGTTTGTTCTTTATTCTAACAGCGCATTGATTGGAAGAGATATGATCCCTCCTACCTCGTTCCAAGCGAACAAAATAAAAGCTCTCAGTGCTGCACATGGTACTGTGTACATACCCATTTTATTACGTCGACGAAACGTTTCTTGAATACAAAGTGCCTTTTTTATTGGGATATAGTTTTACTTTTTCAGCAACCGTTTTGTTTTTCTTCCCCACAGAAGCCACTTTTGTCGTATTGCTTATTGAATGAATGTGATTCTACTGTTGCAATGCATAATAGAATATTCTTTCTATTTTGGATGTTTTGTCTTCTATCCATGAATCTGGGATGAGGGACAATAAGGGACCTCATTGCGATGAGAAAAGTAATAAGGTTTAACAGTAGATTGGTTTTATCCGTTTCCGTTAGGGATGTTCGGGTTTTTATTTTCAACATTGTAAATCAAATTTTAAGCCCACACTCAGCCAAATTACCTTAGGTTAATCATAAGTTGAATCGAATAAAACATAGGAGAAACACATTTTTTTTATTTCATCAATTATGTTATGATAAACAACACACTTAGAAATTATAAATTTTACACGAGACGTAATTCATGTTTGTTAAAAGTCGGGGAACGTAAACAAAAATTTCGTGTAAAATTATGTCTCCTTAAACTGACACATACGCCATTCGACGAAAGATGTGTTTGATTGAATTTATTTTCTCTTCTCTTTCAACTCATTCATATGTACTAAAGGACGCTTGCATGTGTCGGTCTCAGGGGACAGAAATTTACATGACATTTTGGTAGGCACTTTTTCTACACCTTTGCTGAAGACATCAACTCTCATCTCAAAATCATAAAAAAGCTGAATTTTGATCTCACTTTTAGGGGGGTTTGACCACTAAAGTCATGCAGTCAAAACACGAAGCTTGTCAAATCCAATAACGTTTTCAAGATGCCATTGCTCTAGCTCCACTATTTAGGGAGCAATCAGTTGAGACAGTTAAAATCGACTTTTTGACCCCTGTGCATGGTGAAGATCTTCAAGGGGCACCTTAAAAGAAATCCTCGACTAAGTGCCACTAAATTGGCGGAGGATCTCAACGTATTGGATCGAAGTCTCCGACGGTTCCTGAAAAATAAACTTCAGAACAAGCCAGAAAGTTCAAGACCTTTCGGTGAGGCTGAAACAAGAACGGGTAAAAAGAGCTAAGAGCTGAAGAGGGCCGCAGAGAGAAGGTTGGAGAATATCGTGTTTACCGATAAGAAACTCTTCACCGTACAGCAGTTCGTGAATAAGCAGAACGACTAAGTTTGGTTGCCTGAAAAATCACGAACCCATGCCGATGTGCTGACGGCCATTGAAATTCATTTTTGTTCACACAATTCACAGTGAATGAATCATAAAATAATTGACGAAAGATAACAGAGACTACTTAAAGCAAAAATATATGAGGTATTATCTGGGTTTTAGCTAAATTTCTTGGTTCGTATATTTTTTCTAATAAACGGCATATCGGTACTCATTTTTCTTAAAATAACAAATTTTGTACTCATTTACGATTTGCAAGACCGTTTGCGATCCTAATCGGTCTCTGTCCAAACGCACAAAGGTCCAGCAATAATCTTTCATTATTTTGCTCAAATAATCAGGGCCCACATTTAAAAGTCATCGGCAAAAAAAAGTGCCCACTACGTGTTTTTTTTATATAAGTAAAAAATATGGCCATATAGGTATACCATTGTAAAAAGGTTCGAAATCTTAATTAAAATGCTCTTCTAAAGATTTGTTCGTGAATCACTAAAATAAGAAAGAAAGAAATTTCCAATCGTAACAGTTCTCTTTGCAGAGGTGTTGACATACTCTCCATGAGGGTTTTAAGGTGCTCCGGATCGAGCTCTTCCCAGGCTCTTTCAAGGTCCTCAAAATAGTTTTGTTTGTTTGTCACTCCGGTTTTATCGATGCAGCCATCGAGAGTGGCCCACACTCAGCCGATCACAGTATGTTGCTCCGCGAAGATGGTTCACTAGTTAGCGCCATTGAAAACATTTTGGACTTCTATCCCGAGTAACATATCTTCATGATTTTGTGTTGAGTAAGCTTCTATATAACCAAATCTAGTCATATAAAAGTATTTTCAACGGTTATAAAACATGTGTGTTGCTTGGGATCGTTATTGTAGGATAGTATCTATTGGGAACCATTGGAAAGATCGGGTAAGCAACCCTGGTTGGACCATGGTCATATGCTGACAGGGAAGGGGGCTACCCTCTGTGAATGATGTAGTCTATCTGAGCGTCTGTTCTTCATGTCAGGGGCGGCTCAAAACAGCGTCTGTTCACCATGTTATGAGCGGCTGATCATTGTCCTCGTGCCAGCACGGGACTCTAAACAGTGCTGTACACGATGGTCCTCCGGCGATACAGGTGGTTGGAGAAGGCCCAAATCGTCCAAATCAAAAGTTACAAATAATACAGAAATCAATAGGGACCGGAAAATTCAACAAAGACCTAAGTGACGAAATAAGGACTACGATTGGAAACTCGAAATATGGAACTGTAAATCGCTCACTTCCCAGGCTGTGATAGGATAGTCTACGACGAGCTTCAAGCACGCAACTTCACAGCCGTAGCACTGCAGGAACATTGCTGGACAGGACAGAAGGTATAAAAAAAGCGGGCATCGAGCGGCATCTTTTTACCAGAACTGTGGCACCACAAACGAGATGGGCACAGGCTTTGTAGTGCTAAGCAAAACGATAACGCGTGATTGGACGGTTTCCAATCAATGCGAGAATGTGCAAGCTGAGGATCAAGGATCGTCTCTTTAACTACAGCATCATCTACGTACACTGCCCACACCAAGGGAGCACCGATGACGAAAAAGAAGCGGTCTACGCGTAATTTGAGCAAGCGTATGATGGCCGCGGGACGTTAAAGTCGTTATTCGCGACATGAACGCTCAGTTAGGATGGGAGGCAATGTACAGACCGGTAATCGGGACGAACAGCCTGCATACTGCATACCAGCTACTCTTAAAGTGGCTGGAGAGATATTCGAGCCGACATTGGTAGCACCGCAACAGCGGCACTAGGTACTTCTGCACCGAATAAAAAAAAATGACTGGTTTGATGGCGCATACAAGCAGTTAGTAGATGAGAAGAATACAGCATGTTCGAGAATGCTGCAATGCCGAACGAGAGAGAATGCGGAACGATACAGACAGGCACGGAACAAACAAAATCCTATTCTTCAAAGGAAAAAGCGCTAAAGGGAAGCAGTGGAAGCACTGTACCGTGCTAACGACACACGCAAATTCTACTAGAAGTTAAACATCTCACGCAAAGGCTCCGTGGTATAAGCCGAAATTTGCGGATAATTGCAAGGTAACCTTCTCACAGATAAGTGTGAGGTGATCGAAAGGTGGAAGCAGTTCTTGCACCTGAAAGGGAATTAACAGCAAACGAAGATGTCACGTTAATAAATCAAGGAGGAAATTGGTCGGTTGAAAAACAACAAAGCTGCTTAACTATTGTGGTATCGTGTGTCCCATCTAAGGCCTGTCCAAGTTAAATTTCGGACCAAAATAATAGCAGCAAAAAAAATAACACCTAATTCAACAAAACCGATTGTTTATTTCACAATAATAGAATTATATCTACATTAGAAACAGTTGATTAAGATATTAATCCTTCTATCTGTAAAATTCTCGAACTTTCTGTGTGTACGGTATCCTCAGATACGCTCGCCGTGACGATTCTCCATCTTCTCTTGAAATCATTTGCTTTCTTCTTAGTTTCGAAGAGTTTCCGCTTGACTAGAGCCCAGTACTTCTCTATTGGGTGAAGTTCTCGACAGTTTGGTGGATTGGCTGTTTTTGGCACGTATTTGACCTCTTGTACCTTATACCATTCCAGGACGGATTTCGCATAGTTAAAGGAGGCCGAATCACGCCAAAACAGAGCTGGATAGTCCTGGCTTCTGATAAACGGTAGCAACCGCTTTTGCAGACATTCTTTCTAGTACACATCCTTATTGATGACGAAACTTTTAGATTTTTGACCACAACTACATATGGCCTGCCAAGTCAATTCGGACACTTTCTTCGTCCAGAAATGCTCGGCAACGGCGTTTCTTTGCATTGTGGTGTAAAAAACCAGACCCAGAAGCTGTTTAAAGTACGCATGTTTCGTCAAACATTATGATACAAGAAAATGTTTGCAAACAATTGCACGACTTTTTGCAGTAATATTTTGCTTGTCATCACGGTTGGGCACCTTTTTCACTTTGTACGCCTTCAATCCTTGCCTCTGCTTCACTTTTTGTAGGTATTATTTTGACTTCCCAACTTTGCGAGCCACATTTTGCACAGAATGATTGGGATTTTTCTCAATAATGGATACCAACTTCTTGTCCATTTGTCGGGAGCATACTTTTCGATTTGTTCCACTTCCAATCCACAGTCAAGCGCTGGTATAATGATTTGCAAACACAAAACACGGTACTTTTCGGTAGTTTTTGTTTCTTGGAAAGATCGCTCACCGATAAATTCGGATTTTGCTGCCGTTCGTATAAAATTTGCGCACTTCCATTTGATTCGACGCCAGTTTACTGAATGTAACAAGAATATAAGTGAAACGTTTCAGCGATCCATGAAATAATTCAAAATCAACCCAAAAAAAAACTGCCCCCAAATTAAAATAAAAAAAATTTAAAAAAAAAAAAAAAAGCCAACAACCCCCCCCCCCCCCCAAAATGCCCCCCCCAAACCGTCCCAACCCCACCCCCAAAAACTCCAAGAAGGAAAAGGGGTTCGGGGGGCGGAACCAACCGGAATCCATGGGTGTCCACCCTACTATGGACCAGATTTTGCGATTTGGCAAGTGCTGCAGAAATATTGCGAATACAACGTGCCCACACATCATCTTTTCATCGATTTCAAATCAGTTTACGACACAATCGATCGAGACCAGCTATGGCAGATCATGCACGAATATGGATTTCCAGAAAAACTGATGCAGTTGGTCAAAGCAACGATGGATCGAGTAATGTGTGTCGTCCAAGTCCCAGGGACACTCTCGAGTTCCTTCGTATCTTGGAGAGGCTAACAGCAAGGTGATAAATTATCGTGTTTGCTATTTAATATTGCATTGGAGGGTGAAGTTCGAAGAGCGGTATAGACACGAGTGGCATGATCTTCAGGAAGTCTGTCCAACTTTTTGGCTTCACCGATGACGTTGATATCGTAGCACGCAACTTCAAGACGATGGCGGAATCGCACATCAGACTAAAAAACTGTAACAAGTTGGATTTGGCTTATTATTAATGCGTTGAAAATAAAGTACGAGAAAGGAAGAGGCTTCTGAGAAGGCATTGTTAGCCTCCCACCACGAGTTCAGATCGACAGTTATCGTAAGATCGAGCTGGTAGCTAAATTCGTGTATCTGGGACCATTGGGGCCGCCGATAACGACACCATCAGAGAGATACAAAGGGCACATTATGGCTGGCAACGCTAAGATCGATCAAAGTTCATCAAACTACAAAGTTGACCATCTACCAGACATTAATTAGACCGATAGTTGTCTACGACCACGAAACATGGACATTACTTTTGGAAGACCAACTTGGTGACTTTGAACGGTGGAGTGCAGATAAAAGACGGAGCGTGGTGGAATGAACAATGAATTACATCAGTTGCAGGAAGTAACTGAAATCGGTCTACTATGGGGGGCTGGGCATGTCGTAAGAATGCCAGACGACAACCCAGTTAAAATAATTCTCGAAAACGAATCGACAGCCACAAAAAAAAAAAAGGTGCGCAATGAGCAAGGTGGATCGATCTATTAGAAGGCGACCTGCGGACCCTTCGTAGACTGCGAGGCTGGCGGAATGCAGCCAACGACTGAATAGAATGGAGACAACTTCTGCATATATCAGAAGCCAACCCAGCCTTGGTCTGATTGGAAAGGAGAGTAAGAAAATTACATCATGTCCTGTGATTGTATTTTAAGACTTGTTCTGAATGTGAGTTTCTTACATCGCGGAACAAGTCTTAAAATATCAGATAATCAGATAGTTTCTTTCGGTGGCTACAAGGGAAAAAAAATCCGTGCCCAGATCCGTGACCAGCAGTCATGAATTCGAGAACAAGCAAAAATACACCGTGAACTGAATCACGTAATCATGAACTAGATCACGTTTTTAGGTAAAAATCCTGAAAATGTGAACACAATTAGAAAATTTAACAGTATTCGGTAATTTTTTACCAAACTTTCAACAGCTGACGGTTCGTTAATCCGATTTAACGGATTTCGGTCAAATTTGAATTTGATTGTTTTTACCGAAATACTGTAAAATTTCACCGAAATTCGGTAAATCGGATTACCGAACGTTCAGCTGTTGAAAGTTTGGGAAAAAATTACCGAATACTGTAAAATGTTCTAAGTATGTAGATCACGGCCGTTTTCATTTTCGGGAACGCTTTTGTTTCTGTGTAGAGAATATTTCGGAATTGTCGATTGTTACATTGCCTCATAGGTGCTTCAAATTAACGTACAGATTTCAATGTATTCCATTTTGGAGAATTTTATCTTCTTTTCATCGACAACCACATTCTTTACTTTGAACCTAAATCATTTAAAAGGCTTCTTGGCAAGACAACCTAGGAAATCTTATTTTGGACTACCCTAGCAGCACACTTGTTGCATTTCGGTTAATGTAACTGCTATGCAACTGATTTGAGTCACAATAAAGTTGCTGAAACTAATTTTAACGAATGTGTGTTGCTTGGGTAGTGGTTCGAGAACCCTAATCGTCCAAAAAAAAAAAAACGATTGCAAATTCGACTTGACAAGTTATGACTTTTCGCTAATTTTCATCCCACATTTCTCGATTGGTCAAAGTTCTGTGCAATTTGGGGGGTTGATGTCATTTAGCACCGAAGTGAAATTATATTCTTCGTTTTTAGTCTTATGTAATTAGTGAAGACAAATTTCCAAATCAATTTCCAAAAAAGGTGACACATTTCTCTACACTGATGGAAAATTGTACGCTAATCCAGTCGATGCGACAAAGTTACAAAAATCAAGTCCGTAAACATCTAACCATGAATGATAGGGGGACTCTGGAAACCATACGGGATTTCAACGCAACCCTAGAACCACACGTCTTGTTACTTATACAGTCACCATCGACAACAGTGGTACTTCAAACAAAAGTATTCCTTAAGGATATGTTAGGTTATGAATAAGTTGATATTCATAAATTTTTATTTAGCACTCTGGCATCCGCTGTGGGCTTCATGAATTAGTAACACATCAGAAACCGTTTTGCTTTGTCCGTGTGAAAACTCATTGATCAGCAAGCACCGCCTTCCTTGTATGCAACATCAATAATTCATGGAACAAATTATTGTTATTGCAAATGGAATTTTATTGCTATGGCTTATGTTTTAGTCACTCTTTGTTGCTTTCTCCGATCGTTTTCTGAATCCTAACAACCATCTTTTCTTTGGCTGATACCATCCCTCCGAACTGACGAGCGCAACCTTAATCGATAGAAAACTCTTTCAGGGAAAAAAATTATTTTCCCACCCCCACCTCATGCGTAAAGCAAATCCACCAGCATTTTCTCAAACAGCAATCAGCGAGACAGGCAATTTATAATTAATTTGAGAAATAAATGAAAAATTCATGCGGCTTCTCTTACGAGCTACCCTGGAGTAGTAAGACAAAAAGAGAAGCCGAAACAACACAAGTAGAACGAAATTAAACTTATATCACTCTTCATTTGACTTAATAGCGTTTTACAGATTCATTTACAGCCATTTTTATTCGCTCACACATTTACTGATGTATTCAACGAGAAGGGAGGAGAACTAAAACCAACACGAAAGCAAAATTTGCATCGCGTCCACTACGCACACCAACCAAGCAGTTGGTTTCAGTGTATAGGTTACTGCGACCGGAATCCCAGGGTTGAGCACAGCCCTGCACGTGAAATGCATTTTCCACGCTACAAGTAGCAGGCGGTATCTGAATCCAGATAGTTGTGTTGGTGCAGACCTATTACCGAGCAACAGATACACAGGGAACATCAACGCAAATCACAATCGTTAATATTTAAATCGTAATTGAATACATTATTTCATCATATCCTACAACAGAGACCAAATTGAAGAAAATAAACTTGAACAATAAAATAAAATGAGTTTTTCTTCTTTTTCGATCATCTGTTTCTGCTGGCGCTCTTAAATGACTGTGGATCAAATGGTGCAGAAACAAAGCAAGCCGCGAGAAATCAATTTTCAGGAAAATTAACTCCATCAGCAGAAATGGCCAGAGAACTGCTACAATGTGGCACAGAATTGCACTTCTGGAGAAAAGCCACAAAATGGGCCTCTTGGTGGAATCATGGTGGAAATTGAATTCTCTGCCCTGAGTGAGAAAACAAAAATCATGTTTGCTCTCAAAGTCAATTGAAACAAATGGTGATTGCTTAGAGAGAAGAATGTGCGATACGATATTCATCATCATAGCAGGCGGTTGTGACGACGAGGCAAGCGGTTGTGTCGGCTCGAGGATGTGCAAATGGGAAAGAAGCGAACCAATTTAAATGCAAGCTGAATACAAAGGAATATAAAAGCAATTGACTTTTATTATACGAAGTCGTTTCTGCTTTTGTTTGTAGGTAGATTGTTGCCTTCCTATCAAATAAGCGAGTGGCATTATGAAAAAGTTTTGCAGCAGAAATTTTAATACGAACAAGATAATTAATTTCGATGTTCAGGATACACCGAATATTGTTCGTTAACGTTTGAATCTTAGCAATGATTTTACTAACTGAATATCTAAAACAGTCGGCTGAAAATAAATTTATTTAAATATCTGTGGATCTTTAAAAACAAAATCATTTTTTGAAACTTAATAGTTCAACTTGTAGTGAAAGGTTATTTTAATCGTTGCAAAACTGTAGTATTGGAAACCGGTGCGGGTTGTTTGTTGAAAACCTTCATAATGCTGATGTAATAAAGAAAACAAAATAAGAACAAGGACATAAAATCCATATTTGATGCTTTATTAAGTAACTTCTGAAAACTCTATGGAACACAATTCTACTGATCTTCTCCGAAAATAATGCCATTCAACTCGAATGTTATCAGGGATTGGTTAATTATGCAGAGTATAAAAGTGATGAATTCAATTCTTTTCCAATTCGCTTCACAGGTCAATTACAATAAGGATAAGCCAAATAACGTAAAATTCAACTCCAGATTTGTGTGGTCTACTAAATGTTCCTGTTGTCTAAGTTTGTCTGAGAATATTTTCAGATTGAACCCTAATCCTCTTGAACACAATTTCACAGGTTTGATCATTAAACACGCGTTTTAGTTTACTCTAGAGCGGTTGATTATAAAACCCAGACAATGTGGTTTACAAACATATTTACAAGCAAACAAATCGTATATAATGCAAGTATATGGCTAATATGTGCGGAAGTGGAAAAATCCACGTACGTTCAAAAATTTTATGCGATTTCATGAAACATTGTATACCTTTAAAGGTAGTTGCAAATGCAATTAAAAAAGTCTTCCGAAGCGATCCAGCTTTTTTTTTTTTAATGACACAACGTATATAGTCAGTTTAGTTCTAGTTTAGTCTACAGGTACTCAACGAGTACTCGAAAAATTGCAGGAAAATGGTGGAAATGCATCCATTACTTTTTTTTTTATCATCTTGAGTATTTGGTTAACATCATGGATGTGATATGAAAACTAAGCCAGGTGACCCATGAATGGCCAATACCCCGAAACACCACTACCCCGAATTCAATTTCTTAGCTCAAGCTGACATAGGACATCAAGATTTGTTGATCAAGTTTTTTGGAGGATATGGGACAATTATCAAATGTGAGGGATTATTTAATTTAAAAAATGCAACAGGCTAAAAATGATCACCAGAAATTCAATTTAAGTCGGATATTTTTTAAACTCTCAGGAAATTAATGTACACATATAAGTTATGTTTTTTGCAATGTTGGCTTATTCAACCTCCTCTCTTACACACTACCAAAATGTCATGTAAATTTCTGTCCCCTTAGACCGACATATGCGAGCGTCCTTAAGCACATAAGAATGAGTTGAAAGAGATGAGAAAATAAATTCAACCAAACACATCTTTCGTCGAATTGCGAATGTATAATTTGACACGCAATCATTCTTTACGTTCCCCGACTTTTTGCTAACATAAATTAAGTCTCGTGTAAAATTCATAATTTCTAAGTGTGTAGGCTAAATGCCCGCAGAATGGAATGGACTTAGAGCTACCCTTGCGCCATCTTTTTTACGCACTTTCATCAAATCTTTCTTCAAATTCTTGTCGTTTTTGAAGACCTTCCTTGTTTTCCGGAGCATTTCCTTCATAATTGCCCAGCATTTTTCTATTGGGCGAAGTTCCGGCGAGTTTGGCGGATTTGCCTCCTTCGGCACAAAAACAACATCCTTGGTTTGGACTACTCCATCACCGGTTACGCGTAATGGAACGATGCCAGATCCGGCCAAAACAGAGTGTCATCTTCGTGAGACCGGAGGAAGGGCAGCAGGCGCTTCTGGAGGCATTCTTCTTTATATATTTGGCCGTTGATGGTGACGGTCGTTATGTAGGGCTTGCTAAATCTGTCGCACCCGGAACTTTGGAACTTCTCCGGAACATCCAGGCGGGACATGTCAACGAAAAACTCCAGGCCAGGGATCTGCTTGGCGTCCGCTTTAATGTACACCTTGACGTCAATTAAGAGGCATTTCGGCATTTGACCAACCACTCGCAGTACAACTTCCTGGCGCGGGATTTGGCCACCGTATTCTGTTTATCGGTTCGGTTAGGCGCCTTCCTTACCTCAAGACATGAAGTCCAGCCCGCTTCATTGTCTACTGGACGAACCAGACGGAAGGATCGACCTTCTTGACCACGTCCCGAATCGAATGGTTCGGATTGCGCTTGAAGTAATCCCTCACCTTCCATGCGTTCACGGGGTCGGTGGTCTTTGCTTTCCTTCCGCTGCCAGCTCGCCGCTGGGTCGTCTGGTTCTCCATGAACGATTTTACCATACGAGACATGCTCGAATTGTCGATTCCCAACTGTTTCGCGATCTACCTGTGGGACTGGCCTGGATTTTCCACGACCGCGCCCATAATTCTTTGTCGAAGCTCTTCTTGGTTGGAAGCCATCTCAATAACCACTTGACAGATTGTGATGAAATTGTAAACATTACACTCTAAACTAGTGTTACCCAAAATCTCATACCCAAACAATAAAAAGTTATAGACAAAAAAGTGTTGCATATTTTTCGAATAAAATCTTCAATATATTTGTATCTTCAAGTCGACCAGTACTTATTCAAAGTTGTCGTATGTAATAGAATGAAAAAGTAATACATTAAGATTTATATTCCCTTATTATTCTCATCACTTCCTAATTCATCCCAAATGAAAACAAAGGATAAAAGAGCGAGAGGGTTTATCATATTGGTTACTCGCATTACATTTACTTACTTAGTTACTTGGTTACATTTGCACTCAAATTGCTTGATTTACCATACACTAAGGGTAAAGTTGGGAATGGTAAAAAAATAATCTTATCATCTCGAAAATACATCAACAACTTAGACTTAATAATTATAATCAATTGCCTTTTTCGCAAGTTCGTCGGAATTGACCACCTTGTACGATACGAAGAACCTCAACATTTAGTGATCGTCCCACTAGTTAAAATTTTTTAGTACAAGATAAAATGAAGGTCCAGGTCTAAAAAACATCTCATACCCTTACTCGAAAGAACCGCTCTTGTATAAGAGTGGAATAAATCTTAGAGAAAAGTATAGAAATAATCATGACAACAATATTACTTGAGAGGATAGCTATATAAATAAATGACGTGTCAAAAATCAGCTTAAGAAAACAGTTCGAAAGAATTGCCCATGCGTTAAAGAAGGTAAAATCTCTAATAAACATATAAGTAGGGTAACGGGATGTTATGTCAGGAAAAACCGTAAAAATCTTGCTGGCATCATGATAATTCATTTATTGATAAGAAGTTTATTCAGACTTTATTCGTCAGTTGAAGTTTAAACACATGGCTGAGATTGCTAATCTCTCTTCTTTCTTAAAAATGTTCATAACTTTTAAGTCACCTTGGCTGCACCGGTTAAGCTCAATCTTCACGATCTTTAAAAGAGCTAAACTTGCCAAAATTTTGCTATTACGCCTACTAACGGGGTATAACTAAAAAATTAGAATGATTTTAACTCTCTCATACAGTAGAGGTACCGCCCGCTGGCAAAACGGTTCATCCGAACTAATACACTAGTGCAAAAAACCTATTAAAGTTCATTAATGATCCTTATGAAAATTAGCCACAAGGAAACGGTTTGAATTTTATCACCTTTTCCTTATGAAATGCTATGAATGTTGTCATTATCACTCCTAATGATTTACTTATGGCAACCGTTTGAGTTTTATTGTACAACCTTATGAAATTAGTTTGTTAGTACTATGGAACTCATTTGCGTTGGTTATGCTAATCAGTCTCATATTTTATGTGTTTCGTAATATTTTTCTATTGAATTCAACTGGAATTTTCGTTTTACATAAATTATTTTTGTGGTTATAACATTGAGAAAAAAAAAGCTACAGCATTCTTGCCACTCGTCTTTTTTCGTGAGTGTCAGCCGCCAGTCAGGAGCTCTACCGGACATAACACTGCTATTGGGTAAATGTAAAAGGGGGGATTTTTAATCAATACACGATAAAATGGCAAATTTTGTAAAACTTACGTGTCCAAGGATGGTGTTTGGAAACGTCGTGCAACCCATTTTGGTTTGTACTGGTACGCAAACATGAAGAAGACCTTTGTCTTAACTATCAGCTATTCAGACCTACTTCGGCGTTTAGTTTTGCGCTGAAACCCTTCGAGATACGATCGAGGATGAGCTGTGCGTTATACAAAATAAAAAGAAAGCCCAAAATAAAATTCAAATTTCCGAAAAGGTTGTCATATAGTTCGACTTCAATACCAAAACCTCACCCATTCATCCCGAAAAACCATGGAGCTGGAATCGATCAGCGTCAGTGCTGTGTATCATTTCATTGGAATCAGCAGGTATAAACACAAAGCCAACGATTTGAAGACGTGGACCAGGGGCAGAGATCAGCACGTCGTCCGGGTAGACCTTGAAGATGTCCAAGAAGTCTTTCATGGTTCCGATACAGTTGATGTTGTTTCCCATCGTTGAACCAAACCAATCGGGTTTTAATTTGTCCAGAGGAGTCTATTGGACGTGCCAGTGGAGCCGGATGTTTCGTGCCGTCTGTCAGTAATGAATTACCGGCTAAACAAAAAAAAAGCGAAAAAATTAATCAAAAATAATGTGTGTCAAAGTGCGCGTTTAAGTTTTCACGTGATTATACATCCCATATAAATACAAATAGGATTAATCACTGGAAGCTACGAATAATCACATCTAAGAAGGGATTATGATTAATTAAATGGATTTAATGGATTTCGGGATGATCAGGATACAGAATTCATCAAGAGTACACATAATAATAATAATAAGCGGCTCGTATTTGTTACTTCATAGATATACCTTATGATTATTATACACAAACAACATTCAAAAGGTTTTTTTAAAAAAAAAAAAAAAATTGCCTAAAAAAATAATTTTAAATAAAAAAAACCAAACTGCCACCCACCCAGGCAATAAAAAAAGCCCTAAAAAAAAAAAAAAAGCGCGCACGTAGTCAAAGACAAAATTTTTGAAATTTGCAAGGGTTTTTACGCCAGTGCACATGAAGATGATCAAAGATCGGTCACCTTAATGATATATTTTTAAATGTCAGTTATACCAGCTGATAGTTGAATAGGAAAAATCCAAACAAAGTCATAGTGAGTTACACACTACCAAAACGTCATGTAAATTTCTGCCCCTGAGACCGACACATGCAAGCGTCCTTTAGCACATAAGAATAAGTTGAAAGAGATGGGAAAATTAATTCGATCAAACACATCTTTTGTCGATTTGCGTATGTGTCAGTTTCAGGTGACTTAATTTTACACGAAATCTTTCTATACGTTCCCCGACTTTTTACAAACATGAATTACGTCTCGTTTAAAATTTATAATTTCTAAGTGTGTAGAATCTATTAATCGAAAAAGTGTATTACTGACTTCGGGTGATTTAGAGGAATAGTGAGTTTAAACAGTGTAAAAGATTTATTATTTCAATCCGTTTTGTTGCGTACGTAAGTGTCCAAATAAATAAATACAAAAGAAATGAATTTGACTTCAATTTAGCGCTGCGGGTTGTCGTCAGTAGAGCATACAGCTAACATTATTTGACCGTTAGCAGTTGGAAACAAGTTCGTTTTAAATAGGTTCCACTGCATCAAACAGTAAGTAGATGTATCGGAAAGAGAGAATTAATACTAATTAATATATATAGATTGTTTAATCAACTAAAGCGGAAAGCAAGCATATTTGGTGATAGTGAGGAAAGGGTACAGAAGCTAGAAGAAAGAGCCGATTTTGGTTTTGCAAAGGAAGCTATTCGTGTGAGTTAAGAAACTATTGTATTTATGATCAATTGTTAAATAAACTAATTCTTACAGTTTTGAGCCACTGAAAACCTTAAAAGAGCTGCTACAAAAACTTAGTGACCCAACCGAACACATACCAAACCACAAACGTGCACAGAGAAAAGAGAGATTATGTGAATCAATGCTCTCTGTCTCCCCAACATGGGCTTTAAAGGGTGAGTTGACAACTTCGAAGGAGGGTGCGACCGACCTCTGGTCCTCACAAGTTCCTACCTCACGCCTCCACGAGTCATATGATCTCAAAAGACTGCCAGCTGAAACATGGAGAACGCTGGTTGGCGTAGCCTGGGCAATCTTGTCATTTTGACAATAACGAAGTGAGGGGGTGCGACTGAAGATTGTGTACCTATAAATCCATTTGTTAACCCATACATGTAAATCATATCATATTATTTTCCATTCTCTATTATTAATAATTTCAGTACGCTTTGGAAACAACTTTCTATTTCAAAACCATTTATCTCAAGAGCCTGGAGTAACATGACAAGCATCAAAGGCTCAATTTGTTTTTCAGCATTTCAGCGTAACATTTATTTTAAAAATGCACTTCTGAACTTTAACTATATATATATAACTATATTTACAAAAGATTGGCAGGCGTAAATATTTTGTTTATTCGTATTATGATCAGATAAGCCATTTATTTCAGAAATCATCAAACCCGGCTCTTCGATCAATCCAATTGGGGAATCCAGGTAAAGCTAAAGTGAGGTTAAATATCGTAGTATCTAAAACAGAAATTGATAGTAACTTTCTGGTTTTTTTTATTTTCAAATTGTAGGGAATTGGTCAGTATCATCATTATCGACGATTTTCTGCTCTTTTTATCACCAATTACTTTGCTTAAATAACTCGAAAACACATTCTTCACTAGCGCCATCTACGACGTTTAACCACACTTTTGCGTTCCTCCATTGCTAGTTATGAAATGTAACTAGAACAGTTCAAAGAAAAGTTTTAACAACATATTTTATCAAATAATATCCTTAATTGAAATTTGATCTTTGATAATTGGAATGATCTATTCTGTTTTCAGCTTTTCCATGACTAGGAGGATGTTAATACATATCTAATTTCTATTTATTTTTTCAGCTAGAATCCAGTGAACGTCAGATATATTTCGTACATACGCAAATTATGTTCTCGTATTGACTTACTGTAGCCGCTTTTTACATAGTCAAGAAATTTAATTTGTATAAATAGCATTTTTGTCATATATGATATTTTATTTTTAATGTGAGAATTGTAAGACCTTGAAGAATGAGAAAATTAAATGTACTTCAATTTTGGATCAATTTTATATTGCATTAGCTTATAAAAGCATATGAGTCCTATACGAATAACAAGCTGTGAAAGATGCGTTTGAAAGTTATTCAGTTATTCTTTGAATATATGATACAACACAGAGACAAAATATGCTTTTATTGTAAGTTATTTAAATTTTAAACAACTACTTTACTAGGAACAGTAGAAAATTGCAATATCTCAGCACAATCACTAGCACAAATAAAAACGAAAATATTTTTTTTAATTGAATTTAAGCTCCAATATAGCTGTGTATATTGCTATACAATATTTCAACAGTATGTGTCATGAAATCTACAATGTCCGATGCGAAGAAATAATTCCGATCGACTGGTGGAAAATTTTTGATAATCTTTGGAGAAACGAGATATCCATGCTGATCAATGTTCGTGACGGTCGCAATTTGATTTATTTTTTTAAATTGTACCCCAATGGAGAAAACAAAGACGTAGTCCTACGTCAAAAAAAAAAATCAAAAAAGTAGTGTGAACTATTTTGAAGATAGACTGAAATATACACCTAGAAAAAAGCATGACCAATCTCTATCAAATCTGGAATAAAACATACATTTTCGATGGATTTTAAATACTTAATGTATTTGTATCAATAGACTAGACAGCAATTTATAAAGTGCAACCGGTTTCACAATTATTGAAAATAAACTCATGAAAGTTATAGCGTTATGCTTCCGCTGTTCAACTTATGGTTGCGGTTTGTTCTGCTTGTAAAGCCTGTATTCTAAAATACAAAGACACAGTAAAATGGTTCCCTTAAATTCTGAATAAGTCCGATTCCCTTTAAGCAATAAAGAACAACATTATGGTTATGCTTCAATATCATTACTTTATTGAATCTCTTCTTCCTGTTTAAATTCTTACACCTTTGATTTTTCACTTGTTTCGGCGGTTTCCACCAGTCTTCATTCAAATTTAATTCAATTTCCAACAACTTATGGAGTTATGTAAAGTTTTGCCTACACGATGGCCCAATACTTCTCTATTGGGTGAAGTTCCGGCATATATGGAAGTGTGGCCTATTTAAGTACCTATCTTAGACTGGTCGGGCATGATGACATCATCTGGCATCTGACTTTTGTGGAACTTCAAAGAGGGCAGGCAGCATTTTTCGAGGCATTCATCCTTGTAATTTTGCCCGTTGGTAGACTCATTTTGCCCCATCCACAGATCGCCTACCCGATAATGAACATCTTGGCAAATATGGACGGGTTTTTCTTCCGAACAGGAGCAGTCATCCTGGATTTGACGACGTATAATTCCGGTCTCGACATCTGTTTGTTGGCGGCCTTGATATACGTCTTGTCGTCCATAACAACGCATCTTGGTTTGGTTAGCCACTGCCGATAATATTTTCTTGCGCGGGTTTTGGCCACCTCACAGAAAAAAAAATCTGAACTTTCATTGTGATGTAAATATCAGAGCATGTGAAATTTTATTTCATTTCACGCGAAACAGCAACTTTCATGAAACAGTTCTAACAAAGAGGAGCTTTTGCATACAACATCATCGACAATGTATGGATTACCCCAGAACTTTACACGATTTATAATTTAAATGTGTGTGTTTTGTGACGCTCCAGTTATGTGCATGATATTGAACAGAAATTCACACTAATTTTTCGAGCTGTGCTTATTTTGCTTATCGCTCTAATTTGGTGCCTTGTATACGTGAAGTCCAACGCGTTTAAATGTTTTTCGTTTAAAACACATCGAAACATTTGCCATCATTGCCAAATCCCGAACCGAAAGGTTGGGCCGACGCTCGAACAGCTTCAATATTTTCCAATAATTTTTTTTTTTGCCGTTTCTGCGGAGGTTACTTTTCATCCAACCTAGTGTGATCTTTGTTTGCATGAAAATTTTACTGTATTTATTTTTTTACATTTCAACTATGTTGAAAAACCAATCGACCTACGACAGTACACGCAAAAAAATCCGTAGTAGAAATTACCATTTCGATGGTTAAATCACAGAGAACAGACGTTCATCTTCGGTCTGCTACTTGTGTAAAACTTTAAACCGACATTTCAAATGTATGTCGTTATGCTCCTGGTAGGCGGCGCTGCAGTTGTGCGATAACTGTCATGTCAATGTTTATCAATAAAAAGCCTAGCACATAACCTGAATAGTTTTGTTTGTTTTTCATCTGCAATTGCTTATTATACTGGCTGTCCCCCATGTACTTTTACACACGTTTTTCAAGAAAAGGTATATGGACATCAATGTCTGTTCTCTGTGGTTAAATTAAGCGCAGAAACGAACAATTTTCACCTGACTGTAAATACGTTTGATTTTACCATGCCTGCGATTAGTTCAACCATGGTGGGGTTCATATCCACATGAGGTCTGTCAAATATACCACAAATGTTGAAGGCTGTACCATAAACGTAGTAAATTTGAGCAGTTGAGCTGAAAAGCTGCAAGATAAACAAATAATATTTTAGTGTCATAACCACGCAGAAAAAATATTTGAATTTTACAGAATTCGTTTAGTTGCAAGCCTAAGCCAGCGTCTAAAGCACATAAAAAGAATGCCAGATTTGTAATTATTTCATGGGATATTCCATATAAACTCACGCTATATATCGCTGAAATTAAGTCTTTTGTATGAAAGATTCCTAACAATTACATTGTTTACGTTTTCTTTGGTTCGCAATCAAGCAAGGGGAGATTGTACGCGTCTGTGAAAATTAATTTTTTTTTTCTGTGAAGTAATCAGTTCTCAAAACTTATGCCGTGTGTTTTAATTCTCAAAAAAGGGAAATTTCACCACACAATTTTTTTTTTAATAATTTTAAATTGCCTGTAATTGAAGGATGAAACGTATTTTATGAATATAATATATTTCAATAACAATTGGTTTAGGTTCTTTGGTAAAATGTCGTTAATAGCTATATTTTATGGTTCATTGATTGTTGTAATCAATATTAAATCAAAAGTTCATCTACAAACAACCAAATTGCAATTGCATAAAGAACCATCAAGATAATCTCAAACATAGACACCCGAACAAATAACTACAAATCGCCTGCATCAACTCCAGTACAAACATTTTCTCATCCCATTATTTCCAACACAATACTCCCACTTCGCTCTGGTAAGAATCTCAATAATATGTATTCATTTTCAACATTCGTTCCTAAAAGGACATGCACAATTGCTTATAAGCAAATCAAGCTCTCAAATGAGATAATACTCGCAACTCAACACACAATATCCCACAAATAAGCAAAACAAAATAAAAGTTGTATCGCCATAACCGGTTCGTATTCCATAGTATAGTAGCCAATTGAGTGTATTGGTTCTGTGGAGTGCTTGCAGAATATCATGTGTCCGTATTCATACGATATGTTTTTCCATGGCTTAGTATTCGTCGCACCTCAAGGGCCAATCAGAGAGTTGATTCAATTGCTTTTTGCTTTGTTTACTTTTCTCTCATACGTTGATTCGCCCAGAAGGCGTGGCTTTCTCTGAAGTATGCAATGCTGGACGCGTGAAGCAGTTACTTGATGGAAACCAGCAACGAAAAACAGTTGTACAATCACCGTTCATCAGTTAGTGTTTCGTTTGTCAATCGTGTTGAAACGCTGTTTTTCGGCTGTTTGCTGTCGCTGTTTGTAAGCGCGTAAAAAATCACGGTGATAAAGTTTAAACTGTCTCTTGTCGTTGCTTTTTTACCTGTTCGTTTGCGGTCACTGGATGCGAAAGACACATTCGCAGTTGAAGAGCTATTAATTGAAAGAGTGATTGTAGTTTTGGAAAGGGTTGAAGAATGCAGAGTGAGGATCTAGTGTGCACGTAGGGTGAATAATTTACAATTCGTTTATGTTGACACTGTTCAAGAAGCGAATCAGGCTGTTCAACGGTTCGATGACCTGTGGGATGAATGGTGTGAATTATGTGCATATGTGTTTTGATGTTTAAGTTGGTTATTTGCATATAAAAAAAAGTGCTTAACAATACGCAAGCGACGGTAAGGGAAATCGATTTTTGCTACGGTGAGAAATATAAAATTGGCAAAATTCCGCCGCTATCAATAATGTCGTCTGCTACCCACGAGGAGGAGGATCTGGATCATGAACAAGAGATAAACGTGGATGCAGATTCAGATTCGCACTCGCGGATGTCCTACAATAGCCACGGTTCCGAGGATATAGATCTGGATGGTGATGGGAATGGAAGTTCTTGCTACGATGAATCGGATATTGCAAGGTATTATAGGTTTGAATTTACATCTTACGTAGTAAGGAAATGAGTATTAAAATTTTTGTGTGCAGAGCGTGAAACAAGTTCTGGGACTACAAGTGAGGTATTGGTCAATTTTAATAGATATTGAATGGATTCGTGGCGCAACTCAATGCTTTAATCTATCTGTTCAGCTGAATAACTTCTCCAAATTTGTTATTCGCGGTTATTCGACTTTAAGGTTGTTGGGTCCTTCTGCAAAATGCACAAGTGCTCAAGTGCTCAAAATGCTCAAAATAATTTCTGCAAAAAACAAGTGCCAATCATACGTCTTCTACCAATATGACGACTTCAAAACTCAAGCTCCGAAAAATTCCATAGTTTTATATGACTATAATGACTATGATTAAATAAATAAGAAATAATTTCTGTGGAAGTCAATGACATGTCGGTAGCGGACCAATTCCCGTCAATCATCGCCATTACTCAGTCGTATACATACTATACGAGATGATTTTACTTGTGATTGGAGTATGTTTGGTATTGCAAATGTTTCTGATAGATTTATATATAATGTGTGAGTACAATCCACAAATATTGTTCTGAGTAAAAGTTTAAATTTATACTGACATGAACTTTTTTTTAAATAAAATAAACTGTAGACATCAACACATTCAACAATAATGTAACGCATAACCTTCACTACAAAATGAAACAAGCCAAATTTAACAATTACTGGAAAATGTGAAAGAATTGGGGACTTAGGTATTATTTTAGATTCTTAAGTAATGTTCAGTCATCATTATAATACAATGATTTATAAAAACGTTTCTGTAATGACTGTGTTAAGTCACTACTGGAATATGGTAGTATAGATTGGTCTATATTTTTAATTACACATGAAGAACAAATTTAATCAGTCCAAAATCCATTTTGCAGTTAAACAGTATGTAGAAAAAAGCATATCCACCTAATATCACGGCGTTTAGTATCATTGGTTTCGTATTTTCATTTTTAACGTAACGTTTAACGCTAGTGATTTACATGGATGAAAATAATATTTTTCAGATACTTCATATTGTTAGTTCTTGATGATTAAATAATATGGTATTCTCGTTTTCAACAAGTGTGCTACTAGGGTTTGTAGTGACCGGAAAAAATACCAAAATCTACTCAGTTGATATTCAGCGTGTATGCCCAACTACATGCCATTTTATCAAATATAATCATTACAAAATACTATTCCAACATTATTTTCAAAACTCCCGTAAATAGTGTTAAATTAATGGGATGGCTTACTTTTTTTTAAATACTGTATGCACTACGAAAAGTACGGTGGACTATAGACAAAACCAAGTTGAAAAAAGAAGAAGACACCGAGTGGTGATAAAACTGACAGCTCCCATGTTAAATTGAACGACGAAAATTTTAACATGCTTCCAAAAATTTAACTGAAATTTTAATTAAAAGCGGTTTGTTGTATGATGGATGAAACATCCAAAGCTGCACTCAACTGAAAATCATAATTGAAATAAAACATCCGGACGCTGTGATGGCTATAATAACATGTCAATTAATTGCATATGCTAATGCATTTTGAACTAACACAAAACTCTTTTGAGAAAACTCCTGGTGGAGTGCTGTAGCCAATTTGCTACAGATCAGTGACCTAGCGAGTTGAATTTATATGAAATTGTATGGCAAACAGATAATTTACCGTTCACAACTGATTTCCTCAAACAATCCAGAATGTGCAATGGTGATCCTGGTTCGATCATGAAAATGTCAGTTAAACATAATCTTCAGAAAATCGAATTGGTCGTCCTAAAAAGGACGGATTTTTGATGGTGAGCATGGTCCACGAATGAATTGAAGCCTTCTTTCACTTCTCATCCACCTCATCTAACCAGCTGCTTATGGTCCATTCACAAATATGGTGTCCTTTCCTAATATGGTGTTACAATGCATCTGCTGACTAATGTCTCGTTAGCCACAGTCATAAGCAGATAATTAAAATCAAATAGGGTACATGTCCCTTGACTCAGCCTAATATGTAGCGATCGATTAATGTTAATTATAACTGAGTTGAGCGGGAAACGATATTCAACAACTTATACCTTTGCTTAGACATGCTTAACAAGACGTTTGTTGTTCTGAACCATAAAAAGTTCATCAACTAACTTTAATAAGTCGAAAATTTTCGACGGTTATGGATGTAATGTCGGTCTATAAGCACCGTACTGTGTCTATTCGTGGATGCAACTTCGGCTCAGCATAAATGATTCTGATTCTAAAGAATAGTCGTTAATTTTATTTTTTCTATCTCTCTCGGCATTCCATTTATAAACTATATTCGCTTATATTCAGCAGCAAATTTCACAAAACAGTGATTTTCACATATAGTCCATCGGCCATTGCATTTCAAAACATTAAAACTCCTATAATAAAGAATTTCTTACTATGGTTTTGGTTTGAATAACCCCTTTTAAATATTTACTACAAATCCGAGGAAAACTTTATCAGTATCAACCTTGAAGTATGTAATAAATATATTTGGCCATAGTTGGGAAGTTAAGAAAAAAAATATCCCTAAAATTGGGTCTCCAGTTTTCTTGTAAAATCCTTGTTCATGTTTCTATGTGAACAGTTAATTTAAAACGTGTGACTATTTTCTGTGTACTTAGGATATTAAGCATATCGGTTCAATTTAGAAAATTTAGGTCATTTGAAGATCCTGAACATATTTTGTTCAGCTTAATCAGTGAAGCCATGGCGGCTAAAAATTTAAGTTATTCGAAAATATCACACACGAATATAATTACAAATTGATAAATAATGTCTCAGTTGCTTAAAAATAAATCGAACATCAAGATGCCAACATGATTTTGCCAATTATTGCTAGATTTATGACATATTTCATATATAAGCCGAATAAAGGAGCTAGGCTAACATTACATGGTGTTCAATTAGTTCGAATACACTTTAAAAAAGTGGTAAAAAAAATGAAAATACATGATATTCTTGTCTGAGTCAATTTTTATTGAAGCAATGTTTATTGTGAACCATGACGACATATTAGCTGGGAGAACCCCCACCTCTCCCCCACAGAGCTTGAGACGTTTCTCCAAAGAATCGCACGCCGCATGCACCTGATCCATCGGCATATCGTCCCAGATCTTGGAAATGAGCTTCCATAGTGCTCACTTTATGTTTGGTCTGCTTGGTCAGCATGTACAACCATACATAAAAGTCCAGGGGATTAAAGTCCGGAGAACTGGGAGGCCACAAAGTCTATGGTCGTCTCTCCCGCACGCGCATGGCGATATTCGCCGTGTGGGCTAGTACGCCGTCCTGTTGAGAGACGTAATGATCCTTCCCGTAGAGATCCCGAATTTCCAGGGCCACATCCTTCTCCAGAACCTCGGTCTTATAGTACCTGGCGTTGACTTTCACATTTTTTTAAAATATATATATATATATAAACACTAGTGCGAGCATCCCACGCCTGGATACGGCCCCCGAACCATCACCAACGCGACGCTCTAGAACCGCGGGATGTTTATGTGGAACGAGAGAATGCTGGCCAACGTCGGCACTCACAGTCGATCATTTTTGACATTGTGCGGCTTTTGCAAAACAAAGAGTTTCTCATCAGAAAACACAAACTCCTGACCTGCGTGCCGCGAAAATATCAGTTTGGCTCTGTGCAGCCTCCTCTTCGTTGTAGCCTCCGTTACCCCGCAAACCTTGTGTTTCTTGTACGGCATGTATCCCAGGTCCTTAGTCATGATGGTGTGGGCAGTCCCGATCGACACATCCAGGTCATCAGCGGTCTTCCGGATCAAGCGGTTCATTTTTCGACGAACCCGCTCCCTCACCACCTTGATGGCTGCTGGTGTCCTCGACGAACGCGGCCATCTGGATCTTGCACGGTCCTTGGCCGAGCCCTGCTCCCGGTACCGACGGATGGTGGTATAGATGATATTCCGCTTCACCCCGTGGGATTTCAACCGCCGGAATATATCGCCAGGTCCCTCACCTCTCGCAAGGAACTTTACTACGACTTCGTGGTACTCCTTCATCGTACGCGGTAAACAAACAACAAATGACAGCAAGTCGACACCGTGCGCGTCAGCTAGCTTGTATATTAGGCTAAAGCTGACACCAATACCAATACACAGAATGCACATGGTGCGCACCTACACAACGAAGGAAAGTTGTATTCGAACTTATCGAACACCCTGTACATCTCGTTACCTTATCGGCTAATAATTGTTCACATTGAATCTAATGTGACGCTGAGCTTGTCGTCTTAAGCATTGTATGGAAATAGCGATTATAGACTGTTCCAGAAAGTATAAGCACACTTTCAAAATAACAAAAAAGTCATGTTTTTTTTAGTTTTAATAATTTTATTTGGCAAATCATATTTGTATTTGTGTTTTATATGATATTTTACTCTCGTTTAATCAAAATATTTAATCATAGCCACGACTCCTAACTTTTCCTCGAACATGACCCATTAGCTTCTGCACAGTGGTACTTCCCACCATTTTGACCACTTTTGGCCAATCTTTTTTAAATTTTTGGATGTCGTCCGCTGGTTTTATGAATTTTCGAAGCTTTGCTTTGGTTAAAGCCCAAAAAGTCTCGATTGGCCGTGCCTCCGGGCTCTTTCGGCACGAAACATACATTTTGACATTTGTACCATTCTAAAGTGTCCTTTGCGTAATGACATGACGCCAAATCAGACCAAAACACTACTTGACCTTCGTGCTGCCTGATCATCGGCAATAATCGCTTCTGGAGACATTCCTTAACGTATTTCTGAGTGTTCATCGTCTCCGTTGTGATTTACGGACTAGATGTTTTACCACACTCGCATATTGCCTGCCAAACCATAACCTTCTTACCGAATTTTTCGGTAAAAATTGCCTTCTCCGTTTCGGGGATGTCTTTGTCTTCGCTTACAGTATAGAATTGTGGTCCGGGAAGCGTTTTGTAATCTAGTTTCACATACGTTTCATCGTCCATTATTATACACCCAGAATTTCTACACAATAACGAATCGTAGAGTTTGCGGGCCCGTGGTTTCACGGACGCGGCCTGTTTTGGGTTCCTTTTGGGTTTTTTCTGCTTCCGGTATGTTTTTAGCCCAAGTCTTTCTTTGGCACGCATGACGTTACTCGACGAGGTCCCTAGTTTTTTCGCAACATCCCGAACGGAAGTCGCTGGTTTTCGCTTGTAGGCATCCCTGATCTTTTTATCGATATCCGGACTAACAGGACCGGATTTCCGACCACTCTTCGGCGCATCTTCAAACGTACACTGTTCTCTATATTTTCGAATCGCAGATCGTACCGCTCCGACGCTTACACCCTCTTCCTTGGCCAATTTTCTCAAGGAGAGTCTGCTCACAGTGCACCATTTGTGCACGATACTTTTTCGTTGTTCCGGAGTAAGACCGCGCATTTTGATAGGTAACACAAAACTGAGCACTTTTATGATGCTATGTCATTCAGAAATGTGCAAACAAAAGGACGCAGCCAAAACATGTTGAAATATTTCATTATATTCAAAGTGACCGTTAAAATAAGGTGTGCTTATACTTTCTGGAACAGTCGTTATGTGAACTCGACATTGATTCGGTGTTATCTGTTTGAGTGATGACCAAATAAATGAATGTGAACCAGACATTAGCAACTTGCTGGCTCACACCGTACAGCCGTTTGTTTCGCTTCTATTCGCTGAACTGGACTGAACTCAACTGAAAAAATGCAGGCATAAATTATGGATCATACCTATATGTTTAGGTGCACAAAGATGATTTGCTTCGTTTAATTTTTATAAGATTATAGTTCACTATTCAATCTATTATGGATCATCAACAATTAATTTATGGAACATTTATAAAAACATTTATAATCTTGTGCATATGCTTTATTGCACAAAGGTTATATTCTTAAGATCAACTTTCAAGTCAAACGAAAGTTATAGAGCCTTTTATGGATTATTTTCAATCTGGTTTTAGGGAAAACCGTTCAATTTTATTGATCGTTCTCTAGATATATAACAATACATTTTTGACATGGATCACATATATAATTTCATATGTGTGCATTAGATAACATAGAAAATTATATTATTATTTCAAACTTGTAGCCATCGTTTGCTCGTTCATCGCCCTGACCACCAGCTGCCTGCCAATGCATCACTGGGTGCATGGCCACCGCTAGCTACCAATCTAAAGGTTAGTTTCTCGCTGTTTCCAGACTGTTGAACCAATGAAGCTTTCAGCGAGGGTGCACCCCTAAGATACAATTCGCTGCTGTATACGAGACCACGGCTGCTCACATTTGAAATCTGTGATAGAAATATCCTGCTTAGTGAATTTGTATCCAAAACTTACTTTAAAAACCTAGAAACATGTGATATTTTCAACAGTTTACAAGGTGAATGATATTTTTTGATAATTTAATTGAATCAGTTGGAAAAAATGTCCAACTGATTGATGTAAACATCTTAACAATCTATTCAATATGTTTAAATTAATTTGACACCCGAAATTGACCGTAAGACGTAGTCTACGTCAAAAATACACTGTTCCACATGACTGGTGTTCAAATAACTCAAACATCATTTCCGAATCATTTCTTTCCTTTTGAAATAGCCCGTTGATAGCTGGTTCACTTTTTTTTCCTCTGTTCGGGACATAGGCCACTGTGACCAGTAATTTGATCTATTGTAGTATATCCCGTATCCTTTGTTTCGTGCACGTCGAGTTACTTCATCACTCTGCATTTGACGTTTAATCACCTTTCCCTTTCTGGCACATGCAGAGAAATGATGGTTTGTTTTCCTCCAAATGATTCTCCTTCTTACTTGCACTCCTTTGATCTAAATGGCGCTGTAGTGTGTGTGCACTAAACGCCACTAAGCCTAATTGAGAAATGATGAAGTATCTGGTGTTGTTACAGTTGTCATTGTTTGTTTTGTTGGTTATGAATCGAGTTTTTTTTTTTAAATTTGCCGCTATTTAAACCCTTTGTGAGTGAGAGCAATCTTCAAAGGCGCGCCCCTTTATCAGTCAAAACCGGATTCATTGCAAACAAAACAAACAATGACTCCTATACTGACCATGCATCAGAACCCTAGTCCTAAAAAATTCAAACTATAGAACATCAAATAGAAAATAAGAATTCACATAAATAAAGACTAACCATGTTTTCCTTATTCCAAGCTCATCCTCGGTGGATCAATCCGAGTATTGTTGCTTTTCACAAGACATAAAATGTAATAAGGACTATTATATGTTCCTCTGACTACGAAAACAAATATGTTCCATAGTTTAAATTACTAGGCTCGGTGGTAGCTCTAGGGTTCGGTGGCAGATCTGATACCCCGTAACGCACAATAAAAAGGTGATCTACCAGCGTTACGGGTCCAGCTGGTTCACTTAATTGAACTGACGGCGCCGGAGGTGTAGTGGTAAGTGTGCCTCTGTTTATTACCACCCCTTATCCGCGCGACAAAATCCATCACCCATCTCCAAGAGAGACCCCTGGACCCCCCACCGTTATTGTTTATAGTGCCCCGGTGGGTAGTTTTTATTATTTTTTCTCATATAATCCCCTCTTCCAAAATAACATCCACACATATAAAAGAAAAAAGAAAAGAATTGCTGTCCCCCACTTTATTTTTTATTACCCAAGCTTTAATTTGGAGGCGAGCCAAGACTTATGGCTTCTTGATGAAGTGCAATTTTCAGACACACTGCTGTACTTACTTATGCTGAAACGTTGGAAACGTAGAAACGCTCCTGTGTTACGGTGTTTTGCCATGAAACTCGGTTAAGAGCTGCTTGTCTCCTGTTTCTTGCTCCGCTTAGTCTAACCATCTTGCTCGTTACGTACCTCTATGTCTTGTTCCGGCTGGACTCGGGACAAACAGCATTCTTAAGCGATTGCTTTCTAGCATTCTTACATGTCCTACCCATAGATCATGGCACGATGGCGTCATCAATGTAGTTTTGACAGTTCAGGGAGCTTGTTTACGTGGACATAGAATATTTTAGGTAAGATCGGTTTGAGATTTTGTACTTTAAATTTATTACGATTGAAGTAAAATTGAAGGAAAACAGACACCAGCGCTTATTTCTACATCATTTCCTGAATCTAATCGTACAGAATCCGGAAAAAGCCAGTGAAAAATTTCGTTTGGGTGGATCAAATTCTATCATCTTGTAAACAAGCTCCCTGAACTGTTAAAAAAGTGAGGTTGAAACATTCGGTGCAATGATCTATTGTACCCATCCAGTTTCAGCAACGTTCACGATACTGTATTCGCCATAGAGTTGCATCAGCTTGTGTTTCGGTCTTCTCCCCGATACGCCGTTTTCACATAAACCACCAAAGATTGCTCTAAGCATATGCCACTCGAAAGTTCCAAGTGCTTGCAAGTCCTTCTTGAACATTGACCAAGTCTCATGCTCATAGAGATCTACCTATCTTATCAACGTCTTGTACACAGTACACTTAGCACGCGGGCAAAGTTCATCAGACCTCAGAATCCTGTAGAGTTTATGGTAAACACGACTTCCGGCGGTGATGCGTCTTCGAATTTATCTTTTGCGGTTACACAAAATCATCCACCACCTCGAACTCACCTCCGTGAGCTCACCATGCTCTGTTCCTCCTTCTAACAGATACTTAGTCTAGGGCATGTTTACCTTTAATCCAACCTTTTCTGCATCACGTTTCAGCTTGGTGGCAGGAAAGACCTAATATATTCCCATACACTGAAAATACAATTTAGTTTATACCACGCAATAGTTCGTCAAACTCACCAATTTATTCGTTGTTTTCTGCCACGAGATTGATTTGTACCATTTTTGGAGTTGGTTTCATATGCAATACCACATACATGCGCTATCGAAAGAACGAAACATTTGTATATTAAAACGAACAATTATGCGTCGTACTGAAAACAGTAATAACCTACGGCAATTTTGTTGCAAAAAAAGAAAACAGATACGTCTCGCTGGTACTTTCTGTTGCATGCATGTTTGATAGTTCTGCTTTATCGATTCCCCACCCTGGTATCTTACACAAAAATGACCCAAAAAAGCCACCGGGGGGTCCTGTAGTGTGAGATGTTATGTCTTATTGTGAAGAGCTGGAAAACGGAAATCGTGGTTCATTTCTATAGACTAGTGGCTCGTGAAAAAGTATAGAGATATATGAAGATATAAAAAAGTCAAAAAGACCAACTCGGTGTCTGTGCCGCTTTTAATTTTATCTCAAGGTAAACAAATCATTTTTGTCACCACAGCAGCAACACCCACATGTCCACACACTACCAAAATGTCATATAAATTTCTGTCCCCTGAGACCGACACATGCAAGCGTCCTTCCGCACGAAAAGAATGAGTTGAAAGAGATGAGAAAATAAATTCAATCAAACACATCTTTCGTCGATTTGCGTATTTGTCAGTTTAAGGAGACATAATTTTACACGAAATCTTTCTTTACGTTCCCCGACTTTTTACATACATTAATTACGTCTCGTGTAAAATTCATAATTCCCTCTAAGTCCACCCCCCCTAAAAACCCACCTCCCCAAAAAACCCCCAAAACCCCACCCCCCCCCCGCCACCATTCCCCTCCCCCCTCCCGTGTCGACCCCAAATCCCGCAAATCCAACTAAAACCAGCAAAACTAAAAAAATTCAAGCACACACCCTCGGGCTTCGGCACCCAAAACGAAGAAAACAAAAACCTCCCCCAAAATGAAAGTCCCCAGCAAACCGGTTTGTCCCCCCCCCACCCAAAAGGCCAAACCTAGTTCTAGGCCTCGCACCACTCCCCCCCCGAGTCATTTATCACGGTGAAACCAGGGGTGGCATTGCGCATCTCGACTCGAGTGTTTTTTTTTCGTTTCGACCACATTTGGCATTACCGATTTCGAATCGAGCTCGAAACGAGTGAAACGCATAAGGAAGTACTAGATCTTCGAGCCAAATTTGGCATTGCGTAATATTATGTTCGAGCATTTTTTAGCGCGAATCGAAAACAAATATCTCGACAAGCTGAAGTTGTTCGCCAGATTAACGAGTGCGCAGTAGCTTAAAATTTTAAGCTTAATATTAATTTTATTATCTTTATTAACTTCTTTACGTGCTTAAACCAATATGTAAGTATGAATATAATGCGTTTCTTGAACTCAATCATTAATTACAGTCCATTTCAGGACTACGGAATCACCACGAAATGTAATGAGCATCAATTCCTCTCAAGTAGAATGTCTTACGGCATTCATGGAGGAAAACCAAGACCTGCTCGAGGTTCCCTGTGCCCCCCATGGGGCTCGCGAGCGAGGTGCCTCCGGTGCGGGAAGTTTCGATTGGAAAAAAGTAAGTTTGATTAGGGAACCCCCCCATTTCTCATAGTCTTGATTCACTTCTTGTCTGGGTTAACACCTGATGGCAAAAGGAATTCTTCCCATACAACACATGGGATATTTTCGAAAAATGCTCTGAACGACTTGGACTATAAACATAAAGTGAAGAACAAATTACGCCATAACAAAAACATTTTGAAAAAACGGGAGGAGGCCCAAACAAGACCAAGCATTTAAACCCGTATGAAGAAAGTGTGGTGAGATCTGCCGGGTTGAATGCTGCTGTTTCCGGACAGATGCGGCAAAAATCATATGGTTGTCGGAAGCCTGCTCAGAGAAGCCTCCATCTGGATGATGGAACGTTGGAAGCCTCCATGGAAACTCAAGCTGAAGAAGAGAATGAAGTTTTCTTGGAAGAATACATTGATGAATGTTTTGATGGTGACCTGATGGAAGCGGAAGAACAAGGTGGTGAACTCGGGATGAAAGTTGGAACTGGCACGAAAACGAGTAAGCGATATAACGGGAAGAAGGAAAAACTTGAACTTTTCCGAAGATACGTTGAAGCAAAAGAAGAGAGCAACGAGACACAAAAGCTCTATTACAAGTGAAGCAGGAATGCCTGAAAATCAAAAAACAAATGCTTGAATTGGAGCTGAACAAGTTTGCTTTGACTCAAACAAGTAGCCAAACCGATGTGGAATCTGATAATTGATAGTTTAATTTGAAACAAATGGTTATTGTTGATTGAAATGTAAGCTGTTTTCAACAAATAAATCGCTTTAGAAAATATTCTTTTCTGTATTTACCCTTTTAAAATGATTCTTGTACCACAGAGAAACAGACATCGCAATTTGTTCATCGAACACGCATTTAGTGTAGCACATCACAGTGTACTCAACAGATGGCGGTAGTGTTTTCGCGACGATGTTTTACAGTGAGAAACGTTCAATGTGTTATGTCTGTTTGTCTGTGCTTGTACTGTACCCAAACCGAAACGAAACCATCTCATAGGATCCCAAGAGGGCCAGAAGATGCCTAAAGAGATAATAAAAAATTCCAGAAAATATTGTAGCAAAAATTTAAAATTCTTGGAAAAAATTCTGCAGAATCCTATGAACAATTCTACAGAATTCTTGGAAATATTTTAGCATTTAGCTTCCAGTCCGGTTTTTCGGGTTGGAAAATTTCTCGACTTCCCTTTGCCTAGAGCTTCTTGTTTTTTTCTGAATCATTCCTGGACGGTAAACTTAATTGGAAGTGGTCCATTGACCGGTGTATAGTCCGGCATGACCGTGAAAGAGGAAAATTTTTAAAACTGGTCTAAGAGCTTTCCGGTTTTTTTTAAATCATTCCTACACTGAGAAAAAGATTGGTAAACACAAACATATTCAAGTTTCATTTAACTGGAGTTTCACGTTGAATTGGGCACAAACATCATATTAGTTTGATTTGACTACCTACGGCGGTTAAAACAATGTAAAATTTTGAGTCATTATTTCGGGAAATAAGCAGTTAAGTTTAACTGACATTTGTTTGAATTTACCATTATGTTGGTTGTTTCATTATGACAGCTACGGAAACAAACAGATTTGTTGGTTGATTCTACCAACGCTTATGATTTGTTTCAAACAAATTTAAGTGTGATTCAAACTGCATTGCTGTTTGAAACAAACAAATGAAAACGGTTGAAACAACAAACATTTCCGTTTACATTCACCTACATTGCTACTGTAATTTCAAGACTGTTTATTTGAATTAAATTCAAATTAGAAACATTAGAAAAGTGCTCATTTACAATAGACTTCTCTCCGTCTAAGAGAAATCTACGAATGTTAATGCGAGCTTTTCTACTATTTTCAGGTTTTTTTTTAAATTTAAATATTCAATTTTTGCCTATTGTTGACTGACAGCGTCAGAACATGCTGTGGGACCGGATGATGGATTATGAAATAACCTAACAAAAATTCTGTTTCAAACTAAATTTTTTGTTGTTTTTTTCTCCTAACAAAATGTCATTTTGATTTAACCGCCGCTCTGGTTGAATCAAACTAAAAATTTTTATTTGTTTCCCTGGGTAAGGGCAACCTGCGTTTTGGTAATAATAAAGGTGTAAACAACAAAAATATTAGCTTAGAACAACCACAATTTGTGTTGTATTGTGGTTATATATTTAGATAGAAACAACCAACGTACCTGTTTTTTTCAAAACGAAATCGTTGGTTTTAAAAAAAAAAACGTTTTTAACAACCACCTTTTTTTTGTTTGTATATCAACCAAATTTTCGAAAGTTCTCAGAAATTCTCGGAACTTCTATGATGTTCTCGGAAATTCTCAGATTTTCTTGGAAGTATTCGGAAATTCTCGGAAGTTCTCTAAACTTCTCAGAAATTCTCGGAACTTATTTGAACTTATCTTGTGAGGATCAGTACATACAACGCTTTCCGCTTTTCCCCTCTGAGGTCTATAAGTCATAGACGACGAGTGGATGTTAGGTAAAGCAGAAGTCGTATGCCAAAAATAAAACCCAAAAGGAGCGGGCGATAGTTTTTCTCCCATGTAGGGTATGTGGGAGTACAAATAGACAGTTCGGTAGAACTATTAAAAAAGCTATCGGTAGTATATGAGCACGATCAAGTGCACAAATTTTTACCAGTCAAGGTGGTGCATTCGATCATGCCTTGACCTACCCCGCATGGGGATGCTTGGTAAAAATTTGTGTTCTTGTTTCGAAATACTACCTCACAATGCCCTCCGCTCAATTTCAAATTACTTCTATTCAATTTTCACCGTGAGCTGCCGTGAGCTAACGGAACTATCAATACTTTCTCTTAACAACTTTGTTCTAGCAAAAATTGCTGTCTACTCCTAGAGCCTCGTGGTGATGAGAAATTATTTCCTTCTCAAAACAACATCATTTCGAGATATTTCAAAAATTCCGAGAACTTGCGGAAACTTCCAGAAGTTTCAAAAACTTCAAAAAAATTCCGTTTTTAGAAGTTCCGAGAACTACCGAGAACTTCCGGAAACTTCCGAGGATTTCCGAGAACTTCTGAGAACTCTAGGACCGTTTTGAAAATTGTCGTCTTTAACAGTCATTCTGGATTTTCTGGATTGACCTACAGACCATTTTCAATCTAGTTGACGCCCAGGAAAGATTAAGAAAAAATCGGAAAGCTCCAGGCCCAATTTTGAAAATTGTCCTCTTCAACTGTTATTCCGGATCTTCTGGAGGGCCACCCAGTGGCTACCTTGGACCATACACTGATCAACGGACCACTTTAATGAATTATTTAGGAAAAACTGGGAAGCGTAGGACCAGCTTTGAAAATTTTCCTCTTTTACGGTCATTCCGGATTTTCCGGAAAGCCAACCAGTCCCCACCTTTGACCATACACCGGTCCACGGACCAGTTTCAATCTAGTTGACCTCCCAGGAATGATTTATAAAAAATCGGGAAGCTCTAGGACCAATTTTGAAAATTGACCTCTTTAACGTTCATTTTGGATCTTCCGGAGGGCCACCCACTGGCCATCTTGGACCATTTTCAATTTAGTTGACCTCTCTGGAAATGATTAAGAAAAAATTGGGAAGCTCTAGGATCAATTTTGAATATGGTCCTCTTTTACGGTCATTCCGGATCTTCCGGAGGGCCACCAAGTTGCCACCTTGGACCTTACAAAGGTCAACGGACCATTTTCAATTTAGTTGACCTCTCAGGAAATGATTAAGAAAAAATCGGGAAGCTCTAGGATCAATTTTGAATATTGTCCTCTTTTACGGTCATTCCGGATCTTCCGGAGGGCCACCCAGTTGCCACCTTGGACCTTACAGAGGTTAACGGACCATTTTCAATTTAGTTGACCTCTCAGGAAATGATTTAGTAAAAATCTGGAAGCTCTAGGATCAATTTTGAATATTGTCCTCTTCTACGGTCATTCCGGATCTTCCGGAGGGCCACCCAGTTGCCACCTTAGACCTTACAAAGGTCAACGGACCATTTTCAATTTAGTTGACCTCTCTGGAAATGATTAAGAAAAAATCGGGAAGCTCTAGGATCAATTTTGAATATGGTCCTCTTTTACGGTCATTCCGGATCTTCCGGAGGGCCACCAAGTTGCCACCTTGGACCTTACAAAGGTCAACGGACCATTTTCAATTTAGTCGACCCTTTCAGGAATGATTTAGTAAAGACCGGGAGGTTCTAGGACCAGTTTTGAAAATTGTCCTCTTTAGCGGTTATTCCGGATTTTCCGGAGGGCCATCTAGTGGCCTGCCGGAACCGAAACTTTGTTCCACGTTGTACTGAACAATTTTCCTGAAGACACCAGGGCGTTATCTTCTAAACTGGCCCCAGAATCTGAGTTGTTCCCCAATTGGTCAAATCTCATATGTTACGTGTATTCGTTAATGCCGGATCGACCGCGCTATAGGATTCTTTGGAACCCCCGCTATAGGAATCCAGTGTTATCGAATCCATGCTATAAGAATCTTGACTGTATGACTCTCGGTCCTCCGGGTCTAGGATCAAAAGTCAATTTTCAAAAGACCATTACTTTAACCCCTTGATCCATTCAAGAGCCCTACCCTTTACCCTTTATGTACTTCCTGTGTGGGGCATAAGTTTTGGATTAATATTTTAAGAGTTTTTTCGGCCGGTTTTCATATCAAATGCGTGAAGATAGTGTTTATATTTATATTTTCTATAGCAGTTCTTATCAAGTAAGCAATGAATCTCTGATGGAATCTCTAATTCTTTGTGCTCTTCTCTCTAAGCCATGATCATTACTTACTTCACCTCTTACAGATAGTGGATCTTCTGGTAGTGTTAGATTGTTGAAATCGTAATGTATATTATAAGCTATGCATATGTTTTGTAAAGCACAGCATACGTTGATAATTGATGCTGTCTTGTCGGGGCTGTAACGAAGTTTGCGATCGGACGAAAGACATCGCCAACGTGCTTTCAAAACACCAATACTCCTTTCAACAGAACACCTGGCTGAAGAATGTATGGTATTGAATGTTTCTTCTCCTGAGCCATCATTGGCAACTCGATATGGCGTTAACAACCATGGTGCTAACCCATATCCACTGTCACCTGAAAATCAAATATTGTAAATAAAACTTACATTATAGTAAATCAGTTGAAAAAAAAAAATACCTAACAATCTCGATTCTCCATTCTGGAAGTTTTCCTCGAAAAAATCTCGTTCATCACTCATGCTCCACACAAACGAATCATGAGCAGCACCACCGTAGCAGGGGTTTATCGCCAGGATGCGATGATTATGATCGGTTGTCTAATTGAAAAGCAATAAAAGTGAATTAACATAAATGTGAGAGTAAATGCTGTATATTACTACTTACTATCATAGCGTTGATGCTGTGAAATCCTTTTCGGTTAAAATACATGTGTTCATCCCGCGTTGGTCTCAAGGTGGGTATATGTGTACCATCAATACATCCCACTACACCTGGTATTTTAAATTTGGCAAAGAAATGTTTTTTTGCCTCTCTGAACGATGTTGGATCTAATTTTAACCACTTTTCACATAGTGTCCTTTCCAACAAAGGTATCACTTCATTGAAGACCAATGATACTGTTGGTTAGGCCATTCCACGTAAAAAGCTACCCCCTACATTCACTTGGTACGACCCACTGGCTAGGAGATTCAAAGTGGCCGCCAGTTTCAAGGCTGCAGGAATAGCAGTGCTTCTGGAAGTTGGTGGGAACAACGTTGTATCAAGTAGAAATTTAAACGCTTCCCGGCTTAGCCTGAAGTACTGCCGGAACCTTAAATAGTAAACCAATAATTACTACTCACAACAAAAACATCATTGAGATCAACTCACTCATTTTCACTCAGGGATAAAGGGTCACTGTTATCCCTTAGCGTGCGTCTCTGCGGAATAAGAGTATTTTCTTCGTCACTATCGCTATCGTCAAAGAACATTTCGGCGTTTTCTTTTTTAATCAATTTGAATAATAAATCACCAGAAAACTACTTCCTCCACTTTCTCCGTCAGTATAGCGAAGCAATTTTTATTTTGTTTGTAAACAAGTAAATTTGACACTTCTCTTCGAGATGACCTAGTACATATTTTACTCGAAATCTGGTACGTTAAAAATATGAAGTCGAAAAATATACATAATGCCAAACGTAACTCGATTCGAGTTTGAATTTTCTCGAATCGAGTTACTCGAACCGAGATGCGCAATGCCACCCCTGCACCCCCCCCCCACCCCCCCACCCAACAAAAATTTCCCTACCACCTCTCCCACAAAACCCCCCCCCACCACCCAAACGGTTTAAATTTAAAAACTCTTTTTTTTGTTTTCCCCCCCCCCCAACAAAAGGGTAATTGCCTTTCCACCATATGGCACCCCAACCACCCCAGAACACTTTTTATGTTTACCCCCCCTTTTCTTCTTTTTACCTCCCCCCTAATTCCGCATTTTTTTTCATTTATTTTAAATTATTTCAAGGACCACAAAACGTTTCACTGATATCACATCTGAAACTCTCTTTTTTTTTTTGTAGTACAACATGTTTACATTCTTGTCACATTCAGTAAAATGGCGTCGAAGCAAGTGGAAGTGCACAAACGTATTTTGTACGAACGACAGCAAAATCGAATTTATTGGCACGCGATCTTGCCAAAAAACTAAAACTACCGAAAAGTACCGTGTTTTGTGTTTGCAAATCATTTGACCAGCGCTTGGCCGTAGATCCTAAGGTTGGAAGTGGAACAAATCGAAAAGTATGCTCCCGACAAACGGACAAGAAGGTGGTAGCCATTATTAAGAAAAATCCCAATCTTTCTGTGTGGCTCGCCAAGTTGGGAAGTCAAAATCATACGTACAAAAAGTAAAGCAGAGGAAAGGACTGAAGCCGTACAAAGTGAAAAAGGTGCCCAACCGTGATGACAATCAAAATTTCATTGCAAAATGTCGTGCTTTACACCAATTTTTGCAAACATTTTCTTGTATCATACTGCAAAGGAACGCTGTTGCCGAGCATTTCCGGACAAAGAAGGTGTCCAAATTCCCGAAGAAGTATTTGATTTGGCAGGCCATAGGTAGTTGTGGTCGAAAATCTTATAGTTTCGTCTCTACCGGCACTATCAATAAGGATGTGTACGAGAAAGAATGTCTTCAAAACCGGTTGCTACCGTTTATCAGAAGCCACGACTCTCCAGCTCTGTTTTGGCCTGATTTGGCCTCTTGTCACTATGCGAAATCCGTCCTGGAATGATATAAGGTACAAGAGGTCAAATACGTGCCAAAAACACCCAATCCACCAAACTGTCCAGAGCATTGCCTAATAGAGAATTACTGGGCTCTAGTTAAGCTCTAGAAACTCTTCGAAACTAAGAAGAAAGCAAATAGTACCGATGATTTCAAGAGAAGATGGAGAATCGTCACGGCGGGCGTATCTGAGGATACCGTACGGAGCCTGATGGCGCGTGTACCACAGAAATTCGAGAATTTTACAGAAAGAAGGATTAACATCTTAATCAACTGTTTATAATGTATCTACATCTATCTACAACCTAACTTTTGTGAAATAAACCATCTGTGTTGATGAATGATGTGTGCTGCTGCTATTTTGGTGTCCGAAATGTAATGTGGACAGGCTTTATTTCACAAAGACTTGGTCCTTATACACGATCATTTTGTTTGTTCAGAGACATTTCCAACAATTTTTCATCCGTAAACATTATGGTATGACCAGCGTGTGTCTTAAGCAGCGCTCTTCATGGGACTCTTCAATGTCCCATATACAAGGTCCCGTTTCAATATATTTTGCACGGATGTGTGGCTCATTTTCATTTCATACGCCATTTTTCTCGCCGACCGAGTAGGATTCCTTCGAGTTCGCTCCTTCACTACTTTGACCGCTGAGGGAGAGCGTACACTGTGTTTCTGAACAGGTTTTGTCTTAGGAACAACAGTGCTAATATCCTTGAAACGTTTTAAGGTCCTGTACACAAACAATCTGCTCAAATTCAAATGCGACAGCTTCTGTCGGATTTTCATGTTTGTGAATCCATCAAGAAAGATCTGAGTGTAATCTCTATATGAATCCGTTTTTGTTTTCGTAAATGAAAGAAAACAAATTCAGTATGTTGCTTACAAATGAACTGACAACAAGTCACTGTTTTAAAACGCTCACAAGGGGATCACTGATAATGGTATAAATTGTACCGAGTGGCTCACAAATGAATGTATCACATTCATGTTGCCAAACTGTACTTTGAGAGCTTTGATTGTGTCTGTCCCTGTTACAGAATAAAAATGATTTGCCTAAATTTGTTTCAACTAGTCAACGTTAAATTTCGGACAGTTAAATGTCAGCAAAAAAAAATCCTAACATTATTCATCCAAACTGATTGTTTAATTCGGTATAAACCAATTAATTGAGATGTTAATCCTTTTTTCTTTCTGAAATTCTTGAACGTTTAGTGGCAAACCCGCTATTATGTTCCGTACAGTATCCTCAGATACGCTAGTAGTGGCGGTTTTCCATCGTCCTTTCAAATCATGGATCTCATTTGCTTTCTCCATAGTTTCGAAACATTTCCGCTTAACCAGAGCCCAGTATTTTTATATCGGTTGAAGTTCTGGATAGTTAAGCGGATTGGTTAATTTTGTTACGTATTTGACCTTTTGTGCCTTATGCCATTCCAGGATGGATATTGCCAAATGAAAAGAGGACAAATCAGGCCAAAACAGAGCTAGAGAGTCGTGGATAAACGGTATACAAACGGTTTAATAAACGGTAGCAACCTTTTTTACAGACATTTTTTCTGGTTCACATCCTTTCGGTAGAAATGAAACTTTTGGATTTTCGAACACAGCTAAATATGGCCTACCAAACGTTGAAGACATTGCATGTCACCATGAAACGGAATCAGTTACTCTTCAAAAAGACACTCCTCTGGTCTCGTCCATGCAAACGTTGGAGATAGGGAGGAAGAACCTTAAGAAGACACGGGGAACGTACGTAGCCTTCAGTAGATATCAAAGGAAAAGGGAAATGAATAGTAGGAGAGAATAGTTAATACAACCTTTTTGGTGTACAGAACAAAAAATATTTAAAAATGGTCGTTGGGAACATCCAGTCTAAGAAGACTAAGTGATACTCCATTTTTCTTCAAACGGTTGAGACTCAATTTAAATCCAGCATGCACGGCAGCAGTAAAGTTTTCCATTGTTAGCCAAATGTACAGCGCATGATAAAACAGAGAAAGAGATAAAATAATGGTAACGTCACGATGTTCACTACACCAGCCATTATCACACCATCCATAATGGCCGACCACGGACGGTGTGGCCTTAGCTGGACATGGAAGTTGTCTCCATTCTATTCGGTCCATGGCAGCACTTCGCCAGCCTCGCTGTCTGCGAAGGGTCCGCAGGGCACCTTCTTCTTGATCGATCCCCCTTGCTCGTTGTGCACCTCCTCTTCTTGCTCCCGTCGGTTCGCTTTCAAGAATCATTTTATCTGTGCTGTCGTTCAACATTCCTAAGACATGCCCAGCCCATCGTAGTTGACCGATTTAAGCGGTGTGTACAATGGGAGGATCATCAACTGATTCAGTTCGTGGTTCATTCGCCTTCTCCACGTTCCGTCTTCTATCTGCATGCAATTCGAGGTTCATTCGCCTCCTCCACGTTTCGTCTTATATCTGCACTCGCCCATAGATCGTACGCAACACCTTCCGTTCAAAGACACCAATGGCGTTGGACCTCCACTAGCAATGTCCATGTTTCGTGGCCGTAGAGAACTACCGGTCTAATTAATGTCTTGTCTTAATAAGTCCAAAGTAGGAACGATTGTCCGCTATAAAGCGCCTTTGTATCCCTCTGCTGGTGGCGTTACCGGCGGTCACTAATGAACCCAGATACACGTCTACTACCACGATTTACTCACCGTCGTTCTGAACTTGAGGTGGAAGGCTAACATTGTCTTCTCGTGAGCCTCTTTTCTTCATGTACTTTGTTTTCAGCTTATTAATCACAAGCCTTATACCAGCTTCAGCCTTATTTCTGAAGTAGCTTTCCATAATCATCTCAAAGTTACGTGCTACGATATCAACGACGTTGGCGAAGCCAAAGTTGGACAGAATTCTTGAAGATTGTGCCACTCGTGTCCATCCCAGCTCTTCGAATCACAGACTCCAATGCAAATATATATGGCAAACACTAAAATCCATAACCTTGCCGTAACCTTCTCCGAGATTTGAAGGGTCTTGAGATTGTCCCTGAGACTCCGGCGACACACATCACATAATCCATCGTTGCTTTGATCAAACGAGTCAGTTTTTCTGAAAATACATAGTCGTGCATGATCTGCCATAGTTGGTCTCGATCGATAGTGTCGTAAGCTGGTTTGAGATCGATGAAACGATGAGCACATTATATTCGTGACATTTCTGCAGCACTTGCCGAATCGCGAAAATCTTGTCCGTAGTTGCGCGGGCACCCATGAACCCCACGAACTCCTTTGTAATTGGTGGCAGGCTACAGCATAACATTTGCGAGAGCAACTAGGAGGCGTGCTCAGTAGCGTGATTGCAGAATAGTTGCAGTAATCCAGCTTATCACCCTTTAAAAGATGGGACACACGGTACTTTCCATCCAATCCTCCGGTAAACACTCTTCCTTCCAAATCCTGGTAATTACCCAGTGCAGAGCCCCTTTCCAGTGCTTCAACATCGTATTTTAAATGCTCGCTTGGGAGTTGGTCAGCAGTTGGTCACGAAGCTTTGTTGTTTTTCAACGGAATAATTTACTCTTCAACTTTCTTAAGGGTTGGGGTCGGGATCCTGTCATCTTCTGCACGTGTTTCTAGATTTATAACCGTACCACCTTCGTTGCTGTAAGTAAGCGGTTCGAATGTCTCTCCAGCCATCTTCAAGAGCTGCGCCAAGCTGCTTTTCCGTTGGTAGGGATGTTTCTAGCTGTTGTGCTGTTGTGAATTCGACGCGTGTTGTACACTGTCGAGAGTTTTGAGCGCATAAATTCTGCAACTAGGTAGTGGTCCGAGTCTATGTTCGCGCTGCGGTAAGTGTGAACGTTGATGATATCGGAGAAGAATTTCCCGTCGATTAGAACATAGTCGATCTGATTCTCTGTCTATTGGTCAGGTGAGCTCCAAATGGCTTTGTGGATATCTTTACAGGGAAAGAAGGTACTGCGGACTACTGAACCACGGAAGGCTGCAAAGCTCACGTATTGTTGGCTGTTATCGTTCGATACGTTATGCAGGCTTTTCGACTCAGTTACTGGTCTGTACATTGCCTTCCTGAGCATTCATGTCGCCAATTACTACTTTTAAGTCTCACTGCGGGCAGCCTTCATACACTTGCTCTAGCTGCGCGTAGAATGCTTCTTTTTCGTCATCGGGTCTCCCTTCGTGTGTGCGTTGATGATGGTGTAGTTGAAGAACCGACCTTTGATCCTCAGCTTGCACATTCTTGCATTGCTCGGAAACCATCCAATCATGTGCTGACGCATTTAGCCTAGCACTACAAAGTCGGTCCTCAGGTCGTTTGTGGTGCTACAGCTCTGGTTGCCGCTCGATGCCCACTTTTTCATACCTTCTGTCTTGCCCAGCAAACTTCCTGCAGTGCTACGACTTCTAAGTTACGTGGTTGAAGCTCGTCGTAGATTATCCTTTTGTAGCCAGGGAAGCAGAACGAAAATCTCGACAGTCTAAGTTAACATAAATGACCGCACAATATCATACCAATACCAAATTGAGATATACCAATGCCATAAGGACTGTATCGAAAATAAGTTATTCACATATTTTTGTTTCAAATCATATAAAAAAATGATGTTTTATTCAAACAAATGGACGATTCTTCATTGTACGAGATTGTTTTGGACATTGTGAAGACAGGATTAAATTAATATTATTCTTTCGCATATTTGCGAATTTTTGAACGAACACCTTTCATCAACCTCTGGACAAGTGTTTCTTCACATTTTTTGGACGCATTAGACCAAATATTTTTGAACTCCTGCATTTTTTCAGGTACTTTACCAGTCTTTTTGAAGAGCCTCAGCACAATCACACAATAGCGTTCCATGGGCCGAAGCGGAGGGCAATTTGGCGGATTGATGTCTTTTTCGATGAAATCTATACCCTTTTCCGTGACCCAATTGAGAGGTGTTTTGGCGTAATGCGCCGACGCTAAATTCGGTCAACATAGTGAGGGATATTGTGCTTTTGATATAAAGGCAGCAACCTGTAGACCTGTAGATCTGTAGACTGATCGATAGATTTCTGCATTGATTGTTCCAGTAATGTAAAAATGGTAGACTTAATTTTGCAGGAACATATTGCTTTTCATACTAGCACTTTTCAACCAAACTTCTCCACCTGTCTACATCACTTACATCCTCCCCTACGACGGCAGTGTAATATTGTGGACCTGGAAGGGTTTTTGAGCCCTCTTTGATATATGTCTCGTCGTACAATTTCCGAGCCTTTGTTGCTGCACGTTGCTTCGGTTCTGCACTTTGTTTTGGCGATTTTCTGCTTTTTATAGGTCTTCAGATTGTTCCGTTTCTTGATACGTTGAATCATTCCTACGCTGGTTCCCGCTTTATTGGTCAAATCACGTATCGACATTGATTCGTTCCTCCAAATTACGGCTACCACTTTCTGATCCAGCTTAGGATAGGAAGATCTGGGTTTTCAGCCTCGACTTTGCCAATTGTCGCATAGTTATACCCTTTTCACGTAGCTATGTGTCCATTTTCATATCTTTTTCAATGCGCGACATTTTGAAAACGAAGAATTTAAATCTGTTTGCACGAAACAAACGGAAGATGACAGTCAAACGCACAGCATGCTATGATGAACACATTAAAACCATCACAAATGCACACGTACAACGCAAATGTACGTGGATAGCTTACTTTCGATACATTCCTAAATATTACTTCTCACGTATTCCGGAGTATCTCACAAGACATGTGTTGTTAGATGAAAGATATTTCCCATTGAATTTTAAGGTGTTTTTCTTAGGTATGGCTATTACCTCTTACGCAACGCTCCTCTTATAAATACCAACTTCATATCCCAAGTAACATTGCTAACACCATCCGGCTTTATTAAGTTTTATTAATGTTTTATGAAAGCCACTTGAAATCAATTTGGTTTTATTATGGCACCAAAAGGTGCCAATAGGTTTCATATTTTAGTCAGGTTTGTGAGAACCTTCACAGCTTGTTTACAACGATCTCAAAACCTTGTTTCTCAAATTGCTTTTACTTCTATCAAAAGTTTTATTGCGACTTTATGAACTCGTAAAATGCTGTATTGAAATGCCGTTTTAGGACTCATTGATATTATCTTATTCTGGTCAGTTGAAAAAGTATTTTACAACCATTTTGCCTCCAGTAAATGCATTAAACGGTAAATTGGCATTGAAGAAAGTCACCATAAGACCAAATAGTTTAATAATAGCCATTGCGAAGAAAAATTTTCTTTATGGCAAAACTATGATTTTTTTCCAATCGTTATATTGAAATATAAGAAATAATTGAAATGTGGAAAAATAAATGCATCAAATTTTCAATGTTATGCAAATAAACTGTAGATCGGAGACTTATTTCGGCATTTTTTAGATAATGTCATCCAGTTCCAAGCACTCTTCAGGAAATTCATGATTAATTTATCGAATATGTTTTTTTAATTTGATTTATGTTGTTGTAAATTCGTATAATTTTCGAGGCGCATTAATTTTTGGCTCTTATCGCGCCAATATTCACCATAAAAATAAATGCGCATATAATTTGGAGCATAATACGCTGTAGAAAACACAATTTGTTTTGGATATTTTGCTATCAAACAAAATTTTCCGCAACACTAGACCTCTGACCTTGACAGCTGTGACCATTTGGCCGCATTCTGGTTTTCATGGCAGCCAAAAGGTTTTATGAAGGTTCTCAAGTGGTCATAACATCCTTCACTAGAACATTTTCAAAATCTTTATGTTCTTATAAAGGTTTTATTAACTTGCTTTCACAACCGTCTATAGAGTGGGCCATTTTGTACAAATTTCGGCTTTAAAGAAGCATAGTGGAGGTGTTGGTAGACAAAACAGTTTTGAATGTAGTTTTATCAACAACGCCGAGAGAGGTGTTATACGGCTGGAAAAAAAAACTAAAATTGTTACTTGGGATATAGAGTTCTCAAATCGGTGTTTTTATATTAATTGCTTCTGATCACGTACCTATTTTTTTAAATTTTTTCACGAATTACTTTTTTGGGATGTACCAATTACCACTTTTCTCAGCGCCATCTGAAATTTTTATCATCACATGTATCGTACCTCTGTGAAACTTGCACTGGTTCTCAAAAAACCAGCTCCCTGAATTCTTCATATTTTGTATGCATCGGAAGTAATTTCATTCTTGTTATTTATAACAGCCATACAATAAAAACTGTGCCAATCTGAACTTTTGTCTTAAAAATCAGTAATCTATACGTGAAAGACTTTGTAATAGAAAAAACACGTACAAATACTTTTCTAGAGAAATATGTATGTGTGGTAATACTGTATTGATAGCTTTAATTTATTTCTCACTGGCACATCCGACATCATCATCATTTTAAAATATTTTAACACGCGTTGCGAAGTCATGGCATGCTTTGCTTAGCTAAACAAAAACTTTTTGTTTTTGCGTTAGCATTCCGAGAGCCCCGGATCCTGTGGCCGGATGCTTCATAGAAAACATTAAGTTGCTAAAAATATAATTTTGTAAGAGGGCTAAGATCTCACCATAGGTGAATGACACAAATCATTTCACACAACATGTACAAGGTGCGGCAGAAAATAATGCGAAAATTTGTTCTATTTCTTTCAAATCCCATTTTCAACTAATTCAAGCAATAATATAAACATTTTCGAGTGCAGTTATCTTTATAAAGTCCATTTAAACAAATTTATTCAATGTGTCCTCAATTTTTATTAATAACATCCTCGAGCCGACACCGGAAGCCAGAGCATGCCGTTCGGACGTAGTCCTCTGACATTGACTGCCATGTGCGTGTTATGGTTGACTTCAGGGTTTTCACACTAGGGTGTGATGTTTTGCAGGCTCGTGCTTCAACATATGCCCAAATCGAATAATCCAACGGATTAAGATCTGGACTGCTAGGGGGCCACAAATCCTTCGGCCAAAACTTCATGTTATCGTTCAACCATTGTTGGGTTCGATTGGACGTGTGAAACGGCGCTCCATCCTGCTGTAGGACAACGTTTTGGTCCTTGGAGAAGTTGGCCTTCACCCAGGGAAGCACTTGGTCCAATAAAATACCGATATACACTTCGGTATTGATTTTAACTCCAGCATCAATGAAAACAGGCGGCATTTTCAAACCGTTGGACGACACCAAGCCAAACATCATGACACTAGCCGGATGTTTGGTTTGAAATTTGAATTTCACTTTTTCCGGAACGTTCTCCATTTTCTGCTGTGAAATGAACCGGTCCGTGCGGCTGTTGGCCACAGCATCGATACTGAAAAGCTTTTCGTCGGAGAACAGGATTAAATGTTTTTCTTCTTCAACAAGGAAAGCAATCTCTTGGAACGAGTCACTCGTAGTTCCTTGACCCGGTCCGTAATCAAGTGGCGTTTCACTCTGGATCTGGAAGATGCATGCAGGTCTTCTTTGATGATTTTCCGCATGGATTTCTCCGAAATATTGGCTTCCTTTGCAAGTTTTTTTATGGAACGCACCGGGTTGCGAGTTATTTTTGCACGGACCGATTTGATCACGTTCGGCGTGCGTGCAAAGCGCGGACGTCCGTTTCCCGGCTTTCGCTGCTTAGGATCATCTTGCAGGGACTTTTTTATGCGGTAAACTGTTGCCAAATGGCACCCTACCACCTTTGCAATCTCTTTTGGCTTCTTCTGGGCGAGCAACAAACTGGTGATAACTTCTTTCGCAAACATTTTGACGAATTTGTAATAAAATGTTAGAATGTTTGGATGCAGCACTTGAGAGTAAACATAAACAAATACACTTTCGACAGAAATTAGTCATTAGATACACGACCTAACTCAATACTCAAGTTTGAACATTTTCGCATTATTTTCTGCCGCACCCTGTAATGTTTTTTTATACAGAATTTTAAATAAAAAGAGAAAGTCAATCGAATAAAACGATTAAATCAGTGTAGTCACCAAATCAGAGTCAACCGTGTGCTAATTTCCATCCTCTTGAAGAAAATTGTTGTAACTTGAATGCAAATTTACGTGTAAGCCACTTCAAAACACAACGTCATGATGAATCCCACCGTTAGGAGACCTCCCTATTTCGCTGCATACGCTTGACTGGTGATTTATATGCGTTTATCCGACATCGAGGACAACATCGGTGGTGAAACTGTTCGGATCGTTCTCATAAGACTACAATGAAATAGAAGCAACTGCGATAGCTTTTGTGTGGTAAGCAATTGTTCTTAATCAAATCACCCCTTCAGAAGCTTTATTAAATTTACGCTTCCTCGAGATGCCATTGAATCGTCTAATTCACTCATGCAACGACCTGCCATAATGTACGCTAAGAGGGTTTACGGTGTGGTAGCGGTGGTTGGAGGATTAAGTCATAAATCACTTGAAGACGCATTTTGTCTCGGTCAGTTCGAGATTGTATATTCGCCGCCCGCCAGTGCAAAGGTTAGATTTCAGCTGGCTTTAAGTCCCGTTCGTAATTCTACGGAAATCGGTGTACCACAATCCACTTCCGACAAATATTTACAACCGCAGACCAAACCGGGGATTGTAGGCCGATCTAGGGGACGTGCTTTCCCTACAAGATTCATGGTCATTTCCATCTCAGATGAGGGTGTGCACGTTTAATCGTATATGTTTGCACAAACGCATAAATAGGAAGGGATGGTAGGTATGATACAGGTTACCGGTCATGATGAAGCTGCACGCTCTGACACTTGATTTATTATCCCTCTTGAAGTGAAAAGGATGTGCTCTTGACGCAGTAAGGATGCGTGCGAACAAGGTTAAGAGAAACACTAGAGCACTATTCCGGACACGGAAAGCACGCACCGTTCGAGTGCTCAAAAGCTTCATTAACTAATGCAATATGAAGAGCACATATACGTGGATAGCAGTAATCCACTTAATTTGTACTATTGAGAATAGGTTTTCCAGTTTTCCCGGGAATCTTTTACCCGCTAAACCGGATTTGATATAATATATTCCGGAATGTTAACCAAATAATACAAAACAATTGTAAGATTTAAAAAAAGATCCATAAATAAACGAATGTTCCGTAAAATTTAATTGCGCGCGAAAGCAGCAAGTAATGTAAAGCGCTGGAAGCTGCAATCCATGTAATAAAAATCGACTAAGAATTATATGTATTCAACAATACCAATAAGACGAAATAAATGCTGAGGCAACGGATCCAGACTTGATGAATTCTGGAAGGCAAGCAGGAATGGTATATAGTTTTTATACGAAGGATTCCAATGTAATTTTACAATCAGCGTGTGAAATCTTAGTACATTGTCAGTATTTCAATCGAATGAGAAGCACTGCTAAGGTTATCGAAATTCAGAAAAAGATTTTATGTTGTTCTACACAGTGATTCTTGCAGATGAAACTAGCTGGGATGAAGGTGTAAGAAGCGAGGAGGTATTTGGTAATAGATTTGATGTCTATAGGGATGACCGTAGTTATCAATGGTAGGAAAAGAAGTCAGGAGGGGGAGTTCTAGTCACTGTTTCAAACATATTGAACTCTGAAATCATAGTTACAACTAAATTTAAAGAATTTGAACACGTGTGGGCAAAAGTTCAAGTCGCAGGTGAAACACATATTTTTGTTTCGGTTTCTTACCTTACCAATCAGACTAAGGCCGGCGTGGCCTCTGCTGTACACAGAAGTTGTTTCCATTGTAATCGGTCCATGGCTGTACCTCGCCAGCCTCGCTGTCTGCGGAGGATCCGCAGGTCGCCTTTTACTTGATCGATCCACCTTGCTCGTTGCGCGCCTTTTCTTCTTGTACCTGTCGGTTCGTTTTTGAGAACCATTTTCACAGGGCTGTCGTCCGATATTCTAACGACATCCCCAGCCCATCGCAGTCGACCGATTTTTGCGATGTGTACGATGGGAGGCTATCCCAGCAACTGGCGCAATTCGTGGTTCATTCGCCTCCTCCACGTTCCGTCTTCCATCTGCACTCCACCGTAGATCGTACGCAGCACCTTCCGTTCAAAGACTCCAAGGGCGCGTTGGTCCTCCACTAGCAATGTCCATGCTTCGTGGCCGTAGAGAACTACCGGTCTAATTAATGTGTTGTAGATGGTCAAATTTGTGGCTCGGCGAACTTTGTTCGATCTTAGCGTCCTTCGGAGTACAAAGTAGGCACGATTGCCACGAGAAGAGTAACATTGTCTTCTCGTGAGCCTCTTTTCTTCGTGTATTTTGTTTTCACCGTATCAATCACAAGCTCAATCCTACCAGCTTCAGCCTTAAGTCTGATGTACGTTTCCGCCATCGTCTCAAAGTTACGTGCTACAATATCAACGTCTTCGGCGAAGCCAAATAGCTGGACACACTTCCTGAAAGTCGTGCCACTTGGGTCCATCCTGGCTCTTCAAATCACACCCTCCAATGCAATGTTAAACAACAAACACGACAATCCATCACATTGTCGTACCCAGGTAACCAATAAGCATTAGCATGTGCAGTAAATCAACCCTAAATTTGCATTTCAGATGCTACAAGCATTATATTACCATTATGTCAGCATCTTGAATGCCTTATAATAAGTTGCATTTCAAATGCTATTTAAATGCTTGTAGCCTGTAATAAGCATTTTGAATACAAAATAGCATTAATGAAGCATTATCATAGCATTGCAGTAAAGCTGCCGTATATTGGGCCAAAAGTGGCATTTATGTTGCATTTAAGGCGACTTAATTGCTTGATAGGCTGCCGTAGAGACGATTTGGAACTGCTTATTGGTTACTTGGGTAGCCCTCTCCGACATTCAAAGGGACTCGAGAGTGTCCCTGATACTCGGACGGCACTCATCACTCGAATCATTGTTGCTTTGACCAACCGTGTCAGTTTTTTTGACGATAGTGAAGGTAATAACTCAGAAGATATATATTATTTATTTGCGGACTATTTCAAAAAAAAAAAGGCTACACAGCATTTTCAGAACCAGATCGCGATCGTGAATACTCCTGAATTTACAACTAACATTAGAGATAGGGAAATCAATGTACATGACATTTTGGAGGCATTAAAAAATTTGGACGCATCTAAAGGTTTGGGACCTGATGAAGTCCCTCCTGTTTTTATGAATACTTTGGCAACCGAGCTTACAGCTCCTTTATTTTGAATTTCCAATGTGTCACTGAAATCTGAAGACTTTCCAAAAATATGGAAAAAGCCATTCCTAGTACTTATTTTCAAATCTGGTAAAAAATCTGCCGTCAGCAATTATCGTGGTATAGCCCTTATCTCTTGCATCCCAAAACTGTTTGAGGCGATCATAAATGAAAAACTATTCAACCAAATAAAAAATAGAATAACTACCTCACAGCACGGATTTGTCAAAGGCCGTTCAGCAACCACTGATTTACTCGAATTTGTAAATTATTCTCTGGAAGCAATGGATAGCGGAAGCCATGTAGAAGTTTTGTACACGGATATTAGTAAAGCATTTGACCGCGTCGACGGACCCATGCTTCTTTTTTAATTACAAAAGTTGGGAATACAGCCTTAACTCATCAAGTTGCTTGAATTTATACCTGACCAACCGTAAACAGATTATAAAATTTAACTGAAAAAAATTGACTTCTATTCATGTTAATTTGGGAGTTCCGTAAGGCTCTCATTTAGGACCGTTTCTATTTATTTTATTTGTGAATGACTTATCCTTCATATTTAAGAAACTTAATTTTTTAATTTATACTGACGACAGTAAACTTTTTTGGAAATTAAAAACGGCGAGGACTGTGACGTATTCAAAAATGAGATAAAAATATTCCACACATGATGAAACAAAAGCCTCCACAACTACATAAAACAAAAAAAAAAAAAAAAATAATTTGATTACCTTTACAAGAAAGTGAGACGTACCTAACCTTAGTAATTAGTTTGGGAAATCAGAATGTTGAAAGGAGCGATAGAGTCAGGGACTATGGTATTATGTTAGACTCTAAACTGTCATGCCTTGTTCATTATAACACAATTATAAACAGAGCCAGTAATATGCTAGGTTTTATAAAACGATTTTGCTATAATTTCTGTGATCCTTGCACAATAAAAACACTGTACGTTGCTTATGTCAGATCAATACTTGAATATTGTTGCATAGCTTGAGAAAGGATCAATTACACATGAAAATAAAATAGAATCAGTGCAATAACAGTTTTTATTATACGCACTTCGCAAGTTAGGCTGGGCTGTATTTCCTTTACCATCGTATACAGCTCGATGTATACTTATCAACATTCAAACATTGAAAGAGCGTCGAGAATTTGCAATGGTTTCATTTATAAATAATATTCTCTCACATAGAATTGACTCGATGGAACTATTATCATAATTAAACTTCTCCACACCAACACGTTCTTTAAGGCATCGACCGTTATTTGCAACTAATAACCCTCGTACGAACTAGGGACAATTTGGACCCATTAATCAAATGATGACCACGTACAATAAAAATTGCAATAGTATTGATTAAACAATGTCCAAAACAAAATCAAGGCTACACTTCCGCGGGCAGGAGGATTTTATATTAAGTTTGATCTGCCCATGCATACTACATGGTTTTAAAACAAGTTTGAGTTCAAACAACTTAGCGTATAAGATAATATACCTATTAGGGTGCCAAAAAAAATCGACTTTTCGAATTTCAAAAACGGGTAGTGCTCAAAAGTTTCGTCTCCTCAAAAAAAGTCCCCATGCAAAATTTGAGCTCAATCGGACTTCGTTAAGTGTTGGACCAAAGCGGTCAAAGTTTGACTTTTTTGAAACACGAAAAATTTCCCAAGGGGGGGGGGGTACGTGAAAATTCCGAAATCGATTTTTTGTTTTTGATGCCAAATGTCTTAGAAATGCATGAAACGTCGAGATCTGGTGTTATCTCGAAAAAAAATTTTGTTGAAAAAAATTGACTTTTTGGGACTTAGAAATTTTTTGAGGTGGAGGAGTGAAATGAATTTGATATGGAGGATTTGAATTCAATTGCTGAGATATCCATGGCAATAGTACTGAAACATGTCTTATATCATCGTTGGCAACTGCTAGCATATTATATGTGATATTTCATTAGGGTGGTTCACTTGTTTTGCATTAGGGTGGTCCATTTTATAGAAAAATAAAAAAAATAAGATAATAGTATCAAAACATCTCTTATATAATCGTAAGCCATTATCAATATTAAATATATGATATTTCATTAGGATGGTTCATTTATTTTCCATTAGGGTGGTCCTTTGAGTTGGAAATTAAAAGCAACAAAATATTTCCAGCAAATTTACCAGTCAATATTGTTTGTATAGTTTGAAACCATGATTCTTTTTTGGCATACTACACTTCGTTAAGATATTTTTATTATGTTTTTTTTAATAGTTAACAAAAATGTGCCGTTACCAAAATTTGGACAAAAATAAGGAAAAAAAACGATTTTTGATGTACCCAAATTATTACAATAGCTTGATAGGCGACTACGAAGTGCAACAAAAGTTTTTTGTTTATCTTTTCTAAAGAGGTTCTTGGCCTTGGACTGCTTCATTTCCGAGAAACACAAGTAGGTACGTTATAGGGGATCAAAACAAAAGTACGTTACCTGCCGCTTCCTGTGGTATACGCGCTTCGGTAGTGACAACGTCTGCTTCGAATGCTTTTTGTTCTGAAGTGTTATCTACCCAAACAAAATATAAGCTACCCGTAGGCAACGAATACGTCCCAAGCGAGCAGTTTTGAAAGACTGAGTAGGTAATGAAATGGCCACACATTTGGTATATAAGGAATTGTTATTTTTAGTTTTACTCATTCAGTATTTTTATATTTGAACGAGGAACCGCGGTCTAGTCAACAGTTTTTTGTTTTTCAAAATGGAGAATATTCGGCTAGTTGAAAAATACCTACCTTTGTTCCCCGAATCTTCGAATTTGCCTACATACAACGAAGTTTTCCGGAAATTCATGTTTCATTTGCGAGCAGAGAAGCAAAAGACTAAACCAAGTGCACAATTAACAATACAAGCTTTGAAAGTATCATGGAATAAAAAGCATTTGAACCATTTGCTCGACGACAGGACAGTGCAACATAAAATCTTGCGGTACAACGAAACTTGGAAAATCTTGCAGAAGCGCAAGCTAAGAATGTCGGCGAGAGAAATTGAGAAGAGAAAAGATTTCTCTGATTCATTGCAGAACTTTTTCGATATCGGGAAGAGGTATAAACCGAAGAATAAAGTAGAAAGAAAAGCATATCGGTATTTGCAAGAACAACGAGAACTAACTCTTCCAACAACAAGTGAGTCTTTTCCAACGGCAACTATCTCGTGTAGTGATTTTGAGGAGGAAGAAACAGCAGAGGCGACAACAGAGACTAATCCACGAACAAGTGAGCAGGAAGAAGCAAGTCTACAGGAAAGAAAAAAATTAACTGCTAGTGATTTCGAGTCCTCATCTCAAACCCAGAGTGAGTCCGTTCCTTCTATCAGTACTATCGGCGAAGATTTTCAGATACCAGGTAAGTGTAAATTGAATTAATTTCAAATATGTTTTAAAATGTTTTTCGTGGTTAACAAACGATTGATTCTTAAATTTTCTTCTAGATCCTTCCAAATCGTCTTCAACTTCTAAATCACCATTAAAAAATGTCATTACTGTCGATGTGGCTGCTGCTTTGGACCGCTGCAAAGTGAGTGATCGAAATGCGGTATTTCTAATATCATCTATAGCGAAATCATTGGGGCACGACGTTTCAACATTAGTGTTAAACAAAGAGTCCATTAGGAATTCAAGAAAAGAAATTCGTGTGCAAAAGCAGAACGAGCTGAGAGCAACATTTAAGCCACAGGTTAACTTAACAGTTCATTGGGATTCAAAACTGCTTCCTAGTATATTGTCGTCTAAAGCCACCCCCAAAACTGAAGTTGTATCTGGTGAAGGCATCCGTAAGCTGTTAGCTGTTCCTCCCATCCAAAATTCAACAGAAATAGAACAAGCAGAAGCGGTGTACAATGCAGTTGTCGATTGGGATCTTGAAGACAGGTAATTTCTATTAGTTTCAATATTATTATTGATAATTTTTAAATTATACCGTTATTCCGTGTTTTAGGGTTATGTTTACATCATTTGATACCACTGCGTCAAACACTGGTCGAAAGAAAGGAGCGTGTCAACATCTTGACAAAATGTTTAAAAGACAGCTGATTGGACTTCCCTGTAGACATCACATACACGAGCTGTTAGTTGGCAAGGCATTCAAGGCACTACAATTTGAAACTGCACAATCTCCAAATGTTGAGATTTTTAAGCGGTTTCAGACGGAATGGCACCGTTTAGAAAAGAGCTCATACCATTCTGGTGTTAATGATGTATTCGTTAAATCATCAATAACAGCCAACGAGAGGGTGGATCTCTTGAATTTTTTTGAGCGACAATTAAAAGAACAACATCACCGCGAAGATTATCGCGAAGTTATTCAGCTTACGCTTATATTTTTGGGTGGAAAAATTAAAGAACATTTTAAAATTAGAGCTCCTGGTGCTTTCCATAATGCAAGATGGATGGCAAAAATTATTTATTCACTAAAAATGTTCCTTTACCGACACACTTTTTGCGTTACCTAAGGCAACTCAACAACAGTTAGCACGATTTAATGTATTCATTGTAAAAGTATATTTGAAAAACTGGTTTCTGTCTACGTGTGCTGCAATGTCTGCAAACAATGACCTTAATTTGATAAAATCGCTTAAAATCTACGAAGCTGTTGACGAAGAAGTTGCCAAAGCAGTAAAAAAAATGTTTAAAAAATACAGCATTTGTATTGGGATAACAACCCCCTGTGTTTTTTTTTTTTAAAAAAAAGGTTCACAGACGAAAAAAAAAAATATAGAAGACTTACACACATCAGGAAATTATTTTTTTCAATTCGATGTACCCAGAACATTATATTTCTAACAATATTTTTTCAGCTAACAAAACAAATGTGTGTGCTTAATCCATAGTCGAATCAAACGACGTTTCAACACTACAGCTGCACTCATTTGTTCAAGGCAGTCAGCATACTAAAAACTTGTTATGTGCTCTAGAGATTCCGGAATCATTGTTGGAAACTGATATTACGCAGTGGAATAGCAAACAAGAATATGAAAATGCCATTAAACGAATTAAAAGCTTGGAAGTAGTAAATGACAATGCAGAACGAGGTATTGCATTAATCAAAACATATAATTCGAAATTGTCAACGGATGAAGATCAGAAACAGTTTATTTTGCACTTAGTTGAAGAACATCGAACAATGTATAAAAGTTCAAAAAAATCAGATGTAATTTAAGAAAATATATGCGATGCAATGTACCAAAAACCTAGCAACATGAATTTTGGAAATATCACAATACCGTTCCCTCCCTTTCGTTACGTGTCTTTTGTCACAACCATTGAAAAGGTTAGTTATATCTGCAAATACCGTATTAATGAGATAGTTCCCCATCTTAGGGGTCCAACAAACAATTTTAGCTGACTAAACTCTTCTTTCTCATATAAACAGCTGAATAAACGTTTACTCGGTCAAAATTGTTAATTAGGTTGCAGTCGAAGACTTCCCACTCTACAATATTCGGTAAATGTAGGATAGATAACTCTGAAATTTTTAATCTTAGCTTGCAACGACGGTGCAAAACAGAAATAAGAAACTCACTGATGCACAATGCTTAATCTCTAAGATTAGTATTAGACGAGGGCACCGATCTGTTTCACCTTAAAGAAGCGTCGCATTCCGAATGTAAGTCTCGCAAAAGTTTCCAAAAGGACCACAAAGAGAGCGTCTCTAGTAAATAATTCTCTTTGGTAGTCCGTACGCTAATCTTACAGTCTGTGGATAGAAATCGGTTGAAATTATTATATTGATGCACTAATTAATGAAAAAGAACGAAAGAAGCGAATTTCTCATTGTAAGATAGGTAATATTGAAAAGTTTTGTGAGAAATCATTAAGCTTTCTGACGTCTATCATCTTTCTCTTTCAAGCACGTAGAAAGAATAGGATTGTTTTCATACGTTTTTTGTTTTTTTTTTTCGTATGTAAACAATCTATTCTTTCTACCTGCTTGGAAGAGAAAGATGATAGACGTGAGAAAGCTTAATGGTTTTAACCTATACGAAAAATATTGACTGGTTAAAGCGCTATTCGCATTACAACGGGCCCGACGCGGGGCGAGACCCGCCGGGGTAATATTTTGAAATGATTGCTTGGATTTTGTATGTGACTGTTCTCACTACGCTGATGTGCCGTGCTGGGCGTGCCGTGCCAGCATAGTGAGAATGCTCACATACAAAACCCAAGCAATCATTTCAAAATATTACCCGGGCGGGCCTCCCCCCGCGCCGGGCCCATGTAATGCGAATAGCGTTTAAATTTGCTGGAAATATTTTTTATTGTTCTTAACGACCCTAATGGAAAATAACTGAGCCACCCTAATGAAATATCATATATTTAATATTGATAATGGCTTACGATTATATAAGAGATGTTTTGATACTATTATCTTATTTTTTTATTTTTCTATAAAATGGACCACCCTAATGCAAAACAAGTGAACCACCCTAATGAAATATCACATATAATATGCTAGCAGTTGCCAACGATGATATAAGACATGTTTCAGTACTATTGCCATGGATATCTCAGCAATTGAATTCAAATCCTCCATATCAAATTCATTTCACTCCTCCACCTCAAAAAATTTCTAAGTCCCAAAAAGTCAATTTTTTTCAAAAATTTTTTTTCGAGATAACACCAGATCTCGACGTTTCATGCATTTCTAAGACATTTGGCATCAAAAACAAAAAATCGATTTCGGAATTTTCACGTACCTTGGGAAATTTTTCGTGTTTCAAAAATGTCAAACTTTGACCGCTTTGGTCCAACACTTAACGAAGTCCGATTGAGCTCAAATTTTGCATGGGGACTTTTTTTGAGGAGACGAAACTTTTGAGCACTACCCGTTTTTGAAATTCGATGGTCAATTTTTCCCATACATGCCATTGGCACCCTAAAAAAAAAAAAAAAAAAAAAAATATTTTAAAAAATAAATTTTTTTAAAAAAAAACTATCTTTTAAACTGATCTAGTAGTCTTGAATCCTGAATATTTAGATCAATTAAGAGAGTTTAAGGAGGAGTCAAAGTAATAATCAATTTATGTGTAGAAAAAGAATGTTTTTGCGATAATTTACATCTCTGTTTTATTAGATAAGATATTCATGTTTTTATTTCAAAATTTAGACTTAGTACCCGATGTTTAGAACTGTGACTAATATTGCCTCGTTTGCTAATGCTATTTAAATTTAGATTGTGAAATAATTTTCGATACTTTAAAATTTAAAAAAAATGTTACATCACAGCGGAAACAGAAACACAACAGCAAAAGGATATAATTTTTTATCGATTGAAATAAAATAGCATTTGAGGAGTATAAAAGCTTTCCAATGCAAAATAAATACATTTATAGCACTCATAGTCTACAAACTATAAAACAATTATAAAAAAAAATTAAGCATAGTTTTTCAACGTTAAGTAAAACCGATTGATTTTTCTATTTTTCCTTGCAATTTAAAAAATAAAATGTTCAATTTTATTCAGTTTTATGTAACAGTGGTTAAAACGAATTTTAGAACAAGAGCAAACTAATAAAAGCTGAATATGATCAACACAATTTTCAATTAATACGATACTTTGAGACACACTATTTCATTTTTCTCTTGAATTGATGCAATTAAAATAACTGAAAGCGCACAGTTTTGGAAGTAAGCAGCAATTCCATAGGAAAAAGATAGCAATTAACAGCAATTCCATAGGAAAAATATAAATAATCTCTCGAAATTTCATAAGCATTGGTAGTTTTGTTCTTTATTGTAAAACATTAGACCAGTTTTTTTTAATTTGTAACTTAAATTTGTAAATTTTAAATACGGGTAACCCTGTCAGTGTTAGGGGGTTCGAAAATTCAATATTATTTGAAATTTTTATTATTATTATTATTTCACTTTCGTCAACAGATAAAAATATTCATCCCAATGACCCTTTAAAAAATTAAATTACACACGAAAATTAACAAAACTTAACAAAGAGATATACGGAAACAACGCTTATTAACCTCATGGGATACATTAAAATCAAACACATTATAGCAGCTGTTGAAAACGCGGCACATGCTTTGCACAGGTTCGTGTTTTCCGCAGTTGGTCCTTGAGTACCGGAACACGAAGAACTGTTGTAAACGGAGATTTCGTCGTCGAGTGTTGATGGTCAAGAGATCCAGTAGAGCGGAACAATCAACATTTCCTTGAAGCAGATCACCAATGAAACACTCTTTGGCTACCATACGCCTCCCTTCCAACAGTTCCAGGTTGATGAGCTTGCACCGACTTTCGTAACTTGGCAATCAAAGCAAAGCAAAGCGTATAAACCTTCGCTGAACAGCTTCGATCCTCTGGACTGCGTTTTGGTAGAAAAGGGACCAAACGATGGCACAGTATTCCAAGAAAGGGCGAACCAAAGAGCAGTATAATGCCTTCAGACAGTAAACGTCCTTGAAGTTTTTTGCGGAGCGGAACATAAATCCTAGCTGCGAAGAGGCCTTGGCAACAATATGCGAAATGTGAACCTTGAACGACAGTTTGGAGTCGAGCATTACTCCCAGATCCTTGACCGTTGTTTCTCGTTTCAAGCGCGTACCTCGAAGGATGTAGTCGTGGAGATACATCGCACGTTTTCGACCGAAGGAGATAGTTGAGCATTTGGATACATTTAAGGACATTCTGTTGATTCGGCACCAGTTATCGAACACTTGCAGTTCCTGCTGAAGAAAGTGTGCGTCTTCCGGACATTTTATAACGTAGTACAACTTCTGGTCATCCGCGTAGGATAATTTCAGGCATTTGAGGACCAAGTTCACGTCGTTCATATATAGCAGGAAAAGGAATGGGCCGAGGTGGCTACCTTGTGGAACGCCGGATGTTACCGGAAAGTTAGATGAGGCGTAATCGGCAATCTTCACGGACATAGTTCTACCAGTCAGGTATGAACGGAGCCAGTTCAACAATTGATCGTGAACCCCCATATTGCCGTATTTAGAAATGGCAATCTGATGGTTCATTTTATCGAAGGCCGCAGAGAGATCTGTGTAAATGGCGTCTACTTGATGACCGCGTTCCATTTCGCGCATGATGAACGATGTAAATACGGTTAGATTGGTCGCCGTCGAGCGCTTGGGCACAAAACCGTGTTGGCCTGGAGAAATAGTCTGTGAATAGTCATTAACCAGCCTTTGGAGAACAAATAGTTCAAATAGCTTGGATACAGAGCTTAGTACAGCAATCCCACGATAGTTGGCGACGGACCGTTTGCATCCCTTCTTGTGTATTGGGAATACAAATGACTCTTTCCAGGATTCAGGAAACTCGCCGAAAGTTACAGACAAATTGAACACCGTAGCCAGAGGCACAGCAAGCGTGTTTAGGCGACGCTTCAGGACAATTGAAGGAATACCGTCAGGACCACATCCAGTTGAAGTTTTCATCTGCTTCCCGGCTGAAATCACCATATCACTATGAATAGTGAAAGCAGAGCCAAATACATACATGCGGGGAACATTGCTAGTAGCCGCTTCGAGGCTCTCGGCGTCCAGAATTTCGTCGCAGAAGACACTGCTGAACTGCGTACGGAACAAGCTGGCGATATCCACGATAGTGTCAGCTTCAAGAGTGCCATCAGTCATAGTAGAGGGTAAGCCGGTTTCTTTCCGTTGTTCGTTCACAAACCGCCAGAAGCTTTTCGGGTTCGTTTTGAGACGACTCTGCAATTGAAACTGATGAGCGTTGTACAAGCTGTTATTTAGGTATTTGTAATCGTCGTTGGCGCGAGCGTAGTTTACCCTCGTGGAATCGGTGCGATATCTGCTGTGTTTTCTCAAAGCAGCCCTTTTAACTCGTTTCAAGTGTTTGAGGCCAGAATTAGACCAGGCAGGTTTGGGAGGCTTACGGTTGATTTTCTTAGGCACGAAGTGATCGACAGCGTAAAGCAGAATACAGCACATAGTCGAAGCAGCAAAATTTGCATCCCCGTTTGCAAGAGTCGTGTTCCAGTCCACGTCGGCGAGAAAGTTGTTCATTCCGTCGTTGTCAGCATGGTTGAAGTCATAATAAACATTTTCGAAGTTGTCATGGAAGCTGTACTCAGGATTTAACTCCAGCGTCAGTAGCAGAGGGGAATGGTTTCTGCAGCTTTTGACAAGCGGTCCCGGAGCTTGAATGACAGAACATCTTTGACCCAGTTCTTCAGTAGTGAAGCATAGATCCAGCAAACGATTGTTGTTATTCGGAATACCGTTAACTTGCCGAAGTCTCGCGGTAGAATTCATGGCATCAAGCAAGGAATGCTGGTCTGAATGACGAACATGAAGTATCTGGATAGTGGAAGCCGTTGATATCGACATGCCATGAAATCGTGCTGAGGTTGGAATCTCCCATAAGGACGATTTGGAAAAATGACATGGTTGCGTGAACACTCGTGCGACACCGCACCTACTTATTCGTTACATTGATGGCCGCGCGTCCTTATGGTTTGAAGCAGGTTTCGATACAATGAACAGGCAAGAAGCTAACAACTCGTCCATCATCGTCATCACCAGAGTAAAATGAAAATAAAGAAGAAGTTATGGTGCATGAAAAATTTAACGCGACAAGAAATTAATTTAATTTTTGTTCGGATAATTCGGATAAAGTGTGAATGATTGAAGAGTATATAAAACTAAAGCTAGAACCTTAGGTTCCGTAGACAGCACAATTGAGGAAAGGTAGAATTACATGTTACATGAAATAAGACAAGCAAAATGTTCAAAACACGTTATCAATAATTTGTCAGCGACGAAATGCATAATCAATTTCGATTTTTCGGATGATTTCTCATATTTTGTTCAAGACGCTAATCGAGGATTTCATTTGGCAAACGTACAAAACACTGTCGATCTCTTTTTGCTATATATCATAAAGCTGATCATAGGGGTGATTAAAAGTTGCATGAAGCTGTAAAATTAAACCCAAGCATTTTTGTATCAAGAATTACAAAACTCAACAGGAACTTATAAAGGAATTTGCTTGAAATCCAATCTTTTACTCTGTTCGAAACAGTTCAATAGTATCGTTACATTACTTTTCCTTGGGCCTAATAGACACTACCTCTATTAATTAAATAATGTTATTTAAAACTCACGGAGACGCATGGTGGCCTAGTTGCTTAAAAAACGCATGAGCCTTGAATGAAAATAAAAGAGTTGGTCAATTTTAAATATCATAACTCAAAAACAGCTCGTTCAACATAGCTAATTTTGGATATGTGATTGAAATTTTAAAAAAAAGTTCAGAACCTCACAAACACTGATAGAACTTTATTGAGAAATAAAAATTACGGGTCGAATATTTTTCGATAAAGAATAAATTATCCAATTATAATGAAATTCTGAGAGATCGTATACCTTTTTCCTATGGAGTTGCTGATAGAGCATACACAACAGCAATGGCAATATTTGATAATGGACTTTTTATTACATGAGCCTAAGTGGGGATTAGTGGGAATATGCTCAATCGTGTTTCTACTGTGCAGAAAGCATTTCAGAATCCTTAGTGATCTAAAGACTGTATTCGAAGAAATTTGGACACACAAAATAGGTCACCAAAAATTTTCCTTGAGCCCGATTCTTTTCAAACTTTCTGGAAATAAAGTACTACTAAATGGTTAAGTTTTGACATCATTGGTTTATTGAACCTCTTCTCCCAACCCAAATGCCCGCACCTTTGCCTTGACCCCTTTCATCAAATTTTGGACCGACTTGCTTACTTACTTTTAACCACACTTTCTTTAGTTCAAGTTCATTTTCTATCAGTTTTGGAGTTTTAACGAGCTTTGCCTTCATGATTGCCCCAAAATTTTCAATTGGGCGAAGTTCCGGAGTGCTTGAAGGGTTGGCGTCTTTTGGTACAAAAACTACATTATTATCTTTGTACCAGTCTAAGACGGGCCGGGCATAGTGGCAAGATCTCAAGAAGGGCAGAAGTCGTTTTTGGAGGCATTCGTCCTTGTAGATTTGTCCGTTGACGGTCCCAGAGGTGATGAAGGGCTGACTCATTTTGCCACATCCGCAGATCGCTTGCCAGACAAGGAATTTTTTGGCGAATTTCGACAGTTTCTTCTTCCGTACACTCTCCGGAACGGCCAACTTAGAGGTGGCGACGTAGTGTTCCTGTCCTGGCATTTGTTTGGTGTCGGCTTTAATGTAGGTCTCATTGTCCATCACAATGCAGAACGGTTTTGTGAGAAACTCCCTGTACAGTTTTCTTGCGCGAGTTTTGGCCACCGAGTTCTGTTAATCGCTCCAGTTCAGTGCCTTCTGGACCTTGTACACATGTAATCCAGTACGTTTCATTGTTTTCTGTACAAAACAAACTGAAACTTTCGCCTTTTTGGCAACATCACTGATCGAAATGTTAGGATAACGCTTAAATTGGTTCAATACCATCCTGGCCTTCTCCGGATTTGATGTGCCACGTTTTTTGCCACTACCATTTTTCCGCTTGGTTGTCTTACGGTCCTTGAACGTTTTGATCACATGAGATACGGTAGAATTTGCGATTCCGAGCTGTTTTCCGATCTATCGATGAGAAGCGTTTGAGTTTTCGAAGTGAGTGCCCAAAATTTGTTGGCGCACTATTTCTTCATTCGAAGCCATCACTGAAATCACTCGACCGATTTTCACGAAACTTATTACACGATTGACACAACACAATGAAATACATTCAGTTAAAATTTCAATAATTTTTACCCACACGCTAAAAAGTTACGAACAATTGCGTGTGTCCAAATTTCATCGAATACCTAGTAGTAGGATTTCTTATAGAGAACCCAGGTACAATGATATTTACAAATATTTTTAAGACTTCAATGATGCATAATTCGAATTCTGCATTTTATAAACCGTTCCTCATGTTTGGTAAATTGCAACACCAAATATTGCTAGTTTTTCGATCATCTGGAATAATAAAAATGGGTTCAAAGCATACGAAATTATCTATTTATCTCGTTACGTATCAGTTGAGATAACTTCTATTACACTGATATTGGTCACAATTATTTTGAATTCACCGTTTTTGTTCGTTGTGTGTTATGAGTGAACAGCACAAAGAGCAGTCCTCTTTGTATGATTTATCTATAATCTAAAGAATGTACTCGAAAATAATTCAAAACTTTTTATTGCATGTGTGCTTCGAAACACTTAAGTTATGTTCAAACATGATTTATCAGCCATTCAATAATGAAAACATTATAATTCACTATACAATGATTTTGTTCCTTCGGTTTGTGTTTAGATGCGCCATTGAATATAAACAACCGTAAACTCATGAATTTCCATTTCAAATTTTACCAATAAAAACCTTTTTACTACGTTATTGATACAACAGGCCATAGTTGGGAACATACAAAAAAATATGTCACCAACATTGGGTCTACGATTTTCTTGTAAAATCATTGTTATTTTAGCTATGTAAACAGTTAGTTTGTTACGTGTAACTATTTTCTGTACATTCAGACTGCATTAATCGCTTTATCGATTCAATTAAGCCAAATTTAGATCACTTGAAGATCGTGTAGATCATCTGTTCAGCTTAACCAGTGATATCATGATGTTGCAAAAGTTCAAGAAATCGAAAATTACGCGAAAGTGAACAACTATAAGTTGAATAATATTGTCTCAATTGCTTCGGATTACATCGGTCATCCTAATAGCAACATAATTTTGTTGATTATCGCTAAATTAATGACCTATTTGTTACATAGGCCGAATGAAGGTGACAGGCTAACATTACATACCGTTACTTTACGTTCAATAAATCAAATCAAATAATCAAATAAAATATATTGTTTTAGTAAGCCTTTATAGATGTATAATAAAAACATGATCCAACTATTTGCTTATTCAATACCACACAGAAGAAAAAAAATGAACAGACGCGTAAAGTTTCCCCTCGTTTAATTCCAAGCCAAAACTAGCATAAACAACGTAATTGTTTGTAATCTTTAATGCAGCATACAACATTTTGGGCAATTTTCCATAGAACAGACCTGATTCCAGCGATATCTGGCTTAAATTTAGATGAAAGATCCCATTGAATTATGCCAAATCTAGCATTCCCTTTATGTGCATTAGATAACGCAGAAAATAAAATGTTTCTTCCTATCTGTGCAAACTAGAATAATAATCATTTTCTAAAACTGAAATTAAACAAAACCTCACAGTTTAGAGGAGTTTTATATGGACATAAGTTTTCTCTTTTCGAAAATAACAGTTTTTCTAATTCATTTTTTTAAATATGATGAACGATTTTATTTTCTTTTATGCTTTAATGAAGAAATTAAATAGTGTGGGCTTCAAATGGTGAGTAGACAACTTCGAAGGAGGGTGCGACCGACCTCTCGTCCTCACAAGTTCCTACCTCACGCCTTCACGAGTCATATTATCACAAAAGACTGCCGGCTGAAACATGGAGACGCTGGTTGGCGTAGTTTCAAAAAAAAAAAAAAAAGGTAATGTTTTCAATCTGACAATAGCGAAGTGAGGGGTTACCTTAAGTCATATTGTATATTTTCCATTCTCAATTTATTAATAATTTCAGCACGCATTAGAATCATCGACATCGAAAGCTCTTAATTAATAAGTGTGGAATTGCATTTGGAACACTGAGTTGAGAGCAGGCAATAAGCAATTTGTGAAAGCAATAAGCTTGAAATGCTATATATAATAACGCTTTAGAATCATCTTTGCATTCCAAAACCATGAAAGAGCCTGGAGCAGGCATCAAAGGCTCAATTTGTTTTTCAGCATTCCAGCATAACATTCAATTTAAAATTGCACTTCTAAACTTCAACTGCTATATTCATAAAAGACTGGCATGTGCTTATATACAATGCAGGATTATATTTTAATATTGTGTTTAGTGGTATAATGGTAAGATAAACCATTTATTTTAGAAATCACCAAACCGGACTCTCCGATCACTCCAATTGCTATCTTTGAAATGTTACTAGAACAGTATACAGAAAAAATATTACAACATGGCTTATAAACAATATCTTTTATTGAAATTTTATCTTTGATATTTGGAGTGATCTATTCTGTTTTCAGCTTTTCCAGGACAAAAAGGATATTAGTACATGACAAAGGGTAAATGCACCCTTCTTTTTGGGGAAATTTGAATATATTAGCATTCTTGCCTATAATGATATCTTAATTTTTGTGTACAAAATATACTAAATATTAAATAACATATAACGGGGAAAGGGAGGGACCATCAGGGCACCCAAGTATAACGATTTGGATAGGGAGCATGGGACTCCCAAGTAACAATTTCAGTTCTATTCCAGCCGTATAGCACTCCCCCCGGCTTTGTTGATGACACTACATTGAAAACTGTTTTGTCCACCAACACCTCCTCTATGCATCTTTAAAGCCGAAATGTGTATCAAGTGGCCCACTCTATAGACGGTTGTGAAAACAAATGAATAAAACCTTTCTAAGACCATAAAGATTTTGAAAATGTTCTAGTGAAAGATGTTATGACCACTTGAGAACCATCATAAAACCTATTGGCTGCCATCAAAACCAGCATAGGGCTGAATGGCCACAGCTGTCAAACTTCACGGCGATATCGTGGTTGGTTGTTGTTGTTTTGCTTTGTTGCTCTTCTGATTCATTCAACAGCAAATAATGGCTCAGAAAAAAGTTCTTCTGTTGCGGGAAATTATGATTGATAGCAAAATATATAAAACAAATTGAGTTTTTTTTTTGCGTATCATGCTCCAAATCATATGCGCATTTAATTGTATGCTGAATATTGGCACGATAAGAGCTGAAAATTAATGCGCCTTGAAAATTATGCGAGTTTACAATAGCAAAAACAAAATTGAAAGAAATATATTCGGTAAATTAATCATGAAACTCCTGAAATTTTAAGGGCATTCAATAAGGTTATCTAAACGAATATCGAAATTTGTCTCAGATCTACAGTTCAATTGTTTTACATTTAAAATTTGGTGTATTTATTTTTCCACATCAATTATTTCATCAATTCCATCAATTATTTCATATATTTCAATATGGCGATTACAAGAAATCACAGTTTTGCCAAAAAGCCAATTTATCTTAGCAATGGCTACTATAGAACTATCTGGCCGCTTGGTAGCTTTACTCAATGCCAGTTAGCCGTTTAATGCATTTACTGGAGGCAAAATGGTTTTAAAATGCTTTTTCAACTGACCATAATAAGATAATATGAATGAGTCCTAAAACGGCTTTCAAAACAGCATTTTATGAGTAAATAAAGTCGAAATAAAACCTTTGATAGGAGTAAAAGGAATTTTAGAAGTCAAGGTTTTAAGATCGTTGTAAAAAAGCTGTGTAGGTTCTTATAAACCTGACTAAAATTTGAAACCTATTGGCATCTCTTGCTGCCATAATAAAGCCGAATTGATTTCTAGTGGCTTTCATAAAACTTTAATGAAACTTAATAAAGCTGGATGGTTTTGGCAATGTTACTTGGGACTGCCTCCTCCCTATTGTTAACATTTCGTGGAACGAGGGCGGGCTCTTCGACCCCATCCATTGGGTTTATTCTGTCAATCGATTCTAGTGCTGTCTGTGATTGATTATATTAACGTCTCTTTAAACTCTACGTCTGCTGTAGACGTTTTAGTTCATTCGAGACGGGTGAATAGTGCTGTCTGTGTGACCTTGCTTTTGGAAGGAGATTCTCTTCCCTGTATTCGCAGGTTTCGCGTAAGTGTCTCAGCTTACGGGCCAGCCCAAACTTTTTTGGCCCTTCATACAGGAGCTTGATGATCACAAACAGCAATAGAATCCTGATCAAATCGTTTTTCAGATTATTCAACTGCTATGGAAAGTTACCTTGCTACAATAGATGATAGTGTTATATCATCATCATCATCATCATCACAATGAAGAAAATAAATAGTGCTGGTTGTTGTTGCTGTTGATTGATTAATCATATTCGCACACTATGTTTTGTGTAGGGGATCAAGGTACCACGATTTTGAGGGACTCACGGTAAACCGAATGTTATGATTCACAAAACTTACACGATCGTTGATTTCGGTGTGAAAACCGTTTCAATAAGTTCAGATACACGTTCGAAATATGTTAAAAAAATGAAAAATAAAGTAATTTTTTTCTTGGTTTATTTTTTTGAAATCAATGTTTTTAAGGATTGTTACAAAATTTCTCTTGGAATGACCCCCCCTCCCTTTGTACTTCTTCATGGGCTTCAAATATTTCTCGAACGTGTCGCAAGCCCAGATATTGAGAATTACTGTCTTGAATTGGTCCAAGATGCTGACCGTGTATTCGTTCAAATTCGGCATCATATAGGACCAAACAAAAAAGTAGGTAGGCCACAATGTTTTGTCCAGAAAATTTGTTAAATTGTCCTGCCACCAGGCTTGGACCACATTTGTCGTGTGGGCTGGTGCACCGTCCTGCTGGTACACATAGTACTCATCTCTGTCGAGGTTTCGGTGACTGGGGACAACCTTTTTTTTTGCAGAACATCAGTCTTGTAGCTCGCCGCGTTGATTTGACATTTTTTGACATTGTGTGGTTGCTGTTGCACGACGGCTGGTAGCCTCCGAAACGCCATGGACCTTACGTTTTATGTAAGGCTTATAACCAAGGTCCTTGGTGTGAGTGGTCCCGATGGAATCGTTGAGATCAGCAGCCGTTTTCCGGATTGAATGTTTTTTTTTTGCGCCGAATACACTCGGTCATTGGTCGATGACGTCTCTTGGTAGATAAGGTTCCGCTTGACCGCATGCGATTTCAGCAGCCGGAATAAATTGCCGGGTTGCTCACCGTTTAAAAAACGCTTAATTACGATGTCCCTAAACTCTTTCATCGCGTGTTACAAACGAACAACAACTGACTTGCATTCGAAGTCATTGAACACCGTGTAAGCTTCATGCAATTAATTCAAACTTTTATCGTAGGCGATTTCAAACGTTGTTGTAAGTTTGTTCCACATTTATTGAAAATAAAGGCGGACTAAAAGTAAATTGGTACGCACAAGAAGACCTGTAACTCGTCATTCAAAAAGTTTGAAAAGTCCATTAATGGTTGCTTTACAGTATTTTTATTAAAACTTTAAAGTTACAGTATTAGATGGTTACATTTCTCCAATTCGAACGAATTCTTGAACCGTCCTCTTGATGGAGTCCATCAGCGCACGCACAGTGGAAACGGACACAAAATCAGCACATGTCTTCCATTTTGCCCACATTTGCTGGATGTTCTTGACTGCCCGCCGCTTTGTCACTGCTTGAAATTGCGCAGTATTTTCGATTGGTCGAAATTCCGGGCAATTCGGAAGATTCAATAGCTTGGGGACAAAATCGATATTGTTGGATGCATACCACTCCAGAACCACCTTGGAGTAGTGGCAGCTGGCCAAATCGGGCCAAAAGATTACTGAACGGCAATACACGTTTTTTCGGGCATTCTTCGATGTAAATTTGGAATGTTATCGTCGAGGATGTGACGAATGATTCCGTTTTTAGGCCACAATTGCAAATCGCTTGCTCCCTTGCGCTGAACTGGCCGGCTTGACGTGCCGCAAGGGCTCAGTAGGGATTCTCTGTCAAGACCCGAAGCTAAGCGTCAGTTCCATTGTGGTTATATCACATTAATTAGTTTTTCTACTGTAGTTACCTACACATTTTTTCAGCATTTCAGCATGGAGAAGATGGTTTGCGTAGCCTGGGCAATGATGTCAACTTGGCATTAGGGAAGTGATTGGCTGCGACTGAAGATCGTGTTCAAGCAGGGCATGTTTCCCATTCTCATTTAATTAATAATTTCAGCACGCTTTGGGACATCTAAGTATTTCAAATTATTTTTGCATTTCAGAGTATGGATCAACATGACGATTCAATGCTTGTAATGCTCAATATGTTTTTCAGCATTTCTGCATAACATTTCCATTATAATTCTATTTCTGAACTTCAACTACTATTCCATACAAGTCTGGCATGTAATTATAAGCAGTATAGGATTGTATTTAAATATATGTAAGTGTTTAGTGATATTATGACAAGATATTCTATTTATTTTAGAATTCATCAATCCAGGCTCTTCGATCACTAAAACTGCTTTCTTCGACCTCTAGAATAGTCTGTTGATTCTTAAAAGACTAAAACAAATCAAATATCTTTTCATTGAAATTTTGTCTTTGTTGAAAGAATTGATCTACTCTGCTTTTCAGCTTTTCCAGGACTATTAATATACTAATACATATCCAATATTTATTTTGCAGTGGCTGTCAGTTATATTTTTTAAATAAATATATTACATTACATTGTGTACATTTCATACATACAATCATTAACAAAGGGTAAGGGGGAATACAGGGTGCCAGACGAAGTGTAGGCTGGATGAGGCATTCGTGGTGGATCTGGCCCAGGTCATGGATAACAATTATGCCTTCCTTGATGGAAATCAACAGATCGAGATCAACGAAGGTCTAATTGTCTTCTGACAGTCTACAGTGAGTTTGCTAACCTTATTTTTAAAAAAACCATCAGACGGAAATCCTAATGTGCAGTGCTTACTGTTAATTTACTGTAATAAGAGCGTTTCGTTGGAAGGAGACTCTCTATCCTTTCCATGGGTTTCGTGTAAGTGCTTCTGCTTATGGTTCCACACCCCCGTTTTTGGCCCTTCATACAACGAAATAGTGAGGATTACAGGTATGTACAGTTTGATCTTGCCATTAGGAGGAACTGTACGCCATGGCAAGCCCTGCACTGGTGGTGGCTTCCTATCACATCACATCACATCACATCACAATTGCAAATCCCTTGCTAAATCATGGCCTTCTTCGTGAACTTGTTGACAAACATGAACTTGAATCTTTCCGGCACATCCTCACGTCCAGTCGCGATCTTAAACTTTTGACCGGAAAGGTGCTTAAATTAGAGTTTTACGAATGTTTCATCATCGATCAAAGTGCAGTCCTTGCGTTTCGCCAAAACACGGTCGTACAAGAGCCTTGCACGCTTTTTAGCCACGGAATTCTGCTTCATGTGCTGGTTTGGATGTTTTCTGGCTTTGAACGGCTTGTATCCTTCCCGTGCAAGGATGTTCCGCACCGTTTGAATGTTGGCTTTGTACCTTATGGACACATCTCGGACCAAAAGACCGCGGTTAGCTTTAACGCACCTCAACACCTTGCTGCGCAGCTGACGATCCCTGGTTTCAGTTTTTCATAGGTGATTTCTTTCCACACTCAGAGTTTCCTTGTAGGTTTTGAGCACTCGACAAACTGTTGTTTTCGGCTTCTTCAGCACTTTAGCAATCTCGAAACCGGCCACTCCGGATTTACGGGTGTTTGCGCACAATATTTTTTCTTCGTTCAAGCTCCATTGAACGGTATTTCTGAACACGATCGACTACTTTGATCAAACTTGCACCAGTTATTTTCTTTAGAAGTGTAAACAAACCACTTTAAAAGATTTTCGAATCCCATCACTAAAGGCGTGCTAGCGGCGCGCGAGGGGCGTACCAATTTACTTTCAGTCAGCCTATGTGTCTGAGTGCATCGTTATGTCAATGCAGGCCAGTGCGCATTTCAATGCCACGTGGTGTCCAATTCATATATGGTTGTACTCAGTTCTTGAGTATCCTATCTTAGAATTTTCAAATATTTATTACGATTCGGTCATACAAAATCAAATATAGCATAGAATGATTTTAGCAGTCACTTAATTTTGAAAACAGACGTAAATTTATGTCTAACGGGCTACTCCCTTTATGTGTATCCAAGCAGACTTAAGTCTACACGTCTTTTTCCAAGTGTGCATGAGAATTTAAAAACAAATTGATTAGTGGTCAACTCGAGTGTTAGGATGACATGCGGCCATATTCAGATAGCCCCGGGCTTGGACCGAACACTTCATGCAACACTTTGAATCAAATGAGAATTGGATAACATATTTATTTGTTGGTTGGTTGGTTGGTTTATAAGTTGAAATTTACAAGAGAGGTCAGGTAGCACAATTGGTTGATTAATTCAGATTTTTGCACACAATTGGTATTCTGAAAGGATACGTTTAACACCACATAACCCTCATCAGTGCATATCCCTGTAGAAAAGAGAGACTTTAAATCCGATTTAGAACAAAGCTAGCCACTTTTTGTTTACCTATCATAACCATTGAGTTCACAACAAACGTTTTTATTTGCACAAATACTTGGACACTCTGTAGAACTGCACCTGCTTGAATGATAGATAAAAATGTTGATATGAAAAAATAAAAAAAACAACATGAAACTTTCATTCCACTGATTTGTAAACGTTTGCAAGTCTCGTGCAGTAGTGCACGAACGAAACACACGCACATTAAATTTAGCCGCCAGTCATCGTGTGATGTGTGTTGTGTGGTTGATGTAGGTGCATGGCTTTCGGTTTTCTTTCATGTTGATGACAGAAGAACGGGCAAGTGACAGGGCATGAGGAGGGATGTTACACGGTCAGTCCACTTAACTCAAAGTTGCGTTAAATTCAACACAAATTGTTCAAAAGTGTGGTCACTCAAAGATGAGTTATGTTAGGATTGAAATGATTACAAATTAGAAAAATTGAATTGAAACAAAAGCTTGTAGTTCATCATAATATTGTTTATAAATAAAGTTTACAAATTTAGGAAGAATTTGAGTTGAATTATTCTCGATTATGTGTTAAGTGCACTGGCCGTGCAGAACTCATACGGACGAGTGATTTTAATTGTTTTTATTGTTGGACTCTTCGGGGATGGCTAGGTATTCTGACGAGTGGCCGTTGGCTTTGATTAGTGATCCGTACGGTTTTGATCCTAATATTGCCTATGGGGCTTGTTTGGTTAGATAAATGAAACAATTGAATTCCACGTTTGCCCAGTTAAACTTTTATTGCTTAGTTTTTTTTTCTGGCGATTTTCATGCTTATCACAAATGGCATTTTGCCTGCATTTAACTTGCACCTCGAGAGTTATGAATTGAGAGCTTTCGATACCGATACTATTTTTGCACTAGTATGATTGTTGGATGAGACCAGGGAGTCGAACCATTTTACTTCTTGAAAAAATCCTAGAACGGTTAATTCTATTGTTTTATGATAAGTAGTGGACATAATTCAATTGTATTTTGAACTGCATGTGTTAATTTTATGATTCACATCAACTTAATTATAGAAAAGGCTAGAATTACATACCCGACATTATAACTGATAGTAACAATCAGTTTATTGTTGACTTTCCACGTTGTGTTCTAAAACAGAAAAAAATAATTTATTTTGGCAGACGTTTAAAATATCCCCTGGTTCAATTGCAAGCCAGACCACGCGTATAGAATGAAATTGTTTGCAATCTTCCATACATAAGACCTACTTTAGGCGTTATCTGGCTTCAATTTACATGATACATCCCATGAATTAGTTCCAAATCTAGAATTCCATTCATGTGCATGTTTCTTTCAAACTTATTATGTAACTCCACAGTCATTAATTGAGAGCTTTACATACTAGTAGATTTTTTGCCTTAGTAGATTTTTTAGGCTCAGTGGAGAGTACACCCAATCTTACTCCATGTCCAGTTATGTCGAGAATTTTTTTTTCACCCAGATCAAAATCTTAAGTCAGTTTCGGAAATGTCAAACCAGCCACTGACTGAAAAGCTCTAACAAAATTTACCCAGCTTTGTAGATGCGCCATTACCAACTGATTTATGAAAGGATGGCCCTTAACGGCGATAGTCCCAAATTACTTCAATACTAGAGGAATACATTTTTTTCTGTGGTTAGTGCTTCATTAGTTTCATGGTTTCATTAGTTTTTTGTTAAAAGTGACAAAATTCAGCTTATTATACCACGAATGAGGAACAATAGATTGATTTTAGAACTAGGGATCTTTCGATCACCTCACACTCATCGGTCAAAAGACTACCATCGCTCCCTCTACAGATCTCGGCCCGCGGCACAAAACCTCTGTTTGGAGCCTTCAGCTTTTTGTAGAACTTGCATGTTTCTTGTGAGCAGTACACCAGCTTCATCTCCTACGGGGAACGCGGAAGACGAATGAATGCCAGAGAACAAATACAGTACCCTACAGAACGTGGAACGAGAAGCGTAAAAGAGAGGGAGGAGATTGAGCTACTGTACCGCTCACAAGCGAGACGCAAGTTCTACAAAAAGCTAAAGACTCCTCACAAAGGTTTTGTGCCGCGTGGCGAGTTGTGTAGAAGCAGCGATAGCAGTCTATTGACGGGTGAGTGTGAAGTGATCGAGAGATGGAGGCAGCTCTACGATGGACATATGAATGGCGTAGATGAACAAGCAGCCGAAACAGAGGACATCCCAGATGCTGCAAACGAGACGAAAGTGCCACCTCATATTATAAATGACGTTAAGGAGGCCATCAAACAGCTAAAGAACAACAAAGTAGCTGGTGAAGATGGTCTCACCCCAGAACTCATCAAGTTTGACCCTGGGAAACTGATTAGATTGATGCAACGAGTGATTGTCAATATTTGGAATAGCGAACAACTACCAGAGGAATGGAAGAATGGAGTGATTTATCCTATCTACATAGGTATATGAAGGGCGACAAGTTGGACTGAGAAAACTAATGAGCGATCACGATCACTAATGTCGCTTACAAAATCCGTTCTCAAATACTGTACCCCTCTCCCCCCATATCAGGCCCTGATTCATGGACAATTCCACAATCGACCAAATCTTTCCACTGCGACTAATTCTCCACAAATGTCGTGCGAATATCAGGCGCACTGTCAGAATCATTCGAATGCAGGAGGGGACAATGGTATTTCCTGTTTGTTGTTCAACATTGCGTTGGAAGGTGTTCTATCCCAAGCAGGAACGAATAACTTGATAACTGGCCTAAGTATTTAAAAATGCTGCATAAGAGGTAAAATACTTTAGGATAAAACCTTAAAATGTTCTCACAATGTTATGCCAATACCAAATTGAGGTAATACAATACCAAAATAGTACCTCTCAGCTATTCTCAGGTATCTCAAATAACAAGGTTTATTATTCGAGGTATATTTTGCTTGTAATTCTTAGGTATTCTGCTTAGGTATTTACCTCTTATGCTGTGCTCTTTAATACCAAGGCCAGTTATCAATATCAACATTAGGTTTTCATAAGTTATTTTCTCCTGCTCGGGATGGAGAACGAGTCTAAACATGCCGGGCACGATTTTCAAAAAAAATTCCGTCAGCTCGTATGTTTCGCGGATGATATGGATAATGTCAGCAGAACATTTGCTGAACCAATACACTCGACTGAAACGTGAAGCAGCAAGAATTGAGTACGTGCTGCCAGGTGGCTCTAAGTGCGATAGGAGCCGTCTTGGTAGCCGTGTCATAATCGACGTTGATGAATTCGAGGTTGTCGAGGAATTCATATACTTCGGCTTCCACGTAAACAGCGGACAATGATGTGAGCTGTGAAATTCGAAGACGTATCATCAATCTACGAACTCCTGACATAATTGTGATCTGGAAAACTGCAACAATATACAAATCGTTGACTCGACCAGTTGTTCTCAGCGGGCATGAAACGTAGTCGATACTCGAAGAGGATCAGAGGGCGTGTTTGAGCGACGCGTGCTACTGACTATACATAATGGTGTATATGAAGATAGTGCATGGTGGAGAAGCTAGCGCAACTATACGGTGAACCCAGCATCCCGAGAGTGGCAAAGGTTGGCAGGATGTGATGGGTCGGACATGTCAACTTAATGCCGGAAAACAACCCAGCCAAAATGGTGTTCGTTTCAAATACGGCTGGGACAAAACGCAGAAGCGGTCAATGCTCGAGGTGGTAGGACATAATTGAGCAGGGCCTTGTTAGAATGGGTGGTTCTGCAAACTGGAGATCAGCAGCCATGGACCGAGTAAAGTGAATGAAACTAGTGGAGCAGGCTATTTCCACGTAATGCCATTTAACGTAAAAAGTAAAGCAAGAACTAGGGCATGATCAACTTTGGCGTCATGTTTGCTCTCTTTGCGATGAATCTGGTTCTGACGTCTTTCGCGCCTTTGAAGAATGTTCATACTTGTTACCAGGGCCTACACCATCGAAGCATTAAAATGAAAATGAATCGCTTTTGTATTCATTTTACTCCACTTCAATTAGCTTTCGTACAGTGAATAAATCTTACTTTCACCGATTCATTCTCAATTCACTTCCTGTCAAACGTGAGTAATCTTAAATTCATTTGCGATCCAGCCACCGTTAAAAGCGTTTCAATTGAAATTCAGGCTTGCTTCAAACGACGTGGCGAACGAACGTGAATCAACTTCGTTGAAATTGATTTGATTTCATGCCCCTCCACCCAAGCAGTGGTTGGTGAGCACAACGAAACATATGTGCCTGTGTTGCTACAAGTATTGTCATTTGTCGATGTACGCATTGCTGTAACTTTGCTCGCCAAAAAGCTGGCAAGAGCGTTTCTGTTTTTTTGTTGCATTTGCGCTGGAGCTGTGAATACCACAGGAATCACGTGAAATCAACATAAATATCAGCAATTTCATTTATCATTTCATAAAAGGGTTGATTATTGCTGTCGGTGCTATAATCATATTATCTCATAGCACTGTTTCTAGTCGTAAAAATAATGAATATCTCAGAAATGAATTGAAATACTCACGTATTGCATGAATTTCAATTGTTCTGTTTTATACTAGTTTGACACCGAAGACTAAAATAAACACCGATGAATGAAAATTTTAGTCGAAAATTTTTGTTTGAAGATTGTTTTGCTGAAGTTGACTAAGATGTGGCTGTCAAAATAAGATAATGTGTTTCAATTGAAAATGAAGAATGTTAAGTTCATCGTCGCACGATGCTTTTCAATTGAAAGTGAAATTGTATGACCCTGCTTGTTACATGACCTAGTGCATGCGAAGGGCTACTTTGCAATTATTCTAAATTATTGTCGTAACCGCTTACGAAAGATCAGGAAACGGTTCTTCCGCAACAGGAATTCTACGAGCACGAGAGAGTTGAAGCTTGCTGAAGAGGATTACACTCATCTGCAACAAATTCGTTTCCGTGAGTACATCCACAGTATCCAAGCAAATTTCAGACAAAATCCTTCTTCCTTCTGGACCTACATCAACAATCGTAAGAGTTCTGCCAGAGTTCCCGTTGATGTTTCCTACAGGTCTTATACCTCTTGCTCGTCGGTCACAGCTGCGAATCTATTCGCCGAGTTCTTTCGTTCCGTACACGACGACAAGCCACCTCCAATGTCGCAGCAATACTTGGAAAGTCTTCCATCGTGTAACCTTCGACTTTCTCAAGTCACTTTCAGTGATGAAGATATTCAGAAAGCTCTCAGCGCCGTCGATTCATCTAAAGGTCTTGGTCCCGATCTCATTCCGCCCGTCCTTGTCAAAGAATGTGCTCAGTCGCTGTCTGTTCCCGTCGCAGCGATTTTCAACCCATCCTTGATCGCAGGAGTATTTCCGGATACTTGGAAACTGGCATCAATAATTCCAATCCACAAGGCTGGAAACACACATTGCGTGGAGAATTATCGAACGATATCTATTTTGAACTGCCTAGCGAAAGTTTTTGAGAGTCTATTGCACGACGTGCTGTATCCTGCCGTGCAACCTGTGATATCCGAGCATCAACATGGTTTCGTAAAAAAGCGGTCAACCACGTCGAACCTCATGACTTACACCCACAGTGTGATCAATGAGCTGGAAAAGCGGTATCAGGTTGACGCAATCTACGTTGACTTCTCAAAAGCGTTTGACAAGGTACCTCACGTATTGGCAATTGAAAAATTGAACCGCCTGGGACTACCTTTTTGGATCATTCAGTGGCTGAAATCATATCTGTCTGCGCGCAAAGCTTTTGTCAAAGTGCACGATGCTAGGTCGAATGTATTTGATATTCCTTCCGGCGTCCTGCAGGGCAGTCATCTTGGTTTTCTGATATTTGTCCTTTTTATAAATGATATGTGCGATAGCCTCAAGTCTGGGAAACTGCTCTATGTAGATGACCTAAAGCTGTTTCGTTTGATTAAGTCGCTTGTGGATTGCGGTGCACTGCAAGCTGATATTGAAGGTGTTTCAACTTGGTGCGAAATAAACGGAATTTTCAAATGAATGCGGCGAAATGTAAAGTTATGACGTTCACTCGATGTCGGACTACTGTATCTTTTCCCTACGGGCTGAACAACTTGCCATTAGAAAGAGTCACATCGATCAAAGATCTTGGCGTCATACTTGATAGTAAACTTCGCTTTAACGAACACATCTCAGTGACAACTGCGAAAGCCAATGCGATGCTAGGTTTCCTACGCCGAAACACAGCCCATTTCAATGACGTGCAGGCACTGAAGGCCCTGTTCTGTGCTTTAGTTCGCAGTGTACTTGAATATGGAGTGCAGGTTTGGGCCCCGTATCATGCCGTCCATATAGCTCGTATTGAGAGAGTCCAGAAGCGCTTCATAAGGTATGCTCTACGTGGCCTGCCATGGAACGACCCAGTTAACCTACCGCCATACGAACATCGATGCGCACTCCTCGATTTACAACCGCTGGTGAGTCGTCGAGTGATGCTGCAAAGGTTGTTCATTTTTGACGTGCTTACGTTCAACATCGACTGTAGCAGCCCTCTCGAAAATATGAGGTTTTATGTACCTACTCGTCAGCTCCGAAGTCGGCAACTGCTGTGGATCCCCAGCCATCGAACAAATTACGGCCTGAACAATCCACTGGGTATACGTTGTAGACGTTTCAATGAAGTGTGTGACTGTTTCGATTTTCATGTTAGCAAAGTAGTTTTTAAATTTAGAATTAAGAGTGTCGTTTAACCAGTCTGTGCGACTTTTGTGTCGAAGATGTTGTCAAATAAATAAATAAATAAGTAAACGGAGCCATGTGTGCTAGCGACTGGCTGCACACAGATTCTTCGAATACAAATTCAATTGCTTGAACGCTGTACCGCTTAGTGCCTTGACAGCCGAAGCAACCGTAGGGTGTCAATATTCATTAGCTTTACAATATGGTTGAGTGGTGGTCTTCCTTTCCCTCATATAGTTTGCCCTTCTTGGTAAACATATCATTTTATGAAATAAACAAATCCATGCAAGTGTGTGCGAACGACAGGTTGCACACAGCTAGCTAGGTGCCTCGACAATCGAAGCAACTGTAGGGTCCTCATTCCCTTCTGTGCAGCTTTATACAGTGATTAAAAAGTTACCATGTAGACCCAGCGCGCTAACGGTCACGGTTCGTATCTCGATTTTGAATCGAGATAGTTTTTTTGAGAGCCATTGGACGTTGGACTACAATTTCACACACAACATACACTGCGAAAATCTCACGCACACAATGATTGTTTTTTAAAGCGAATAAAAGTGTTGCTCTTTTACCCATAACCAATGTTGCATTTTTTCTCCAAGCTAAGACCCATAGCGAGAAATGAAACAAAAATGATAAATTACATTACAATGTATAGACATTATGTGGCCAAAATGTCATGTTGATAAAAATTATACATTTGAATTTTTCATAACATATGTGTTTTTGGACATACTGATTTCAAAAAGCCGTATTTCTGTGAAAAATTTAAGTAGTTCATTAAAAATTTCACCATTGTCTAAACAATATGAGAAATAATGTTAATATGCTACCTAAGTTTTTCACAAAAATATGGATTTTTGAATTTGGCTTGTCCAAAAATTTTCACATTTGTTATGAAAACTTCAAATTTATAAATGTTATCAACATGAAATTTTGGCCACATAATGTCTATACATTGTTTATAGTGTTGTCAATTTTTTAGCCAAAAATATTCATAATTGACAAAGTTACAGAAGGTAGAACATGGCGTTTTTTGGAAGAAAAATTTTGCTCGTCTTTTTTTTTGCTACTGAGTGTAGACTAAACGATTCGATTTAGTCTACACTCAGTAGCAAAAAAAAAAGACGAGCAAAATTTTTCTTCCAAAAAACGCCATGTTCTACCTTCTGTAACTTTGTCAATTATGAATAGATTCGGGTAGATAAATTCAGGTTTTTTTTTGAAAATTTGTTTCGTTAAATTCGGTTCAAATTGCTGCTAACCACGGTGAGAAACACAACACACAACAACTCTTCAAAACAAACACCTATTGTTGATTATTTAGGTTCGTTCAATTACTTCAATTGGTTTAAAAACATAATTAACTCCACGCTGTTATTTTTTCTGGTGGAAAAGCACAAGTTTTTTTCTACCATTAGCCTCCTTAAAGTGGAGTTGTGGCTTCTCTTCACATTCAAAGCAAATAAAAATTCAAGCAAAGTTTATATATTACCCATAAATTTCTTACTTTTGAACATCTTATTTAATTCTTTATAATGAACGTTCATGTGAAAGTTTCCATTCTGATCAATGAAAGAAATATTTTCATTTGGTTTTATTGTGACCACCTGTTAAATTGATATTGTTATGCTACGGTTCCGTTATCGGTATTTCGACGATGGAAGAAGGATAAACAGTGGCGCAAAAACTTTCCCGCAGATCAAACACCTTTTTCAATTAAGCCATATAGGTAGGTAGATGTGTGTTGGAAGAATATCGTTTGCTGATTCGAGTATGCAAAATGCGCGAGCAAATATCAAACAATCATCACCGAGTTTGTTGGAAGGTTGGTTGCCGCTGTTGTCGCTGTTCGTCAAGCGATGCCTACCCGGGCCGTTTCGAGAAAACATTGGTTGGAAAAAATGCCGCTTTTCATCAGGGGGTACGAATAATTCGTTCCCATTCGTATGCTAGGTAGGTATTTATTATTTATTTCAAAGTAATTGATTTCGATATATTTGCATGGAAGGTGGGAAGCACACATTGCTCAATTGAATAAAATCCTACCAGCACCCGCCAGCAACCACAGTGAAAGTTTGGAGATCGTGACTGGCTGTTGGGTCTTTAGGGGTGATCAAATTTATATGGGGAGTCATAAATTCCAGCTTCTCAAACCTTCTTAAATTTTGCATTTGGATTGATCTAGCGACGTTATGCATGCCTTAGGTTGTAAAATTTAACTATTTTTGACTATAAAAGCTCTTATATATAAGCTGGAAATGTATAGAGTCCTTCCTCCAAATAAATTGAACGTTAGACTAACTATTACGTCACGTTTTTTCCCCTAAAAATCATAACTTCATTCATGCAACAAAGTTCAAACTAAATGAACCTTGTTTTAACGCATGATGTTCTAATAGTAGTTGAGATTTATGCTTATTAATATTCAAATTGTTATGGTTCAATCCCATATCACGCTTACCTTCCGACGGCTTTTAAGCAAGGTACACATTTTGAAGGAAACATGTAGTTTTCTGTAATAACTAATGCACATGAATGGAATTCTAGATTTGGCATAAGTTCATGGGATATTTCCTCTAATTTTAAGCCTGATAACGCCTGAATCTAGTCTTTTGAATGAAAGATTGCAAGCGATATCATTGTTTACGCCTGCTCTTTGGCTTAGGGGCTATGCATATACCACGTGGACTGGATTTGACCGAGATTTGTAAAGCTACCACAACATTCGGGAGGTGCTAGAATGCTACATTTCGTCGACTATCATATATTCACTCAACTGCATGTAATATCGCCCAATTAAAAATTATTTGGCAATTACTAAGCGCCTAACACTCGTATAAACTAGAACGACGATTCAGGACGCTGCATATATGGCACTACAAATTGACGCTGTGGTTGTTCACCAGTCGATTGTGCGGAAGATGAAAGGAATTTAAAAAAAAACATCAGAGCGGCGTCAGAGTAATTATGCTTTTTATGAATGGACAATTTAATATCCTCATCTTGACCAAATTTCATTGCCTCACGTCAAATAAGTCTAGAGAAAAACCTAGTTTTATGTGTCCAGATTTTAAGTGGGCCAGACTTTAAGCTGAAACGCTTCAGAACTCTACTTCAAACTTTACCATCTGAAGATTTTAATAGCACTTATCTCATCAAGAATGGAACAAACAAATGCAAACTACACTGCAATAAAGTTTTAAAACAAGCAGTAAAAGCAACTGCCTACGATTTTTGTCCTTGAGAACATGAAATGGGATTCTTAGCCCTTTTCCCTCAAATAGAATAGAGTTGGCAGAAATAAGGATTTTTTTTTTATTTTTGTACGGGGTTTTAACATTTTTTCGGTTACATATTACTTATTTGCATAAGGAACATATGGAAGACACGCAAACGCAAACAGTCAATTTAAAAAAAAAATGAAATGACGATTCCGTACAATTTTTTCCCATTGATGACGAAAATTTTTTGCATTTAATGATTTCTGATAAATGAATGTGACGACATCGCATGGAATCCAAATTTCAAGAATGGATACTAACAAACTCGTATGCATAAATGGACAAACATGCGGAATTGAAATCATTCTATGCAATAAAATCAAACGCAATCTTAACAATCTTTGAAACTGTCCGCCAAGAAAGGGACAGCTACAAGGGACATGCCAAATGGGGTTGAACGCAAAGGTGTGGTAGTTCCAATAAGTATTTGTTTTGTGTTTATTTCTGAAACTATTTACAGACAAAAATCCAGTATTGATGGATGATTCGCCTCGTTTGTCTTGCGTAGCTGTTGTTGATGCTCCAACAAGCATCCGTTTTTTTTCATCTTCTTCGTCAACATTTCATCTTCTTTGAGTTCTTTATCATCTTTTTCATCTTCGTTTTTCTTCACCTACTCGTTTTTGCATTATTTTTCTCATATGTATCATCTTCCTTTTCTCACTACTGCCCTTTAACTTACCGCCAACTTTTTTTTTCACTTGCTTTCTCATCCTCCTGTATTGTTTTTTTTTTAATTCACTTATCTACGTTCATTTCTTAATCCTTCATTCGCAATTAATTGTGTTCCTAACATCTTTTGTTTCTGCTCCGTACCGTCTCCGGTACGGTTCCAGTTTGCTGCCAATGTTTTGTTCCTGTTCTCGTTGTATCAAAAAAAAAAAAATTGTGCTCTTGCCGTTGAAGAACGTATTTTGTGCAATGGAGAATTACGTGTCGTATCATTGTGTCGTATCATTGTCGTATCAATGGAGAATTACGAGTGCAATATCGATCCTGAACGTGACTAACGAGCTGATGATCCTCACAGACTCCGCAGAGTGCTTCCAGGCCTTAGAAATGGGGACTTCCAAACACCCATGGAACCAAGAAGTGGAGCAAGCAGCACAAAATAAACCAATCTGTTGGATCCCTGCACTAATAAAAAAACAATGATAATATTTATGTGTCCTACACATGATTTTTTGCAATTTGATCAAGGAATGATATCTTTTTGCAATTACACATACTTCCTATGTGTACAAATAACCGCTATGTGTGGCTACACATACTTTTTATTTGCCACATAAACTTTATTTGTGTATCTCAGAGGGTTCTGTTTATGTGTGAGCAAATGAATATTATCGGGAATTTTACATGGATTATTGCTAATAAATATTTGTGGATTTTTACCCGTGTGGGCACTTCGGCATCAACGATAACACTAAAACAGACCGGCTGGCAAATGAGGTGAGATAACAGTCGCCACTTGTCGTCCCAATTCCAGACGAAGACGTACTGAGAGCGGTAAAACAAGCGATAAGACAACGATGTAACAGTCAGGAGTATGAGTCCAGGAAAAAGAAAAAGAAAATGTGACACACACAAGTGGACAACCAGCAATAAGTAATGAGTATGTAACCCACCTGCCTGTCGCGTTTCCCGTTTGTAAATCAGTGGCTTAAGCGCCACTCCTAAAAGTAGACCACCCAATCTGGTGGGTTTGCACGGCCTGAGACCATTCAGGGGAATGGGGTCAAGTTTCCCGTACTCGGGAAGGAAGCTGACTGGTGGCGTTTAAATCGACCGTTGTACTTCTTGGTAGATGCTAAAGGCCGACAAAACCAGGAAAATCTCAGCCACAAATTACGACATCTCGTTAGAACCAACGGTTACGAGGGAGAGAGGGGGTCTATCATCACAGGTCGCGCCAGAAGGTCCAAACGAAGCAAACTGCTACCGATTCGAGAATGGTCACAGGTCGAAAACTAAAACAAAAACTCAAAAATAAGACACAAACGCGAACTGCAGGAAAACTCCTCACAAGGCTCTCACTACTATACCATGAAACAAACTCGTTTGAGAACTACAGATAACTTTCAGGACATGCTATTAAGCTTACTAACTATAAAGCTCATCATTCCCTTTTCGACAACATGGATGATATATTTTGAACGTCCTCGTTCTTTACACATTTGCCTGTCTATTTCCATTATCTTTCCTTACTCCCCTCCTCCTTTCTAGCTAGCGTTTTCTTCGACGGTCTTCTTTTATTACAATTTTGGGCATCGGCGTTCAGCTGATTATTTCATTTACAATTATAACAAATATGTGGGTAATTCTCTTGATGTACTACTACTAACAATTAGACTAAATACTAATAATAACTATAAGGGTTAGGGAACTAGGATTACTAACCACTAATTATCTGTGTAGATATTTACAATCTCGAATGCCTCTATGGGTCGTAAGTCTACGTATGTTTTCCTTTTCGATATTTTGATCTTTTGTAGTCATTTCTAAGGAATGTTTTTCATAGCTGATTCAGGAACAAATTCGGTACCCTCAGTGTTCGGTTGGTTCAAGAACTTTTTTTCCACGAGTCCGTCGAAATTGCCCTTCAAAATGTAATTCTGTGGTCACTCACTAGAAGTTTCATAACTTAAAAAAAAAAATTTCTCCCGCAGTGTAAGCTAGACAATTAAGGTTTGATCTTAAAATATATGTCTTGTCATGCTTTGCGTTTGCTGCCGCTAAGTTTTGTTTAATCTGTTCGAATAGCTTACGTCTGTTGTCTGGTTGGTTGACATCGTCTATCGTTATATAGTTGTCTCTTATTCTTGAATATTCTGATCCGTCAGATACTTTGTATTGACCGAACACAACAAAGTAAGGACTGTATTTGGTCGAGTCATGGACTGCATTTCTTATAGCATCCGCGATTTCTTGCAAATTATGTGCATGATTGATTGAAACAAGTGATTATCTATCAAAGCCTTGCAAAAATCCGTTCCAATCAAGCGGAGACCTGTCAAATGTATGAAACGTCACCTCTTCCCTAATACAGGCTCTTTAACTATTTTGTGCTGGAATATTGACTCTATTTTTGAAATTGTGCTGGCCCTGAAAAGTGCATCGACCCTTTTTCGGTTTTGCTGGCTTAAACTATTTGGAAATGCTGATGACGTTTTAGTATTCCAATAGATACAATCCAGGGCGCCAAAGAAGCGGGAAGCCAAGTATGTGCCAAGAACTGTTTTGCAAAAAATAGGAGAAACTGAAACCAACAATACAATTTACTGGGTTCAACATCATTTACCATTGATGATAAAAGTTATCAGCAGAATAAAAGTGCCTAAAATATTTACACATTGATGCCAGAGCTATTCGAGCTTGATTGAAGAAAGGTCTTTGCCTTCAACGTTTGAAGATATCCAGAAAATGCTGCTGTTCAGAAAGACTCCATTAAAACCCAAAATACATTTTCCTCCCAAAAAAAAATATTAAACAAATTGCACACAACCCCCCCCTCCAACATTTTTTCTCCGCCCACACAAAACAACATAGAAAATTTTTTTGACGACGCACACGACGCAAACTAAACAAGAAAAAAAGCGAGACCCCCAAATAGTGAGATAGCAGGCGTCGATAATGCGTTTCAATTGGTTCTGTAAGGAGATTGAACAAAAGGAATTAATTGAGCATTTAGTAGACTTTTGGAATTAGCAATGTGCATTTTACACTAAAAAATCGATTCTGCTGAATCGATCCCCAAAATTGAAAAAAAATCGATTCGAGAACAAATCGATTCGCAGAAAATCGATTTGTAGTTTTTATAATTAGTTGCATTGACAATTCTAGGTAATTTGTTACATTTCCAGAGTGCTAATTAAAATTTGCAAGCTTTTGGCTTATTTATTGATTAATTGATTCATATCTAGTATACCTTCAACCAAGGGCAATGTGATCTATCATTAAACGATTCTTAAAGAATTGCATTATTATTGATTTTTCTGTTTATTGCTCTACAGAAAACAGCTTCGTGTGAATAAAATGTCATCAGATAGACCATAGGTGCTCATCCAGCGAACTCATGAATGTCAGGCGTGCCATGCGCTCAGGTTTTAGCCTATACCGCTTATCATTAACAGCTCCTGTTCTCGAGAAAAGCCTTTCAGAAGGCACTGAAGTAACCATGCGAGACAAATAGTCACGCGCAATTGGATATACATGCGGGTACTCACTCTTGATGATTTCCCAAACTTCCAAAGGATCAGCAGTTCTCGAAACAACCGGTTGGTGGAGGAAATTCCTAAGTTCTCCAGAAATTCCACCTGGAGTATCTGGCTCCAATGCTGCAATCGATTCAGCAACCTAATAAAATAATTATTTATATTATTATGGAATGAAAAAATATATTTAAGAAAATTCACCATTTGTTCGTGTATATCCCACAAGTTATTAGATGATGACGATGGGGTTGGTTCTTGTGCAGCGTTCCTTGAATAATCGGATTTCAAAACCATATCTGAAACGGTTTTTAGAACTTTGGAGTGGGCCACTGGGTTGAAATACATTGCCTTAAATCGTGGGTCGAGCAGTGTGGCAATCGAGAAAGAGCTCACCAGCTCAACATCTTTGAAACGTTTATTATACTGCATCAGCAGCACCATTCTTAATTGTTGGACTGGTTTGGACTCACAGGGACTTGTTTCGATTTTCTATGGAAGTTAAATTATATAACAACATGTGTATTATTTTCTAATTGCCACTTACCCTCTTCATTATTTTCAACAAGGGAATAACCTTGCCCGATAGCGATGATTTTCCCCCCTCAAATTCCGTGATGATATGCGCAATTGGCTGAAGAATGTCTCGTCCTTCTTTTGCCGCAGAGAGTTCGAATCCAGTCAACATCGACACGCAAGTGTTGTGGAGTAGAATCATAACCACTTTGTCAGCAAGTTCGACAAATCGATTCAACATTATAAATGTGCAGCCCCACCGCGTGGGCTCATCCTTTTTCAATTTCAAAATTTCTCCGTCTGACTTTCCGTCACGGGTTTGATAACTCCGAAGCTCATCAGCAGCGTTTACGGATTTCTTAAAGTACGACACAATTGCCCGGACCTTGGCCAACAGTTCTTCGAATAGTGGGGCAGTTTCAATAGCTACCATCGTCATCCTGCTGAGGAAATGATCAACGCAATTCAAATGTTTACTCTCTCCAACGAATTGTCGTTCAGTTGAGTTGTCTTAGATCCATTTTCTGAAATATATTAATGAAAATTACATTTGATTTTTTTTTGTTATCGGATTGGTCTTCGATTTGAGATTATGGATTTATGAACAAAAAAACATTTGAAAAATTCAGGGTTGTTATTTTTCCCGGAAAACTCATGTTGTAATTCTCCGATTTTCTCAAAATCGCCGATTTTAAAGCTTTATAATTCAAGAACGGAGCATCGTAGAACAAAACTTTTATTGCCAAATATAAGAAAATTTTCTCAAAAATCTGAAAACAATCCAATAAGAAGAAAACAAAAAGTTTCACGGTGAAGGAAAATTCCAGAGAAAAGTCGGAAAAACTATGACCTTAACCATGGAAAATTTCCAAAAATGTATTTTCTTATTTCTCAAATTATAAACTTCAAGTGGTTGAACTTTGATGATTGGATGATTTCTAGTCTTCTAGTAACGTTTGGAAAACTAAAGGCGTGAACCTTTCCGACTTTTCTTCGGATTTTTTTCTAAGGGGATGGGGGGGGGGGGGCGGAATTAAATTAATTAATTTTTCCAGGTTTTTGAGAAAATTTCATTATAGTTTGGCTAAAAAAGTTTTGTTCTACGATTCTACGTTCTTTAGTTAATTTTTTTTTAAATTGGTGGTTTTGAGAAAATCGCAAAAGTTCAAATGGAGTTTTCCAAGGAAAACTCCACACCCGGACTTTGTTTAATATTATTTTTGTTACGATATGATACTAATATCTTGGAACATGAGTGTATAGAACAGTACGAAAACTTTAACATAAAACACAACATCACTTCATTTTTACCTCCAAAAGATGATACTCGAGCGAATGAATCCGTTATCGTGTTGTGGGATTTGATACGCTTTTCTGCTGGACCACCAGCACTTGTTGATGGTGTTGCTTGATTCTCCGTAACCTGTAATTTTGTAAGCAGTGAAAGAAATTAGTTGTTTTTAATACAAGCAATTCTCAAGTATCATTATGTCCTAGTTAATGGTAATATTACCTGATCTTTGGTCGACGTGGATACAGCCCCGGATGCTCCTGTATCCGAATCCACAACAGCATCGTATATATTTTTGTGGTGCCTCTTCAAATGGTTCCACAAATTGACGGTATTTCCTGCCGTCTTCACTACAACTTTGCAGCTTTTGCATTGTCCAGCGGAAGAACTCTTAATAAAAAAACTTCCAAACTTCGCTTTTCCCAACCATTGTTTTTCAACGCAGACAAACTATCGTAAATAAAACCGGAACTGAGATTGAAAAGCAAATAATGGCGACTGTGACAGGTTAAAATTACACCGAACGGGCTCGGGCACAACGCACAACACGAAAACAGCTTAGCACGTGAAAACTGCAACTCGAAAACTGCGATAGGTTTGCTGTGCAAAGCGAGAGCGGGAGCGAGGTGAAGAAATGTCAAAGTTCAAAGTGTAGCTAGTGCTAGGTGAGGGCGATTCGTGATATTGATCAATGTCGTTCAGAATAGGTCTGGCAGCTTATAATAACATTTTAACATGTTGCAATCACTTATTGAGTCACTGATGACCTGTTGCGTGAAAAATAATTCTGGAGTTTGAAAGTCGATTCTCCCACTAAAAAACCGATTCAGCCAAAAATCGAACAGTATAGGATCGATTCAAAATATCGATTAATCGAGTCCAAAAAATCGATCCAGTAAAAAACGGATCGAGATCGCCCACTGCTATAAACCCCACCCAACCCCAAAAAACCTTTTTTTCCCCTCCCCAAACCCAAAAATTTTAAAACCCTTAAAATTCCCCCTCCGTTTGCTGCCCCCCCCGCGCCCGCTGTTTTTTTTTTTGCGCGTTTTCTTTCCAGGGCTCCTCGCCGCGCTTGGTTTTTTGCCCCCCACGCGTGGCGTTGTCCCCGTTGTTTTGTTTCCGTGGTGGGGGGTGGAGGGATTTGTCACCCTTAAGGGGGGACGGTTTGGGATCGGTCTTCATCACTTTGGCTACTGGACCAACTTTCCCAAAACGTTCGTTTCGGATTGAGACCATTCTGGAAGCAATCTGCCTATTCAGACGAAACGGGAGATAGTCCGAGTGATGGCGGTCAGATTGTTCTTGAACTTGATTGCTAATTCGTTGCTGCCGGAACACTGCCGAGGGCAGCAGTCAGCTTTGAATCGGAAGCTTCGTTTCCGCTTCCTCACTAAGATCCTCGATGACAGAAGTGCGGATTTGAAGCAGAATGTTGAACTTGATTCCTTTCTGCCTAATTTGATTTTTTTGTTTTCATTAAATATGGTGCGTCAGATGATGTCAGATATTTTACACCCTCTCTGGCGTTATGCAACATTTAAATTGACCCAAAAAAATTGTTTTCAAACAAGCAATATGTATAATTTACTAATTATTTTTAAATTGTTTTTTCCAGTCATTTTTTATTAGTTTCATCACTATGTTCAGCATCATAAAGGTCATATAAAAATTATTTGCAACAAGGAACTCCTTGAAAACCGCTGCGCCGCCTAACGATGCTAGAGGAGGCAGCTTTAGTTTCAACGCACTCAGACCGGCAGCATTCAAGTTTTCCAATGAGGCACCGAAAGCGCAATAGTTGCGCTTTTAGACACACACACACACACACACACACACACACACACACACACACACACACACACACACACACACACACACACACACACACACACACACACACACACACACACACACACACACACACACACACACACACACACACACACACACACACACACACACACACACACACACACACACACACACACACACACACACACACACACACACATTTCTGGGAGTAAATCACAATTTTTGCCCTTGCCACCACTCATAAGGTTTTGAGCAATAAAGGGGTCTACTTCTTTTGATAAATTATGGAGAGTGTGAGCTGTTTAGTGGAATACCTGTAACTAGAAAATAAGAAGAATGATTAGTAATTTCCATTTAATTCCAACTACGTTCATTGCTTATCTTGACAGACACGCGTATTTCGGACCGGAGTCGAGTATTAGTACAGGACACTGAAGATGTCTCTACATTGTAGACGAAATACGCGTATCTGTCAAGATAAGCAATAAAGGTAGTTGAAATTAAATGGAAATTACTAATCATTCTTTTTATTTTCTAGTTCTTTTGATAGTTTTACCCACTATTTCTTCAAAGTCAGCTTGAATACTTTAGTAGTTTGGCCTTCATGATGGCTCAAAACTTCTCAATCAGACGAAGTTCCTGCGAGTTCTGTGAGTAAAGTCTGTTGGTACAAAAAACACATTTTTATCGCTGTAGAAGTCAAACACCGGCCGCGCGTAGTGGTAGGATGCCAGATCCGGCCAAGTGTTTCGGCTCCTAGAGACCGCAGGCGCTTCTGAAGGAACTCATCTCGGTAGATTTTCCCATTCATGGTACCCGTCGTGATGTATGGCTAGCTCATTTCTCCACGCTCACAGATGGTCTGCCAAACCAAGAGTTTGTCCACCCTTTTCTTCCGTATCTCGTAAAACTCCTGCCCCGGCAATTGATTTGAGTCCACCATGATGTAAGTCTCGTCGTCCATCACTAGTCACCTCGTTTTCATCAGCCGCTCAGCCGTGTTTTGTTTGTCTTTCCGGTTTGTTGCCTTCCTAGTAGACCTAGTAAACGTGGAGGCCGGCACGTTTCATCGTTTTTTTGTAAATCCATATGGAAACCTCCGCTTTCTTTGCCACATCGCGGATCCAAAGCTTCGGTCGACGCTTGAATAGTTAAACACCTTCCTAGCTTTAACGAGATCAGCTGTCTTCGGTTTTCAGCCGCTGCCTGATTGCCGCTGGGTCGTCTGCGTCTCCTTGAATGACTTCACCACCTAGGACATCATCGAATGATGAAATCCAAGGTGTTTTCAGATCCATCTGTGGATTTCTCACAACGGTGCACATACGTTTTTGGAGGATCTGTATGAATAGAGTACTACTGTACTGAGCTGGTAAATCTCACGGCCATCATGTGATAATGAAAAAACAGACTATCTCACTGTCATGAAAAGAAACGAACAATCATGAGCTTTCTTGCCAGTCTCACACCATCATACAGTCATGATATTTTTTCTCATACGATTTGTTTTACAAATTTCTAACTAGTTTACTTGAAATTAGCCAAGCAAAAATATGTAATCGACATAGTGGACGTTTTATTTCAAGTTTTGTGATGAAACTTACAATTTTATCAATAAATGTGCTTGTAATAGCGATGACCAAAACACTGTCACGTGCTGTCATGACGAAAAATTCGATGAGATTTAGAAGAAAATCTCCATCATCGTTTTCTGGCCTGATGAGATTTTTAGACGTAGTTCGGTGAAATGCTTTGTCATATATTCGAATGTTCAAAGTTACTCGTTTGCTCTTTGACCTGATGCCAGGAAAGTTATTTTCCATTGTATGGGTGCGATGAAAGATCCAGGCTAAAGTAGCTTCTTGTGACACGAATGTTGCCTACTAATTCCTCAAATCTAGAAAATTCTATAAAATATCACAGCAAAGGGTTGCGGGTCACATTCTAGTCCTATAATGGCCACCAAAGATGCTGCCTTGTGATCTCTACTTATATTTCAAATGGTGCAAATCCCAATCAACCCAACGCACCTGGTCTCTTATTCTTAGCTGGCTGCGGTTGAGCATTGCCTAAATTAAAAGGTTCACTGCTTCTTTTTGTGTTTCCCAAATTGCGAGGTGGTAATTTATGACGTTGGATTTACAATCTTTAGGCTCGAATATTTAATAAACTTTCTCCAACCAATCGCTACGTTCTACCAACAATTTTTATTTCCACCGAGAAACATCTGCCCACCGACTATTCCCCGTCGTCGACAAAGATCAGCCGGTGAGCGGTTGAGAATTGTGCTAAAAGTTTTTCAATTTGACGGGCTCAGAGAACGCATCTGGGGAAGTTGCTTCCTCTATATACTGCCAGCGGAAGCATAACTGTCCGATATAACAGGGAACAAACAATCACAAAACGTTAATAAGTGGAAAATTTGAACAATATCGCCGACTCTAATTATTTCAAGTCAAAATTATTAATTCATACACGGTAGGAATCAAAAGCCATTAATGGGTAAAATTTCTCCCATTTTTCAAACCTGTATGCTGATGTCAAAAAATGGGTAAACAAAAAACACGAAAATGGGTAAAATATTATCAATTTGGATAATTTGTTATTGAAAAATATATGGGTATTTTTTTACCCATAAATGGATATTAAAAATATTTCAGCTTTTCTTTTGTTTGCCTGTCATCCACCTGTCCATCTTACCTGTCGCCATTTCGGATTTCGGTAAGTTTCTGTCGGAAATGTTAGTAGGTTTTGGTCTCGGTTTTGGTTAACTATTTTCTATTTACTGGATGATACAACCGAGGATGCAACATTATGGAGCCTCACCTGATAACTGATGGTGATAAATATTAGCTCTACTCAGGGTTAACTGGCTTGTGGCAGAAAACATTCTGGAAGTGGCTAATTATCAAGCTAAGCATGATATTTTTATACTCTTATTCGATGAGAATTAAAGCTTAAGTCTAATAAAATTGTTACTTGCGTTTTTTGCCTTTTACGGTATAAATCAAAATCCTACTTATGGGTAAAATTTTACCCGTTCAACAAAAAAGTACGTCTACCCATAAAATTAGCAATCTCAATTCACCCATCATCAAGTACATCGTACAAATGTCAAAAATGGGTATTTTTTATCCATTTTCCAAACGTGAATTATTTTCAAAGATGGGTATAAAAATACCCATTTTTTACCTTTAATCCGTATACTCATAAATGGGTTAACCCATTTAATGGGTTGACTCCCTTTTTGGGGAAATGGATGAAATTTTAGCCATTAATGGATTTTTGATTTTTACTGTGTAAGGTATTGAATACATTGTTCAAGTGGGAAAAGCAGCGTGATAAGTTTTATCCTACAGTTTTGGGGTTCGTAACATGGGACCGTTTTGCTTCCACCAGTATTATTATAGTGCGTTGTTCATTGCTTTCCGTGTACTCGTTGTCGAAAGATCTTCAGTGAATGTATATAGCAAGAAGCATAGGAAAGTTAGCATCATGGTGCCACTAGAAAAGGAGAACTTTTCCTCGTTGCAAACCGTGGCAACTGATTGCGCATAACGACTTGTGCATTTCAAGACTGCAAAACTGGGGGAAAAAATGATACAATAAAATATAAATCATACTAATTTAGTTTTTACCCCCTCGAGGCTACTCGTAAACCGTACCGGATTTTAAATTGCCAAAGAGTTTTGATTTGGCAGATGCAAGGGTGTTAGGTACAACGGCGCATACATCTGGCTTGGTTTTTTTTTGCAGAGATTAAGTCAAAGTTTCTGACGATAAGTAATTGAGTGTAATTTCACTTAATTATATATTTGATAACTGTCAAACAGCTGAATCTTTCTCTTATTTCTAAACGTTGATCAACCCTTCCCACTTTATTTGTAAAAAATCAGGACGACTATGCAACATGAAAGTGATACACTAATTTGTGATCCCCTCGATACAATTTATACCATTATCGGGGAAGCTCGTGTGTACGTTTTGAAACAGTGACTGGTTGTCAGTTCATTCGTAAAGAACATACTGAATTTGTGTTCTTTAATATACCAAAACAAAAATGGATTCATGCAGAGAGCAAATCTTGCACCTTGACGGATTCAGAAACATGGAAATCAGACGGAAGCTGTCGCATTTGAAGTTGAGCAGACTGTTTGTGTACTGGAACATAAAACGTTTCAAGGATACAGGAACTGTTGTTCCTCAGACAAAACCCGGTAAGAAACGCAGTGTACGTACTCCCTCATCGGTCAAAGCAGTGAAGGAGCGAGTTCGAAGGAATCCTAAGGCCTGTACTCGAAAAAAATGCACCATTTTTATCCGTGTGTAACTTTTTTGTCCGTGGGTAAAAATTAATGAAAATCTGGGCATAACTAGTTTGGAGTGAATTGTTTACATGTGCAAAACAATACATAACAATCATAACAATCGGTTCAGTGGTTATTGATCGTCATCGAAACAAGAAGAAAAACGCCGGAGAATTTTGCGCGCCGTCAAGGAAAATCCAACTGCGACCATGGGATGGATCGGAAGACAACTGGTAATCACCCATACAACTGTGTCTCGGGTGGTAAAATCGTTTGAGCAGTCCCAGAAGATCGAGCGTTGGGCTGGAAGTGGAAGAAAATCGAAGTCAGCTGACCCTGTGAAGGCCCGGAAGGTGTTGGATTATTTCAAGTGTAATCCGAACCTTTCGATTCGCGACGCGGCTCTGAAGGCAAAGTGTTCCACCTGGTTCGTTCAGCAAACCATGAAACAAGCTGGACTTCGTATATTCAAGGTCCGCAAGGCACCGAACCGGCGTGATCAACTAAACACGGCGGCCAAATCCCGCGCAAGGAAGCTGTATCGAGAGTGGTTAACGAAACCAATGTGTGTGGTTATGAATGACGAAACCTACATCAAGGCAGACGCAAAGCAGATACCGGGGCTGGAGTTCTACGTTACCAAATCACGGCTTTATGTTCCGGGAGACATAAGGAGGAAGAAAGTGGACAATTTCGCCAAAAAAAAATTCTAGCTCTGGCAGGCCATGTGCCAATGCGGCAAACTAAGTAAACCGTACATCACCGAGTGCCTCCAGAAGCGTCTTTTGCCCTTCCTGCGGTCCCACGGAGGTGAGACATTATTTTGGCCGGACCTGCCATCATGCCATTACGCGCGATAGACGTTGGATTGGTACAGAGACAATAACGTTGCTTTTGAACCAAAAACCGCCAACCCCCCAAATTGTAGGCTTTGCGGAAGGACAGTCAAGATTTGTTTGATTAGTACGTGTAAAAGGTATGGGAAAAATTGTGATAGAGGGGGCTGATAAATCTAAAAAATAGCTAAACAAATTCTTTAAATTAATATGCATCAAGTCTAGAAATTTCTTACTTGAAAAGACTTGATGCAAATCCGTTGAAAGACGCTTCAATTGTGAGGTTATATGCATTTTCAGTATCAGTAATTAACATAGCCTCATATATTTAATTTATATTTTTTTTATAAACAAAGTAAATTTCTTTGTAATATCCTTTGAATCAGAAAACCTTTTAGCTGAAATTTTATTTTCACAAAGCAATGAACCTGTGCTCCAGGTTTTGTCTTTACGTGGCAAAATAACTCCTCAAGTTCTTCTGACATTTTTGCATACTGTTAAGCTGATATGAAGCAGACATTCAGTTTTAAAATACTTTTATTTGACTGTTCAACTGCCCAGTCATATAGTTCCCGAGGGGTTTTGATTGTGTTTCCATAATATTGAGTAAGGCTTGCTCTCTTTGCCATTCGCTTGAGAGTACCAACAATAGCTTCAAATAGACCCATGAGTCGTTGCATCGAAGTGCCATTCTGCTTCCAATCCATACTTAGACTTGAAATTGTACAAGCTGGCAAAGTTTTTTTTGTTTTTATAATGGGCCGCTGCTCCATCTGACATGAAAATAATGTTTGAACAATATATTGAATTTTTTTAATGAAATCTAGCAATATTGATATTAGCAACTGAACTGCTATTGAGTCTTGGGTCAATACTTCAGATATTATGATAAAGCTTTTGTTTTCCAATTTATTGTCTTGCTTGTAACGTACTTCAAAGTTTTGCTGATAAACAGGATCAACCAGCTGATTAAATTGAATTATCACTGAAGTTTAAAAAAAATTATATATTAAAAATAAGCCCTTTCCAAATGGTAACCTTAATTTTTCAAACATTCAAAGAACCTTGAAAATCCAAATTCTCATTATAATTAAATTTAATTGGCTTCTGTGAGGTTATAGGACCAAATTCTAAGACGAGTTGGCGCGATAAACGGTAAAAATAGTACATGAAAAATTTGTTGTTAGAAACACTTTTTTTCCTTAAAAGTGCCCATCTTGCAATGTATAGCGAACTTTTTGATAAATTATATTGTTTTTATTTAAAAAAAATTTCGTTCGATTCTAAGACAGCCATTTTATGCAAATTAACTTTAAATTTTAAAGTATTTTTTTTTGCGTGTAAGAATCGATTTTACAATTTTAACAATTATTTTTCATAAAAGTTCAGACAATTTTCTAAAAGTCACCCATACATGACTTGTTTGTAAGACTTGTCCTGTTTGAGTTATGTTGATTTAAAAAAAAACGATCAAAAAACTTAGGCCCTTCACTTCAAGTGGCAGTCTAGTTAAATTTTGAAAAAACAAAGTATGCAAAGTTGCTTGAAAAGACATAGTCTACACACCCACAAAGCTTCATTGAATTCTGAGAGGGTGCTGCCAAACACTGGATGAGTTGGCGTGAAATTCGTCTTAATTCGAAATTCCTCACAATCTTTTTTCGTGTTCGACGTAAAAAAACGCTGAGAATAGTTAAAGTGGTGCTAAAGAAACCTGAAAAGCTGTTTTTTTAAATGTTTACGGTGATAATTGATGGAAACAACAATTTTTCGTCATCATGGGAAATTTTTATTTCGAATTTTTGAAAGCACAAATCCGGAAACTATAGAGATTTCGCATATAACGATGTTTTAACTGCATACAAAAATTTCATGTTTTCTGCACGAAATGTTTCTGAGATTTGTGCAATTAAAAATGTGAAGTGTCGAAGAAAACCAACCATAAATACGGCCGTTTGTGGGCTCCATTTACCATCACCTTAAAATAGCCCACATAATCATCTCACAATACAAATCCTTTCGGGCCGTTGTCAGATAACGTGTATTTTTCAAAATCATGAAATGACACCCATTAAAGAAAAGAGAAACCCAGTCTTACTTTTAAAATATACACGTCAGATTGAAAATTTACTTTTCAAAAGCTGACGAATAATATTTGGCTTGTAAAATAAATCCAACAGTGCTCTGGTCGCAAATTGGCCATATTTTATAATCAAAATGATGAGGAGCAAAATTATTACGGCTGTAAAGTAAGTTTTCTGCCTAGAGCACCCAAAACAGCTGATGATTTTACGCAAGAAATGACGTTGCTCTAGGAGCTATGGAAAGTGGAAGAAAGCTTGAGCAAAAAGTTGACCTTTCGATTCAATGATTTGAAATATCAATAACATTCTTCTGACATTCACGTCAAGGACAAGCTCGTCATTGCTTTATTTGTAATAAAAGTTCAATGCTAAACAAAATTCGTACCACCATAATTTTCATCGACAATCAAATCAATTGTACTCCTCTTGAAGTTCTATCTACTCAACGGATAATTTCAGTTCGTTGATTATTCTACCAACAACTCTTCGATCACAAGGAAACAGATTTCCACCTAATCAGCAACTGGAAATTGTCTGGTTCTTTCTTTGTATACCACCAGCATATATTGCAGGGTTTTGATACGGAACAGCGAGCACAAATCACCAACGAACTAGCTTCAAAGAATGTTTGCCATCAGATGAATTTCCTAATAACTTTGATCTCAGATGTTTCATTGCCTGCAGGCTGGATGGCAGTCGTTCTGACCTGGTGATTTCATAGCAGATTGATAGTTGCTTTTAGGTATTTGATAATGAACATCAGGTTTGACTATGCAATATCTGCAGCTCTCGTGGGAGTATCATGAAAAACACAAAAAAAATTATACAAAAAAAACATCTTTCTGTAGTGAATTTCAAACAAAAAATTTAATACTTTTATAGCTAGTATCGCAAAGCATTGTTCAGCATAATTGATTGTTGATTTCACGTTCGTAGAGCAGAGTTCAGCAGAGTCTACTAATTCCTATCGGTAAATGTACGTTTTGCTAAAAAAAACCGATAATGGAGAAGAAGCTTTCATCGAAAAATCCTACGGATGTCTCTACGCCAATGGTGGCTAAACCAGATCTCTAGTATGATCATTATTAGAAATTCTGGCAAAAATAACAAATTAAAGTCTATAGAAAGCAAGATTTTTAGTAAAAATGCTCTGTTGCAGTTGTTATCCGACGTCACCCACGTAACCAATAAGCAGTTCCAAAGCGTCCTAACGGCAGCCTACCAAGCTATTAAGTCGCCTTAAATGCAACATAAATGCCGCATTTGGCCCAATATAGGGCTGCTTTACTGCAATGCTATGATAATGCTTCATTAATGCTATTTTGCATTCGAAATGCTTATTACAGGCTACAAGCATTTAAATAGCATTTGAAATTCAACTTTACAACAGATAGCATTCAAGCTGCTGATATAATGCTTATATAATGCTTGTAGCATCTGAAATGCAAATTTAGGGTTGATTTACTTCATATGCTAAAGCTTATTGGTAACCTGGGCAGCATAGATCCAAAGTATACAATGCATCCACCATCTCGAACTCATCTTTTTCCATAATCAAAGTCTTCGACGGTGTCTCCTGCAATCCACTCTTTCCGCTTTACGTTTCAGTTTGTTTTTCTAGTCATGTTTAAGTCGCACGTTTCATAACACCTTCTAGCGCAATATTCATTATCTAGGCTGTCCACGTTGAATTTCGGACACCAAAATATTAGGAGCAAAACAAATTTACACATAATTTAAAAAAAAAGATTGTTTATTTCACAATAATAGAGTTATATCTACATTAGAAACAGTTGATTTTGATGTTAATCCTTCTTTCTGTAAAATTCTCGAACTTTCTGTGGTACACCCGTCATCAGGTTCCGTGCGGTATCCTCAGATACGCCCGCCGTGATGATTCTCCATCTTCTCTTGAAATCATCGATACCATTTGCCGACCAGAAGGGTATAACATAAAAATAACAAAAGTTATAACAAACCTTGTTACGACTTACTTATTATGATATAAATTTGTTAAAGACGTTTTCATCTGGATAATTATATAACATACTTATAACATATTGAGATATAATGCCTTGGGAGGCACCATCTGCGAAAAGAAATAGATTAATTCTAATAACAGCTGATATGATTTTGCTATATCGTAACAAAACTGTTACAATGTTTGTTATGTTCATGTTATATCTATATCATAGTTTGCTATAATTTTGTTACCTCTTGAGGATTTCTTTTTACAATTTCTGTTATTTAAACTACATCCCCGATCTAAATTCTATCAATCTCTGTTATAAAAACAGCGTAACTTGAAATAATTTTGTTGTTTCCTTCTGGTCGGGTTCCAAAATGTCATGTGAAATTTCTGACCCCTGAGACCAACACATTCAAGCATCCTTTAGCACATAAGAATGAGTTGAAAGAGATGAGAAAATAAATTCAATCTAAAACATCTTTCGTCGAATTGCGTATGTGTCAGTTTCAAGAGACATAATTTTACCCGAAATATCGCTATACGTTTCCCGACTTTTTACAAACATGAATTAAGTCGCGTGTAAAATTCATAGTTTTTAAGGGTGCCGAAATAAAAAGTTTGGAGATGGAGACAACTGATTTTTATAGGGATAGAAAAACTACGAAAATTTACTCCACATCGTTTGTTTTCAAACCTGCAATATAACTTTCAAGACCAAAGTTTCAATAAAATGGCAAATCAATAACTGTATTGACTAATATTTACAATAATTATTGCAAATAATTTGTTAGATTTTTATTTTTATGTAAATAAGGATCATCCTACTTTTCATCAAAACCAAAACAAGGGTCTGACTCTTAGGTACAACTTTGTGGAAGGCAACTTTGCTTTAATATAAACAAAGGCTTTGTATCCTTTTGCTTAAATCCACATTATGTGTATAATATTAAAATAAATCATCTGAAATCAATATGAGAAAGCATTTATTTGGATCGGATGTTCAAATATTTATTTGGAGTATGTAGGTTCATGCACATACGCAATGTGTGTGTTTTCCTAATTATTGTAATTATTTTTATTTTGAAGAAGTTTGTTTACACTTCTTTGATGGTTTGCTAAAGGGTGTCCCACATCAAATTGCATCACGAAAAAAAAAACGCTTTAAAAAATTACCTAGTCGACGGATCCTTCTCCAACTGTAAGACAATAAGATATAACCCATAAGTAAGCTTTTGGTATATTTATTTCATTCAACTTCAATACCATAACCGAACGATCGCACCTAAAGCTTAGCTCCACTCATTACCATAGCAAAGGAAAATAACAAGCTGATATCATATAAGTAACAAGTTCTGTTATCCCAGTTATCGTTTTGATTTCCGCTGTTATCGCATAAGAAATTTAGTTTTCAAGATTGGCAAATTTTGTTATCATATGTTATCATTTTGAACACACTATTTCTTATGAACGTTATAAGTTGAATTGTAAAACTATAAATATTTCCAGCATATTTGAACGAGAAATTTTGAATTTAATCAAAATATTTTTTTCAGTAATTAGCATGAGAATTTGATTTCAAATTGATAACATAATTTGAAACTATTTCAATAAATTTGCTTACAATACAGGATTTGTTATCAAGTTGTTCGCAGTGATAACAAAATAAGTTATTATTATGATATTCATCGAGTATTTGTTTGTTGTTCATTCTGTTATTTTGGCTGTTTATTCAGCCTCAATGATAACATATTTAGTGATCAAAAAATGATAACCTGGTATTAGAACTTGTTATCAATTTGGTATAATCCTTTGCTCGGGTAGGCTCTGTACAACATCTGGCTGCAGCTTCTTCTGTACGAAAACCCACTTTTTCTTCATGTCTTTCTCAGATTTGGCCTCCTTGAGATGCTTCCTCAGTGCCTGCTTCATAATAGCCCAGTATTTTTCGATGGGTTTTAGTTCCGGTGTGGGGGGGGGGGGGGGGGTCCATGTCCTTGGGTACATAAGTTGGCTTCGTACCACTCCAGGACAACATTTGAATAGTGGCACGAAGTTAGATCCGGCCAAAAGATCGTAAGGCCCTCGTGTTGCTTCAACCGAGGAAGCAGACGCTTCTGTAGACACTCCTTGAAGTAGATCTCCGTTTGCCAGACGAGCAAACGGCATACTCCGTTTGCCAGATGAGCAGATCGCTTGCCAAATCATGAATTTCTTGGCAAACTTTGAAAATTTATGCTTCCTTATTTCCGCCATCAACATCAAACTTGTGCTGGGCGGTGAAGAGCAGTAGCCCCGGAAGCTGCCGGAATTCCGCCTTGACGTAAGTCTCATCATCCATGATCAGACAATGAGGCTTCGTCAACATCTGGGTGTACAGTTTCCAGGCTCGTTACTTTCCCACCGTATTTTGCCGTTTGTCACGATTTTGAGCTTTTTGCACTTTTTACGTACACTGATAGGCAAAATCAAGTGCCCACCTCATCGTTTTTTCAATTTCTCTCATTTACTTGGTTCAAATTAAAGTAAACACACTGTATTTTTTTATTGTCTTATTTTTTATATTCTTTTTAAGTTTCACTTTTGGAATACTGAAAAAAAAGAGTTTGACTTAAAGAAAAAAAAAAATCAATTTGTGTTGAAAAAAAAAACAGTGACAAAATAAAGTGCCCACTTCATTTAGGCTACAGAAAACATAAACTAAAGTAAAATAAAAGCATTTCAATAATTTATGTGTGTTCCTTTGGCCTTCAGGACCTCTTGCAGGCGCTTCGACATGCTCTCGACCAGGTTCTTTAGGTGCTGTGGATCTAGCTCTTCCCAGGCGCGCTCCAGGGCGTAACACCAGTTTTGTCAACCCTGGCATAGAGAATCGCCCACAAATTCTCGATGGGATTGAGGTCCGGGCTTTGTGGAGGCCATTCCAGCGGTTTGATCCGACAAGACCGGAAGAAAGACTTGGTCTTCTTGGCAGTATGCTTCGGGTCGTTGTCCTGCTGGAATACGAACTGCTCTTCAAGGCCCGTCTGGATCAGCGAAACCTCCAGATTTTCTCGCAGGATCATGCGCGAAGTCAAGAAGAACCCGAAGGTAACTGTCCGCGAGATCCAGGAAACCCTTCAGTTATCAGTTTCCAGTTGAACTGTTCGTCGCCGTCTCGTAGCACAGGGGTTGAATAGCAAAGTTGCCCGGAAGCGCCCATTTATCAGCAAGGCAAACAAAGCCAAACGGCTTCAGTTTGCTAAAGAGCATGCTGATAAGCCCCTAGAGTTCTGGAAAACGGTTCTCTGGACGGACGAATCAAAATTTGAGCTGTTTAACCGAAAGCGGCGGGTTCGTGTTTGGTGCAGATCGGGAGAGGAGCTTCAGGAGCGCCACATCCAAGGCACGATGAAGCATGGAGGAGGAAATGTGATGGTCTGGGGGTGTTTTTCGTGGGGTGGAGTGGGAAGCATTGTGAAAATCGACGGGATAATGACGGCAGATTCTTACATCAACATCCTGCAAGAAAATCTGGAGGTTTCGCTGATCCAGACGGGCCTTGAAGAGAAGTTCGTATTCCAGCAGGACAACGACCCGAAGCATACTACCAAGAAGACCAAGTCTTTCTTCCGGTCTTGTCGGATCAAACCGCTGGAATGGCCTCCACAAAGCCCGGACCTCAATCCCATCGAGAATTTGTGGGCGATTCTCGATTCCAGGGTTGACAAAACTGGTGTTACCAATAAAAATAACTATTTTGAAGCCTTGGAGCGCGCCTGGGAAGAGCTAGATCCACAGCACCTAAAGAACCTGGTCGAGAGCATGTCGAAGCGCCAGCAGGAGGTCCTGAAGGCCAAAGGAGGACACATAAATTATTGAAATGCTTTTATTTTACTTTAATTTATGTTTTCTGTAGCCTAAATGAAGTGGGCACTTTATTTTGTCACTGTTTTTTTTTTCAACACAAATTGATTTTTTTTTATTTAAGTAAAACTCCTTCTTTTTCAGTATTCCATAAGTGAAACTTAAAAAGAATATAAAAAATAAGATAATAAAAAAAAATACAGTGTGTTTACTTTAATTTGAACCAAGTAAATGAGAGAAATTGAAAAAACGATTAGGTGGGCACTTTATTTTGCCTATCAGTGTATGCAGTTCCTCCCGGACGAAAGACTTGGACAGATTCAACTTCACATCCCTGACCGAAGCGTTGCTCAGAGTTTCGTAGTAATGCATAACTCATCGCTGACTGCACGATTTCAAGTTTTTTTTCGATGTCCCGACGAGAGAGTTGAGGATTTTCCAGATGCTTGTTCGAAATTGTGATTGAATTTGTACTTAAACTTTGGAAGAGTTGTAGATTTGGTGTAGAAAAAGTCGTTTCCGTACATCTGGGACATGGACAGGAGAAAGTAGCTTTCGGCGTCCAGAACGAAAGACTTTCTACCGTATTGACGGATCATCCAGTGGCACTGGGATTTCACAATTTTGATCTATTCATTCCTGTACTCTGGGGATCTGGTTTTCTTTCGACATACTATTCCCTCCATTTTCAGAGTCTTACCGATGTACGACTTCGCACAATTCTCACTGACTCACTGCCTTCTTGTTGTTAAACATAGTGCGCAGCGATTGGAGCATCTTCTTATCCATAATCTTCACTGGAGGGCCATTACCTTTCTTACGGATTACTGCCATGGTTGTTTTTTATTCGTGCATTTTAAAAACTTGAACAAAAACAAAACAAAATCCCCCCCCCCCCACCCACCCCACCAACCCCCACCCCAACCACCCCCCCCCCCAAACCCACACCCAAAAACCCCCAACCAAACCCCAAAAAAACCAATTACCTTTTTTCCTTCCAGAAAACAACCACTTTTAACAGCTCCCAGTGTAGAGAATAACAAGCAAATAAAATATTTATTAAAAACAAAAAACATATCTTCATAAATTCAATCAATGGATCTCGATATGTGAATGATATTATCTCGACGGAATAACACTTCAATACAACATATATACATATACATTGTTTTCACATTAACTTGTGAATGGACATTTGCGACATGACCAGCAGCAGAAATGAGCAGCCTATAAACAAGCAGTGTCATATTCGCGCCAAAAAAAAAACAACACACGTGATACGCGCAGCTAATCAACCAATCAGCGAACAGCAGAACAAACCGCGAAAACAGCGAGCCTTTAAAAGAAGCAGTACCGCATCCCGATAGTCATTTCATCGAACGAACGGCGAAACGAACGGAAAGAAAAGTAATAATAACAAAACACGAAACGCGAAGCAAGCCAGCAGCCGACGCAGTGAAACCAACAGCCCCAGCGAGACCAGCAGCACAGCGAGACCAGCAGCCCAGCGAGACCAGCGGCAACATCAGCACCCACCAACTGAGGGTTTTTTTTAGAGTTCCCCTCAGCGTGGTGATCCGTGCTTGATACACACAAACCAACCAACGACCCGAAAAGCGGGAACCGCCAGCCTACGCAGCGAGACCAGCAGCCCAGCGAGACCGGCAGCCGACGCAGCGAGACCAGCAGCTCAGCGAGACCAGCAGCTCAGCGAGACCAGCAGCAACATCAGCACCAACCAACTGAGGGTTTTTTTTAGAGTTGTCCCCAGCGTGGTCATCTGCGTTTGCTACTCGTAGTGAACCTATCCGACTGCATATGGAGGATCCTCAGTCTGGCAGTGCACATGGTGATCAGACCACCAAAAATCACGACAATGGCGCAGCAGGAACTGAATCTACGTCATCTTCCAAACGGTGAGTATAATCAAGTCTTCATAATCTCATAGCAGAAGTGTAAACGGAACTGTAGTCGAGGCAGTATCCCGAAATTTGATTGATCTCTGATAGATAAGGCAGAGTATCAAGATCTAAAAAAAAAAAAAAAGAATTGACTAGTAAAAGGAGCTGTAGTCGAGGCAGTATCCTCATATGAAATTTTTTTTTATTGAAGTACAAGTATCCTCTGATAGTCAAGGCAGAGCGGAAATCAACGATTGATTTGTTTCAACAGAATAAATGAAATTGTGTCTCGCTCGTTGCAGGACAAAACCGAACTCCAAAAAAATATCAAGAAAGCGGCTGCTTGAAGAACTTTTAGCAACGAGAAATGAATTGGCTTCTATGAGGTCCGAAAAAGAACAATTGCTTCACGTAATGGAAGGCAACAGCACAAACAATGATGAAATCAGACGAACTACTACATCAATCGATCAGCAGGCAACAGGAAATGAGTCGCTGTTGGCCACGATGAACCACATGTCCCTTGGTTCATTAAATATTCCGGAATGCAAACCATCGGACGGTGAGACTGACGTTGACAAGAAGGCCTACGAGCACTGGAAGGAGATTATTACTGCCTCATTCAACCTTGTCCATGCCACTGATGAACATGCGAAGATGGATATCTTCAAAATCAAAGCCGGAACGAAACTACTGGAGGTAATGCAGGGTACATCGTCCACTGCAGACATGCCTGATGAACGCAACCTTCCCTTTTCTAATGCCATCGCACGATTGGATAAATTTTTCGGGTCAAGGACTTATATCATCGGCCAACGAGGAAAGTTGATGAACACCGTGCAATTGAAAGGAGAGTCGAACATTACCTTTGTACGACGAGTGGCTGCCGCTGCTAAGTTATGTGACTACAAGGGCGAGGAAGAAATGGAGGCTATAGTGCGCACAATTGTGAAAGGAACTACCGATAGTCGTGTACGTATTCTAGCTCATAGGAACTGGGTCAACCAAGGCGATATGAATAGTTTGATCGCCACAGTTCGAGATCGAGAGATGGAGATTTCCAACGAGGAAGAGTATCAAAAGATGAACCGTCAAATCAGCAGTACCATAGCGGCAGTATCGCAACCTACAGATCCTCGAGGTCAGTTTCGCCGTGCAATAGGACCAAGATTCCGGGGAACTCAACGAGGAAGAGGAGCGTATCAGCGTGGACAATGGCACAATCAAGGTCCATCTAGAAGTGCTTGCTGGCGATGTGCCAGCATGTATCATGGACCTACTGATTGTCCAAACTTGGACAAAGTGTGCCATAATTGTAACCGCCGAGGTCATCTAGCCCGCACTTGTTCAGCCTTGTCTCGACAAGGGATAAGCCAGAAGCGTCCACACGAGGAACCGGGAGAGGAAGAACCGAGGCCAAAGCTTGCAGCAATAACACAGAACGGCGAAGATAACACGGACAAGGTACAGGACAATGTAAAGATAGAATAACATCAAACACTTGAAGCTTTCTTATATCACATCTCAGTTGATTTTGGATTCCTGTATACCATAAACTAAAATAATAATAATAAGATAAATACAATAACTAAAATGAAAAAGGATCAAATGAATATTTAATTCTATAAAGAAAATCTCCGTATTTGTGTTGGTAATTGGCTTAATATAGGAGATACTTTGGTTCAACGTCGCATTTTTAAGGGTAAAGAAAAAATCATAATTGATGGGTATGAGATAAGGGGGCTTGTACGGTGGATATTCTATGAATCGAAATCAATTCTGATAATCTGCACGTTTACAGGACCTAACAGAAGACGATTTAGAAAACGCTTCAACTACCCATCGTACCGATATGCATACTAATCGTAAGCTGATATGCGCTGTTCCTTCTTTTAATCCACCGATAGAAGAAGATGCTTATGTTGTTGCCCGCGTAGCCGGGACATGCGTCACTTTTTTCATAGATTCTGGGGCTCAAGTAAATACCATTGAAAAGAGAATATGGGACAAAATGGCTCAGAATAAGTCCATAGTAGACAAACTACATAACATTTGTTTCAAGTCGGATAAAACGCTGCGTGCATACGCGTCACCAGGGGAAATAAAAGTTATAGCCACCTTTTCGGCTAAACTATACATTTCTAAACAGAGACCGCTCTATATAGAAAAGTTTTACGTAGTTGACGAAGCGCGATCACTACTGAGCTTTCAAACAGCATCCCGTTACAGTCTGTTAGACGTTGGGTTGAGAGTTCCGGTTGGCGGATATGAAAATATCTGGAAATGTGAGCTCGTCACAGTACATGCAGAAGCAGAAGAATTTCCGAAATTTAACGTTCCACCAGTATTAATTCGCTACAATACAGATATGCCTCCAGCTAGAAACGTTTATACACACATTCCAGTCGGATTTAAAAGGTTGGCCCAGCAGAAACTAAGTGAGCTCTTGTCAACTGGCATAATCGAACTGGTTACGGAAGATATGGATAAATCCTTTTGTTCCTCGTTGCTGGTTGTGCCAAAAGGAAAGAACGACATTAGACTGGTCATCGATTTAAGAGGCCCGAATAAATGCATTCATAGGACGCCGTTTAAAATGCCAACTTTTGAATCCATACTAATGGAGTTGCATGATGCAAAATGGTTTTCAACCATTGATCTAAAAAATGCATTCTTTCATGTCGTCCTAGATGAACGCTGCAGACATTTAACAAATTTCTTCTCAGGCGATGCATTATACAGATGTCGTCGACTTCCTTTTGGTTTATGCAATGCTCCAGACATCTTTCAAGAGATTATGCAATCCGTCATACTGTCGGGATGCAAGGGCACGGTCAACTACTTGGATGATGTTCTAGTATTCGGCCAAACAAAGGAGGAACACGACAAAAACCTTACAGAAGTTTTGAAACGTCTTGAAGATCACAATGTTAGAATCAATCAAAGTAAATGCTTACTTCACAAACAAGAGGTGACGTTTTTGGGCTTCAATTTAACGGCTAGTGGTTGGAGTTTAGAGGACGAAAAAATTAAGGCCATTCAACATTTCCGTAGACCTAAGAACCAAGATGAAGTCAGAAGTTTTTTAGGAATAATCAACTACATCGACAGATTCATTCCGAACCGGGCAGATAAGACTTGGCGATTAAGAGAGCTTGCGAGAGCAGAACGGTTCTACTGGTCGGAGGAGTTGGACAGAGAGTTTGATTACTTAAGATGCAACGCCTGGACGACGATCAAGACTTTAGGCTACTATAATCAGACTGATGAAACGGAACTCTACGTAGATGCTTCACCACATGGTTTAGGAGCCGTTCTGGTCCAATTTGACAGCAACTCTAAACCAAGGATCATTGCGTGTGCATCAAAAGCATTGTCGTTGACAGAACAAAAATACCCGCATACTCAGAAAGAGGCTTTGGCCATGGTCTGGGGTGTAGAGCGGTTCTCCAACTATCTGATGTGTACAACCTTTAAAATAAGATCAGACGCTAAATCCAATGAATTTATTTTTGGAGGCCTGCATCGAATCGGTAAAAGGGCAATTTCACGGGCAGAAGCCTGGGCACTCAGATTGCAACCATACGATTTTTCAGTCGAGACTGTTCCAGGTGACATGAACATTGCAGACGCGCTCTCAAGATTAGTGATCGACAATAAACCAGTTGAATCGTTCGACGACTCTTCCGACGGACATTTATCATTTGTCTTCGACACGGGAAACATGGAGATAAGTTGGAATGAAATCGAATTGGAAGCTGAAAATGACAAAGAACAGATGGACATCAGAGAATCTATTAAAACTGGTACGTGGAAGACAGATTTACGAGCCTACGAATGCCAAAGCAAGAATTTACGGATACTGGGTGCCCTGATTTTCAAGGAAGATCGGGTCATATTACCATTCAAATTAAGGACAAAAGCAATGGATCTAGCTCATCAGGGTCATATAGGAGCATCGGCAATGAAGCGAATCTTGCGTTTTCATTTTTGGTGGCCTGGAATGAGTAAGGAAGTACAGAAGCATATAAACAGATGCAATACATGCCTAAGACTGTCTAAGAAAAATGCACCACTCCCATTAACATCTAGAGAACTGCCACAAGGACCATGGGAGATCCTGCAAATTGATTTTTTCACCGACAAAGATTTTGGTCATGGAGAATTTTTGGTGGTTGTTGACACATATTCCAGGTAAATCCATACGATAATATAGCTTGCTAGATATAAACTAACTGCACATTCATTTGGGGCTCTACATACATTCACGTCATCGAAGTAAAGAACATCGATGCCGATACGGCAAACTCCGCACTAACGAGAATTTTCGAAGTATGGGGTTACCCATTGGCAATACAGAGCGATAATGGACCGCCATTCCAGAGCGATAAATTCGTTAAGACATGGGAAAACAGAGGCATAAAAATTCGAAAATCTATTCCGTTGTGTGCACAATCGAATGGGGCGGTAGAAAGACAAAATGTTGGAATCAAGCACGCTTTGGCAGCCGCCAAATTGGACAACACCAACTGGAGAACGGCACTAGAGAAATACGTTCATACGCACAACAAAGTCCGGCCACTGTCGCGTTTAGGAGTAACACCTTTCGAGTTATTAGTTGGATGGAAGTTTCGTGGGACATTCCCCAGCCTATGGGAACAAAAATCTACACAACTTTTAGATCGTACTGATGTCAAAGAGAAGGATGCGATTACCAAACTTCAGAGTAAAAAATACGCAGATTACCAAAGAAGAGCTAGAGATTCGCCCATTCAAGTTGGGGATACAGTTTTAGTCGCTGTTCAGAAAAAGCATAAGTCGGACCCGCAATTTTCGGCCGAGAGATTTGCGACCACCAAAAATCACGACACCCAGGTCAAGAGTTTTCTATATCTACCGGAAAAGGAAAGGAGCAAGATATGTTTAAGCAGAAAAATATGTTAAAGTTCCCGCAAAAATACTTGTTTTGGAAGGTGATTCGGCTAAAAAGCGAATGTTTCGTGACAACTGACACTGTCAACCAAGATATTTATGTAAAGGAATGCTTACAAAAACGCTTATTGCCTTTCTTGAAGAAACATAGATGTTTCGTGCTAGTTTGGCCAGACCTCGCTTCTTGCCACTACGGAAAAACCGCTCAGGAACGGTATACCGCCAATAGTGTGCAGATCGTACCCAAGGAGAAAAACCCTCCAAACTCGCCGCAACTGCGCCCAATTATTGGGCAATCGTAAAGAAAAACCTCAAGAGAACTCAAAAAACAGTTGGAAGTGATAAACAGTTCAAGCCAAATTGGCGTTCAGCATAATAAGGTTGTTTGTTGTTTAACATTGCATTGGAGGGTGTAATTCGAAGAGCTGGAATAGACACGAGTGACATGATCTTCAGGAAGTCTGTCCAACTATTTGGCTTCGCCGACGACGTTGATATCGTAGCAAGTAACTTTGAGACAATGGCGGAAACGTACATCAGACTTAAGGCTGAAGCTGGTAGGATTGGGCTTGTGATTAGTGTGTTGAAAACAAAATATATGAATGGAAGAGGCTCACGAGAAGACAATGTTAGCCTCCTACCACGAGTTCAGATCGAGGGTGATGAAATCGAGGTAGTAGACCATTCACCATTGACAGCCCTGTTAAAATGGTTCTCGAAAACGAACCGACAGGTACAAGAAGAAGAGTCGCGCAACGAGCATGGTGGATCGACCAAGCAAAAGGCGACCTGCGGACCATCCGTAGACAGCGAGGCTGGCGTAGTACAGCCATGAACCTATTACAATGGAGACAACTTCTGTGTACAGCAGATACCACACCGGCCTTGGTCTGATTGGTAAGTAAGTCAAATAAGGTAGACGATGGCCTTCAGATAAAAATAACGATTGATCATTTATAAATTATAATACACTAATCATTGTGCACTTAATCATGTTTGACCAATTTTTGATCGTTCCACCTGTTAGTGCAGTATGTGACGGTATTTGTAACATTTTCACGCTTTAAATGTTTCGCCGTGTACTTTTTCCCACGATCTTTGTTTGCTTGAAAGAACAGTACAATGCGGGCCCGCAGTACTTCCTGTTTCGACAGCATGCTGTAAACAACTGAACATATTGCAGCGAGAGTGTGTGTTTGACATTTTTTTTTGAATATCGTAAGGATTCATTCATATAAGGTAATATTTCTCTGAAAGCATTATTGTTCTGATAGAAAAGTATTGAAGTCATTCCAGTTATTTGGGCCACCCGTTATGTGTACGTCAGGTGGTTCAGTGTATTGGTTGATGAGTGTGAGATTGGAGTCCGATGATGGCTCAAAAATCTCATGTCATCTCTTTGTGGATCAATATGGGCAAAACTGCCTTTTTTGAATCATTCAGCTTTCTCAAGATATGATTGCAAAAATAACAACATTTGCGTTGCGCATTTTTTACATCTTTTGAACTTTTGGGTGTAGAAAGGTACACTAGAAAAAAAAAGGAATTGATTTTAGAGCACATTATCGATTTGATAGTGAGGATTCGACTGGTGAAATCTTTATTTTGCTTGAAATCTCAATTGAAAAATCTAAATGGAAACCTACGTGATCTGAAAAATTGTTCAAACAGAAAATAATGCTCTTAGCAGTGAGATAAAATAACAATGTTTGGAAAACAAACAAAAGTAAAATACCTAACATAAATAACAAAATGCATTCATGCAATAACTATTCCACATGATTTGAAGGTTTACAGTTCTACACGGTGTTCAATAAGTTCGAATACAAGTTTTCATCATTGCGTAGGTATGCGCCATGTACATATTCTGCATTGGTATTGGTGTCAGCTTTAGCTTCATTCATACGCTACCGAATGTGCGCGGTGTTGACATTCTGTTAGTTGTTGTTTGTTTGTTACGCGCGATGAAAGAGTATCGGGACTTCGTAATTAAGCGTTTTTTGAACGGTGAGCGACCCGGCGATATATTCCGGCTGCTGAAATCGCATGGGGTCAAGCGGAACTTTGTCTACACGACCATCAGGCGATACCGGGAGACGTCCTCGACCAATGACCGTGCGAGATCCGGTCGGCCGCGTTCAGCGAGGACGCCACGGGTCATCAAGATCGTGAGGGAGCGAATTCGGCGCAAAAAGAACCGCTCAATCCGGAAAACGGCTGCAGATCTCAACGTTTCCATTGGAACCGCTCACACCATACTCACCAAGGACCTTGGTTTCAGGCCTTACAAAAAACGTAAGGTCCATGGCGTTTCGGAGGCTACCAGCAAAAAGCGGTTGGATCGAGCTAAGAGGATCCTCTCTCGGCACGCTGGTCAGGAGTTTGTTTTTTCGGACGAGAAACTGTTCGTGCTGCAGCAGCCGCACAATGTGCAAAATGACCGGGTGTGGGCGCCATCGAGGGACAGCATTCCTGAATCCAATATAAACATCCCTCGGTTCCAAAGTGCCGCGTCGGTGATGGTTTGGGGGGCAGTATGCAAACGTGGTAAGCTACCCTTGGTGTTTATTGAAAAAAACGTCAAAATCAACGCGGCGTACTACAAAACTGAGGTTTTGGAAAAGGTTGTTGCCCCCAGTCTCCGAAGCCTCTACGGCGATGAGCACTACGTGTTCCAGCAGGACGGTGCACCAGCCCATACGGCAAATGTGGTTCAAGCCTGGTGTCGGGACAATTTAACCGACTTTCTGGACAAAACTTTGGGGCCTCCCAGCTCCCCGGACTTGAATCCTCTCGACTTTTTTGTTTGGTCCTATATGATGGCGAAGCTGAACGAATACAAGGTCAGAACTTTGGATCATTTCAAGACGGTAATTCTCAAAATCTGGGACGAAATGCCCATGCAGTCCGTGCGTGCCGCCTGCGACGCGTTCGAGAAACGTTTGAAGCTCGTTAAGGAGTACAAAGGGGGGTAATTCCAAGAGAAATGTTGTAAACGTTCCTTGTAAACATAGCTTTCAATAACATAAATCCAAAAAATAAAAAAATATGTTTTCATTTTTTTAACAAATTTTGAAAGTGTATCCGAACTTATTGAACACCGTGTAGTTCCTCTTTAACCTATTTTCTAGTTCCTCTTTAACCTATTTTCCATTCTTCAAATATCCATTCAATCTTAACAACAGTACGTTAAACTTTTCGGCACACTGGTGGTGTAATGATTAGCGTGGTTTCTTCCCAAATCAGTGGTTCTGGTATCAATTCAAGTCGGCACCATTAGGATTTTCTGAAACGTAAAATCTCAGATCACGTTCATCTTAAGAATGGAAGGAAAGTTGATTTTCCGGACCTATGTTGATGGTGTTTGGGTCCAGGCCGTCTGCCTTGTGTGACGCCAAAGCGGCTGAAATACATGTTAATACTGCATAAAGCAAGGAAAAGAATCGAATAAGCAAATGAACTAAAACGGTTGGATTCTATCGTCATATTCAATGCCCATCAGCGACGTGATGCAGCAAAAAGAGAAAAAAAAAGAAAACAAAACTACAACGAAGATTGGCCAGCTCGATAAATTCAAACCAAGCCGCACACAAACACAGGAAAAGTGCAAAATATAATCACCGGTGACTAACAGTTTGAAAGCATACTCAATTATTAAAACTCAATTTCTGTCCCCCAAAGCTCCTCCATCCATGATGGCTGAGAGCAGATGAAATTCAACGAGCATAGCACACCGTCCGTCCAGCCGCGGTGAATATTTGATCGCTGATCCACTTCCTATTTCGCCACTCATCTCAATCCCCGTCCCTGGCAGACTGTTTTCGAGTTGAATTGGCACTGAATCCAACGATTCACCCGTAAAAAATAAACCCTCGTACAAAAGCCACTGTGCACTCATACCTATTGTACAGTCCGGTTCACATCCATTCGCCGAATTTATGCCGTTTCCACCAAAAATTTATCGAGTCGTTCGGATCGAGGCCAACCGAAATTCCATCCTCGTTTAGCTACAGCTTACCACGAGGTGGCATTGATGGCAATTTGGCCTAACTCAAGAAATGCGTCGCTAAAAGGGCATTGTCTTTAATCCAAACTGGATTATCGATGGCTTTGAGCAAATTTTGTCCTCTCGGTTCCACTTTGCCGCTTGCTAGCAGACTCATATCGAATAGCTACGGGTGGATCTTGATGAACAAACAGAAAACATTGCAAAACCGGACAATAACATGATTGTAAATTCGTTCTCTAATCTGTTTCCCATCGTAACCAGGTTCGAACAAGGTTCATTCATAGTTTCCCTAGAGGAAGGTGGGCTTTTTGTGAGGATTTGACCTCGGTTATATTTGAAGCTTTACTTTTGAGCCCAGACTAGGGACGGTTCGCTCAAGAATGAATGGTTTTCAATAAAAAAAATGCCATTTTGACTAGACCCTAGGCGAGCATTTTTCAATGATATATATTTTCACGATTTACAAAGAACTTCGGAAAGGCAATCAGAAATTGGTTTTAACCGTAAAGCATTTTTTTAATACAATCACGCACATTGTACCAACCGCAAGTAGTCAGTCAGTTTGAGGAAAACTGGAATTGCTCTGAAAGGGGATTTATAATTTTCATCGATGCAATCAGATAGCCACATACAGATAGCTTATTGCAATCAATATCTGGACACAAGTGTTGTTGCTACATATTCTTCGCTCCATGTTATACTGGCGAGCAATGAAGGATGTCTTTTTGTTATTGCTCTAGACAGAAAGACTGAACATTTCGGTGAACATCACCAGTTATTCGAAAATCGCTAGATTACGAAGAAGAAATACCATGTAGCTAATCAACAATTGAGATCCAAATTTGTTTAATTTGGGTACGATATTTTTTGTTTGTTATTGTTCAGAAAGCTTCCAGAAGTGGAGATTTTGGTTCAAAATTTAATCACTACGCGACGCTAGTGCGCTTTTAAAAGAGTTCACTTTTTAACGAGTTTACATCGTGTTACCGGCGTGTAACATTTGTTTAAAATTATTAGTAATTGAGTACGGGAAAGGAGGGTAACAATTATATAGTTCGATCTATCTGTAACGGTCATTTTCGATCGATGCATTGGGCAGTCGATTTACGGTAGATAGCGAACAGCTAAAATGGGTGTGAATCTAGTGGGTGGCTGGATGCACTGAGCCCGAACGGATGGAAATGGGAAAACGCTAGAGGGAGAACGTTCGTGTCTTGGGGATGATGATGATGAAAGCGAGAGCGAGTCTGTGGTGTTTGATCATCCAACCGAACAACTGGTGCTAAGAAGTCGCTTAAAACACCAACGGAGAAGAGTACATCCGAGTTAGATCGTATGTCAGATACTTTTGGCCGAACTTGACCCTCACGACTGTGGCATAGTTTTTGAACCGCCGAGCCACCGTGTGACCAACCGACTATACGAATAACCATCTCATCTGGTTGTTGGTGAAATCTCCGAAAGAGCCAGCACACACCGGCCTCCCACGAGGGGTCACCGACGGCCATATGGTACGCCGTCGATAACACGTCGGCACGTCGTAGAGCTCAACTACGCCAACCTGACGTGCGGAACAGATAACAAGTATCCGTCACTGATATCGTTTGCCGCAATACCTTCCACCAACACCGTCACCAACTTAACGTGCGGGGCACATAGCTAGCTGCGTATAATCATCGAGAGCATCCGTCACCCCCTTCTGGTCGGACACCGTTACTAGGAGGCAAAGCCCTTACTGACACCGACAGCCTGTCACCAGCATATCCTGACCACCGACCGTCGTAGCCGCCATTGACCAGTTGACGAATAAATAAAGCTGCAAATTTAACCGTGAGATTTCGATGAAGTATAAGTGGTTGTACTCCGAAGGTTCCCTCGCGTCCGTACGCCCTGAGACCTGGAATCCAGAAGAGGTCTTGAGAACCCACCATTGCCGTTGGGTCAAGACCAGCAGCCTGGGGTTTTCCGGCAATTCCCGCCTGGAACTAGGCCAAGAGATTCCAGAGTCAAAAAGTAGGTCTTATAATCGTGATCCCGACCACCTACAAGTTTGAGTGGATAGTATGGTTTGGAAATCCGTCACTGGCGCTAGTGGCGCTAGTGAGCATGCAGAAGAGAGTATTTTGAATGAGTTTTTTTTTATGATCCGCCACCTAGAAAGTTCAAGCCTTCAGCAAAGCTGTTTGTTTTTGGTGGAGAGCATGGTTTGGAATTCTTCAGTTCGGAATCTTCAGCAAAGCAGGTCAGATTAAATGCAATGCTACGACAATCCTTTATAATTTTTTTTTGTCATTCGAAATGCTTATTAGCAACAACAACATTTAAATATCATTCAACATGGTACTTTCTTGCAAATCTGATGCTGAGGTGCAGGTTCTGAGCGTTAATAGCTCAGTCGGTTCTCCAAACGTTTTCTAACGGTTTGCCCCAATCGTTCGGAAATATTACTACGCGTCGATTCCAATAATGAAAACTATTGATTTTCAACATTAAACTATTTAAAATAACGCCAATATAAGGTTATGTCTTTTAATAATTAATTTTCAGAGTAAATTGCACTAAATGCACAGTATTCTCCTATCACAGACTACAAATTTAGGAAAGGAAAGTCTCCTATGCATCAGTATAAGATACATTAGGGGTACAGGGGTTTTGCTTTAGTACGTTATTACATTTCGCCTCAGCCCCCGTCTACCTCGTTGCGGTGAGGTAGGAAACGCCGCCTGTGACAACAGGAAGACCAGAATCATTTACGTCACCTGTAGCTGGCCATCCGCAACGACGAGGATCTGAACAAACTTCTCTCCGGTGTGACCATTGCAGAAGGAGGTGTCCTGCCAAACATCCAGGCCGTCCTGCTGTCTAAGAAGACTGAGTAAAAAGCCTAAGTTCAATCGCGTACCATGTTCCTCCCGTCAACAACTAAAATCCGTCCTTTTCAGGACGAACAAATTAATTTGCCCAACTAAACAGTTTGTTGAGTTTAGTTGAAGTTTCTCTTGCTCATCGTAATTTTCACGCAACGGGATCAACATGGCATTGCTTTAAACGTCGCGTCCCGGAGTAAATGGCCAAGCACGTTGGATTTTGGAAATATTAACAGTTAATATGAGCCGAACTGCAACACGGCCGACCATGTGTACACATATTGTAGTTCCTAGTTTGTGCCAGTAGATTAGGTTAGTTGGTGGTGGTGGCAATCACTGTGGAGGGCGCATTGGCGAGAAGCCGCTGGACAAACAGGCGATGTTATAGTTGGTTGTTGCTAGAAAGCGGCTTGTTATGCTGTCGGTTGACCCATCCAGTGAAGAATGCTAAGTCAGACGGTTGGCGCAACCACGAGAAGCAAAATGATGTATATCCCACAAAAGGCCCTTTTCAGGGCCATTATTGTGAATTTGTAAAGATGGTTATACTGAATTATTATATGAGCTTACTCAATATATGAGCATGACGTCTATCTAACTCGTAAATCCTAGCTGATTCGTAGTTTTATCACTCTATTACACATTACCGTACATTTTTAGAGGTGAGTAGTCACGAAATATTGCCATCCAGGCAATAAATCTGTACAAAAACTCAAGCAAAGTGGAATTTTCTTCAATTTTTATTCTGAGTTGTACCAGCATTGCAAGAAACCGACGAAATATGCTAATTATGATTAGTATTAAGCTGGAAAGTCCTAGAAGGAAATTATGAATTAGAAAGAATTTTTCTGTTACTTTCATGCTAATTCCTTTCTAAGAATCCTTGCTAAGTATTTTTCTGTTACTTTCATGCTAATTCCCTTTCACGGATTTAAATATCATATATCAATATGTTGGCCGAATGAAACATTCTCTATTATCTTCATTTAGTGAAATTTCGATTCACGTTTGATTGAGTACTACTTGGAAATAGTTATTGAGAATTTTTAAAATCATTGCAATATGTTGCGAGGCTACTATATCAAGTGCAAGATGGATTAAGGAACCGAAGACGGCCGCTGTACGAGCTAAGTGTTAACGCACTAAAATTAAATCGGCCAAAGGTAATCCGTCACCAACTACTGGCTAGGATGCTGGAGAAGGATCTTCATCTCAATATGGAATATCGGATACAATGTTTATCATGAGCCTGTTGAACTTTCTAATTTAACGAACATTATTTTGTCAATTTTAAACATTGATGTGTTGAATATTCTTTTTTACAGGCACCGATGATGCGGTAACAGTAAGATATCATCGTTCTAATCTAGAAACTCAACATCACAGTATCCTTCTGCAACAACTACACCGTCCTTAATTCAAAACCATAAAAAAAAAACCAAAAACAAAAAAAAAAGCCCTTTTCAGGCCAGGCCACCACGGTTTTAAAAGAGTTAATTTTTATGATGCTTTGATCTTCAAATAACTATAATATCACGGGAACTTAAAAAGAATTTCATTTTAAATAAACGGAAAATAGACTAAGTATCACTAACACCGAAAAAAATCAATTGATGATATGGTAAATATGGTTTTGTTATAAAAGTATAGTAAATCAAAGAATATTACATTCAACAATTAAAATGGCTTACACTTAGTCGTAGTCCTACGTCATCAATTCGAACAATCCAATGGGGCTGTACCTTGTAGTTTTTCTGCCTTGGCTTTAACGCTCTATGAACAACCTATTTCGACGTCTTTTTAGTTATGCCATCGATATAACTAATATAATATATATATAATATATAACCGAACCGAAATTTTACAAAAGTTAAGTTTTTTTTTTAAATAATCCATCCTTGAATAACATTTTCTGTTTTAAAAAATAAAAACAAATCAACACTCTTTTGCAGTAGGTAAAAAAAGCTATACCAATCATGTTAGAGCATTTTATACTTCATCAGCAATCAGAGATACAAACATCTCACATGCAAATATCAGCCAAAAATGTATCTTTCATCTAAAGTTTTACTGTATTGCTACGAAAAAAACCTGCATCATTTTTCGACAACTTGTTCCAAATGACGTATCTGATATTGTAAACAAAGAGGTAAACAAAGATTCAAACGTAAATTTCTCAAAACTCTCAGCACCGCAACGGAAACTAGCATCACCATGATGATTGGGAAATGTTATTTTTTGTAGCGGTGGTCTTAGTTTGCGTGAAAGTGTTAAGGGTTTCAAGAAATTCAAGTTTGAATCATTGTGTACCCCTATGTTTATAAAATCAAATACATCGTTTTGAATAAGCTGTCTAGATTTAGGTCCTTAATTTCATTAAACGTGCTTGGTTTTTGTTGCACAGCATCAGGTCCAGCAGTAATATACTTAAGATTTTTTTTTCCCGCTTGCCGCACCTATCAGTAATGAACCACGCAAAAAAGTTAGCCAAAAAATATTACAGAAAAATGTGCGCCATTTATGCCAACAGCAATGAAAGAGAAAAAAAATAGATCCACCTTCACATGCAAACTGGCAAGCCCATCTGCCACAGGCAACAGCATCCTTACGAATCATAAAAAGTCATAATTTATGGCGGTTGAAAATTTATCCATTATTTATGCATGAGATTTTTCCCAAGTGCTAAATGGGCATGCACGCGTGAAACTAACCAAAAATATCCCGAACGAGATTCAGTCCAGCCCCGAGAAAGTGAATGGGCGTTGCAGAAGTGGTGGGCCCGCTTTCCATCCCATCCATCCCGAACGAGACAATTTCGTCCTCCGTTCTCAATTTCGAAGCGATTCAGACGTCGACTATGGTTACAAAGTGTCCAGTGGCAGCACCAACAAGCGAAGCATTCATAGAATCAGTAACTGAATGTTACACGGACCTTCTCGGACTGTTTCTACACGTCCGTTGCATATGACTCATTTTTGGGTTCCTTTTAGCATTCGCAAAAGTAACAGCTCACCCATGTTCTAGAAAATATTGTGGGTTTGCGCTTGTGAAACCCGCATAGAGTCGGATTCAGCGGTCGTGTTTTTGGCGTTTCAGCGCCACTGTCCACCGCTAGGCGATCACCTGGGTGGGAAAATATGGTGAAGTATGTTTCTGATGCGAGTGCAGCGAGGGGCAGATTGGCGAAAGGGACTTCTTTTCAATGATTTATATCCAGACATTTTTTTTCCGTTTCAAATTTACAACCAACTCCAAACGGTGCACAAGTTAAACCGTTTGATTCCGTGAATAATGGTTATAGCAGGATAGAGAAGCATCGGAAATCATTTCGGAATTGGTGTCCGCTCAGGATATAATTGCAAAGAAGATCGCCATGACATGCACTGGTTTCCTATTAGATAGGTTTGAAGCCTCCGATGGAAATCCACTAATTAAGTTTATTGGTAGTGCTCTTCACCTTTGGCAATGGTTTGGTTGTCTTCCCTTGCGTTGAGGTAATTGGAAATGATAATGCTCAAGTATCCATTTGCAAACATCGTTAATCGTGGCCTGAATTCTTCGTCATATCGAGCACAAAACAACAAATCAATTGGATACTTAAAAAAATTACGCTCAGGCAGCCTCAAGGAAGACCACAAAATCCAAGCGTAGTTTGGAAAACATTTAGCTTCTCAGTGTTTAGGAACGATAAAAACAACTTCATGGATTCTTCCCTTCACGTTTTGATCAATTTTATATAGTGTTTTGGAGTAGTGTAATTGTAACTGTATTGTTTATGGGTCATTTCACACGAAGTATTCGAGAATCACCGATTTGAGCTAAACTTTTAGGATTTTCTCCCTTAGTAAACCCCTTTTTTCAAGTATTTGAAAATATGATTTTTTTTAAACAATGCTTTCATTTTCAAACCCATTACGTCTTAAAAACAAATCATTGAAAGCATTTTTAAATAAAATTCTTCAAAGAATCCAGTAAATTATGTTTTGGGCAGCAGTGTTGTCAAACATGCGTTTCTGCATTTTAAAAACTGAATTGTGTTTTTTGTCCTTTGGCACAATTCCTCACACTTTAATACTTAAAAACCACTTAAAGGTAGAGGTATTCTTAGCCATTCTGGAGTTACAACATTGCAAAACAAGAAGTCCTTATTTATCAGTTTTTTTTGTCAATAATCCAATCCTTCTTTTATCTACGCAACTTAATTGTTTAAAAACAAATGAACTGTTTAAGCGCTGCTAAAAATGCTTTTTCTGTATCATAATAATTAAATGGCAGTTTTAGTCAAATGAGTAAAATTTGTTTTGGAAAATTCCAATTACATCGTGTTCCTGACACTTTTTGACATGAAAAAATCAGAACCTTATTTGGAGCCCGAGGTACAACATTTATGAGCAAAATGTTTTCGTTTAACGTTTGCAGAAAAGCAGATGATTGCTTATGATAAATTTTCCGTGGAAGGTAATTATTTAAGCTTACTTGCAAAAAAAAATTCTACGCCCTTGCGAGCGGCCTTCTGGTAGTTAACCGGAACATTCGCCATGGTGGACGAAAACATGCGTGTAGGCATGTTTTTGAGTTCTTTCTTCGTTTTATTTATCAATTCCTCCTCAGTTTTCGCGACAAAATTGTTGGAGTAGATCTTACGTTTCAGAAATTCTCGATGGGACGCAGCTGGGGGACGTTGGGCGGGTTCACCTACTTGGGTACCTCATCGATATTCAGCCGCTCCATCTCCTCCAACGATCGCTTCGAGTAGTGGGCCGACGCCAGATCCGGCCAGAACACCGCGTCTCCGCCCTTATGGTATTTCTTGATAAACGACGCAACTTCCGGCAGGCATTTCGTTCTATAAATTTCCCCGTTCACGGCCAGTCCGGAGCGAAAGAAGAGCGACTTTGACATCCCATTCTCGCTGATTGTCAGCCACAGCAGTACCTTCTTGAGGAGCTTGGTGTGTGAAATGAAATTCATCTCGGTGCTCACTTCCTTCGTGGGGAAAATAAAATACGAAGTGCCCTGCCTGTCGTTGCCATCCAGAGTGAGATAGGTCTCGTCGTCCATCACCACCGCCACGACGCGATTCGCCAGGAAAATCGAGTTGACCATCTTGTTCAGCCGCTGCCGCTGCGTCATTGCCTGCAGCTCCGAAACCAGTGGATGCGACTTCCGCTTCCTGACACGTATGTTCATGTTCGCCAGGTACTTTTTCACTGTTTGGCCGGTTGAACCGACCTCCCGGCCAAGCGCACGCAGCGATGAAACCACTTTTCCCTCGGTCTTCCTTTTTTTTTTTTTTTGTCTTGATTATCGAGATTTTCAGCCTTGGGCTGGTTTATCTCCCGTCGTAGTTACTCAAATTCCCTTTTTGGGTATTTTCGTAACTTGTTCGGAGGTGAGATTTGAACTCGTGACTTTGGCGTGAGAGGTATGGATGTTAACCACTACGGGGTCACCCCCCTCGGTCTTCCTCTTCAGCATCCTTTGGAGCTTCTTGTTGCTCAGGGTCGTCGGATTGTTGTCTAATAGTACCAAGATGTTGTAGATGCCCGAACGCGCGTATCCGGCGACCACAAAGTGTCGCACGAGGTCCGTTTTCGACGCGGCGGGGTGCCGTTCTTTGAACGCGCACACTTTTGAACGGAGTTGCTTCACTGTTTTTGCCATCACGGCTAGAGTTCGAACCAGAAATTTCCGCATACAATGTGTGTTCCAGTTGAGCCTGCTAACACGCATTCTGGTGGTCGTGGTGGTTCCATAAAAAAGCATGTTTGGCAACACTGCAACCATCTTCGATTACATAATGGAGACAACTAGTATCGCTAGAGTCAGCACAGTAAAGGATCTCGGTGTACTTCTTGACAGCAAGCTAAACTTCTCACAACAAATAGCAGCAACGACCGCCAAAGCGAAAGCCTATGCGGTACTTGGATTCGTCAAATGAAATACGAAGCAGTTTGAAGACGTTTATTGGTTGAAGTCGCTCTACTGTGCGCTGGTACGTAGTATATTAGAATATTGTGTTCTAGTGCGCTGTGGTACGCCTACCGACGTTGGCTGATAGAAGGGTTTTTTTTCCAGCGACTCTTCATTTTTGACATCCTGAGTAATAACGCGCTCCTGAGTAACGTACAACTTAACGTTCCAGCAAGAATAACTCGGCGTGTGGATTTCCTTCGCTTATCTACGCATCGTACTTTATTCGGACAGAACAATCCATTTGACGTTTGTTGCCTTAGGTTTAATGAAGTGTCTGACCATTTTAATTTTAACACACCTATGGCTATATTTAAAAATAGCATTAGTTTATTGTATAATCTGTTTGTACGAGTTTTTCGAAGACAATACAATAAATAAAATAGCAATAACATAAACACTGCTTTTCACAAACGTTACTTTTTCTAGATTTTATGGGGAAAAAAATCCTTTTAGAAACATTCAACAGATCGTTTTTGGACGTAACGGTTTTGGAGATGCAAGCAATTGAAAAAAAGCATTTTTTCAAAAACTTGAACTAAAATGAGTGATATCATCCGCCGAGGGGTGTTCTCACCGGCAAAAAACACATTGGAGATAAATTAACAATTCCTCCAAATTGGTGCAAATCAGTGAAAGTCGAGTAAAAGTTTACATTTTTCTCGGTTGCTTCGAATGCACCCATATACATTTGCTTGTTAAATGTGCAACTTTCTCCATTTTAACTTACACGAAATGTCATTCTTATTTGCCGTGAGCGTGAAAAATATGCACTGAAAATAAAATTTAGTTTGTATCACGAAACAGTTCGGTCAACTCACCCTTGCGCTGAACTGACGGCTTGTCATGCTGCAAGGGCTCAGTAGGGATTCTTGGTCAAGACCCGAAGCTTAGAGTCAGTTCCATTGTGGAAATATCACATCAAGTAGTTTTTCCACCTGCTACATAGGATCATGTGCCTAGAGGTCACATTGAGAATTTTACTATTCATATTAGGTTTGTAGTTGCAGCGCGCTTTGGGATCACCCTTGCCCTAGATCCATCAAAATAACATGGAAGGACATTACGGAAAATAGAGGCAAGATGCATTTTTTTTTATCTCTTTTTGTTGTTATGATATGATAGTATACTAACGACTGTTCCAGAAAGTATAAGCACACCTTATTTTAACGGTCACTTTGAATATATTGAAATATATCAATATGTTTTGGCTGCGTCCTTTTGTTTGCACATATCTGAATGACATAGCATCAAAAAAGTCTTACTCCGGACCAACGAAAAAGTATCGTGCACAAATGGTGCACTGTGAGCGGACTCTCCTTGAGAAAATTGGCCAAGGAAGAGGGTATAAGCGTCGGAGCGGTACGATCTGCGATTTGAAAATATAGAGAACAGTGTACGTTTCAAGATGCGCCGAAGAGTGGTCGGAAATCCGGTCCTGTTAGTCCGGATATCGATAAAAAGATCAGGGATGCCTACAAGCGAAAACCAGTGACTTCCGTTCGGGATGTTGCGAAAAAACTAGGGACCTCGTCGAGTAACGTCATGCGTGCCAAAGAAAGACTTGGGCTAAAAACATACCGGAAGCAGAAAAAATCCAAAAGGAACCCAAAACTGCCCGCGTCCGTGAAACCACGGGCCCGCAAACTGTACGATTCGTTTTTGTGTAGAAATTCTGGGTGTATAATAATGAACGATGAAACGTATGTGAAACTAGATTACAAAACGCTTCCCGGACCACAATTCTATACTGTAAGCGAAGACAAAGACATCCCCGAAACGGAGGATGCAATTTTTACCGAAAAAATCGGTAAGAAGGTTATGGTTTGGCAGGCAATATGCGAGTGTGATAAAACATCTAGTCCGTACATCACAACGGAGACGATGAACACTCAGAAATACGTTAAGGGATGTCTCCAGAAGCGATTATTGCCGATGATCAGGCAGCACGAAGGTCAAGTAGTGTTTTGGACTGATTTGGCGTCATGTCATTACGCAAAGGACACTTTAGAATGGTACAAAAGTCAAAATGTATGTTTCGTGCCGAAAGACATGAATCCGGCTGGAGGCACGGCCAATCGAGACTTTTTGAGCATTAATCAAAGCAAAGCTTTGAAAATTCATAAAACCAGCGGACGACATCCAAAAACTTAAAAAAGATTGGCCAAAAGTGGTCAAAATGGTGAGAAGTACCACTGTGCAGAAGCTAATGGGTCATGTTCGAGGAAAAGTTAGGAGTCTTGGCTATGAGTAAATATTTTGATTAAACGAGAGTAAAATATCATATGAAACACAAATACAAATATGATTTGCCAAATAAAATTATTAAAACTACAAAAACATGATTTTTTTGTTATTTTGAAAGTGTGCTTATACTTTCTGGAACAGTCTATATTGCATATAAATTGGTTTCAGGTTATCGAAATTTGAGATGTACTGTTGTACATCTGTACTTTCGCATGATGTATTTCAGGTCTTCCATGTCACCAGTTATTGTAAAATAATTGAAAATTAAAAAAAAAATCTTGTTTCTGTCAAACATTGTCTAAATTTTCTGGTTCATAATGGATAGGCAAGTTTGTCTATAATGTATGTTTGTAATGTATATTGCACCAATCTTTATTATCCGTTACGTTTTTGTCTCATTTATAAAAAGAATAACTTATGTTTTTAAGGCACATACGCAACATTATGAGAACAGTACATAAGGTCAATAAATAATGTTCCGTTATTCTTTTCTTTCTTCAGCATTTCAAGCTTATTGATTTCACAATTCGCTTATTGCTTGCTCTCAACTTAGTGTTCCAAATGCACTTCCACAGTTATTAAGTTATTATGTAAGGTAGCCACCATCCCTGCTAGCGCTTGGCTTGGATGCAGCTCAACTTAATAGCAAGATCAAATTGAGCCACCGATCTGAATTCACAATATCGCTGTATGAAGGGCCAAAAACGGAGGGGTGGACCCGTAAGCAAAGACACTCACGCGAAATCCACAGGAAATTAAGAATCTCCTTCCAACGATACGATCCAACAAAACGAATAACCCAATTCGCAATACTTATTAAGCTTTCTATAGGATGGCTTGTTAAGAAGAGCGCGTCGACCTCACTGAAACTGTTGGAGTAGAATTCACAGCATCACAATCGAATTGGTATAAAGAAAATGATACTGTTCATTCCCTCTTAGACTCAGGCAGTCAATCAAACCGTCGTCCAGTTTCAGCTTGAATGATACCCTGATGCTCCCGCCCAACCCAGTATTTATTATATATCATGTAAATAATGTGTCATAATATGCAATAAATGTAGTATGTAATACAGCAATGGAATATACAAGAATATTTAATGAAAATATGTCATAGTGGAAATTGGTCATCCTGTAACCTATATAAATAAAATAATATGATGAAATAATTGAAATAGTAATAATAGGCATATAATAATAATATGCTGCTTGGTGCCTCTTTACAGCTCAATCATTGGTAGATGAATGTAACTCCGGAATGTGAAGGTTCTTTCACTATTAAATGAAGTTTAAATATCCATAAAACATTTAATTATGCACTTAACAATTAAAACAATTTATATGTATGTATGACACATGGATATATAATCAGCAAAAATGAAAAGCATTTATGATTTAAAATAATATCCAATGATCTGAATTAATAGAAAAGAACTTTTAGCTACAATGCAACAAAATAGCTATACTATCTGGAATCAACTTCCTTGTAACCTTGAAGCAGTTAATTTTTATTATTATTTTTATTATTATTATTATTATTTTTAATAATAATTTTAATGTGATTATAATAATATGCCATGATGATATGATGAAAATAATATGATGTTGTAATGAAATGCTAAATAATGTACTATGATAATAAAATGCAGCTATTTGTCTCTTCCACAACGGTGTTAGATTGAAACTCTGAAATAACGAAAATTTCTAGCATGATTTAATGAAAGAAAGTTGATCACCTGGCAGCCTAGCAAAATAGAAAAGAAAATTTAAGCAAACAATAAGGCGAAATGAATTTCCTATGAGCGTAATTATTACCCTAGATCCTCCCTTAGTTCAGTCGGTAAAGGCGCAGCTACAAAGCAACACCATGCTGGAGGTAGCTGGGTTCGATTCCCGGTATGATCTAGGCATTTTTTGTAAAGGAAAATTTCTCGACTCCCTGGGCATACCGTATGATTGTACTTGCCACACAATCATACTAATGCAAAAATTATACTTGGCATCGAAAGCTCTTAATTAATAAATGTGGAAGTGCATTTGAGACCTGAGAGTTGAGAGCAAGCAATGAGCTAATTGTGGAAGCAATAAGCTTGAAATGCTAAAGAAGAAGAAGAAAATGAATGATTATTGCCTAAAAATGGAAACTAAGTAAATCAAAAATAAAAACAAAATAAAAATAAAAATAGAAACTAAAGGAAATTTGAATTCCCCGCTAACTTGTATTTTCTACTGAGCCCATCAATGATTCTTTATGCCTGTCAAATAGAAAATGTAGGATCATTAACAATTTTAGTTTTTGAATTTTGAATTTTTTTTTGATGAAGAACGAAAAAAATACATTAAAAACCATTCTACCTTTCCATATACATAACGTGAGCTAGGTGGACTTAGACTTACAACTATGTACAAATGCGAAGCTGAAAATAGCATTAAAGAATATTGTGAAGGTTTTCTTATAATATAAAATCATAATAACAATTTTATATGTTATGTCTGCAGATTCTGGTTTTGCTCCAATTGTAAACGGACTTGCATTATTTGTTTATTTGTTTATTTGTTGTTATAAATTTCATCTGACATATGTTTGTCTTCATGAATAAATCAGTTAACGCAAGCATTAAAATAGTCTTCTTATAAAAGTAGTCAATGGCATATTAAAATCGAACAAGGAATAAACACTATTAAACGCATCGGCAGCCGCACGCAGGGGTTCGTTCATACCATAAAGATGATTACGAGGCGCAAGGTGCAAAAAGTTTCGTTGTCGTATCGCTCGTTCAGGGGCATAGAAGCACAATTGATTGAGAAGTTCCGGAGAGTCAATTTCACCGGTGATCACCTTAGCCACAAAAATAGCTTGAACTCTACGCCTCCTTCGTTCTAACGTATCGATTCCAAGCAACCGACACCGATCTTCATAGGCAGGAAGGTTTGAAGCGTCCCGCCATGGTAGGTGGCGTAGTGCGTATCGAACAAACCTACGCTGAACAGACTCCAGCCTCGCAATCCAGCAACGTTGATAAGGACTCCAGACAACGGCACTATTTTCCAGTATTGAGCGCACCAACGAACAGTACAATGATTTCAGACACAGAGGGTCCCGGAAGTCTTCAGAAATTTTGAAAATAAATCCAAGTTGCCGGTTTGCCTTCGCAATTACATCATGGTAGTGTGGCCTGAACGTCATCTCTTGATCAAGAGTTACTCCTAAGTCTTTGAACTGCCTTACTCGTTGAAGTACGTTATCAGAAATAAGATAATCGAATTTAATCGGCTTGCGCTTTCGGTTAAATGAAATAACCATGCATTTATTGATGCAAAGTGTCAGAAAATTTAAAGAGCACCACATCGCCATATCATCTACACGTGATTGCAGGTATTCACAGTCCTCAAGACAGTTGATTGTCATGAACATTTTAACGTCATCCGCATAAAATAATCTACACCCTGGAGGTAGAAGATGAGAGAGTTCATTGATGAACAGCGTAAACAAGAGGGGTCCGAGGTTGCTGCCTTGTGGAACACTGGAGGTATTGGTGAAACTTTACGAGAGCGATGATCCGATTTTCACGCAGAGCAGGCGATTCTTTAGGTATGATTCGAACCAGCACGCCAAAGGGGAAGAAACACCAAGTTTTTTTTAGCTTTGCCAGCAAAATGCCATGGTCCACACGGTCAAATGCTGCTTTCAAATCTGTATAAAAAGCATCGATTTGACCACCAGCGTCCATGGTGCGAACACAAAGTGAAACGAACTCGGTTAAATTCGTAGCAACATCATTTCGGGTAGAAACCGTGCTGAGCCGTTGAAATGTATGTTTTGCAGGAGTTGAATAGAGCATCGTTTATGATGATTTCAAATACCTTAGAGCACGAACATAGTGATGTGATCCCTCTGTAGTTTTCTACATTCCGTTTGTCACCCTTTTTGTAGACAGGAAACATGTGAGAAAGTTTCCACTCACCGGGAAAAGCCACGAGGGAAAAAATAATCTAAAATTATTCTGCCACACTTGGGAATTCCATGGATGATCTGAAATTAGGACCGTAGGACCGTATAAAGAATACTTCCATTTTTCGTGGTAGGTTAAGATTTCAGCATACTACCTTACCCTCGCGCTGCTTACATCGTGTTGGTGGGGCTTCCACCTTAAGGTATAGTTGACGAGATTCAGCGTTTCTTACTCAGCCGCTGGATGCCAGGACAGACGCTGTTTGAGCCGCACCTCCTTGGTGGAGAGACGCTCGGCACGCACCTCCTCAATCTAGCTGAAGTCAGAAGGACAACAGTGCGCAGGCTGCACTACCAGCTGAGTACGCAACCCTTAGCTGGCGGTCTTTGTGATCTCTTGACCCGTGGAAGCATGAGGTAGGAACTTGTGAGGACCAGAGCTATGTTGCGGGGACGCAGGCTACTAACCAGTTGTCGACTCACCATTTTGCTGCCCATATGGGCAAGTTTGTCTACACTTGCAATAAAACAGCAGTCGGCAATCATGTAATTTTCAATTCATATTATAATATCCCTTTATTATATATATTATTTTATATGACATTGTTTATTTATTACCATAACCATTAATCTTAATCATCATCATTACCATTATAATCATTACTTGTGTTTTCGTCATTAACATATTAACATAAAAATCATTTTATAATTTTTACCTAAAAGGTTATATGTATATACTAATTATCATGTCTTAAATGTTTAATTATCATGTCTTAAATGTCCAATGTTCATTTTTCTTTAACTCCCTCTCAATAAAATCTTCCTTGTTTTTTTTAACTTAGGAGCAATAACTAATAGGCCAGCAAAAATAAAAGCGGATTGCTGTTATAAAAACTGCATCAAGAAGCAAAAAGTGACCTTGAAAAAAAAATCAAAATGCATAAATGTTAGTTTTGTAAAATTTCTTTTATTTCTTTAACTTTTTCAGGATACTTCAAATCAAGATTTTGGTGAATTGCTGCTATCGCTGAAAACGAACGGAAACGTGCTTAAACGCGGAACCCCAATACTCAACACTTTAACACCTTACAACATTTATTGCATTTCAAGATCAACCGAATGAAGATCATATATAATAGATACGAATGCTTGTAGTATTTTTTATTTACATAAATACATACACTATTATATAAATATTTCATAGGAACGGGAGGGACCATCAGGCCACCCCATTGAAGCACTAAAGTGTTCGGTTTTCCCTGAAATACCATGTGGCAAGCCTCAAAGCAAGCGTCGGGCGGGTACTGTCAACCGTTAACTGCGGAACAAAGTCATCAAGAACATTAAGGCAAACCCCAACATCTCAGACCACGATTTGGCCAAAAAGTACCGTGCAACGGATTCGTTTCCGGGAAGGCTTCAAGCACGGTATGACTGTAGACAACCAAATAGGGATCAAAAGCAGAACAATGTGGCCAGAATCCGTGCCTGAAAAATTCAATGGCTGTCTCCTCATGGATTTTGAAACCTATGTAAAGGCCGATTTCAAACAGCTACCGAGACAAAAATTTTACTTGGCTACGGCTCGGGGAGATGTTCCTGCCAAATTCAAGTTGCTGTTTGCATATAAATTTGCACGTAAATACAAGGAGCAAGGTTTTCATCACTGATAAGACATTTAATTCAGAGCTGTACAGAACGGAATGTCTCCATAAGCGAATATTGCCATTCATCAGATCCCACAATGAACATGTCATGTTTTGGCCAGATCTTGCAAGCTGTCATTACAGTAAAACAGTGCTACAGTGGTATGAAACTAACGGGATTCAGTTTATACCGAAAAAACTCAACCCACCAAACTGTTCTCAGCTCAGACCGATTGAGAGATTTTGGGCTATTATGAAGAGGAAGCTGAAGGTGAATGGCAGTGTCGTCAAAAGCATCAATGAATTGAGAACCAAGTGGAATAAGATTGCCAAAACGATGGATGAGAATAATGTGCGCCGGTTGATGAGACGTATTCCGGGAAAAGTCCGCAAATTTCTTCGAAATCGAGATGATTAATGTTTTTTTGTATTTTCCCTCTAAAGTTCACATAAAGTCCAACATTTTAGTTAAAACAGAATACTATTTTGTTGATGTATATCCGAAATATGCGCAATAGTCTATGTTCCAATTATAACAGGGCCAAACCTTAATTGGTGACAGGCGGTGGCATACAATTTGGGAGAGCATCTTGTGGGCGGCGCTCAATAGTGTGATTGCACGATAGTTGCAGCAATCCAGCTTTTCGCCCCAGTTATAGATGGGATACACGATACCTTCCATCCAATCCTGCGGTATCGTCTTCCACCAGAATCTCGGTTATGCTCCAGTGCAGCCCAACATTTTCGAACCGGATCGTTGGCTTTGTGAACGAAATCATATTGTCAGTGATAGGCGAGCCACTGGAAGAAGTGGAAGGGCTAATGATGGTATAATTGAAAACTGGATGCAGGGGCCGAAGCGTCAGAAAGCCCACCACAAAACGTAGGTGCTGTTGGTCAGTAACTGAAAAGCGGCTCAGCGGGCAGAAATCACCATCGGAGGGCATGCCATAGCTATGAACGATAGGAGGTCCAGCCTGGATCGCAGCGCTGGGAATCAAGAGAACTGGGCGAAGTTAAACAGTACGTGCAGGCTGCTAGTCGTGAGGTCATGAAGAACAATGTCATCGAAGGCAGTATGCGTCATTGCCGGAATGATCCCAATGGCATCACTCTGGCGCAGTACAGTAAGTGTTATCAGCGAAAGAATATCAGAGGAGTACGGAAGCTGGTGAGAGCGACGTCGATTACCAAATAGCAGCAAGAATGGGGCACGGGGGAGAACGGTTGATGGACGCACCATCTCATACCGGATCTGTTTCTGTCTGGCCATGGTTGTTTCAGGCAATACTTGCATCGATTCGGACACGCAGCATCACCCTTCTGTCCGGAGTGCGCAGACGTCCAAGCACATGGTCTTTGAATGCCCACAATTCGGATCATTGCAAAGCGAGATGCTTGCCATCTGCCCTGCACAGTTAACGTCGTCTATAGAATGTGCCGTGACATGCGGTGCGTGGAATGCGATTAACCGATCCATTAGGCAACTCATGTCAGTTCTGCAACGAAAATGGAATCAAGAAGCGAGTGGTTGAGCGGAGTAGCGGGTTGTCAGTCTCAGAAGATGTTCTAACGTCGGGGAACTCTCCTTTGTTGTATGGAAGATCCGTAGTCGGGGATTACACGAGTCTATTGCATCATTATGTGGGAGCTTAAAGGCTCAACCAATGTAGATGGGAGTTAAATGTATAAAGGAGTAGAAGCTAAATGGCTCCATAATGGCCAAATGGCCAAGACCTTCATGAAGTGATACCAGGGCAGTCCCGGGGCAGTTCTGATGGAGCAACAAGGATACGGGTTTTAGTGGAATAGAAATTAGACCCTGACCACACTCTGATACAGTGCTCGAAGACCAAGTGCACGCCTCTGTGTTGAGAAAGTCATGAGAATTTCCCTCGACAAATAACAAAAAAACGCACCCGTACAAATGTTTGAGCTTGATAGTAATAATATACTATCTCTATGATTATATATCATCGAACATGACTTTAATCAGACTTACAAAGTATTACTTCACTAACACCAAAAATAATCCATTTAAAAAAATGCTGTTGATTTGAGAGGTTAATTTTCGTAGAAAGGGCCTACTGATCGCATAGATTAACAAAACCCCAAACATTGCCAGTTTTGAACCTTTCTGCTATTTTAATATTATGGGTGACATCCACATTTTTAGGAAATATCCTACATTCAATCATGCGATTTATTTTTGTCTTAGAGAAATCTTCAAACAGTATAAGCGTCAAGTTTGAAACAGAAAAAAATCAGTCATTTATATCTTTTCACTCATGCAAGGTCTAAACGTTCAATGACTACACAACTACTACAACTCATCATCTTCGCGGTGAAAAATAAAGTTTGTTTATGTTTAGCCAAGAATAAAACGTCAATTGAGTGGCTGTTCAAAAGGCACTTTCGATGTTTGCAAAACAATGTCTTTTCATCTTTATTAGTGTTGTTGACGTGTGTTGCGTAAATTCAACAAATTGAAACCATCTTTATCTTTAACAAACAAAGAATGTTTTGAAGCAGAATAGAAACACTACTATGCACTGACCAGTGAATCCTGAGACATAGCCAATCAGCGGAAATTGCATTTCTCATCGTTTGTTGTGTTTCCCTAGAGTGGCATTTGCGACAGTTCGCGTCAAATCTCGAGTTTGATCGATGCAAAACGCCATCAGACACCGGAGGGAATACATTTACTGATTAATTTGTGAAGGTGCTTTAAGCGCACAATATCCAATTATGACGCATCCACAGATGGTTCGAGTTCCGATACGAAATCTGAATCCATAACTCATGTTTTATTACACATTCGGGAGTTTTGCACATGAGGGTTCCACTCTGATTGTCGGTTCTTCAGGACGTCGGCAATGATAGAGACACACCAACAATAAGCTATTGGGGAAACGTGTAGGAATGGGGGTTCGGGCAAAATAAAAACAAACGAGCGCATTCATTCAGCCGGCATCATTTTCAGCGAATTCAAAGCGTTGGTAAAATAAATAAATAACACACCCACACGAAAAATCAGTTAAAGGCTTGTGAGTCTGGGCGCAATATGAATGCATTAATCATTCATTTAAGCGAACAACACATTTGATACCAACACTGCATTATTGGTTCCACAAACAACGAGCATCTGTAGGTAGCAAAAGCTTTGTGAAAATGAACGGCCCAAAATGTGATGCGCTGCAGGACATTATGAAAATAATATGTTCGAAGACTTGCCTGCCACGTTTCAGAGCAGTCAGAGCAGAGTCGAAATGTAGCTGCCTATCCGTTGTTGGCAAAAAGGGAACTATGGAATTAATCATTAATTAGCGCAAATAATGCATCTTAATAATTGATACGAATGGACTGCAGTCGAGAAAGTGGTGGAACGCGGCGAGTAATGGGTAAGCAGACAGCAGAAATGGAAAATTTGTGTAATTTTATTCGACGTTATGATGCAATGATGGATGGCAATATGCGTAAAAAAATATATATACATTAATGAACAATACATCACTGGAATTTGAATGACATGTGCATTTAAAGTGCTCATTCAAGACACCATCGCTTTGAATCCATCAATGTGTTTCTTCAAAATTTTCATTTTCTTTTTCTGGTGTTATTGATGTAAATACATTGTTGCCTGTCCTATACAGCTACTCAAGAACGGCAATCACGTAGGCAAGCTTGATTATATCAACTTATCCAACAGTAAAACTTCGAAACAACAAGTCCTTTTTCAATAAATGCTGTCAATTACTTAACTGATCCGATTATTAGCTAGCTACATTCTAATATAACCGAATTCCAATAGTCAGATCTTCATTGAACTTTTAACTGCATCACTGTGGGTTCATTAAGCATTTGAACTAATTGCATCTGGTCGGATAAAACTTTGCTCGACTCTTCCAGACAACTCAACAGCAATCTGCCTGCAGTCGACGTGTGGCAGTAGCAGAAAAGTTTCCACTCTGTAGTGCCTGCAGAGGAGTAACTATTTGCTGCTGAACCCAACACCGAGTCCAGACGAAAACTTGGCTTCAAAAAGACACCATCCTCTGGAACTATAGGTGGTGCTTTCCAAACACAACTACCCGCCCTATGGCATCTCGTCCATAATCTTGCAACTCAGTAGAAATATCAGGAACAGCGAACCATAAATATTGCTCATTGCCCGGAAAAACTTATTTTCTCATCCAGATAATTCTATTCAAAATAGTAATAATGTATAAAACTGGCTTCTGTTGTACTTTTACGGTGTTTCACTTTTTGTTGGATAGTCACTTGCAGCAGCCGCAGCAGCAGCAACGATGAGGCGACGCACGGTGTGGGTTGCTTTTATCTTGCTGGTCTTCACTCTGTAGTTGTCGTAAATCTGAAACACAAGCGCCACTGTCTGCTGACTTGCACCGCCGAAATCCGTCCCTTCCAGAAGGTATAAGGACGCCAGCAGGAGCTCGCGTTATTCGCCAAAGTTCTTTTGTGTCAGCCCACGATTCTTCTGGGCTACAGTGTAAGTAAACGGAAAGTTAACTGCTAAAGAAAATATTGCAACCGCACTCCGGGCAGCTGGCGATGATGGAGAGGATGATGACGATGATGGCGATTGTTGCCATTCAGTGCAAAGTAGAATATGCGTGGACCTCCTGTGTTGGCTGGAAATAACAGGAATTGAAAACTTTACCCCGTGGTAACTATCAAGGGGTATAGCTGTTTGGTTTGACGAATGTATGCTTGACTCAGAACGATAAAGCAGCATTGAAAGGCAGACTGACCCAGACATACCTCACCTTGTTTGAAAACAAAAATTAACTTATTCATAACATTGTTATCATTTTTAACAATTAAATAGTTCCTAGATTTTCATGAAAATAGTAGCAAATTTTATCGCGTGATGCAAATTTGTTGTATTGTTTGGTTTCATGTGTCCTTTCCGTTTGATGTACTTGGCTACTGTTGGGCCCTGTTGGCACAACAGTGTGAATGAGTAAATTGAAATTCCACATTGATGCCAAGACTTTTATTATTGTTTTACGTATACATCCTTTACGAGTTTTCAATTCAGTCTTCTATTGGTCAGCCGAATGGTTCGGTTATATTGCGCGATGTTTTTGTTTTGCACTTCCGTGACCTCGATGGCGTGTTTTTCAAATGTTTCGTCACACGATTGATTGCCAAAAAAAACAAAATTGTTATGTTTCATCAGGCATTCAGGAAATTCAAAAAAATCAAACAATAATTTCTACTGATTATAGTTTTAGTTTTTAAAGGCTAGCCCTCACGCTGAACTGGCAGACTTGACGTGCTGCAATAGCTCAGTAGGGAATTTTTTGTCAAGACAAACACCTAAGAGTCAGTTACATTGGGGTTATATCACATCAATTAGTTTTTTCACTGTTTTAATCCACTCACTTTTTTGTATAATTACCGTAGTAACATATGGGATTGAAATGGTACATTTTAGTGATTAAAATCGCTCTAGTACCTATGAGATTCTCTACAAATGATTATTGCGAGGCAACAAAACGAAGCATCAAAAACAAAATCATCAAAATTTTAGATTCACCTTTCTTCAAACGGTATATAATATCAGATCATCCATGGAACTCGCAAAAATTGAACAGTATTTTTAAATTATCCCTGTTTCTCGTGGCTATGAAACATTGTCTAAACTTTAAGGTTCAACAGTGGATAAGCAAGTCCGTCTACATTTGCAGCAGGACCACAATCTGAAAACATGTTATTAAAAATTGTATTGTTATTGTCATTTTATGTTTCAACGTACCTTCATTATATTTGATAAGCTATTTTATATGGCATTTGCAACTTCGCATTTATGCATTTTTGTTAATTTAAGCCCACCTCACCCACGCTATGTATTTATAAAGATAAGAAGGATTTTTACGTTTTTTGGAACAAGGATCATATACGAAAAATTCTACTTAAAAATAGGTTTTTCCTTTTTCATCAATAAAAATATAATAATTCAAAAACTTACAATGTTTATAATACATTTTCTATTTGACAGACATGAATAATTATTTATGTTCAGTAGCAAACAAGATTTATCGGAAAATTCGAATTTTTCATTTTTTTAGATCCGTTCTTTGCATTATTCACACTCTTATTATTGATTTGGCCTTATTGTTAACTTACATTTTATTTGCTATTTTGCTAGACTGCTAGGCGATCAATTTTCTTTTATTACATCAACAAATTTTTTGGGTCCAGCATTCAATAACAGACTTTGGACATTTTCGCAATTTCAGGGTTACAATCATAAAACACCTCATGAGCTGAAGAAGCAAATAAGTACATTTTATTATAACATGCCGCAAGGGCTCAGTAGGGATTCTTTGTGAAGACTCGAAGCTAAGAATCAGTTCCATTGTAGTTATATCAAATAAATTAGTATTCCCACTGTATTTATGTATTTATTAAAGCAACGTTGTTTATGATTCTTTATTTTCTATTTCAGAGACATAAAACATCATATATGGGCCCAGCAGGCATCAAGAGTTATCGAGGAATCCTAATTTCTTTTTTTTGTGCGTTTGTTTTAAGGTTTTGATGTTTTGATCCAACAATCAATAAAAGACTTTGGAAATTTTCGCAATTTCAGAGTTCCAATCATCTTACACCGCAGCGGAAGAGGCAAAAGTTTAGGGTGTAACTATGCGACAATTGATGAAGTGCTTTGAAATTCATCACGCGAGTGTAAAATCCATCATAACCAAGTTTGGGGAACACTGTTCTTTGGATGAACTGCCCGGAAGAGGCAGAAAACCCTTAACTGGACTTAAAAATGGTAGCTCTGATTCTGAAGAACAAATCAATGTCGATACGTAATTTGGCCTATAAAGCGGAAACCAGCGTCAGAATGATTCAACGAAAATATCAAGAAACGGATCAACCTGAAGACCTACAAAAGCAGATAATGACCAAACAAAGTGCATAACAGACGCAACGCACAGCAACAAGGGTCCGGAAATTGAATTCCCGGGTTTCGCAGCTATTAGAATGCATGTATTTTGATGCACGACGAGACTTATGTCAAAGAGGGCTCAAACATCCTTCAAAGTCCATTATTACACTGCCGTCGTAGAGGATGTAGGCGATGCAGACAAGTCGATTCAGGTGGAAAAGTTTGGCCGAAAAGTGCTGGTAAGGAGTGTATCGAAAATAAGCTATCCACAAACTTTCTTTCTAATTATGTTGAAAACCGATATTTTATTCATACAAAAAATTGATCCTTTATTGTACGAGGTTAAACTTGAACATAATGAAGACCGGATGAAATTTAAGTTATTCCTTCACGAATTTTCGAACTTTGGATCGAATGCTCTTCATCAAGTTCCGGACAAGTGTTACATCGCATTTTTTGGACGCTTGAGTCCAAATTTTTTTGAACTCCTGCATGTTCCCAGCTGCCTTACCAGTCTTCTTGAAGACCCTCTTCACGATTGCCCAGTAACGTTCGATGGGTCGAAGCTGAGGGCAATTTGTTGGATTGATATTTTTCTCAACGAAATCTATACCCTTTTCCGCAAGCCAATTGAGAGTGGTTTTGGCATAGTGAGCCGACGCTAAATCCGGCCAAAACAGTGGAGGTGTACTATGCTTCTTATATAAAGGCAACAATCTCTTCTGGAGACACTCAGATCGATAGATTTTCGCATTTATAGTTCCGGTAGTGTAAAAAATGGTTGACTTCAAACCACAGGAACATATTGCTTGCCATACCAGTACCTTTCGACCGAATTTCTCCACTTGAATCGACCTGTCCGCATCGCTCACATCCTCCCCAACGACGGCAGTAAAGTATTGTGGACCTGGAAGGGTTTTTGAGTCCTCCTTTACATAGGTCTCATCGTCCATCAAAACGCATGCATCCGGACGCTGCAAAAGACGCGAATACAATTTCCGGGCCCTTGTTGCTGCTCGCTTCTTCTGCTCTGCACTTTGTTTCGAGATTTTCTGCTTCTTGTAGGTCTTCAGGTGGTTTCGCCTCTTGATACGCTGGATCATTCCGACACTCGTTCCTGCTTTTTTGGCCAAATCACGTATTGACATTGATTTGTTCTTCATGATTAGAGATACCACTTTCTGCTCCAGTTTCGGGTTGGAAGAACCGGGTTTTCTGCCTCTTCCTGGTAGTTCATCCAAAGAATAGTGTTCCCCAAACTTATTAATGATGGTTTTAACACTCGCATGATGAATTCCAAACCGCTTCGCCAATTTTCGCATAGTAATACCCTTCTCACTTAGCCATGTGTCCAGAACCTTAATTTTCACTTCCTTTTCAATACGCGACATTTTGAAAACGCAGAATTTGAACCGCACAAACAAGTAAACAAAAGAAAGCTGACAGTCAAACGCACAGCATGCAGTGTTCAGAGCATAAAAAACCATCACAAATACATGCGTACAACGCAAATGTATGTGGATAGCTTATATTCGATACACTCCTTAGTAGATAGAAAGTTTACCCTATAAAATTTCCTCCAGGAGGCTGATGGCATATACGACCCTTTATAGGGAAGCAGGTATAGTATCCTTTACTCGCTTCACCACGAAATAGTTTAAAACTTTATGAAACACAAGTGTATGTTTTTAACTAACATTAGCCTTAGATCGCAATTTGTTTAACCTGTATACTTAGGCTTAGTTTTTTGATTGTGTTTGCGTGTGAAAATATTCAAATTGAAAACCATACAGTAAGAATAAGATAATTTTAAATCAAAAATACATATGTTTCGTAGGGACGATGTACCTATATTAATCTCATCACTTTGCAATTCATCCTACTTGAAATAAAACGATATACACGTGACAGGAGTAGTTAGTAATGTTTGTTGTAGTTATTTAACGTGAGCAAACATTATTAGGAACCGAAACCGATCCTTCAACTGCCCAATTGTTTGATTCATCGTAGGATGAATATAGGAACAATGAGATTAATATGGGGGCAGTTTCCCTAGATCATATTTTTAATTCCCGTTTCATCTTCCCATTTGGGAAATTGTTTTTCCCTTTTACCTCGAGTTGACCGTGAGAATCAGTTCTTCCCATCTTAACTTTATTTTTGAGATCATTGTATATTGCTGTATATTGCAAAGAAAACTTGGCACTGTAAAGTTGATTGGATTGAGCTTGTTCAAAAAAATGAACAATTTAAAAAATATTCTTATAGTAATAAAAAGACTTCATCAAAAAGCACGAAACATTCGGAGAATGTCAAGAAAAATAAAATTTTCATTTGGTTTTTCTGCTTGCCGTATGGATCTTACTCATGAAAGGATTCCTATTTCATATTATAAAATTTTGTGTACCTATGTTTTTATCTGTTCGATCTAACAAGCTAATTGTTAAGCATGGAACTTCCAGTTCAATAGGCCATATACCTATGCGTCCTTTTAAATCCAACCGATAAAATCTTCTTTTTCCTTCTACCGTGGATTCTCCTTCCATCAGTAGCCATTAACACTTCAGTAGATTGAAGTTCGCATTCTCGAAAAATGCTTTTGATCCTACATACGATCCAATCTTGGAAAAGTGCTCCCTTCTAGAATGTGTGCAGTAAAAGTTCTTGAATTGATAAAATTTTCCGCCCACAAAAGTGTAGAATCATGTTAGACTACACACTTCCTCCCTGTCCATCCAAAAGGCACCGAGGAACGTCGCTCGAATGGTCTCGAATATGAAGTTATTTGCAGCAGCTCGACTCATTAATCTAATTGTCGTTCCCTTCCAGGAGCGGCACACACTTTCCAACACACACAGGAGTGCCTAACGTGGAAATACAGACACAAACACATGTATGTCTATATGATCGTCACAGGGAAGGAGTGTGAGAGAATGAGATGCAAAAATACCACACGGTGCTCATTCCGGTCGAACTTTTCCCATCTAACCCAAATGAGGAAAACCGCAGAGTCGAGTGTGTAACGCTGGCAATGGGACCTAAGCTGAGTGGAAAGGAGGTGGGTTTACTCATATTCACACATTGGCAAACAGCTTTCGGAAAACCTCATGTTGTTGGTTCGCATTCGGAAAACTGAACTGAGCAAATATTTGCATTACGTCTATGTATGTAGCTACCTAGTGAACGAGTAGAGGCATCGTTGCTATTGCCGTCATCGTCGGGAGTGCGATTTCATTAGATGGCACACGACTAATAAAGAGTCTCCAAACCAGACTGTGAGGGCTGTTGAGGGGCTAGCAGATCTCTATCAAAGTGAAAATTATTTTAAGTTACATATTTTGTGAAGTCCTTGAGTCTCCTCTTCCCACCACATCCGGGTGAAGCCAGTCGTTCGTGCTTGTTCACATACTTGTAGTTGATGCCCACCAGGAGAATAGAGGGAAAGCGAGCTTAACAACACATGACGGAGCTTTTTGGCGTGTTTGTGGAACGTAAAGCATGCAACATAATATCTGCATAGCTATGTACCTTCGTTGCTGGAAATGTGCTAACGCAATCAGCAGATAGTTTTCGGCATGGTTAACAACGCACTGCTAGTAGAGGAAGAAGCTTGTTTGCGAACTGGAGTGCCTATAACATCCGACAACCTAGGTCCGGGAGCTCTCGTTTCGTTTGTAAAGAAGTGCTCGTCCATGGAAGTGGATTGATTTTACATGTAGATTCAAGTTCTCGAGCCAATATGGGACACGCTCGTAAATGTTTCATGAGGGAATTAAGATTTGGATTACAATATCATAAAACAGTCCGATTCAATGTGAGTGACATCACACATGTGTTCAAAAGGATAGACACGTCCACTTCTGAAATAGACCTTTACTGCAAAACTCCTAGCTGAGCGCATGTTTTCAAATATTTCCATTATACTGCTTGTGTGTCTCATGATAGTCATTAATAATGATTACAGCTTGATGCAATGCTCAATAAAATAGTGGGCAACCAGGTGTATTGTTATTATTGCTTCACCGCGATTTCTTTCTGTTTTATGGCATCAACGCCAAGAAAAATACAGTAGGGTATGCAATACTCACCTGAGGTTTTCTATGCCGAATTTTTTGTTTTAATGTTGCTGATGAAAAGTTTTCGAGAAGCCACCCTAACGTATACTTTCTCAAACTACCTTGTGTACACGCTATTTATAAGCAACCCAAATTTGGTTTGGACCAACTCGAATTGGTCAAAAGTATGGCTACTAGATAGTGAGTAGAGATAGGTGGAAGTAACACGTTGACAGTCAACGTCGATCGGATTCAAGTCAATGTTGACTATTTGTTAACTTATCACTATTAGCATTCATCTGAGTTCGACACATCGTCACGTAAGGTCGATACAGTGCGCGCTCCCGAAGTAAACAAGGTGTTTTTTCGAGTTTTTCGCGATCACCGAGGTCTAACAGTACAAAAACCCGTGAGTGTAGTGGAAAGGAAGGTGTGAACAGTGATTTGAAGAAAATCGGTGGTAAAACGGCCGAAACAAGTGGTTTTAGTTGTACCCCACGTGCGTTCGAAGAGGTAAACAAACTATCGTCGTCCGGTTGCCGGGTGGTTTTCATTCAATTCGCATTCTGTGTAGGTTGCGGTGCGTTGGAAGAACGACGTTGTCGGAATAATAAAAGTGGTGAAAAGTTTTGAATAAAATGATATTTACACTAAATCCGAAAGTGCTTTATAAACGTTTGAGGAGTACTACAGTGCGTTCCAAAAGTATATGCCCACAGTGAGGGGCAAAATTTTGTGAACGCCAGCCGGAATTATTTCGTTGAAGGGGTAAAAAAGGTAGCATTGTTATTTTATCTTAATCCTTTTTGTCCATTTGGTGTAGGCAACGGGTGACCGTTGCCATCTGCGTGAGTTTTCACGCAAAACAACATGGCTACCGCTAGTAGCGGCAACCCGGGAGGGTCAGCTAAACGTAGACTACCAACGTTCATGTACCCAACGAACCAATTCGGTGAGCTGACATTCCTCCAGTTGACTGGAAAGGATGGTGTTACACTCCATAGAAATCCAATCATCATCGGAAAATCAGTAGAAGCTTGTGCTGATGGAACGATTGAAAGCGCTAACTCAGAAGCAAGAGGAACCAAGTACACCCTGAGACTTCGTGATCCTGCCCAAGTCACCAAGCTGCTTAAGCTGAAAAAGCTTATCGATGGCACTGAGGTTGAAATTGCTCCCCATCCGAACTTGAACGTTTGTAGGTGTATAATTTCCAGCTGGGATATAATTGATTTGGAGGAAAAAGATGTTAAACAGGAGGTTATTGGCCAAAAAGGCATCCGTGTGCAGCGGAACACCAGAAATGAAAAAAAAAAGGTTGGTAAAAGGGTGAATACACTCGCGCTGATCGTGACCCTCTGCAAGACCACGTTTTCGGATAGCCTCAAAGTCGGTCTGCTCAACATTCCGACCCGTCCTAACTTTCCAAATCCCATGCTGTGCTATGGCTGCTTCAGCTATGGTCACACCCGCGCCCGATGCCCTGGACCACAACGTTGCTTCAATTGTTCTGGTGATTTTCATGGAGAAGATGAATGTGGTGAGAAACCACTTTGCCGGAACTGCAAGGGTGACCACCTACCGACCAACCACCAGTGTCCGATGTATAAAAAGGAGTTGGAAATCATCAAAACTAAAGTGCGTGAAAATGTGACATTTCCAGAGGCAAGGAAACGTGCTGTGCTACATTTCGGAGGCCGTTACGCTCAGGTAGTAGCTCAACAAAACCTGTTTGAAAAAAAAGTTGAATGAACTTGAAGCGGGCATGAAAGGAAAAGACGCAGAACTAGCCAGTATGCGGGAAGAGAGCAAGCGAAAGGATGAAAAGATGAAGATAATGGCCAACATCATCAACCAGTTAAAGCAACAAATCGCCAGCCAAGATAAACCGCAACACAGCAAGGAACAAATCGCCATAATCGAAAATTCGTACCACAGCAGGGAACAACAATTAACGCACTCAACGACAGTGGGGCCTGTCCCGTTCAAGGAATAATTCTCCAGCTGTTTTAGAAACAACGCGCGATCGTTCGCCAAAGCATATTTACGGAAAACCCACCACATCACCGGATATAAGCCCGCCACCGTAGAAAACTGCCACCAAAACACACGACCTCACCCAAATGAAGTAATCCGACGAAGAGTCTGACGCATCTGAGACACCTCACACCACTATGACACCGGAAACTTGGGATGAACACAGGGGGAAGGTTTATCCCTTCTACGACCTGGCCGCCACCCTACACCAGAAATTACTTTCGCCCATACCGCAACGATGATGCCCAACGTTCTTCCGTTACAACACGAAGAGATTCAACCTCATCGTCATCTTCCACCTCACGAACGATCGCTAATGGCCACCTCGCTGGCTGCTTCGCCCTGCAATGAAACCTGCTTGGACTCCGGGCCAACATCAGCGAATTGAAGCTACTCATAGCCGACCTAGAACCTTGCGTCGTCGCACTCCAGGAGACCAAGGTAAATCAAACCATCGCCCCGCCAGATTTTGTTGGCAGAAACTACACGTTGCTTCTGGAGTCGAACAGTGTACACTACTGGCCACACGGGGTAGGCCTTGCCATCCGGGAAGGTATACCTTTCGAGCAAGTACAAATCGACACAACTCTCCACATCCAGGTAACGGTAGTTTCAATATATGTTCCACCGAGTTCCGTTCAGTGTCAGGCCGCATTGAGTGATTTAATCGAGCAACTGGAATGTCCAGTTTTATTCTTAGGTGATTTCAACGCGCACCATCTCGCGTGGGGGTCACGAACGTCGGACACGCTTGGTCGATTCATCGCCGAAACGACCTTGGATAAACAGCTTGTGATCCTGAATGATGGCACAGCTACCCGCATCGATCCAGCTACCTGAAATACCTCGGCAATCGATTTGACAATTTGCTCCGAAAATCTGGCCAGTAGGTTCATTTGGCGAACCCTCGCAGACACGCATAACAGCGACCACTTTCCGATAACGCTGTCTATACCCGGGTAGTCGGACTCGCGGACGGTACGGCGAAGATGGCTCTACGATCGTGCTGACTGGCCGTTGTATGAACCCATCACCGCCGAAACCATTCGTCCAAATGTCGACTGGGACGTTAACAATTTCACCGAGAAGCTAATAGCAGCAGCGAAGAAATCCATACTGCGGACCAGTGGCCGTTTTGGACCAAGATCGGTACCCTGGTGGTATCCCGAAGCGAAGGCGGCAATTCGACGGCGACGAAAATACCTGCGGTCCCTCCGACGACAACAGCTGTCTGATCCTGAACAACTCAAGAGCATTCAACTCAACTCAACACCCGAAGCATAAGCGAGATTCCAGGAAGCCAGATCGGCGGCACGAAAAGCTATCCAACAAGCAAAGGAGCAATCATGGGAGAACTTCGTGGCGACTATCTCTCCGAACAGCACGACTACCGAACTGTGGCAGACGGTGAACACTCTGCGTGGCAGCAGATGACAGCGCACGGTGGTACTCAAGCGAACAGACGGTTTCACAAACAATCCCGAAGAAGCAGCGGAAGAACTGGCTAAATGTTACAGCGCGAGATCAGTGACCTCATATCAGGCGAAGGCAGCAGCTGAACGAGAGTCCATAGATGTTTCGAACACCGATGATGTGTACAACATCGACATTACCCTGAATGAACTTCTGCGGGCTCTCGACAAGGGCGAGGTGTTTCGACAGGTGCGGAAATGATAGGGTATCCATTGCGTCAACGTCTTCCTCTATCTGTGAAAGTTACGCTCCTTGAACGGCTGAACAAAATTTGGCGCAATGGTGAGCTCCCTACTAGTTGGCGGAATGCTATTGTTGTTCCTATTCCGAAACCGAACAGCCACGATTCCGGACCCGATGCCTTTCAACCAATCTCGCTCACCAGCTGCATGGCAAAGCTGTTTGAGTGAATCATCAACCGTCGACTGATTGCCGAGCTAGAGTTGAGTGGACGGCTTGACAAATGCCAACACGTGTTTCGAGCAGGACGCGGGACCGAAACGTACTTTGCAGAACTGGAGAGATCTCTGCCAACCGGAGGCGAAAACTCACTGATAGCCTCTTTAGATCTGTCGGAAGCATACGGTACCACCTGGTGACATGGTATTCTGCGCACGTTGAAGACTTGGCGGATACGTGGTCGCATGATAAACATGTTGACTGATTCCACGCCAAATCGGTCGGTCACCAAACTCAACTATCTTCGATTTTGATGAAACTTGGTACACGTCTTCGGTATGTTGAAAACAAAAAAATCCACTGGTGTTAAGATTATTTGGATTCAAGAGTAACTTTTGAGATGGGTGTATGTTTTTTTTCCAACATTTTACTTGAAAAATCGTAGTTCAAAAACCATTACATTTAGAGAAAAACTTTATATGGGGGAGTTGTAGAGAACTAAAAAGGCTTTGTAAAAAAAATGTACACTGAAAAAAAAAATTTTTTTCATAAAGAAAAATCGAAAATAAATACTAAAAATCAAATATAAAAAAAAACATATTTTTAATATTTTTCAAATTTGTTTTGTGGAAATTTGAGAAAAAAAGACACGTTTTGAAAAAAACTCTAGGATGGACGCTCTTATAATAAAAAAGTTTTCCGAAGAGCGAACTTTGGGGCATATTTCAAATTTTGGTTATTCATTATTATAAATGAAAATTAATTATACAATATGATTTTGGAGATCATTAAAAACAATAATGATTATAATGATAAATCACCTGAACGCAACCGTTTTCGAGATTTTTCGGATTTTATTTCAATAGAATGAAAAAACATAAGAAAATTCGCTCTTTTCTTAAGTTAATCGAGATTTCCACCAGAAATGATAAATTTTCCAAGATCTTCATATTATAACGTTCACATTACTCTAATGTCTTCTTTTCTTTTGTTATCAGGATGATAAGAAGACTCATTTGAAAAGAACAAGATAAATAGCACTATTGTTTTAATATTGCAATCAATATATTTATAATTGTTTTATGGCTGTATCGGTCGGGCCGCTCAGAGAATGAAGGGAGCGAATTTGCTAAAGCGATGAAAGTAACAGCGAGATAGATGTCGCAGGGGCGACAAGTGTGAAATGGACAGATGATGAAATTATGCGGAGGGTCATATAGAAGAAGCATATTAATCGAACTGCTGACTATTTTGCCAAGCTCCAACGATGTTAGAGGTCGGGTGTAGTGTGTGAAAACTACACTCCGAACAGTTCGGTGATATAGCGATGAAAGTAACACATATTGTTTAAGGTAGGTAGACAAATAGCAGCTATAACGTATGTCAGGTATATCTTCTCATAAAAAAAACAGCTAATGTACGCTGCCTGTAAACTACCAGAGATGTTTTATACCTGCATTTCCAAAGGTACCACAGCCAATATATATGCTCATACATAGTCGCATTCATCAGTAAAATCTATCTGAGTGAACTGAAAATGGAGTTTAACATGAAGAAGTGTTGTATGCCGTTTCCCACTAAACGGTGCTCAAAAAACCTTCGTAAATTAACCGAACAAAATGTCAAAAAACTCAAGTTTATGGGCAAAACACATTTGGACACTTCTTTGATGATTTGTGATAATTGTCGTTTGCATTTAAATAGAACGGAACAATCCCATGCTGCAATTTCGGAGCCTAGTGAGAAACCATCAATTACTAACATTATGGATCCACAACCATCTACATCACGGCAAGTAGACTTGTATGGTCTCGAGGAAACGCCATCGGCAATATCATTAATGTCAGTGCCATCTGATAGCAGTGTGCAAGATTATTCAAGGCGCCATAATATTGAGCTATTTAACAAGGGCGTAGCTGGAATCAACGTTTCGCCAATATCGGCTAAAAAGTTCCTGAACGTAAATTATGCCCGCAAAAAGTTCAAAGATGTTTCAAACGGCATTCGGACACACATATTTGGGGATCAAGCGGAGGAGGATGACCTGGAACAATTGAAAGTGAAAGCAGCCGAATATGACGAAATAATCGCGCAGCTAAAGGACCGGTATGCTGATCCAGAAACTTCGAGGGACGATCAAGTAAGGATACTTTCGGTTTTACCACAATCTTGGACAAATCAAAGAGTAATGGCAGAATTTGGAATAACAAACAAGTACATCGTATCACAAGCTAAATTCCTTGCAAAGCACGAAGGTGTTTTAGCTGCCCCTAACGAAAAGCTGGGACACGGTCTGAACCCGGAAATAAAAAACCAAATTTTGCAATTTTACGACAGTGATGAGATTACACGAGCAACCCCTGGTATGAACGACTACGTTTCAGTGAGGAGTGAAGGTAAGATGGTTCATATTCAAAAGCGCCTTTTAGTTTGTTCATTAAGAGAAGCTTTCATTAAATTTCAAGAGATGCATCAAAATGCTGTTGGGTTTAGCTCTTTTGCAGCACTAAGACCAAAGCATTGCAAATTACTTGGCAGCACAGGTTCTCATAACATTTGTGTTTGCACCATTCATGAGAACATTAACTTGATGCTTCATGGTCTTAGAAAATATTCATTCGAGAATGATTATAAATTGTGTTTTGAAGAAATATTATGTAGCTCATCAACTAGAACTAAAAAATGTTACCTCCGTGAATGCGAACGATGTCCAGGCTTTTCAGATTTTGAGAGTAGTTTAACAGACAAATTAGAAAAACGTGGTTTAGTTGAAATATCTTTTGAGCAATGGATTTCAACTGATAGATGTAGTTTAGAGACACTTGTTAAACCAATTGATGAATTTATTGCTTATTTTTGTGAAAAGTTGGAACAATTAGTATCCCACGATTTTGTCAAATCTCAGTTGTCTAGTTTCTTGAGAGATTATAAAAGTTGTCTTAAAGACGGCGCAGTAATAATAATTTGTGATTTTTCTGAAAATTATTCATTTGTTTTTCAAGATGCTGTTCAAAGTAGTTATTGGAGTAATGAGCAAGCCACTATTCACCCTTTTGTCATTTATTACACGGAATCTGGAATACTTAAAAATATCAGTTTCATTGTTATCTCAGAAGTGTTGAAACATGATACGATTGCGGTGCAGGTGTTTATTTCAAAACTAATAAGCTTTTTGCAAACAAAAATTAAAGTAAAGAAAGCTACGTTTATGTCTGACGGGGCAGCATCCCAATATAAAAATAGGAAGAACTTTGCAAGCCTTTGTAAGTTTAAAAAGAAATACAATATTGATGCTGAATGGCATTTTTTCGCAACATCCCACGGTAAGGGACCTTGCGATGCAATTGGTGGTACATTAAAACGAATGGCAAGATATGCAAGCCTTGCTGTACAACATGAACACCCTATAAAAAGTGCATTAGAGTTATTCGAATGGGCGAACCAAAAAAGTGATGATTGTTTAACAAAAATGTCGTTTTGTTATGTATCACATGAAGAGTATGAACAGAATGGTAGCAGAATGGAATGAAATTTACCAACAGACTAAAACGATTGCAGGTACACAAAAGTACCACTCATTCGTTCCAATTTCAGAAAACGAAGTTTTTGTAAAACTGTTTTCGAATGACGAAGAAGGCAGGATTCATAATATATATAAAAGCAATCAATAGTTTATATAATGTTTATGTAATATTATCAATGACCGAGACTAATAAATGGTATATATAAATATAAATCCAACCATAATTCATTATTTTTGTCTTATAACTTTAAGTGAAGCTTTTTCAATCGACGAGCTGTTAAGAGTAAGTAAGAGGCACATACATGTGTTTTAAAAAGGCTAAAAACACAAGAGAAACAATCGTTAGCTATTGTTGTTTTAATATCACGAGTAATTTATGAAAAGGGCGTATTTTTTGAGGTTTTGAAATTTTATTGAAAGAAAATCAGAAATATCTTGAAAACGGTTGCGTTTACGTGGTTTATTGTTATATCATTATTGTTTGTGATGATCTCCAAAACCATATTGTAACATCAAAATTTATTTATAAGAATGAATAACCAAAATTTGAAATATACACCAAAGTTTGCTATTTGATAAACTTTTATATTATAAGAGCGTCCATCCTAGAAATTTTTTTAAAACGTGTCTTTTTTCCTCAAATTTCCATACAACAAATTAAAAAAATATTAAAAAATACGTTTTTTTAGATATTTTATTTTTAGTAATTATTTTTGATTTTTCTTGATGAAAAAAAAATTTTTTTTTATGTGTATATTTTTTTAAGAAAGGTTTTTTAGTTCCCAACAATTCCCTTATATAAAGTTTTTCTCTAAATGTAATGGTTTTTGAACTACGATTTTTCAAGTAAAATGTTGGAAAAAACACATACGCCCATCTCAAAAGTTACTCTTGAACCCAAATTATCTTAACACCAGTGGAATTTTTTTTTTCCAACGTGCCGAACTCATGTGCCAAGTTTCATCCAAATCAATGATGATCGGGTATGATTTTTGGGATTTCCGGCAAATTCTGGATGGAATCCCTCTGTTGCGGAGCTTTCTCTCGGAACGAACGTTTCAGGTGTCTGTAGAAGGACACTTGTCCCGTGAATATGAGCTGGAAAATGGAGTGCCACAAGGTTCGGTTCTGTCCGTGACGCTGCTCCTTGTCGCGATGCAGCCCATCTTTCGAGTAGTACCGAGCGGAGTAAATATATTGTTGTACGCGGACGACATCTTTCTCGTGGTACGAGGAGCAAAAAGTGAAGGTCTATCCAATGCACCCCCTCAACCCTAACAAAAGGCGAAAGCGTGGGATTCTCCGTGTCAGCAACGAAGTCGCACATATTTTTATTGCAGTCCGAATGCTCGTCGGGAACCTAGACAAGACATAACCATCGAACGAGTTGCTGTTCCAAGGACCAACCGGCTGAGGGTTCTGGGTGTTACCCTGGATCGGATCCTAACATTCAAACCACACTGCCAGATGGTGAAGAAATCGTGTGAGTCTCGATTGCGGATTTTGAAGATGATCGGTGCCAAGCTTCCGCGTGGTAATCGGACATCGTTGCTGCAAGTGGGATCAGCCATAGTACCGTCAAAGCTGACCTACGGTATAAGCTTGGTGAGCCGAGGAGGGCCAGCAACTTGGCAGACTCTTGCTCCTCCATACAATTCAATGGTTCGGTATGCCTCCGGAGCTTTCGTGACCAGTCCGATACTTTCGATTATGGCCGAAGCGGGAACCCGACCGTTCGAACTGTTGGCAGCACAGTCTATAACACGGACTGCCATCCAAATAGCTGTGAAGAATCGTGGCAACATCACCCTTCCGTTGATTCAACGAGCCTCGAACCACCTCGAAGAATGCCGTTGTATGAAGGGCCAAAAAGGGGTTGGGTGGATCGATCCCAAGTAACAATTTCAGTTCTATTCCAGCCGTATAGCACTCCTCCCGGCTTTGTTGATGACACTACATTCAAAACTGTTTTATCCACCAACACCTCCTCTATGCATCTTTAAAGCCGAAATGTGTACAAAGTGGCCCACTCTATAGACGGTTGTGAAAACAAATTAATAAAACCTTTCTAAGACCATAAAGATTTTGAAAATGTTCTAGTGAAAGCTGTTATGACCACTTGAGAACCATCATAAAACCTATTGGCCGCCATCAAAACCAGCATAGGGCTGAATGGCCACAGCTGTCAAACTTCACGGCGATATCGTGGTTGGTTTTTGTTGTTTTGCTTTGTTGCTCTTCTGATTCATTCAACAGTAAATAATGGCTAAGAAAAAAGTTCCACTGTTGCGGGAAATTATGATTGATAGCAAAATATACAAAAGAAATTGAGTTTTTTTTATAGCATATCATGCTCCAAATCATATGCGCATTAAATTTTATGGTGAATATTGGCACGATAAGAGCTGAACATTAATGCGCCTTGGAAATAATGCGAGTTTATAACAACAAAAACAAAATTGAAAGAAATATATTCGGTAAATTAATCATGAAACTCCTGAAAATTGATAGAATTCAATAAGGTTATCTAAACGAATACCAAAGTTTGTCTCAGATCTACAGTTCAATTGTATTACATTTAAAATTTGGTGTATTTATTTTTTCACATTTCAATTATTTCATATATTTCAATATGGCGATTGCAAGAAATCACAGTTTTGCCAAAAAAAAAAGCCAATTTATCTTAGCAATGGCTACTATAGAACTATCTGGTCGCTTGGTAGCTTTCCTCAATGCCAGTTAGCCGTTTAATGCATTTACTGGAGGCAAAATGGTTTTAATTGCTTTTTCAACTGACCATAATAAGATAATATGAATGTGTCCTAAAACGGCATTTCAAAACAGCATTTTATGAGTTAATAAAGTCAAAGTAAAACCTTTGATAGGAGTAAAAGGAATTTTAGAAGTCAAGGGTTTAAGATCGTTCTAAAAAAGCTGTGTAGGTTCTTATAAACCTGACTAAAATTTGAAACCTATTGGCATCTCTTGCTGCCATAATAAAGCCGAATTGATTTCTAGTGGCTTTCATAAAACTTTAATAAAACTTAATAAAGCTGGATGGTTTTGGCAATGTTACTTGGGATATGCAACATCACTTATACGTATCCACAGGGATATAAAGAATCTCCTTCTAACAACAAAACTGAACAATTGGTCAAAAGAGCAAGCTATCTAACATGAGGATGTCCCAATGGGCGGGGAGAAGAGCCCACCCTCTATTCACAAACTGTTAGCAATGGAGAGTTGGCATTCCCACTTTCCCCATCCAGAGTGCTTCAATCGGGTGCCCTGATGGTCCCTCTCATTCTCATGAAATATTTATGTAATGGTGTATATATTTATGTGAATGAAAAATACTACAAGCATTCGTATCTATAATATATGATCTTCATTCGGTTGATCCTGGAATGCAAGAAATGTTGCAAAATGTTAAAGTGTTGAGTTCTGTGGTTCGCGCTTAAGCAAGTTTTCGTTCGTTTTCAGCGATAGCAGCATTTCACCAAAATTTTGATATGAAGTATCCTGAAAAAGTTTATTAAATCTATTGAAATTTTACAAAACTAACATTTATACATTTTAGTTTACTGTTGCCATGGTAACTATTTGCTACTTGATGCTGATTTTATAATAGCAATCCGCTTTTATTTTTGCTGACCTAATAGTTATTGCTACCGAGTAAAGAATAAGAAGATTTAAGTGGAAGGGAGTTAAAGATAAATGGGTAAAAAACAATAAGTAACGTTTTAATCATCTTTGAAGTAAAATCAATAAAACAATATTACCAAATATAATGATCAAGTGATGACAAAGGTTGAATTGTAAAATCAAACACTAGCCAAATGGCACACAGCGCTGCATGAATCAGATCAGCTCAGAATTGGTAAAAAGTCCATTTGTAAACCGGAAATGAAAAATACATTCAGCAATAAGTGCAAAAGTCTACCACAGATTTCGTAATTTTCAAAAGCCTACCACAGCAGTAATTTTCTGCGTTATATACTGGACATATAAGGAATGCTAGATGTCATAAATTGAATGTATATTTCGTGTTTAAGCCAGATACCGCCTAAATCAGGTTTGTTGCATGAAAATGTGAAGGTCATGATATGATGGAAATAATACGATGTTTTAAAGAAATACTACATAATGTACATATAATAATTAAATGCCGCTATTTGCCTCTTCCGCTGCGATGTTAGATTTAGGTGGGCCAAAACTTACAACGATGAAAATGCGAAGCTGAAAATAGCATTGAATAATTTTGGGAAGGGATGTTATAATATAAAATGATAATAACAATTATATTTGTAATGTCTGCATGTCTACTGATCCTGCTGCAATTGTAGATGGACTTGCATTATCATAGCCACGGGGGAAGAAAACATCTCAAAATTATTATACAACACTTGGGAATTCCATCGATGATCTGAAATTATAAACCGTAAAAAGAATACTTCCATTTTTCATGGTAGGATAAGATTTCAGCATACTACCATACCGAGGTCACACTGCCTACATCGCCTTGGTGCGGCTGCCACCTAATGTATAGTTGACGCGATACAGCGTTTCTTACTCAACCGCTGGATGCCAGGACAGACGCTGTTTGAGCCGCACCTCCTTGGTGGACAGACGCTCAGCACGCACCTCCTCAATCTAGCTGAAGTCAGAAGGACAACAGTGCCCAGGCTGCACTACCAGCTAAGTACGCAACCCTTAGCTGGCGGTCTTTGTCATCTCTTGACCCGTGGAAGCATGAGGTAGGAACTTGTGAGGACCATAGTTATGTTGCGGTGACGCACGCTCCATCCCAGGTGTCTAACACCTTAATAATATTCCTTGTTGACAATCGACGATTTTCAAACACTAACTCTTTGATTTTCTTCACGTGTTGCTCATCAGTTGACGTCGATGGCCGTCCTGGCGCGTTCTCGACCGTCTTTGAAGTCATTGTACCACTTATAAACAGTATATTTGAATTATCTTAAGTTTCTGCGTAAAAATATAACAGAACATTCCAGAGTTGCTTGAATTTCAGCTTGGAATACAGTTGGCCACTTACCCATTGCCACCTGTGCCCGGTGCACCTGCTCCCACTTGATTGTTCATTTTTTAACCGTCTGTATAGAATACAATCGATCCTTGACGGAAGTTGGACCACCTCTTCCCGACGAATCACGTCCAGGATCAATAACTTGATACGATCAGTCAAAGTTGTATTTTCTCTGTATCCAATCTTCGTTGTTCATAACTAAAGAATTAAATCTAACATTTTTTAGAACGATACGATATCCTAGATCACCTTCAAAAAGGTTCACAAACCTTCTGATCCTTAGGGCGCTCTTTTCAGCTTCTAATTGTATTTATTGATGCAATGGTTGCATGAAAAGCAATGCATTCAGTGCCTTTGATAGTGTACTTCTCATTGCACCAGTAATTGAACTAGTTGCTAGCATTTGAAGTTTTTCTAATCTTCTCTGTGTAACAGTTTCTTTAGTTTCTGGCCACCAGACCAATGCAGCATAGGTAATCCTGGGTTTCACAATTTCCGAATAAATCTAATGCATCATTTTTGGTTTCAGTCTCCATTGCTTACCAAATGTTTTTTTTTTAGCTATCCATAGAGCATTTGTCACTCTGTTGATTGTCTGCTCTGAAGAAAAGTTACAATTTAGTTTACTGTCAAGGAATATTCCAAGGTATTTGACTGTATTTGAATGTTTCAAGTGCGTACCTTTCAGTCTTAAGTTTTCAAACAAATATTTTCTCCTTCGTGTAAATGGTAGTAGTAGTTTTAGAAAGATTTCTGTTCAAACCTACTCTATCACACCACGATGAGAAGTAATTTAGAGCGCTTTGCATTCTGTAAGATATGGTACAGTCATATTTACCGCGTACTTGTATGACTATATCATCTGCGAAGCCAATTAATTCAAACCCTAGGATTTTCAGATTTTTGAGCAGATCACCAACTATTTAAGACTACAATAGAGGTGACAATACGCCTCCTTGTGGACACCCTTTTACAGCTCTAATGCTGATAGATGAGCTTCCAAGATTTGCAGATATTTGTCTTTTTGATAGCATCTCGTTGATCCAATCAAAAATACGCTTGTCAAAGCCAAGCTTCGTCATTGCTTTTATCATTGAGCTTGAGGAGTTATAAAATGCGCTTTCTAAGTCCCGAGCAACCCGTGAGAAGAAATTTCACACGAATAAATTTATTATAGTTTTACTGAAAAACCCTCCCTCCCGGTTCGCTCCTGATAAGCAAGCTGATACTCACTTAGAGGAGTTTTTACCAAGGAGGGTGTAGTTATGTATTCATCCATTATTTTGACGTAGGACTACGTCAGTGTTCTCAATGCTGGAGTGCACGTTCGAATTGCGAAAATTTGGAGCGTCACGAAAAATATATAGGTTTTGAACATTAATAACTAAGTCATTCCACGATTGATTTCCAAAATGTTTTCACCAATCGATCGGAACATTTCCTACGCTTCGATTTAAATATTTCAAACAATTGATTTTTAACATTCAACTATTGAAATTAACGCAAATATAAGGTGATGCCTTATAATGCCGATTTTTCAGACTAAATTTACAAAAATACACAGTACTTTGCTAGCACAGACTTCATATTTCAGTAAAAAACGTCTCCTATGTATCAGGAAAAGATATTTAAGGGGGACACGTTGGAATTTTGCTTCAGTCTTTCAGCGATCTCGAAGATGTTGAGTCAGCGCTCGGCTACGCACCGTCAAGTCGACCATCGACCGACTCTGTTGCAAAGTACCATGTCTGGCCGTTACAAATTTGCAGTCGGATTGCAGCTCCCACTCGGTCACATTCACCGTCTGCTCTGGAAGGGCACTACACCGAGTGCGTTGGTGCCGGAGCTCCCGTCTACTTCGCTGCGGTGATGGAATACCTGGCCGGTGAAGTGCTCGAGATGGCAGGAAATGCCAACCCGCGACAGCAAGTAGACCAAAATCATACCACGTCACATGCAGCTGGCCATCCGCAAGGACGCAGAGCTGATCAAACTTTTCCGGTGTGAACATTTCACATAGTGTTGTATTTTTCAGGCTGTCCTGCTGTACAAGAAGGCCGAGTGAAAAGCCTTAGTTCAATTGGAACCATGTTCTCCCCGTCAACTAAATTCCGTCCTTTTCAGGACGAACAAATTAATTTGCCTATCTAAAGAGTTTGTTAATTTGAAGTTTTTCTTGCGTTCATCAAAATTTACATTCCCACGCACCGGTTCAACATGGCATAGCTTTAAAGGTCGCATCCTGGAGTAAATGGCTAAGCAAGTTTGATAACCAACAAACGAAATATATTTCCATATCTGGACTCTCTTTGGATAAGGTTTTGTCCCTGAAAAGGGCATTTTTCATTTGCAAAAGGTGATGTGAATTTAACCTCCAAAACCATACAGCGTGGTGATTTCATTTCCTCGCTGGTGTCTGGCGCAACTAGTGAGGCCCGTCCCCTTTTGTAAAATTTGTTTCGCATTGCCTTTGCGTTACCGTCAGATCGACCATGTAGTTGAGTTCGTTGTTGTTCCTAGTTGTGCATAGCGGATTAGTTGCTGGCAAGTACATTAGGCATATTTCTGTGAGGAAAATCCTCCGCCTAGCGTGCAGTAATTAAAGCTAATTATTGTTGCGCAATAACTGAATTTCGTCCCCTTTGGTGCAATTCGTATCACATTGCCTTCGTTGGTTCCGCCTTCTTTCGTGCAATAGCATCCAACGCCATTACATAAAAGCTTTTAACAGTACATTTTGATTCAGTCTTACGACAGTCTTGGAGCTGTGCACTGGCTGTTAGATCGCAGTTGGCGGCAGCAAGCACCAGTCTGGCGAGCAGTCGTTGCCCAGAGAGGCGTTGGTGCAGTTGGCTGTTGGTGTCGATGCGCCCACCAACCTCGTTTCGAGAAACATGCCTGCTGAAGCCTACGAGTTGGCGGGAAAAAGCCACCCGTGACAACGAGATAAATGACGAGGAGCTGAACCAAGCAGACCAAGAAGAAAGCCCAAGTTCAATCGCGAACCATGTTTCTCCCCCCGTCAATTATATCCGTCCTTTTCAGGACGACCAAATCAGTTTGCCAATTAAAGAGTTTGTTTGGTTGAATTTTTCTATTGTGCTGTTGGAAATTTCAATTACCGCGCCCCGGCTGAACATAGCATTGCTTTGTACCGGAGTAAATGACAAAGCGCGTTGAACAACCAACGAACGAAATTCAAGAACGGATAATTCGAGCCGAACTGCAAATTAAGGTTGTACTGCGAACGTTTAGTGTATGGGAATTAGATGGGAATTAGAACAATCAAGCGATCTAGATTGCACATTGCTGCGTAGTAATACGTCACCTTTGCGCACAACCCTATTGGGCTGTACCTTATAGTTTTTTCCATCGTTTTAAGTAGAATTGACGATAAGCTTATCGGCCTATAAGATTTAGGTGAACTTTTATCCTATCATAGATGTGGGAAAAAAAGTTACTCGAACGTGTCGCCCTACCAGGAAATTTGAAGGGTTCAAATGAGTCAATCGTCCATTCAACTTTTCATTCGGTGAAAATATCACTGGCCAAAGAACAAGAATCACCCATGTCTCCATCTAATCCAGTCGTTGCATTCATTGTTAAATGAACATCCATCCTGGTTTCATCAAGGCCAAATTTTGTTGCAAGTGTATTTTGGTCTTCACTTGAATTGATGACAGAACACGGAAAATATGTTTTCATCATCAATTCTAAAATTTCACTTGCTGATGAAGTAAAAGAACCATCATCGTTTTTAAGAGTGCCCAGCCTATTTGAATGATCTTTAGAAAGGATTTTCTGCAATCTGGCAGTTGCTGGAGTTTGTTTTCACATTTAGGTATGCCTCCAGTGTATTCTTTTAGATCTCCGTATTTCCTTATTATAGCTGGTGAGGGATTCTTTGGATCGTTCCCACTGTTGTGTTCGTTTTGCTCCGTAAAAGAACTTTCGGTTTATCTTACGAAATTTCTGTAGCTTGTTGTTCCACAATGGTACGTTCTTATTTGTAGAACTTTTTGTAGAAATACAATTTTCATTAAAAGCATGTTGAATTAAGCTTGAAAGTTGCTTTGCGCTTTCCTCAAGTACATCGCAGTAGTTGAAGTCAGCTGTTAAAAAGTCTTTGCCCACTTCTTGCCTTGAGTTGTATGGTTCCCATTTTGTTTTTCTGGAATCTCTGATAGTTTGTTTGAGTTGTTGATCAGCCTCCTAGTCAAATAATATTTGCAGGTGATCAGGCAATGATATTGCGTGAGATACATGCCAATTTTTAATTTTGTCGGAGATTCTCGGGCTACACAATGTCAGATCAAAGACTTCTTGCCTAATTGCATTTTTAAAAGTAGGAGCATCTCTTCTGTTACATATGTCTATTAAATTTTTTGAGATATAATCTAATAAAGGGTGATACGGTCAAAATTTGGTCAAGGGAAAACGCGTGTAAATCGGTGAAATCGTTTATTTAAAAAATCAAATTAAATTTCTTTTTCAAGTTCAATTAGTATAAAATTCAGGAAAAATATTCAGTTAGGCTTCCGCTTTTCCAAATCCGAATTGGCGGGCCTTACGCTTGACCCCTGCCATCAGATTTTGTACAGCCACCTTGTCCACCTTCTTCGCCGCAGAAAGCCAGTTTGCCTTGAACTGCTGCTCGCCCTTAGCAGTTTTTTTGGTCTTCTTTAGGTTCCGCTTGACAATAGCCCAGTATTTCTCAATTGGGCGGAGCTCTGGCGTGTTGGGAGGGTTCTTGTCCTTGGGAACCACCTGCACGTTGTTGGCGGCGTACCACTCCATGGCCTTTTTACCGTAATGGCAAGATGCCAAATCCGGCCAAAACAGTACGGAACAACCGTGTTTCTTCAGGAAAGGCAGCAGACGTTTATTCAAACACTCTTTCACGTAAATTTATTGGTTGACAGTCCCGGAAGCTATGAAAATGCTGCTTTTCAAGCCACAGGTACAGATGGCTTGCCAAACCAGATATTTCTTTGCGAACTTTGACAGTTTCGTGTGCTTGAAAATATCTGCTACCTTTCTCCTTCCTTTTGCCGTATAAAACTCCTGTCCCGGAAGCTGCTTGTAGTCGGCTTTGACGTAGGTTTCGTCGTCCATTACCACGCAGTCAAACTTCGTCAGCATCGTCGTGTACAGTTTCCGGGATCGCGCTTTGGCCGTCGTATTTTGTTTATCATCGCGATTTGGAGTCACTACCTTCTTGTAAGTCGATAGTCCGGCTCGTTTTTTGGCTCGATGCACGGTTGTAGACGATACACCCAGCTTATTTGAGGCATCTCGGAGAGATAGGTTAGGGTTTCGCTTGAAACTACCGGCAACTCTCTTTGTCGTCTCAGCGGCTTCCGGTTTTCGATTTCCCCCCGATCCAGACTTCCTGGCTGTCGACAAACGTTCCCCAAACACTTTAATTACATTTGTAACTTTTAGCGATTTTGCCAACTTTGCGTGCGAGTAGCTCGGATTCTCGCGATGCGCGAGCAAAATTTTGATACGCTGCTCTTCTTGCTTGGACGGCATTTTGACAACTGAAGAGTGAATTCCAAAATCAAAATAGGAGCAACATTCTACACACACACACCTTCAAAATGAGGGGTGTTCAGGTTTTTTAAATGCAAAATTGAAAGAAATACGTCAAGTTGATATTGACCAAATTTTGACCGTATCGCCCTTTAGATGCTCTCCTCTGTTGTTGATGTCCTCGCTAGCCCATATGGTGTGGTGAGCATTTGCATTCACAGTCAATTATAAACGCCTTATTTTGTTTTTTTGCCGTATGAAATAAACGATGCAATTCCTGGGTACTTCTTCAAGGTTCCCTGGAAAGTATGCTGAAGCAACATAGATTTCTGCTTTCCCGTGAGCGATGTCTCTTTTAATATACTCTGTAATTGGAACTATTTTTATTTCTCCATTTACTAAGATTGCAGCTTTGGGCGATGGCAGCCCTTCATTGTAAATTATTTTACCAGATGTTGTAGGGATTCCCAATATCCTTCTATTGTTTGTCAATGGCTCCTGGACAAAAGCGATATCCAGTTTGCTCTCTGTGAATCTTTTGCAGAGCACAGCTGTTGCTCCCTTGCCGGATGAAGATTCACTTGGACGATTTTTTTTTATTCATTATAATAATACCGCTTACATGGGGATGAAAGTTCTTCCCAGGCTTGGTTTTGTAGTTACCCTTAATTTCGTCTTGAAACTTTAGTTCTCGAAATTTTTGCTTCGATTCGCCGGTTTTGTGTGTAGTGTGGCCAGTAGATTTAAAGTTTGTTTTTGTGTTCTAAGTTTTTGTGTTGGTCCTGGGATTTCTTCAATCTGGTCTATGACCATCTTGTCATTCCCAGTGCCTGCTTGGGTTAAATGAGAGTCGCAATCATCCTTTCTTCCTGGTCTTTCACCACCACCGCACTATGGGACGAATGGACAAATTTCGCGACAAAAATCGATAACTCGGAAACCATTAACTTTAGACACACGGTGTCTTCGGAAGGTTTGATCTAAAAAATGATATCTATCTTTTGGTTTGGATGGTGACTAGGGTGATCCGTTTTTGCTCATAATAAAAATTCTAACTTTTTATTGTTATGGTTTACCGGTGAATAATCTCCTACAAAATTCAAGAATATTTAATTTGAAGAAACTTTGCTGAAGAAATTTACCTTTTATCTCATCTACGTATCGTTTTATAACAGTTTTTCTAACTTTCCTTAGGGTGGGTCTTGAAAAAACTGTTTTTTTGCTCTAACTTTTTTATTTGAATTTATATTTGAAATCTTTGTTCTAATGAATTTTAGAATATAAAAATACGCATATTTTAATGGTACAAAATTCTTGCTAGCTATTACCTAAGACAAGTAATAGAGGTTAAAGTGTTAAAAAAATACATTTTTTCATGACATCTCACTCCCTTATTTGCAAATATTTGCAAAAACAAAGCACCTACACTAAAAGTATAAGCTTTTATCTACAAAATATTTGCAAAATTTTCTGTCCCCTCTTGTCCCCCTTCATAGAGAAACCGTTTTAGAATTGGAAGTTTTGCATTTTTTTCTACAAAACTTTCGATCAGCAGCATCAACAATTATCATTATTGAGCGTGCTGTGGATTCTTTTAACCAACTCCATTAAGCAATCTTAGCAACCCTCATTTGTATACAAACGATAGAATGACATTTGTTCTACGCATCAGCTTATTGAAGAGCTAATAGTTGTGCGTATACGGTGGCGATATCCGTTAGTGGCTGATAGATTTGTGATTTTTCCATTAAGAGACACGGTCGGAAATAGCCTAGGTGAGTATTGATATAAGTAATTATAGGTTTATCATGGGAAATTTTCGAAATGACTTATTTTGAAGAAATGGACAATTGCAAATTGTTTACTATATGGAAAAATACACAAGGAAACACTGGTAAAAAATTTGAAAATGTATGTTCTGCAGTGTTCAAAGCGTATGGTGTCCAGGAAAATGATAAGTCGGAGGAAGCCAATAACATTTCATCGATTGTAAAGGACACGTGCAGCTTTTTCAAAAGAATTTATATAAAGCATAAACGAAACGGAAAACAAGTTTTCAAATATGACGAAAAATATTTCAATAAACCATTTCCACTTCCCAATCAAATTTTGGAAAACATTCCCACGACATCCAATGATCAGGATGTTGAGATAATTGCATCATCCTCAAACATGGTTCCTCGAGGTAAAAAACACTATTCTATTGTTGACAAAATGTATAAAAGGTTTTTTTTAACCATAGGTCGCCCAAAGAAGCGTTTGAATGACCTGAGCTTTGAAAGAAGACGTAAAATTTTTTGCCGTCAAGCCGCAGAAGTAAGCAATTCTGAGCTTATCCTTCTGCAGTCCGTCTGCAATGCAGCAAAGAAAAATAGAAACTCATGCCTTTATAAGATAATCAAAAAAATTATAGCTAACTTCGATAACCTTGAAAACATTCTGCAACGCATAGAAACGGACATCCCAAAACTATTTTCGCCAAGTGAAGCTTTGAGTTTGTTGTTGGACGAATCACTGACAAAAGCTTCTTACATAAGATTGAGGAATGAAACAAAAGTAAGGAATGTTCACATTTTCCCATCTTATTATCAGGTATTTAATAACGGTATTTAGTTCTTTTAATAGTTATTTTATGCTACAAAACTTAACAAAGTTAGAAAAACTGTTATAAAACGATACGTAGATGAGATAAAAAGTAAATTTCTTCAGCAAAGTTTCTTCAAATTAAATATTCTTGAATTTTGTAGGAAATTATTCTCCGCTAAACCACAACAATAAAAAGTTAGAATTTTTATTATGAGCAAAAACGGACCACCCTTGTCACCATCCAAACCAAAAGATAGATATCATTTTTTAGATCAAACCTTCCGAAGACACCGTGTGTCTAAAGTTAATGGTTTCCGAGTTATCGATTTTTGTCGCGAAATTTGTCCATTCGTACCATAGTGCACCGCTTTGATTTTTCCTTTGATTTTTTTTCCGCAGATTTGCATTTCCAAATTTAAAAGCAAGAATATATTCACTCTTCTTGATGGAGTTCAATGAGATTCTGTCAACAGTGAAAACTAGTATTCTCCATGCGTCAACAATCAGCCCATTGTTTTGGCTTTCTATGAGTGCAAGAATCTCTCCATTACTGTCTTCTGCACTTCATGGGAAAAAGCCAATCAATATTACTAATTGCGGGATTTCCTATTCACCAAACGCCGTAAGTTCTGTACCTAACCAGGGATTTTAACAGACAATGACCAAATAGCCTGACTTGATCACACAGTCGCCAAATTGTGGTTTCAGTGGCTCTTTTATTTGTCCTGCTACTTTTTCCAAAACTGCTTTTTGTGTAGCAGTCAATTGGTCAGTTTTGAGCTCTATATTTTGGTATCCTTTAGGAAGAACACCCAGCTTCAGAAACTGGAAACATCATTGTAAGATGAGTTGATCTTTCCCACAGTTCTAGCAGATCCTGAGTGCTTTAAAAGAGCTCTATCAATACGATGTTGCACTGAGCCTGTTGAAGGTGGTAAATGAGCACCCCTGTTATTACGAGCAATTTTAGCTGATGTTGGATTCCCGCTGTTATTTGATTCATTTAGGTCCGCGTTTCTTGGACGCTTAGATGGATCGGATTGCTTCAGTGGAATTTGTGCCAAGCGATAAGATTCATCTCGAATATGCCCACTTTCTAAAAGCTTTTTGAAGCGTTTTTGGCCCCGTGTTTTCCCCTTTGTTCCATTTTTCTCGTTCAATGTGGCATTTAACTGCCCATCAGTTTTATAAGGAACTATTGCTGCTGCTGGTGGTGACAATAATGTCACATTAATGCCATCTTCAAAGTCGTCATCATCATCGTAGTCATAATTTTCTACACTATCATTATCCGTGTTGAGGATGTACGAAGAGCAGGAAAGTACATCGTCTACAGATTTGCTTTCAAGCTGATGGTCTTCTGTTTCCCTTTCTCTGTTTATTTCAATCTGTGATCCACTCATGATGTCGTTGATTGATGTTATTGCAACACAAAAAGAAGTGCATTTTCTTACGAAAATTATGTCAGAATAGATACATTTATAGATATTACGTAGCCACTTTTAAGCTTTTAGTCAATAATCTCACAACAAAACACAGCAAGATCCTCCCTTAGCTCAGTTAGTAAGCTCAGCTCCCTTAGCAGCTACAAATCAACACCATGCTGGAGGTGGCTGGGTTCGATTCCCGGTCTGGTCTAGGAATTTTTCGTTCAGGAAAATTTCTCTACTCCTTTTGCATAGGGTATGATTGTACTTGCCATAAAATCATACTAATGCAAAAATGGTACCTGGCATCAAAAGCATTTAATTAATAACTGTGGAAGTGCATTTAGAACACTAAGTTGAGAGCAAGCAATACATTAATTATGAAAGCAACGAAAGCTTGAAATGCTAAAAGAAGAACATAGCGAGTTATAATACTGTGTACAATAATAATACTGTAATATGTCAGCAATTGCAGAAAATCAACAGTTTAATTGTGTAAACATAAATCTCAAACTACGTTCCTCACTGTGATCGTGAATCATTCTGTTAAGCTGCACGCAATAAGGGAGATTCCCGTTAGAGAGATTAAAAACGGGGTTACGTCAAAGAATTACAATTCTGCAATCGTTTATCGTTAGTTAAATACGCAGATTTCGCATTTGAGCGGTTCCATATCATTTCAGCAACGAGTAATTTTCATATTTTTTGATTTGCATGAAACCTTGCATACAAGTTTTTGGGGAAGAAAAACGCCGTTTTGCATACTTGGTTCGCCATTTTGAATCTAGCCTTACTTATGAGAAGGGCCTATGAAAAATGCACATGATATCTTCAAAAAATTGTATCTCGGAAACGGTTTGTCTGATTGGTTTGGTGTCTTCGACGAAGTTTTAGACAATTGTTGGTGCTATATGGAAAAAATATGCACGGTAAAAAAAAGTTTGGTTTTTGTGTTTTGAACTAAAATATAGATTTTCCCTTAAAAGTTACATGTCAATAATTTTTTAACTATCCTTATGTTATAGCTGACTGAAAATGCTATCTAATGCACAGTGGGTTGTTCTGGAGAAAAATAGGTTACAATGAAAAAAAAAAAATTTTAAAAATTACAATTTTCAAAAAAGCTATTAAGAAAAGTCAAAAAAGTTTGTCACCCTAATTTTATGAAAGTCCATTAAATTTGCAAGCAAAAAGTACTCGACAACATTTTTCTAAGATGCATCGTTTAGAAGATATTACTGATTTAATATTGATTTTTTTGATTATTTAATAAGTTTTGGCCCTTTTCGGATGTACTCCGTGTTTTTCTAGTTTTAAAAGTATTTTTTCCAGAAAGATTGAAAAAATTTGAGTTAAAATTACACTGACAGCTTAAAGATTCGAGTGAAATTCTCTGCCTTAAAAGTATTTTGAAAAACAAGTTACAAAATCCCACTATCAGGAACAATGATTTCTTCCAGTTATTTTTGGTGTATTGTGTTGAAAATGTGCATTCAACTCTTGCATATCGCCTAACAGTTGAATCCATTTAAACTGGATGTGTTTATACTGTGCATATTTTCTCTCTATTGCCGAACATCGCCACAGACATCAAACCGATGAGACAACTCGATTTCGAGATACACCTTTTTGAGAACTGCAAATGCAAGCTCCTCAATTAGCAAGATTCAAAAGAGCGAATTAAGCTTATTTTTCAGGGATGGTGATTGTGCGCAATAAAAAATAACATTATATGTTGGATATCATCAGTTTATTTTTATTCCTGTATTTTTATAAAATTATTGTTTACACAACTTTTTTAACAATATCGAATATTTTGGCACCATTGTCAGGACAGTTTGAATAAAGCTTTGCCTTTATTGTATTTTCTGATAGAAGAAGAAATGAGTGGAATTTTTGAGTTCCTTGAATTGTTTTTGCATTATTATATTGATTATTTAGCTGCAAAGACATATTTTCGTATTCTTCTGTAGTAGAATAACAAAATGACAACTTTGTAAGTTCTTTAAGACCCATAGGCTTTTCCAGAGCTTGAACCTTGAGATGAATCAAATACATTATCTCTTTCCTTTCTTGCATCTGATGCCATATTTCTACTGGTTTTAAATTCGTCTACAATTTTTTGTACTGACCATGATTTTGGTAACAATGATAATATTGATAGTTTTTCTTGCCTTGTGGCTGAATTTAAAAATTTAATTTTCATATTTTCTATGACTTCATCAAACTCGTTTGCTTTTTCTGTTTTAGCGTCTAATTTAAAAAGATTTCTTCGTACACCTTCGACGATTTTAGCGCACTTTTTTTCAGGATAGTGAACATTTTTAACCTTACCTAAATCTATAGGCGAAACACGAATAGCTGCTATTCCTCGGTTGAATATTTCGACGTCTACAGGCATCGTGAAGTCTTTATTTGATTGAATTGTGCTTAGCGTTGACGCTGATGGTATCGTGACCAAACTTTCATAGCTTTGCGAATCAGGTACATCAGGTATAGTCTGAACAGTTGGCATCCTTGAGCCGCCGGCTACGCTTTGTTCTTCGTTTTGGGTGAGGTGAGCTCTTGAATCAATATGTAGACGGCAAGACGAACAAATACGAAAATCCTTGGTGTTCAGTGTGGATACCTTGGAAAATCCAATTGATTTTAGTTTTTGGATGATACCATCCGTGAGATATCGCAGCTCTTTCGAACACTGAATGTCTTTGAATGGGCGAATACATCTTATTTTACTAATTTTGTAATCTGTAACATAGAAAATATTTTCCAATTGTTAGTTTTGTACGAAAATATCACAAAACATAATTAAAATGTGTATTTAAAACTTACCTTTGCACCAAAACGTGTAACACTTTCCTTTACAATTATTATGTTATCAAACAACACTGGATCTCGTTCAAAAACACAGGATTATGAGCTGAAATTACTATAATCACTATGCTACTAGCAACCTTTCTGCATTTACTGTTTGGTAGATACTGGATGAATTCAGAACCGAGTCAGACATTATTATACAGCTCACGGGTAGAAATCATAGAATGCTGGGTAAAGACTGTTGGAAGATAGGTAGAGTTGAACGCTCAGGTATCGTCGAACCTTCAGGTACGAGTTTGGAGAGTTGGAGCGAGGTAGATTTGCTGGCGTAGGTATATTGTTATTGAAGAAGATTGTAAATTGTATATACCTGGAATGAATAAAGAATCGAATCTTTAAGTTGTCAGTGTAATTTTAACTCAAATTTTTCCAATCTTTCCGAAAAAAATACTTTTGAAACTGGAAAATTACGGAGTACATCCGAAAAGGTCCAAAACTTATTAAGTTAGCAAAAAAATCAATATTAAATCAGTAATATCTTCTAAACGGTGCATCTTAGAAAAATGTTACCGAAGTACTTTTTGCTTGCACATTTGATGTACTTTCATAAAATTAGAGTGACAAACTTTTTTGACTTTTCTTAATAGCTTTTTTGAAAATTGTAATTTTTAAAAAAAAATTTTTTTCATTGTAACCTATTTTTCTCCAGAACAACCCACTTTGCACTAGATAGCATTTTCAGTCAGCTATATCATAAGGATAATTAAAAAATTATTGACATGTAACTTTTAAGGGAAAATCTATATTTTAGTTCAAAACACAAAAACCAAACTTTTTTTTAACCGTGCATATTTTTTCCATATAGCACCAACAATTGTCTAAAACTTCGCCGAAGACACCAAACCAATCGGACAAACTGTTTCCGAGATACAATTTTTTGAAGATATCATGTGCATTTTTCATAGGCCCTTCTCATAAGTAAGGCTAGATTCAAAATGGCGAACCAAGTATGCAAAACGGCGTTTTTCTTCCCCAAAAACTTGTATGCAAGGTTTCATGCAAATAAAAAAATACAAAAAATAAAAACTGGAAAAATTTCCCACTTGTTCGTGGAATCGCTCATTTGTATGTTAACTTATATTTACGGAACGTGTGTTATACAAATGATTTTCATGGAGTTTAAATAAAGTTTAAAAAAAAGTTATACAGCAGAATCGAGCGGATTAATCAAGTGACTACTATGAATGTTAAATTATTTGAGCTTTAATGCATTGAACGTGATATCTAAGACTTTTAATCCCTTGACCTGCTTGTTGAAGTAGCCCTTAAAGATCTGGAAAATGATGGGTACTGCAATGGTGCTTAGAAACCATTATTTTAATTGGTATTATATTCTGACATGAACAGGCATCTATAATTTAAAAAAAAAAACGCATATGTTCAACAGAAACACTATCAATTTTGAAATTTGAATAATGAACAGGAGTTTATTTAGCATTGATGCTAAAAATTTCATCAACATATAACTACCCTTCCAACTAGAATTTCTCGGTCCAAGTTTTACAATTAGTAACCAACAGCATAACCACAATTAATACATCTCAGAAAAGACTTCCATGCACTGGCACGTACTGGCTTGTATATAGATAGTTTGCCAGCATGAGAACAAAGTTTTCATGGTAATCAACAAATATAATAAGCTAATTGCTTCCATCAGAAGATAGAACCTTACTCGTTCGTCCAGCAACAAAATGTGCATCTAGCAGCAAAGTTTGATAGCCGCAGGTGGTGGTATCGATGTTATCATCCTTCAGACTGCAGCCCATTTATAATTGATGGTAGGTAAACTCAATCATGACCTTAGCTAGATGAAAGCTTCAATCTAAATAGTTTTAGGAATTGCATCGACTGAACCACAACTAGTAATGGAAACTATCGCCATGGATGGAAAGTTAATCGATGCAGGGTTGCTGGGGCTCGCTCAGCTATGTTAAATATAAAATTAAATTATGAAATGATAGGTACTCTTATTCAATGTTGTATTGATAATTTACAACATAATTTTGAAAAGTAGCTTGTAATTTAAACAGCAAGCGAACTTCTGATAAGTCGGCGATCACTCAGCGTATGCGTTTGAAAATCATAAATTTACTATGCTGGAGGGTAGATTGACAGATTATTTTATCTTACGGGAATTTTCTTAGCTCACTCAACACGGTTCATAAACCACGTAGACTCATTTTCTAAAATCTCAGATCCTCCCTCCCGCCACGTAGACTTTTCTCCATACTTTTTTTGGAATTTTGTATGAAGCGTAGACTTTGGTAATCCCCCCCTCGCCACAAAAAAGTCTACGTGGTTTATGAATAGCCCCTTATATGCCAAGCAAGGAAGATAGATGAGAAAAGTACGTGCTTTACATTACTTTATTGTAACTCATAAGTTTTGAATTAATAAATCACATGATCACAGCTAATTTAAAAAATCAATCATTTAAATCAAATATTTATGTATATTTTGCCTTCGGGAAACTTTCGTGCCCAAACTAATTTCTAATTCAATTAATTTTTATCAGTGAAAATTCACAGATTTTTATTACAACAGTAATGTCATCGATAGTCAACAATCCTCTCTACCGTCAATATCCATCTTACTTTGAATATTCCTATCAAAAATGTCTGGGAAACCCGATTGATTCAACCATCCTTTCACATATCATAGAATTTTTGTTATCGGTTTCAAAATTCAATTAATTAGTCAAAAATGTCAAACAACAACTCGTTATAATAAAACAAAACCGTACCTCTCCGTATTCATCAGATTAGTTGCCTCAAATTTGTCTGCAATATGACAGTCATAAATTGCTCTTTTCTCATGCGCTTTGGGTCAACCAATCAAGCCACCCACCCTGCAGTAAAGTGGGGCAGCAGGAAAAATCTAAATTTTCGTTGCCTTTTCGATCCGACACGATCACTGCTTCATTTCTATGGGATCGAATGTGTACTTTTTTTGCAACATACTTTTCGAGAGAGCCTTATTCCTACAAACCAAACTACAGACAGCTGCTGCCTTTGTTGGTCAGTTACCCGCACTTTGGCCATAACCGCAAACTGTGCTCATCCCCGTTCGATAGATTAAATTATTGCACAAACGTGGAAAATATGCACACCGCACTGGGCTAACAAACGGGAGCTTCTTTACCTTCTGTTGTGCTGCATAGGATCGTCGTCCTTCGGGTGTTTTCGTGCACATGTGAGTTGGTGAAAGGATGGGTAACTTCTCTTCAGTACGCCATAGGAGTGTGCATGTTGCAATTTTTTTTTTCGAGTGAATACTTGTTTTTTTTTTTCAAGTAAATAATGATTTCAGAATAACTTCCTCTTGTGCAAAGTTCCAGGACCGAGTTTTTGTTTTGCTTAGGCATATAGAAACAAGATCCTACATCATTAACTACTGCCTTTTTTGAAAAACCTAAGATGCTGAATCTCATGCGTGAGTTAAAATTACAGTGTGTCTCGCAATAGATGTCACCTTTTTTAAGTCTTGGTTTATTTCAGCTGGGTAATTTTAACAGCGGAATTGATTATCCCCGTTTTGAGTGTATTTTTTTGACAGCTTATCGCTGAAGATAAATAAGCGGTTCCGTTTGTTTATATTTATCAGCTACCATGGAAGCAAGTTTTAAAATAACATTTGCAAAAGCTTAGACCATGTCAGATATTCAAAAGCCTGAAGCAGTTCGGAGTGAGTAAGCGTTTTGTTTTTCGTACCTTGAAACGGTTCAAGGAAACTGGAAATGTCCATATGCAACACAAAGGAGGTACCAGACGAACTGCCAGAATGAAGAAAAAGATCAACTGTGTGAGGGAGCGAATAAGACGTAATCCGGCCCTATCTGGCCGTAAATTGAGCAAACAATTTCAAATGTCCCCTGATTCAATGAACAGGCTCTTCAGACATGATCAGGAATGCAAGCCGCACAAGCAACAACGGATTTACGGGTTGACGGAGCGTCAAAAGCAAGTCAGGGTCCAAAGAAGCAGAAATCGTTTGGTTCGGCAAGGTGACTGCGAGATTTTATTTTCGGATGAAAAGCTCTTCCTCCTTTAGGACAGTCATAATCAACAAAATGATCGTGTGTATGGCAAAAGTCTTGCCAATATTCCAAGAGATAAACTAGCTGTAGAACGCTATCAAAATGTATCGAAAATCATGGTATGGGGCGCCATTTCACGAAAAGGAAAACTTCCTCTTCTTTTTATAGAACCTATCGTAAAAATCAACACTGAATATTACATCGAGCAGGTTTTGAAGAACCATCTGCTTCCTCATGCTTCAACGCTGTATGGGAATACACCATATTGTTGCCAACAGGACTCAGCTCCAGCTCACAAGGCAAAGAAGAGCGTGGTGCGCGGAAAATTTGCCCGATTTCATCACAAGCGAAGAATGACCTGCATCTTCACTGGATCTCAACCCACACTTTGTTTGGGGTTATATGCTTCAACACATAGGCTCTACGAAAGGGCTTACTTTAGATCGATTCAAGAAACATTTGGTTGATAATTGGGACCAAATTCCTCAGGAAACCGTGCGTGCCAGCTGCGATGGGTTTACAAAGCGTTTGCGCAAAGTTATCAAGGAAATGGGCGAGAGAATCAAATTGAATTAATATGGTTTATTTCTATAACTTGTATCTTTCAAATGAAAAATAAATGCTATGATTTGGTTGATTTGTTTTGCTGTAATCCCAATTTGTTTTAGTGACACCTATTGAGAGACACCCTGTACAGTTGCAAAATTCACATATGAAATAGTTAATAAAATCAAAACTTTGTCTTTGGGTGTTATTTATTGTTCTTAAATTCGGTAATCCGATTTACCGGATTTCGGTGAAATTTTACAGTATTCCGGTAAAAAAATTACTGGAACTTGTCAAATTTTACCGAAATCCGTTAAATTGGATTACCGAACGTTCAGCAGTTGAAAGTTCGGTAAAAATAACCGACTACTGAAAATTTTCTAAGTGTGTAGGGTACGGGACGAGTTTTAAGGGAGCGTCCATTAATTATGTCACGCAAAAAGTGATTTTTTATAACCAACCCCCCCCCCCCCTGTCACGTTTTCTGTATGGACCTTCAAAGTTTGTTGTCACGTTTTACCAACCCCTCCTCCCCCTTACTACGTGACATAATTAATGGACCTTTCCTAAGCAGCTCATGCATCACCTGAGAAATTTGATTAAGCTGTATGTGAACTATAAAGAGAACTGCAAATATTCGGACGGTAATCCCTCGCTTATTTTTTATCTATCAGAACTTGCTTTCAAAAACGAGCATTAGACTCTGAAAATTTCATAGCGATGGAATAAAGTTCCCAATTGCAGAGACTTAAAAACATGCGGATTTCTTTCCGATCATGAAATTATTTTATATGAGTGCGATTCCGTACATGTGTGAGAAGGCAAAATGAAATATGCCAGTTCACAATTTGCTGCTAACCTCAATTTTCTCAACCCGCTCCTTCGTTTTACCCATCCGCACTAGAAAACAATCAACTGAAACATGGCAATTGCTATGATCACAAACTCGACTACTAGCAGGTTATGAGACAGACGTGTACACGGCCAAACTTTTTGTCTGCCATTGATCTTTAGATTGGCAATGTGTATTGCTTATTTCATTTACTCTCACGGTAATGTTAGGCAAAGCAACTGTGACGACAAACATGATGATTAGTTTAAAAACGAGGAAATGTAGGAGACAGCAGGCTTTCCGTTACAGTACCGGTGAGCTATAGGCATGGTCTACAAAGAAGAGAGGAAAAATGAGCACACACAAACGAAACTGTGTCGCTCAACAGCGAAGCATTATTTCGACAAAGAATTTTCGTTAGGGCCTAACTGACAAACGTAAACAATGGCTTTTCCTCGAATTTGTCGTCGTTGAAAACTCGCCAAATCAATCCACCGCGGTCATTTCAAAGAGGAAGAGTTCACCTATCCGATAGAATTGGAGGCTTATATTGGTAGCGTGCTACGAGAAATTTACGGAAGAAGCCATTGTTTACGTTTGTCAGTTAGGCCCCAATGAAAAATCTTTGTCGATTTATCGTTGATAACTGTTGTACCGCTTTGACTCATATTTTTTCATTGTATATGATAGTGCCAGAAGATGGATACTATTATCATAAGTATAGATCAACTTCAAAAGATTGGAAAAACATGAAATGAATAGTCTTCTTCCTCGTCTTTTATTTGCAAGAGGGACTTTAACCCTTCGGGTCATTCGTCGAAATAAATCTGGATCATCAATATAAAAGGGCCAATCAACATTTGTAAACAAACATTTCTGCTCCCCCCCCACACCCCAACCCACACACCCCCCCCGCGGAACCCCTCACCACTACCTAATTGTTCTGTGTTCCCTCCGCCCCCCCACAAACAAGCCCAGAAGTGCCTATTTACAAATTTTGACAGGCCCTTTTCCTTTTTTAACCCAGAAAAATAAAACAAACCCCCAAAATAAAAAAAAAAATTAAAAAAAATGTCCAAAATCCCAACCCCCCACAAACCCCTAAACAAGAGAGAGCAGAAAAAAACACTCTCCCCCCCACACACGCACAAAAAAAAAAAACCCCAAAAGCAAAAACAGCGAACTTCTCCAGCAGGTTAGACAACTGATGGTGTTCTAGATGATGTATTTAAATATTCAAAATGACAGTTATTAATTAATTTATTATTTATTTATTCGTCAACAGATAAAAATGTTTATCCCAATGACAACTAGATAACACTAAATTACATACAATAACTAACACATACATCTTCGGAAACAACGCTTATTAACATCACGGGATACATTAAAATTAAATACGTTATAATAGCTGTTGAAAACGCGACACATGCTTAGCACAGGTTCGTGTTTGCCGTAGTTGGTCCTTGAGTGCCGGTTTATAAAGAAAGATTGTAAACGTAGGTTTCGTCGTCGAGTTTTGATGTTCAAGAGAGCAAGTAAAGTGGAACAGTCGATGTTTCCCTGAAGGAGGTACCCAACACAACTACACCCCCCACACCCCCCCCCCCCCACACTTCCCAGCGCACGAGCCTTCACCCACCCTCCCAACACAGCCAACCACCCAGGTTCCTCCCACCCAGAAAACCGCCAAAAAACAAACCACACCCCCCCCGCGCAACGGCCCCCCTCCTGGCCTCTTTTTTGGTAGAAAGGGGACCAAGCGACAGCACAGTACTCCAAAAAAGGACGAACAAAAGAGCAGTATAGTGTCTTCAGACAATAAACGTCTTTGAAGTTTTTTTGCGAAGCGGAAGATGAATCCTAACTGCGATGAGGCTTTAGAAACAATATAGGCAATATATGACAGTTTGTAGTTGAGCATTACTCCCAGATCCTTGACTGTTGTTTCACGTTTCAAGCGTGTTCCTCGAAGGATGTAGTCGTGGAGATACATCGCATGTTTTCGGCCAAAGGAGATAGCCGAGCATTTGGATACATTTCGAAATCAATCATGATCTATGCATCGAATCAATAGCCCGATAGATATAGCTTACGTTCGTATCATGAAATGTGAACTGATTTGGAAAATGTAGGAGTCATATTTCCAAACAACCTATTTCCTAACAACTGATGAAAACAGTCACCCCTGATTAAGTAGACTTAGCGTGACGAATACGCAAAATGTCTGTGTGCGTATGCGTGTATTTTTATTTCTCGAACAAGGTGAAGTGAAATCCGTTTGTACTGAAGATTGTAGTAAGCACTGAATATTGGTCCGACGTATTATTCATTTCGCTGTCATTTTGTCCTTTAATTTCGCTAATTTTAAGCAAAGTTTCTAAGTGTCTCGTGGCCTCTGATAGCTCAGTTAAAGTGTTTTGTTCATAGTCAAAAACGATTTCATTGATTGGAAGTGAAAAGGAAGTGGCCATACTTTATGAAGAGCTGTATCTTGAATTCAGCCGCGTTCTCCTGAGAACGTGCGGTTAGGGTTAGGAAAAATTATCCGTGTTCATTTTTTTAGTCATAACTTTATTAATCGTACAGTCTTAGATTTTTTTTACAGAAATCTGCAAAATTTTACCGAGTTCTCAACAGATGAACGTTCGGTAATCTGATTTAACGGATTTTGGTGAAATTTTACAGTTATCTGTAAAAATTTCTCCGGATTTCGGTAAAATTTTACTACAAATCACCGTAGGGCTGCAAAATGGTGAGTCGACAACTGGGATGAGGTGCGTCACCGCAACATAGCTCTGGTCCTCCGTCCACCTCATGCTTCCACGGGTCAAGAGAGACAAAGACCGCCAGCTGGGTTGGTACTTAGCTGGTAGTGCAGCCTGGGTACTGTTGTCCTTCTGACTTCAGCTAGATTGAGGAGCGTGCGGCTCAAACAGTGTCTGTCCTGGCATCCAGTGGTTGAGTAAGAAACGCTGTATCGCGTTAACTATACATTAGGTGGCAACCCCACCAACGAGATGTAGGCAGCGTGACCCCGGTAAAGTAGTATGCTGAAATCTTACCCTACCACGGAAAATGGAAGTATGCTTTACACGGTATATAATTTCAGATCATCCATGGAATTCCCAAGTGTTGTGTAATAGTTTTGTTTTTTTTTTCCTCGTAGCTATGATAATGCAAGTCCGTCTACAATTGCAGCAGGACCACAATCTGCAGACATGCAGACATAGCAAATATAATTGTTATTATTATTTTATAATTTAACATCCCTTCACAATATTTTCTTTGCTATTTTCAGCTTCGCATTCATGCATCATACATCATTATGCTATACAGGATCGTGTGCCTCGAGGTCACATTGATAATTTTGCTATTCACATAAGGTTCGTTGTTGCAGAGCGATGTGGGATCATCTTTGCCTCAGATCCATCCTAATGACATGGAAGGACATTACGGAAAATAAAGGCAAGATACATTTTTTTATCTCTTTTTGTTGTTATGATATGATAGTATACTATTGCATATAAATTGGTTTCAGGTTATCAAAGTTTGGGATGTACTGTGTTTAGCATGATGTATTTCAGGTCTTCCAGGTCATCAGGTATTGAAAAATAATTTTAAATGTAAAATCATTTTTTTTCTCATGGCTGTCATACATTGTCTAAATTTTCTGTTTCATAATGGATGCGCAAGTTTGTCTACAATTGCAACAAAATAGCAGCACACATGTTATTTTCATTTTATATTATAATATCCTTTCCCTATATATATATTGTCTTATATCATATTGTTTATTCATTACCATTACCATTCATTCATTTATCATCATCATTGCCATTTTTATCATTACTATTTGATGTAGAAGGAGATGTCTCGCTCATCGCCATGAGGCACCAAGAGTGGACAGCAATGTTTTTTGCTAGAATGAAAGATATGAAGAGAAAGGTGAAAGTTCCGTCAGTGTACGGTAGGCTAGAAATAGAACAGAGGTATTGAAAATTGAGTGAAAGGGCATGGTAAAGTAGTATTCGAACCACAGGCGCTTCATTTGCCTAACATCCCACTATGGGGTAGCTCGAGGAGCAGATCACCCTGCCACCTCGACGAGGCAAAAGAAACGCGGCAGAACGCACTCTAATACTACCGATAGCTTGCGATAGTTTTCTAGCGGTAGATTGCACACACTCTGTTTTGATGCATACATGGGCGAGAGGAGACTGTCTCCCATTGGGTTTGTTTTTGATACACAACGTCTGATAAACACTCACATTTTTTTATTTTCTCGTCATCTCTGACTTAGAGATTACTATTTGTGTTATCATCATTTATATATTAGCATCAAAATAAATTTATAAATTTTATCTTATAGGTTATAAAACTTTGAACTATTATGTCTTATATGTCCATATATCATTTTGATCCGTTCTTCTCCTCTTATGATTTAGAAGTATCTAGTGCCTTGTATACAAGAAGCTGCAACGGAATCTGTGGAAGGTTTTGCACTTATTACTGAATGTATTTTTCATTTCTGGTTTGCAAATGGACATTTTACCAAATCTGAGCTGATTAGATGGATGCAGCGAGGTGTGTCATTTGGCTAGTGTCTGATTTAACAGTTCAATCTTTGTCATTACTTTACAATTACTCACAATATCATTATATTTGATTATATTATTCTATTGATTTTACTTGCTATATGATTTAAACATTACTTTTTTTTTATGTCCATTTGTCGTTAACTTGATTTAAATTAAATCTTCTCTGTTTTCCTAGCTCAGGAGCAATAACTATTAGGCCAGCAAAAATAGAAGTGGATTGCTGTTATAAAATCACCATCAAGCAACAAATAGTGACCATGGCAACAGTAAATTAAAATGTATAAATGTTAGTTTGGTAAAATTTCAATAGATTTAACATTCTTTTTTAGGATACTTCAAATCAATGTTTTGATGAATTGCTGCTATCGCTGATAACAAACGAAAACGGGCTTAAGCGTGGAACCACAAAACTTTACACTTTAACACTTTATAACATTTCTTGCATCTTAGGATCAACCGAATGAAGATCATATATAATAGATACGAATGCTTGTAGTATTTTTCATTCACATAAATATATACATTATTGTGTGTGTGTCTTTACAATCAATCTCCTACTGACCGGCAGTGCTTTTATGGAAGAAACTTGTCTGCATTTCTTCAGTAATTTATATGTGATCACTATGTGCAAACCTTTTTAGCCCTGGAGATTGAAGGTGACAGCTCTATTGAAAATCCAACGACTCATTTCAAGAATGCCTGTTCATACACGTACATTCTGAGGTCATCTTCATATACAATAAGCCCCGCATGAAAATCTTCACACATCAAATGGATATATTTGATCCTGGCGTGTATATAGTTTAGGTATATTATTGATAATATAAAACGACCTCACCAATGTTCCTTATCTGATGCTGGAAAGTTCGTCCGGATGCGGGAGCTGGTCACTAAAAACACAAAAAATGGGAACAAAAAAAAAAATCCATCTCAAGAAACATGACCATAACACACTATGAGAGGGATTTCATTCACAACGTCCTACGCAAGAACTCTCGGGAAAACTATAATTCCACCATTTATTTTAGTTGAATGAAGGAATATTTTTTAATTTTATTCCCGCAAAAACGACGCAGCAAAAGCAAAAAACCTCCACGTCAATATATACATTATTATATTAATATTTTATGGGAATGGGAGGAACCATCAGGGCACCCAATTGAAGCACTCTGGATGGGGAGAGTGGGACTGCCAACTCCCCATTGCTAACAGTTTGTGAATAGAGGGCGGGCTCTTCTCCCCGCCCATTGGGGCATCCTCATGTTATATATCTTGCTCTTTTGACTAATTGTTCAATCTTGTTGAAAGGAGATCCATATATCCTTGTATAAGTGATTTTGCATATCGATCCACCCAACCCTTTTTGGCCCTTCATACAATGGCATGATAAGGATAATCAGTAGTTATTAAAGCTTGATCAAGTCTAACAAAGAGAAGAGCTCATTGCTGTCGGACTTAGTTTCCGTGCTACAATGGGTGGTAGTACATATCATACATCATGCATACATCATATATTAATTATAATCACTGTAGTACCTATGAGATTCACTACAAATGATTATGGCGATGCAAGGAGATGAAGCAGAGTATCGACATTTTAGAAGATACTATTCTTAATTCGGTTTATAAATTCAGATCATTCATGGAATTCGCAAGTATTTTAAAATATTTTTTTTTCCTCGTGACTTTGATACATTGTCTAAACATTTAAGTTCATAATAAATACGCAAATCCGTCTTCATTTGCAGCAGCACCACCAGACATGTAATTGCAAATAGAATTGTTTTTATCATTTCATATTACAACATCACTTCACTTTATTTTCTATGCTATTTTAAATGACATTATAACAGTTTATAATCATTCATTTCCTATTCAACAAACATAAAAAATCATTCTCGGGTCCAGTCAAACGTAAATTAACAAAAAAATGTTTCTTTTTTTGTAGTTTTATTAATTTTCAGTTCTGGCATTATTGATACTTAAAGAAATTTATTTCGCCTTATCGATACCTGTTTTAAGCTTTTCCAAGACTTTTATTCCAAAGATGTTAATACATATCTAATTTTATTTTCAGTATCAAACCAATGGATATCAAATATCTGACATATTAGCTAAAACTTATTATGTTCTCTAAATATTATTGTGAAAACAAATTCTAATCTTACTAGATCTTAATCCTATAGAAGCTGCAACAACTGAAGTCTTTCGATGAGTAGACAGTTACGGATATATATTCCATTATCGTTAAAAAAAAATTATAGTATAACGTCATTTTATTATTTAATGTTAGGAGATTAAATGATGTGATATTATTGTTTTTATTTTCACTTCATTAAAATCTCTATAGTACCTATGAAACCTTTATAAATGATTGTGATGCAACGAAACGGAAAAGCACATAGGAGTTTCAGGTTTACTCTGTTTTATGTGCTATATAATTTCAGATGAATGTGCCAAGTGTTGCAAAATAATTTTAAATCATTTTTTTCTCCTCGTAGCAACATTGTCTTAGCTTCCAGGTTCACAACACGTAAGTCCTTTAACAATTATCTCAGAACTTCAATCTACAGACATGTAATTACAAATGGAATAGTTATTTTCATTCATATATTCATTCACTCTAAAATTTATCATTATAATATTCATTCACTATATTGTACATACTACTATATGACATTAAATATATATTGGGGAGGAAAGGAGCATCAGGGTATCACTCAGACTGGAATTGAACAACGGAGTGGTATGACAACCAGCGTCTAGGAGGAAACAAACAGTATCATTTTCTTTATCCTACCGATTCGATTGTGATGCTGTGGATTCTACTCCAACAGTTCCACTGAGAGTTACGCGCCCTTTTTAACAAACCATCCTGTAGAAAGCTAAATAAGTAATGCAATTTGTTTTTATATTTATTTCTCTTAGTCAACCAGGTTACTTAGAACGAATCACACATTGGTGAAGGAAATTGGGTTATTCGATTTGTTGGATCGTATCATTGGAAGAAGATTCTTATGTTCCCGCGGGTTTCGCGCGGGTTTCTGCTGACGAGTCCGCCCTACCGTTTTGGCCCTTCATACAGCGTTACTGTGAATACAAACCGGTAATTCAATTTGATCATGCTACTAAGTGGAGCTGCATACATGACAAGGTCTTAAAGGGTGATACGGTCAAAATTTGGTCAAGGGAAAACGCGTGTAAATCGGTGAAATCGTTTATTTAAAAAATCAAATTAAATTTCTTTTTCAAGTTCAATTAGTATAAAATTCAGGAAAAATATTCAGTTAGGCTTCCGCTTTTCCAAATCCGAATTGCCGGGCCTTACGCTTGACCCCTGCCATCAGATTTTGTACAGCCACCTTGTCCACCTTCTTCGCCGCAGAAAGCCAGTTTGCCTTGAACTGCTGCTCGTCCTTAGCAGTTTTTTTTGGTCTTCTTTAGGTTCCGCTTGACAATAGCCCAGTATTTCTCAATTGGGCGTAGCTCTGGCGTGTTGGGAGGGTTCTTGTCCTTGGGAACCACCTGCACGTTGTTGGTGGCGTACCACTCCATGGCCTTTTTACCGTAATGGCAAGATGCCAAATCCGGCCAAAACAGTACGGAACAACCGTTTTTCTTCAGGAAAGGCAGCAGACGTTTATTCAAACACTCTTTCACGTAAATTTCTTGGTTGACAGTCCCGGAAGCTATGAAAATGCTGCTTTTCAAGCCACAGGTACAGATGGCTTGCCAAACCAGATATTTCTTTGCGAACTTTGACAGTTTCGTGTGCTTGAAAATATCTGCTACCTTTCCCCTTCCTTTTGCCGTATAAAACTCCTGTCCCGGAAGCTGCTTGTAGTCGGCTTTGACGTAGGTTTCGTCGTCCATTACCACGCAGTCAAACTTCGTCAGCATCGTCGTGTACAGCCTCCGGGATCGCGCTTTGGCCGTCGTATTTTGTTTATCATCGCGATTTGGAGTCACTACCTTCTTGTAAGTCGATAGTCCGGCTCGTTTTTTGGCTCGATGCACGGTTGTAGACGATACACCCAGCTTATTTGCGGCATCTCGGAGAGATAGGTTAGGGTTTCGCTTGAAACTACCGGCAACTCTCTTTGTCGTCTCAGCGGCTTCCGGTCTTCGATTTCCCCCCGATCCAGACTTCCTGGCTGTCGACAAACGTTCCCCAAACACTTTAATTACATTTGTAACGGTTGATTTGGCAACTTTTAGCGATTTTGCCAACTTTGCGTGCGAGTAGCTCGGATTTTCGCGATGCGCGAGCAAAATTTTGATACGCTGCTCTTCTTGCTTGGACGGCATTTTGACAACTGAAGAGTGAATTCCAAAATCAAAATAGGAGCAACATTCTACACACACACACACCTTCAAAATGAGGGGTGTTCAGGTTTTTTAAATGCAAAATTGAAAGAAATACGTCAAGTTGATATTGACCAAATTTTGACCGTATCGCCCTTTAGAAGGGATGGTGGCTACCTTACACAGAACATACATACAATACTTTGTGTATATAGGTTGCCAAATCAACGTTCAAATGTGCCGGAACCAAATGGACAGCTTGTGATGATCACTTGATGATGCGATGAGTGGATTATTGCCCTGATATTCCAAAATGTAGCGCGTAATCGCGATGGAATTGAGTAAACGAATGGAAATTAATCGGGAATGATCTCTCATATGCATCCGTCGAACCATTCTAAACGGCCGTTGTGAGAATATTACCATAAAGATCTCACCAATTACTAATGCTTTTTCTAATTTCTCCTGTTCTCTTCCTTATTCCATGACCGCAAGCAATACCATATGACTCACCCTGAAGACAACCTGGATCCTATATCAAATTGAAACAGTAAGTAAAGAACGGTATGTAACCCTAACCAATTTTACTTTCAGCCAAATGTTCTAACACAAGGTAAGCAATCAAATGAGCTCAACAAAATATGCTAAATATTAAATAACAAATAACGTAAAACGATTTGAATAGGTAGCGCAGACTGCCTCCTCCCTATTTCGCGGAACGAGGGTGGACTTCGACCCCATCTATTGGGTTTATTCTGTCAATCGAGGGCTCGATTCTAGTGCTGTCGCGTAAGTGTCTCTGCTTACAAGCCCGCCCATCATCACCATCGTCAATTGGTCTTAATCACGTGGAATCCATCATATGGTCCTTAAAATCATATGAAAACCCTCTAAGAAAACCAATAGTAGGCATGTTGACTGTCCCGTGCCAAACAAACCCATCCAAACAAAAACGTCTAGTATAAATTCTAGAACTAATGTCTAGTATAAACACTCGACACTGAAGAAGCCTTTAAGTTGCTGACGAAATAGGCCTGTCTGTCAAAAGATAACCTTTTTTTAGTAAAATTTAAAAGAATTTCATCGCGTTTACTAGTGATAGATTGAAAATGTGTATCAGTTATTTATTTTTTGTTTTGTTTTTTAAAAAGTGATCAAGTGAAGTGTTAATTAAAATTTCGCTACTTTGCCAATAACAATCGTTCTACTTATACGCTCGTGAAAGTGTTTTTTAGAAGTGTGTTTTTTTTTAAAGTTAAGAGTCAATTTTCTGTCAATTATCTCGCACGAGTGTTCGCCATGGCAATGAAAACAACAACAAAAATCCTCCAAGCAAGTGTATTAAGAGATGAAAACTAAATTTGATATCAAATATGGCTACTGCAAAGTTAAATCAAATTGACATCAACGTGAGTTAACATCATAGGTGGTCGCCAAAATAACGTAGAACCATAGTTCAATTAAATGTTTTTATTGGTCACTTGTCTCGAGGCAAATTTCTACGTATGACGAACATGAGACCTCTTATTAATAACCTTGACAATAACTGCGCAGGAATAAACTGAGATTTTAACTATTCAATCATAGCGGTAGAGCCTAACATGAATTAGCGGGAAACAGTCATAGGATAATGCTATTTTTTGAAATCCAGACAAGGAATTGGGAAAAATGATAATACTAAAGGTGGTAAAGCATATGAACATAATTTATGATTTGTATAGAACATTATTTGTATTGAATCCAATAACAGATAGCACACAAATTTATTGACAGATAAAAATGAAATGAATGATACGTTATTCAAAGGACTAACACATTCTAAATAACACTGAAAACTTTATTTTTACAATTTTGCCTGCTTTTATGGTCATTCAATTGATAAATAACTCACTCAATCTGATTATTTTAAAATACATAAAAACTTGTGACTTTTTCCTTCTTACTTTTGTATAAATTATCCGATCGCTACTCGAAAAAAGCCATCCTTGAATGAAACGGATGAAATTATAAAGTTTTTCCTGCAAACAAACTCAACCATCCCTAGCTGTCACATTCGCTTTTTACCAGCCACTTGAAAAGCAGGGAAGAGAAAAAAGATAAGCTTAACGACGCTTAAATAAATTGGTTTCGAGCGTCCATCCTACAACTCCGAGCGACGCTACCGCTGTCGATGCAACATGTCGCTCTTCCAACCGGCATCCACCTACCACATACCACATGTACTGCAGACATAGTTCACCACTCTACGCGGTCGATCGTTGAAAACCAGCGAAAGTCGCAGCCGAATTATGGTTCACTTTTCGATTGGTGGACAGCAGCGTGGCGCCCAAACCGAGAAACCAACCGACGATAGATGAATTCCACACGTGGTATACATAGCACATACAGTGACCGACATTAAAAAAAAATACAACCTCGGTGCCGTTTTCCACAACAAATGGAACTTTTTGACCCAGTCGCACTCGTTCCCTCTCTGAGTTGTCAAAAAGGTCATGTTCCCAACATGACCTGTTTCTATGAAAACCGTCTTAATGCTTTCCGTTGATGCGGATCACTGTCGATTCCGTGCACGAGTACAAATTTAACGATGTGCTGGCCATTGTGTTATCACCCTGCGCGACCATCACCACCGGGCTCCGTTTCCCCAGGCCCAGCCCATACTCGAGGGAAGTTATCGTCAAGGAGTAAGAATGACTTGTGTCCTGCCCTGCCTGATGGTTACTATTTCGCCGGCCATCCATCGTCGTCACTCTACGGTAAAGGTTTCGGCAACAAGAAGGGAGTTGAACCATGGCAAACAGTTGACCTTCTGCAGCCTCGTGTATGTGGAGTATGGACAGACGTTGTTTCCATGTGACGACAACTATCGTCACCGTCATTGACGGTGTTATCGTCATCAGAGAATCTCCAAATGTTAGCAATAGAAATTTAATCTTCGAACCACTACTGATGGGGGGCACTTGTCAGAGAAGCAATGAAAGAAATGGAGGCAATTAATTCCGTAAGAATGATGTGATCTGGCAACATCCACGGATGACGTTGTGCAATATAACTTGAATTATCAGACGTGGTATGAAGCTTCAGTATGGGCAGAGCAGAACTTTAAAACTAATGCCATTTAATGTTTTCCACTGAACGGAACGTTTAGTGGTTTTGACGAAAACTGAGGTTTTGAATAATATCGTTGCAAAAAACTGTTTGAGTCCAGTTTTTCGTTTTAGCATCGTTTTAAAATGTTGAAAATATCTGCTAGAATATCTAGAATGAATGTCTTGCACTTGTGTTAAACAACACGAACGTTATCCGTGCTCTGATAGTAGTAATGTGATAAATTGATAATGATATTACTATGTTTGAAACCTCCAAAATTATCAGAAATGATTAAAAAAATGCAAATTGAGCTACAAAGTCCCTATTACTTAAGTATACTAAATAAGAATGAGTAAAAATTGTAGCCATACTTTCCGGAAGAATACCAATTCAGTTAACAGCTTATCTGTATGCGACAAGTTATTATTAAGAAGTTTTACAATCTGCGAAAAAGTTGAGAAAACTTCTTTGGGCTTTTGTGTATTTTCTATATAGGGGAATGTGCTCTAATGTGGGTCTATGGACCTAAGATTCGGCCTATGCTAAAAATTCGAGGTAAATATGTTTTCACCTTTTTTATCCTTAAAATCATAAATATACAGTAATATTGCCTCGTTGACATATCAATATGGGAAAAAATTAAGGACAGGCAAATTTTATCGATAGGCCGAATTCTAGATCCATAAACCTTCATTAGAGCACTTTCCCCTAAGCTGAAGAATTTTAGAACTACTGAAGTTTCAAATTAAGGACACAGCGATTGCTCGTTCCATGTCTCTTAACAATTACTAGAACCTGACGAGAAGATCTTTCAGTTTAATGGGTCTTAGGGTACGTATGTATGATGCATGATATGTACTACTCATTTTAGCACGGATACCAACTATGACAGCAACGGGCTCTGCTCTCAGTTTGACTTGATCAGCCTTTAATTACCACTTATTATCTTCATCGTGACATTGCACGGTGATCCAGAATGCGAATAAAGATACATTATCAGTCTAAGTATTAAGTTTTGGGGCAAAATGTCTTCTACAAAGTTGTTTCTAATAATGAGGCCCTTCTTTTGATGTCAATGAAAACTAGGAAGCTCCTTGCTCTCAGAGAAATCGAAAATCTAACTTTTTTATTTGCAGAAATAAAGACATGTATTCTTGAAATAAGTTGAATTCTAGATCCATAGACCCATTGTTGATTCTAGATCCATAGAGCTACATTAGAGCACTTTCTCCTACGAGACATATTTTCTATGTACAACATTCATGTTTACGATGTTAATTTTCGAAAATAAATGTTCAGTATAGCCGTATGTTATTGCACTCAAAACGTAAATTCGCTTACGCTTGTTTTGTAAACATAGTTTTCACAGTCACAGTCATTAAACACATTGCTCATATATTGAAAGCAACATTCGTACTGCTCGTCATCAGCAAAATGCTTTCATTACATCTTATTCGTACAATGTCCGAAATGAATTTTGTGTGGACCAGCCAATCGATGCTACTTTTCTTTCGTACCGAATATGTCGGCGTTGTTGTTGTAGTAGCAAAAATCATTTGCTCCCTAGAAATTAAATTAAAGGCGTCTCATACTTCGTGTCCAAAATTTTGACTTTCTTCTTCATTTATCTCTCCACTTCTCACAGGTCACCATAGCCAGTAGCAGATCTTCCCAATTGGATAGAATCAATTCCCAAATCAGAAACAGTAAAAGAAGTAACGATGAAATCTCTCCCTCCTCACGGTCGCACCTTCTTTTTCGAGATTCAATTTATGTCGATAAAGCAGAACTTTCAAACATGCATGCAACGGTTAGCACCAGCGTACCATTTTTTTCTATTTTCAACAAAATTGTCGTAGTTCTTTGTATTGTTTTTATACAATGCACGAATTTTATTTTTTAATATACAAATGCTTTGTTCTTTTGACAGTGCGTGTACGGAGTCAGCTTTATAAATGTTACAAATCAATTTCGTTGCAGAAAACAACAAATGCCTTGGTGAACTGAACAAACGATTTCGTAGTATAAATTAAATTATATTTCCAGTGTAGGCAATGCAAGTTTTAAATTACGTAAAGTTGACTTACCGGTATCATTTTCATGATATTACTTCGGTCCATGTAGTAATTTTGCAACTACTATATATTTAACATTCTTTGCAACACGATACAAAACATTGAATGTTTAAAAAAAAAATCTTCCAATTGAACAACCTTAAATCCAATTGAACCTTAAAATCATACAAAATAGAAACGAAAAATGCGCTGGAGGTGCAGCCTTTTTGCAACTTGACATTTATCAAGTTGCAAAAAGGCTGCACCTCCAGTGCATTTTTCGTTGCTATTTTGTATGATTTAAAGGTACACATAAAAAAAACCCAAAATTTTATTCCCATGAGATTTTTATGCTCTAATGAGACAAGCTGTGCTGTTTAGGTATATTCAATGGTTTCAAACTGAAAAGGGAAAATATGTGTATACAGTTTGGGTAAAGGTAAATATTGAAAGAGATCATTTCAATTGGCATAAATAAATTTTCGATAAAACATATTTTTAAATTTTCTTTCGTTATATTTAAAACATATCAGCTATTTGAGTAGTTGGGCTTTTTTGGGATGATTCCCAATGTTACGAATGAAACACAAATATCTGCATAACTCGAGAACTAATCAATCCAATGGAACCAAATTTTACATGAAGGGGGTTTAAAGAAAATATTTTTTTCTATGGTAGTTTGAGACCCCTCCCCTATCAGGAAAGGATGCCTTTTATACAAATGAAACAGATTTTTTTTGCATAACTCGAGAGCTAATCAAGCAAATGGAACCAAATTTGGTATGATGAGGTTTTTGAAGGCAATAAATGTTTCTATGGTGGTTTTAAATCCCTCCTCTCTTTGGAAGGGGGGCTCTCATAAAAATGAAACACAAATTTCTGCATATATCGAGAACTAATCAAGCAAATGGAACCAAATTTTGCATGTGGGGGTTTTTGAGGCAGGATTTTTTTTCTGTCATGGTTCGAGACCCATAAACAGAAATTTCAACCAACTATGAGAATTATCGAGGCAACTAAAACACATAATGTGTATTTCTCGGGTAAACAGCATGTTCTCATAGAAGTTTGAACCCCTTGTTAGTCAAGAATGGGGGATGCTAAAAGTAACTCTCAGTGCTACATTATGCACAAGAAGTTAATCTAAGGTTATGCAAGCGAAAATTACGTTCAAACTTACAGGATACGGTGTAGTTTAAAGATAATTGTTATGTCTATAAAATGCTTCTATAAAAAAGAAAAATCAGGGTTGAAACTAACGATTCGAGCATTAAATTAAAAACACACACCTACGTTTTATTTTGCAGAAATTACACACATTAACTAACGAACCTTTTAACAAAACTCATTCCACACGTATAACGTTTTTATCAAGTTAAACATCGATTTTCAGGCAATTGATTTTCCAGTTTTCATCTGCAACGATATCAAATAAATTTTAATAGAGCTATCACATTATCAATGTAACCCGAAATTGACAAAGGTACTCGGGGTTTTTATTGCTTTGAGAAAAGGGTTTCTAGGAGAAAGTTATCAAAATAGGCTTTATATCTCAATCTGAGTTGAATATTTGATTTTCAAGTAGTGTTCAGCAAAGTTGGTTGCTACACATTTTTCAAATCTGTTGCCTTTTACAATTATCTAAGTTAAAATTGCAAACACAAGTTGTTTGATGTCGCTTAAATAATGAACCATTACATAACATATTTGATCGAAAGATCCCATATTTCACACCCAGCAAGTTTGCTCAAGACTACATCAGCTATAAATCCACCATCGAAGGTACTATGAATTGAGAGTGTGAAAATCGAGCTTTAACCACTGCAAATCGTGTATGAAAATTCAAATCTATCTGAGATCTCATCGTTAACATTTCAACTAAACTTTTAAAATGATACTTCAGTTCAAGAGATACAACTCGCTATTATGAAATGCAAAGTCTATGAATGTTCACTTCCTTTGTTTTGAAAACCAAAAGATGCGCTCCTACCGAGTCCCATTTGGCCATTCCATTAATAAACCAAACTGGATTCACATGCCATTTAAATGAGCTTTCTGCCAAACAAAATTCATAAGCCAATCTTGGGAGTAAGAACTTTTAACAAAATCCTAGCAATTCTGACTTTTCAATAAAATAGCCTTAAATATCCCCTTGTTGAATTGCAAGCCAAACCAAGCATGAGCAATGGAATTATTTGCAATCAATCATACAACAGGCCTGCTGTAAAGACTTCTATGTACATAAAATATCCCACAAACTTTGCCAAATCTAGGATTCATATACAGCAATTCCATATTTATGGTTTCTCAGAATTTCATAATAATTGTTAGTTTTGTTTCTAACCAAAAACATTTAGACTCGTAGTTTTTTTATTTTGTTTTGCTCGAAAAAATAAATTTATTCAAAAGTGCATTTTTTGAAAGATTTATATATTTTGAATAACACAGCCGATTTTAACAATTACATACGCAAATGAAAGTTTTTGGAATATTCTATTTAAAAAAAAAATGAAAAATACACCTAAATTGCGATACTAATTATGAAACATAACATTATATACCCAGTTGTCATTTTGGAAGGTACAGAAGGAGTGGGCGTTGGCCAAAATACATGTTCCATAAAAATTAAAAAAATGTACGGACAAAAAAACATAAAGGGCGATGGGGTATGGCCCATTTCTTAGCTCAAAAAAGCTAACTGAACTAAAAAAAATCACTTTTAATATATGTGTTCGCATGATTAGCAAGTTACTTGTAATAATGGAAACGCGTTGTAGGATAGTCAGCAAAAACTACAAACATAGAATTTTTGAAAAAATGTTGCTTGAAAACTTAACTACACGTTGTCAATTTTTTTTATGCTCTGTAAAATGTCTAAATTATCAAGAATAAAAATAAAAAACGACAAGGCTTTTTGGTACCGAGGCCATGAAAACCATAAAACAAAAACAAATATAATCCATGTTTTCATAGGTAATATTGCAATACAGTTTTGCTTTTATGTTTTCTTAAAAAGCATATTTAATTATCCTTTATTTTTATTTATTTGTTAAAATTAGTTCTGTTATTCAAAAGCTATGAATTTTTGAAAAAATATATTAAAAAAAAAGATAATTTTCCGGACTACCCTTGCGCAAAAATTGTCACCCTAATGACAGAATAGACTATAAAGTGAAGGTTTAATACTTTTTGATACAAACAAAACCACCAATGATTATGAAATTCTGAGAGATTATATATTTTTTCTATGGAATCGTTGAAAAGATAAAGACATTTGGAATCAATACATTTTGTTTCAAGTCAACTTCCGTTTAAGACAAATTAAATGCCAATGCCTGAGTTGTGCTTAAACTTCAAGTACCATGTGCACAATTTTTTTTTTTTGATATTTGAGCTCCTATGACGATAACAGTAATTATCTATCAGCAACTTGTTTAATTGTCTTTAGGAAGTTCAGTTTGCTTATAACTTGTTTTTATTGTTTAAGAAATTATATACGGTTTTTTCGACCAATGAATGAAGCCAATTTCATGCAATCTAAAAAACGAATACCAGAAATTACCTTTTCAATTACAATTCAATCGTTCAGAGCCGAGTGTGCCATCGCTGCTGAAGCAAAACAGAGTATCTGGATTTCTTGTGTCCTGCATGATGTGACGACCATCATTTCCTGAGCTACCAAACAAAAGGGTATGGCAATAAGACTAATCGAGAAATATGACGGAGGAAATCTCCCCCCAGGAAACCGGACACATTCGTGGGTTCATAGAGCATCAATGTAGGATTAGTCGGGAGCGGGGGTTTATGTTGCGATGATGTTTTGCCAGAGTTTGCAAGAGTTGAATCTACACGGAGCTCTATTTCCAATAAAGATAGTACTTATCATTTCTATTATGAAACCTAGAGCTAGAAGAAGGACCCTGACGAGTGAGGGCATGCTTCTTTCAAACAGTGGGATTATATTGGAAGGATGGAGAAAACTGGTGGTGATCGGGAAATTGCTTGACCAGGCATTAACAACGATAATGAAGACAAAGTATGAATCCGGTCGATGGCCATAAGATGTGATCCAGCGTTCGGATGGCTTAGCAATGGATTTCTTTTGTTTCGCAAGAATTAAGCTTGAAGAGATACCGGTCGAATCTTTTGCAGTCTAATTGAAAATGTTTCTCCGGTGCGAAGAGCATGCCAATTGATAGACCGGTCTAAGAGTTCTCTAGCCGTTCTTAGGAATAGTTGAAAATTTGACATAACATTGAAACGTGTTTGCGCCAATTACCGAGAATCTTGATTCCGCTTACTCTGTAAGGTTGCCTCTAACCCCGGTCGGTCTGGTATCAATTTCAGTCGTCGCCGTTTGGAATTTCTGAGAAGAAAAATCGCTGCAATGTTGATACTGCATGGTTTCGGCCCATATGTTGATTGGTTCGATATGTAGGGCCCTGGTCGTATCCCTGGCGTGACGAACCAGCCTCAGGCTGAAAATAACGCAAATACGTAGAAACAACAATTCTGTAAGGCCAAATGATTTCTTTGTATTTTGCTAGATATTTGCAGACATTTGTTTGTTTTATTTATAGATTTATATGTAGAGGGGTAGAAATCTGTGTAGTGGACAAAATTCACAATACTCACGACAAAGCTTCAATCTCAATAAGTCACTTATAAAATGCATTCAGATCTAAAAATCTTAAATTTAAATCTACTATGATGAAATCTCAAATAAAGTGATTAGAGGCTGACTAAAAGTAAATTTCTACGCTCCTCACGCGCCGCTAGCACCCCATTAGTGTTGGGAATCAAAAATCTTTGACAGTGACTAGAAAATGAGACGAAAAATTAGTAATTTCCATTTAATTCCAACTACTTTTACTGCTTATCTTTACAGATACGCGTATTTTCTAGTAACAGGTATTCCACTAAGAAGCTCACACTCTCCAGGATTCTTTGACAGTGGTTTGTTAACACTTCTATAGAGAAAAACTGGGACAAGTTTGACAAAGTAGTCAATCGCGTTAAAAAAACGTCAAATGGAACTCAAAAGAGTTCTTTCGCAGCAAGGTGTTGAGGTGCGTCAAAGCCAACCGCGGTCTTTCGATCCGAGATGTGGCCAGAAGGTACAACGTCAACTCTTCCCTTGCCCCTTGCCCCCTTGCCAGGGAAAGATTCCAGTCGTACAATCAATTATCTTTATCAATCCAGTAATTATCCGAACCGACACATGAAGTAGAATTCCGTGGCCAAAAATCGTGCACTTTGACCGATGACGAAACATACGTTAAATTCGATTTTTAACAGCTTCGGGAATGCCTGAAAAAGCGTGTATTCCCATTCATCCGCAAGCATAGGAGCAATGTCATCTTTTGGCCCGATATGGCCAGCTGCAAGGTGGTTCTGGAGTGGTATGCTGCCAACAAGATCGAATCTGTCCCCAATCTATTCTATCCTCCGATCTCCGTCTCGATTTCGACTAATCGAGAAATACTGGGAAATTTCAAAGCAGCGACTTCGACGAAGCGGCAGTGCGTTAGTAATGGAGTATTATTCCAATTGTCTACGAAAAGCAATTTGAGTAGGAATATCAATCAGAAGACAGAGTTGATGAGCATGAAAACTTCCATTGTCGGACACGCCCTTCGTCTCCATTACTACAAATAGGAAGAATAATGATATGACTACTTAACTACTTAACCAGAGACCATAAACGCATCGACGCTCGCATATATGACAAGAAGTTAGGTGGGTAGGAAGGTAATGGTAATGGAATTCACCAAACGCGAATAATATGACCAGGTTGAAATTTGGTATGTTTGATGAATTTGGATTTTAATGTTTGAACCATGTTGTAGAGTATACACTCAGTAGCAAAAAAAAGCCGAGCAAAATTTTGCTTCCATTCAACCTTCTGTAACTTTTTCAATTATCAATATTTTTGGCTGAATTTTTTACAGAACTATATTTAATGTATTGACCTAATGTGATCAAAATTTCATGTTGATAAGATTTATAAATTTGAAGTTTTGATAACATATGTCAAAAAAGTCGTTTTTGGACAAACCAATTTAAAAAATACGTACTTTTGTGAAAAATTAAGGCAGCATAATAAAAATTTCAGCACAGCCTAAAAAAGTATAGGAAATAATATAGACAAAATTTCAACTGTTTCCATTAGGTGGTTTGAACCACAGCTGGCGTCAAAGTTGACGCACCAACATGAGTATTTCTCTTTTTCACACTGTATTGACCTTGCTGAAATATCGGTGCAAAAAAAAAGCCATATGTTATCAAAACTTCAAATTTATAAATCTTATCAACATGAAATTTTGGTCACATGAGGTCAATACATTATTTATAGTTCTATCGAAAATTCAGCCAAAAATATTGATAATTGAAAAAGTTACAGAAGGTTGAATATGCCGGTTTATGGAAGCAACATTTTGCTCGGCTTTTTTTTGCTACTGAGTGTAGGTATAAAAATACATAAATTAAGGGTGTATTCGATGTAACCCAAATATTTACTTACTAAAATTAAACCGACTATCGGATTACCTGGATTGGAACACTTTCACGACTTTCCTTTTCATTCTCCTGGCACTCAGACTAGTTGGCAGGGTATTCTTTTTGAATGTTTGGTCAATAAGAAGGGGTTGTGTCAAAATTGAAATAATGTTGGAGATCGATGTAATATGCCAAAAGCGCCGTTTTTCCCCTCAGTGACTGGCAACCGTTTTGTACAGAGATTGTCAGGACACAAGAGCAATTGCATCCAGTTGAAGCGTCTGCTACAATCGGGACAAACATATACAGACGAACTGAGGGAAGAAAACTGCGCTTTTGTCAGATTGCATCGATCACCAACATAAATTAAATTCTGACACCAAAAGGCAGAAAGGCCGGGATGGCCTCTGCTGTTTACAAAAGTTGTCTCCATTTTATTTGGTCCATGGCTGCATTGTTCCAGCCTCGTAGTCTACGAAGGGTTCACAGGTCACCTTCTTCTTGATCGATCCACCTTGATCGTTGCGCGGCTCTTCTTCTTGTGCCCGTCGGTTCGTTTTCGAGACTTATTTTAGCTGGGCTGTAATCCGATATTCTTACGACATGTCCAGCCTACCGTAGTCGACCGAGTTTCGCAGTATATACGATGGGAGTTTCTCCCAGCAACTGATGCAATTCGTGGTTCTTTTAAAAGACACCAAAGGCGCGTTGGTCCTCTACTAGCAATGTCCACGTTTGATGGCCGTAGAGGACTACCAGTCTAATTAATGTAGATGGTCAACTTTGTAGTTCGACCTATGCTTCCTTCGGAGTCAAAATCAGGCACGATTGCTAGCCATAATGCGCCTTTGTATCCCTCTGCTGGTGTCGTTATCGGCGGTCACCAATGAGCCCAGATACACGGTTTTGTCAACCACTTCGATTTTATCACCGTCGATCTAAATGGTCCGCTACCATTGTCCGGTTCCTTTCATGCATTTCGTTTTAGCTTATTTATCAAAAGCCCAATCCTACTTGCTTCGGTCTTACATAAGTCTGATATCCCAAGTAGCACAATTTGTTTCAATAGAGCATAAAAATCTTTCTTGAAACAAATTAGGGATAGTTTTATGTAGCTATGTACCGAAAAAGCATACACAACAGCATCGCCAAAAGCGCAAGGGTGAAGCCTATTTGCAACTTGACATTGTTTCTAAAGAGTCTCAATAGCATTTTTTTAAACTTTCAAATTTTGTAAATCGCTTTGCAAAAAAGTAAAATGATACCGAAATTTAAATGAATGCGAGGATAACTTTTTTTTAATGGATATCGTTATCAACCAAACATTCTTGATCAAAATATTGAAAAGTAAAATGATCTGAATATCGTGTTGGAATAATTTTATTTTTTAAACGCTTTTAGATTTATGGATCAATATTCTGTTCTACTACGAAAATTACAAACGCCCCTGAATAAATCCTCGAGAATAGAGCATTGCTTCAGAACTTGAAAAAGAAAAAAAAAGTGCAAAATTATGTTTTCATTTGGAAGAATGAAATTTCTGATTCATTTTTTAGAATCGTCAATCGTTACGAGTTCATGTTAGGTTCAAACTGTGGAAGAATGAGTGAAATTTTAAAGTCTTATTTTGTATTGCAAAGTTTTGGCATATGGTGTCTACGAACAAACCAAATACACTACCGGCTTAAAAAATCATGAATCCATTCTTAACACGTAAAGTGCATATAAAATATTTATTCTTGCAGACATCTTTAAATTAAAGATATTTGAACAATAGCCAAATTAGAAGTTTGAGTGTTAGTTTTCTTTGTTAACGTTACCCCTAATTTACTCAAAATTAAAAACTACTGAATTCCACATAGTTAAATATTAATAAATTTAATATTAAATTTAACTAATAGCGGCTTATTTGTTCAAAGAATATACGAAAAACCACCAGCCAGAAAAATTCAATCGTATGATTGCTTAAAGGAGCTAAAAAAGTCATTTCCTGTTCTGAACCATAAGCAGTTTTATAAATTATTTTAAAAAGACGAAAACTTCGTCTCATTATTTAAGTTGATCGTTAAAACCAATCTTTATAAATTTAATTTTTCTTGTTACTCTAAGCATTTCATTTGAAGCTTTATTCGCTTAACTCATCACACAATTTCATGTAACGAATTTATACTGAACAACTTTAAAACAACTCCATTATGATTATATGTTTGCCCTTAAAATTGGGTCCACGGGGTTCTTGTGAAATCATTGATTTTGTATTAGTGTAAAAAGTTGACAGAATTTATTCAAAAACATAACAGCTTATGTTCACTACGCACAACTCGTAATCTCACAACTGTTTATTTTGTTTGGGAAGAAAATTTATTTCAGCTGGTAGCTTCAGTTGGTAGCTTTGGAGCTTTATTTATATTAATTAGTTCGGGCAGCCGAAAATATAGCCATCTATAAAATCATATCTTACATAGGTTGCCTAATGAACACTTCAAGCCATTTTCTTTGTTAGGCCTTTACAATAACAACAACCTTTCATTCATATCAAAACACATGTGGTCGGTAGCGTGCATTTTTTTCGGTTATATTTTAAGCGTCACCACTGTTGTGGTAAAGTGCAATTGAACGTTGCAAGAACGTAACGTTATTCATTGGCTTTATGTTGCGTTCTCATTATGTTGCGCATGTGGCTCAAAAACCGCATTTTGAAAACCTCAAGTATCAGAATGCTTCATTGTAACAAGAGTGTAACTAATTTGTTATGTTGCACTGGAGGTCAAAATTACTTCATAATAAACATCACATACACTGGAAAATATTAAGTATGCAACGTCATGATTAAGTTTACTATGCTGCAAGTTTACAAAGACAAACAGATCTCGACTTACTCCAATGTTTGTTTTGAATGGTCTTGGCAAACCATTTGAGCAACACCAATGAAATATCTAGTATCTCTTATACATTAAATAAACTCTGCTGTAGCAAAATATGCTTTTTATTACTGCAGATTAACTAAAATGAAACATGAAAACTAAGTGTTGAATATTGAAGATGTTTTGTGTGCTACTTGGGATACGCTTCCGCCATCGTTTCAAAGTTACGTGCTACGATATCAAAGTTTTTGGTAAAGCCATAACGTTGGAGAGAGTTCCTGCAGATCATCCCACTCGTGTTTATCCCCGCTCTTCGAATTTCATTTTCACCGCGCCAGGTTTTCTGGGAACCCATATTCGTGCATGATCTGCCAGCTGGTTTCGATCGATTGTGTCGTAAGCTGATTTGAAATCGATGAAAAGATGATGTGTGGGGACGTTATATTCGCTACATTTCTTCAGCACTTGCCGTATCGCAAAAATCTGGTCTATTACAGCGTAGTGCTCATAAATTCCACTTAGTAGAACCCTACGAACTCCTTTGCAATTGGTCACAGGTGACGGTACAACATTTTGGAGAGCAACTTGTAGGTGACGCTCAGTAGCGTGATTGCAGGATAGTTGCAGCAATCCAGCTTATCACCCTTTTTATAGATGGGACACGATACCTTCCATCCTATCCTTCGGTGTATGTTCTTTTTTCCAAATCTTGGTAATTACCCAGTGCAGCACCCTTTCCAGTGCTTCACCACCGTATTTTAATAGCTCGTTTGGGAGTTGGACAACATCAGCAGCTTTGTTGTTTTTCATCCGACTTATTTCCTCCTCAACTTCTCGGAGGGTTGGAGTCGGAATCGTCTCATCTTCTGGGCGTGTTCCTAGATTTATTACCGTGCAACCTTCATTTGCTGTAACATTGCCGTTCAGGTGCTCGTCAATGTACTGTTCACACTCATCTGAGAGACGGTTACCTTGCAAGTCTCTTCACACATCGGCTTGTGATACGCAGCCTTTGCACGAGCTGTTCAACTTCTCTTAGAATTTGCTTGTGTCATTAGCATGGTACATCTTTCATTTGGCGTTTTTTCCTTCGAGGAAGAGAATTTTGCCTGTTTCTTGTATGTCTTTACAGTTCCGCTTTCGTGCATGTCTTTACCGTTCCAACTGGTTTCCTGCTTTTCGTTCCGGTTCGGGGTTTCACTTATCTTGAAAGACTTACAGGGTGGCAACATGAAAGTCATACACTCATTTGTGATCCCCTCGGATCAATTTATACCATAATCGGTGAATCCCTTGTGTAGATTTTTAAACAGCGACTTGTTGTCAGTTCATTCGTAAACAACAAACTGAATTTGTGTTCTTTAATTTACGAAAACAAAAATGGATTCATGTAGAGAATAAAGTCGGATCTTGCATCTTGGCAGATTCACAAACATGGAAATCAGACGGAAGCTGTCGCATTTGAAGTGTAGCAGACTGTTTGTGTACTGGACCATAAAACGTTTCAAGGATACTGGCACTGTTGTTCCCAAGACGCACTCCCTCACCGGTCAAAGCAGTGAAGGAGCGAATTCGAAGGCATCCGGCTCGGTCGGCGAGAAAATGGCGTATGAAATAAAAATGAGTAACATCTCCATGCGAAATATATTGAAACGAGACCTTTTTATAAACAGAGGATTCATAGATTGACCCGCAAGATCGCGGGCGCTGCTTAAGACGCACCCTGGTGATTAAATTTCTTTTTTCGGATGAAACACTTTGGATGTGTCTCTGATCAAACAAAATGATCGTGTATATGGAGCAAGTATTCGTGAAATACCAGTTGACAAACGATGCTTAAGTGCTTCTGCGGTGATACTTTGGAGTGCCATATCGTCAAAAGACTAATTACCCCTGTTGTTTATAGACAGGGGCGTAAAAATAAACGAAAGAATATTATTTACAAAACGTTATGAAAGACCACCTACTTTACTTTTACTTTTTTTTTTTGGAGAAGAAAGTTCTTGTTTCCAACAGGATTCAGTTCCAGCATATAAGGCAGTAGTTGTTCAACAGTGGTGTAAACATAATTTACCATGTATCATGAGTTCCTCTGAATGACCTGCATCATCTCCTGATTTGAACCCACTGGACTTTAGTATCTGGGGATACATGCTGGGAAAGGTGTGTAACTTGAAAAGCGTGTGTTTGGACTCATTGAAAAAACTTTTGGATGAGATTTGGGATCAAATGCAGGAAGAGGTGGTGCGTGCGGCTTGCAAAAATTTTAAAAAGAATCTTCGAGCCTTGATTAGATATAAGAGAGAAAGATTTGAATATTCACTAAACACAATGTAAGTTTAATACTTTGACTTTTTATTTTAAGTGCAGCGAGTGAGAAATACAATCCTGTTTAAGTTTTATAACAATTTTCAAGTGAATCATTTCTATTTTATCACGCTGTATTTTCTTCAGGAAAGAATATGACATTTTGAATTTTTAGGCCATTCCGCTCAATTAATCTAATCACTGCATTCTTATATTTGAAGTTGTCGTTACGCTTACCACCGGATCATGATTTCCGATTAACCTTCAGCCGATCCCTGAAGCGTTTAAAAACGTTACTTACTTTCGAACGAGGTATTCAGCGTGATTTTGCTGTGTCATGATGTTACATAGACAGATTCTCAACATGTTTCTGCACTTGTAGATTTTCGGTTCCATTTTCAAAACAAAGGTTAAATGTCAACAAAGCGTATTACATAAACGTTACCAATACAATGAAATTTCGTTAGGCGTATTGGTATTAACTAATATTGAGAAATAGGAGAGATGTAGCCAAATGACACTGGCTGGATTTTGGTGTGCGCATACCTGTTTGACTGCCGGAGTGTCATATGCATTGAAAATTAGATTTCAGTAATCGATAATGTAACCAAACACACGCACTCCACCGTAATAATTTTACGTACCAAATTCTACAGTCAATCAGTTACAGTCAAAATTATGCAATTACAACCATTCGACTTCACCACCAAAGAATTAGCTAATTGAAACCACCGGCACATGAATATCGTTCTAACAAATAAAATTATGAATACACACAGATACTTTCGGTCAAAGAATCTCTTTGGTTTGCGATCCTCTCGTACCCAACTGGGATACAACGGTTTGGACACCGCACTTTGAAAAGAAATTCCCCAGAGGTTCTGCGATCCTCCTCTGCCCACGGAACAAACAGACGAGGACACCGCATCCTCACCTTGGCTTCTGCCACGAGCCTGCGATGATAAGGACGGGCAGAAAATAAGTCTTGGATTTTCTTATATTCTCTATAGAGTTATGCTATGTAATGTTAAAGCTATGTCCATTAAGAATCCGGAATAATAAAATCATCTGTATCTCGGTAACGGATTGACGTACAAATATGTTTAATACATCAAAACAAGCTTTAAGGAAAAAATATCAATACAAATCATCTCTCTTCGTTTCTAATGAAAATTTCTTACTTTCTTCTTTATTTCTCCCATCCCTTGGCACATTTGTTCCACATTTTGGTCATCTGAGTCGCGTCCCGAGCCGTTTTTTCACTTTTCTTAAAGTTCCGCTTCATTATTGCCCAAAATCTCTCGATGGGCCGGAACTGCGGGCAGTTGGGTGGATTTATGTTTTTATCGATGAAATCTACACTGATAGGCAAAATAAAGTGCCCACCTCTTCGTTTTTACAATTTCTCTCATTTACTTGGTTCAAATTAAAGTAAACACACTGTATTTTTTTTATTATCTTATTTTTTATATTCTTTTGAAGTTTCACTTATTGAATACTGAAAATAAAAGGAGTTTTAATTAAAGAAAAAAAAATCAATTTGTGTTGAAAAAAACAGTGACAAAATAAAGTGCCCACTTCAAAAATCGATATGTTTTCGATAAGTTTCCATTGGAAGACCCCTCGATTGTTTATGTTTTGATATTTTGACATGTTTGGAAGCAAACGGCTCAACCTGGTGAATTTGTATACGTGATCGCATTTGATTCAATTGAAAAGAATGGAGAACGCAGTGCTTTCGAAAGCAATTCCCTTGTGTATCCGAAAATTGGTCGTTCGTGATGTGCAAAACGGTGATTCGCACCGGGCTGTCGCTAAGAAGTACAGTATCAGTAAGGCAGCGGTTGGCAAAATTCTTCTGAAGCTTAAAACGTTTGGATCAGTGGTGGATCGCCCTGGCAGAGGCAGGAAGCGGAAAACGGATGCGAGAACGGACACCAAGATCATGCGCGAAGTCAAGAAGAACTCGAAGGTAACTGTCCGCGAGATCCAGGAAACCCTTCAGTTATCAGTTTCCGGTCGAACTGTTCGTCGCCGTCTCGTAGCACAGGGGTTGAATAGCAAACTTGCCCGGAAGCGCCCATTTATCAGCAAGGCAAACAAAGCCAAACGGCTTAAGTTTGCTAAGGAGCATGCTGATAAGCCCCTAGAGTTTTGGAAAACGGTTCTCTGGACGGACGAATCAAAATTCGAGCTGTGTAACCGAAAGCGGCGGGTTCGTGTTTGGTGCCGATCGGGAGAGGAGCTTCAGGAGCGCCACATCCAAGGCACGATGAAGCATGGAGGAGGAAATGTGATGGTCTGGGGGTGTTTTTCGTGGGGTGGAGTGGGAAGCATTGTGAAAATCGACGGGATAATGACGGCAGATTCTTACATCAACATCCTGCGAGAAAATCTGGAGGTTTCGCTGATCCAGACGGGCCTTGAAGAGAAGTTCGTATTCCAGCAGGACAACGACCCGAAGCATACTGCCAAGAAGACTAAGACTTTCTTCCGGTCTTGTCGGATCAAACCGCTGGAATGGCCTCCACAAAGCCCGGACCTCAATCCCATCGAGAATTTGTGGGCGATTCTCGATGCCAGGGTTGACAAAACTGGTGTTACCAATAAAAATAACTATTTTCAAGCCCTGGAAAGCGCGCCTGGGATGAGCTAGATCCACAGCACTTAAAGAACCTGGTCGAGAGCATATCGAAGTGCCTGCAGGAGGTCCTGAAGGCCAAAGGAGGACACATCAATTATTGAAATGCTTTTATTTTACTTTAATTTATGTTTTCTGTAGCCTAAATGAAGTGGGCACTTTATTTTGTCACTGATTTTTTTTTCAACACAAATTGATTTTATTTTTCTTTGAGTAAAACTCCTTTTTTTCAGTATTCCATAAGTAAAACTTAAAATATAAAAATAAGATAATAAAAAAAATACAGTGTGTTTACTTTAATTTGAACCAAGTAAATGAGAGAAATTTAAAAAACGATGCGGTGGGCACTTTATTTTGCCTATCAGTGTACGTTATTATCGCATACCACTGGATGACTTCCCGGCAGTAGTGGCAGCTCGCCAAATCTGGCCAAAACTTCACGGGACCTTTATGGGCTTTAATGAAAGGTAGTACGTGGTTTTTTATGCATTCTTTCTTGTACAGCTTCGAGTTCATCGTCTTATTCCTCACGAACACTTTAGTCTTTGCTCCGCAGATGCATATCCCTTGCCAAATCATCAGGTTTTTGGCAAATTTGTCTTTAAAAGCAAACTTAAACTTTGCAGGAAAATCTCCTCGTGCCGTCGTCATGTAGAATTTTTGGCCATGAAGCTGTCCGAAATCCATTTTGACGTAGGTTTCATCGTCGATGAGCAGGCATCCTTGGTACTTCGTCAAAACCTGCTGGTACAATTTCCGAGCTCGAGTTTTGGTGACGAAACTTTGCTTCAACGTTCTGTTTGGTTGCTTGCTGGCTTGATAAGAACGATATCCTGCTCGCAAACGAATTCTTCGAATGGTACTGCGAGCAGCAGCGTATTTTTGTGCGATTTCATTATCTGATAGTCCAGGGTTTGCTCTGACGGTTCTCAACACTTTCTGGTTCAGCTTGCGGTCATATGTTCCACTACGACGCTTACCTTGAGGCACTCGATCCACCCTCTTTCGCTGCCTGAATCGTTTGACAACATCATACATGGTTGATTTGGCGATTTTCAACGTTTTTGCGATTTTTATTGCGGACCACGTTGGATTATCAACGTGGGTGTGCAGATTTTTTTCTCCCCTCTCGGCTTCCATCTGGAATAACTTTCGACTCACTGCACGAAACACCGGGATATTTTTATCACAAAATTTGGGCGCCTAGGTGAGCAAACCGCTGTAAACGAATTCTTGCACTTTCCGTGCCGCTGCAACACAATAAGTGATTCCGCATTCTAACTGGACAGAACTTTGGTCTTACCCCTTCATTCGGCGTACGTAACAAATATACCATACATTCAGTGAAAATTTACAAAATAATGATATAAATCGATTAATAACCAAACACTATCGTGAGTTCCTCAATTTCCTTAACTTTTTGGCAACCATGACTTCTCTGTCTAAGCTGAAAAGTTTGCCTCCACAATTTTTAATGACCTAAAATTTGGCAAAATGGAATGAGTATACCTTGCAATGCATCCAAGATAGCATAGCATAGCATTTGCACAACTCGTAGATGGAGCTACGATGAGGGATCAGATACTATCGATACGTTTCTCCTCGTAATAATCTCCAAGAAAACACACCTCAATCGCTCACTTGGTCACGTCTTTACAACTGTAGGAGATATAGAAGCTTTAGTATCTACATTAAGAAGACGCAGGGAACCCACGCAGCCTTCAGTAGATATCAGGAAAAAGGAAATTGGAAAGTCGAAGAAAATAGTTAGACAGTATGCCCTGTTTGGTGAACAGAACGATTTTTTTTTAAATCAATGGTTGTTCGTTGCAAGCATCTAGATTTCAGTTTCAACTGTAGTCCTAGTCTTATATGCCTTATGGTTATACTAGCCATTACTAGCTTTCTGAAAAAAGAATAAGTTATATTGTAAAGCTCTTGAACAAGATTTGGATGAGAAAACCAAAGGCTGACATAAAGGCTTGATCATTTTGAAATGGGGAATTTTCAAATGCGTGTATTTCTTAAACTGTTCTTTTAATAGATAAACTTTCTAAGAATGAAACAAAGGTTCTATGATTTTATTTCATAAAAATAACTAAAACAAATCATTTATTGTTATGTCGTGAAATTCTAGCACTTTACTGTTGATGCCGCTCATCAGCCAGCGCACACTTTCTTCAGTCATGGTTTTGGCTTGCTGATTCCATCAATTCTTCATCTGGTCAATGTCACTGATGACTGCTCGCTTCATCTTCAGTTTTCGCTTAGTTATCACCCAATACTTCTCTTTTGGACGGAACTGAGGACCATTTGGGGGACTCAGCTTTTTTGGGATGAACTGGACTCCATTATCGTTATTCTGTTGTTCCTTGCTGTAATGGAAGCTGCTAATATCTGGCCAAAACGTAGCTGGATCATCATGGGACTAAACGGAGGGTAAAATACGATTGTTTAGGCACTCTCTTTTGTACACTTCCGAATTCATTGTATTATCCGTCACAAAAGCTCTGGTTTTCTTGCCACAGGAACTTTGCCAAATGTGACTTATCCGCGAAAATAAACTTGAATCTGCCAAGAACATTGCCACGAGGTCCGGAATTTGTTTGAAATCTGCTTTAGCATATGTTTCATCATCGATCAAGAGACATCCATCCAGTTTCGCCAGAACTTGGTCGTACTACTTACGGGCCCATATTCAGGTTACTGTTTGTTGTTTTGGCTTCGTTTGGGTTTTTTAACCGCTTGTTAACATTTATATCCTTCTCGGAGCATGATGAACCATGCAGGAATTACGTTAGTGTTAAACTATGAAAAAAAAAATAGACCGATCAAAACTATTTAGAAACAACAAAACGCTATGAAAAACTGCATATCCGACCACTTGGAGCGCCGCTATATCTAAAATGAGGTGCCCCATTTCTAAATGATTTAGGCTTTACGTATACAATAAGTCCATTACTTATGTGGCATTTGAAATCTCTCAATACATTGGAATAATACGTAGAAAATTTTTACTATCACTTCATACAAAATAAATTAAAAAAAAAAACAGAAATACCTATTTAAACTATCACTAGCAAACGCGAACAAATTTGTAAGAAAATTAAGCTGTTTGATAGTGTTTACCTTGCAAAAAACATGTTCGCTTCCGCTTCGCTATCATCCCCTGTACTACGATAGCTGCAGGGCATTCTAGACAGTCTCTTGGACAGTTGTCTTCTGGATCTGGATCCAAACTTTTTTAGTTTCAGAAGAATTATCACACCGTTGCCTTACTGATACAGTACTTTCTAGCGACAACCCGGAGTGATTTTGCACATCTGAAATTTTCAGAAACACAATGGTATTGCTTTCGAATCTCGTTTTGCTGGTTGGTCCACATGGGGGTGTGGAAGTAGTTCGCCTCCCCGCGGTGCACCCTGGAAACGTTAAGCTCTCCTTAACGGCTAAACGAACTACAATGGAGGAAGCGCCATACGACGCGGGATCCGGTAGAAAGCCGTAAGCCATCGTGACATGGGGAACAAGGACGTTCCAACTCCATTCCTGGTCCTGGATTTTTCGATCGGAAGAAGGACCATATGACGCGAGATTCGGCAGGTACCGTGAGTGGTCGGGCAGGGAAATCGCAGACGATCTGGTGCGGTCGTCCCAAACCCTGCTTGGATCCAGGAGCATCTTGATCGAATCAGCGTCAGGTCAGCGAAGGTTATTACTAAAGTCATATGTAGTTAGACATAGGGTAAAGCACACTAGCCCCCTCCCTGAAGTAATACCGAAAGGTGGTTCCGGGGAGGGCCGGGGCTCGAAGCACGGGTGGGCTTTTAGTGGGTCAAGTGTCCTCATCCCCACACCATGAGTTCTTCAGGAGTCTGTTAGCAGATTTTCTATCCCGTCTAAAAAATAAAAGGTTTGTTGCTTCAAATAATATCAAAATATCAAAACATAAATCAAATAGAAAATATATCGAATTTTGAAGTGGGCAACTTTTTGGTCACTGTTATTCTTTCAATACAAATTAATTTTTTTTTCCTATTACTAAAACTCTTTTATTTTGTATTCCAAAAGTGAACATTTTGAATAATTTAAAAATTAGATATCAAAAAAAGATACAGTATTTCTACTCTAATTCGAACCAAATAATTGTGATAAATTCAAAAACTGATGAGTTGGGCACTTTATTTTGCCAATCAGTGCATGTCGCATTCATATTTACAGCTGAAACATTCAAGAACCTAATTCAGTTATGCCAGTTTGACGAAAAATTTAATATGGCTGTAGATTGTTTGGTCGAACGTTATTTGGATTGGTACACGAATCCATTTATGATGACGAATTTTCAAAACTTAAGCCTAATCGACCATTTATCAAAATATATCAGATACTTTTAATGTAAACCCATACTTTTTGCTTGAGTTCTTTTATGTTAAAATGAGAAACAATGTTCCCTATCACGTTGGTGATAATTCAAGTTATGATTTAAAGGTTCAAGGGGATCCTAATGGTTCCATTTCTCAAATGCCGAAATGGTCTGTTTTTAAACCTGGGTCATAAATATCTCTTTAAAAACCAACTAGTATTGTAATACTGAAGCCTGAAATTGTTGGCCATTGTTAAACTTCAATTATGTTAGAATAATTCTTCAACAAATTTTCAATGTTGTTCAACTTCAATTATGTTTCATAGGTGCCACCTGCTGTACTATTTCAATTATAAATTCCAATGGTAACCATTCACCTGAATGGTAACATGATTATTTGTCACATTTGTTACGAGGGTTATTTTATATATGACCTACAGATTTGTTCTGTAAGTCGTAGCCAAAATAGGCCTAACTGACAAAAGATAAGCCTTTTTAGTGGAGTTTGAAGCAATTTGGTTGAGTTTACTAGCGATAATTTGAAAAAGTGTTTCGGTTTTTAATTTTTTTATTTGGAGAAAGTTTACACGTTCCTATTTAATTGAATTACTTGAGGTGTTAATATATGTGTGTGTGTTGTTTATACCTTAATGAAAGTTAAAGTATGTGATGTGATTTGTCGTGTGTGACGAGTGTCTTTGTTTTTAAGTAGTAATTAGTAGTGTGAGGTATATCCGTTTTCTTGATCTCTGATTTGAAGAACTTATGGTTTTTGTTTGTAAATGTTTAAACTTTCTGCTATGAGACATGTGTATATTGTATGTACATGTGTATATTTTATACCTGAAAATTGTTATGTTGTCTTATGTCAGTTTGTGTTTGTTATTAATCTCATGTTCCGCCACTTAAGATTTTTAATGAAAATAAATTGTTTTTCCAGTATCCCTGGAAGCTCTTGTCATTTCTGCCAATGATGCTTTGAATCGTCTCAATAATTTTTTGTCTGTCTTATCTAGATTTTATCGCAGTCAGTACAATGTTTTATAACCTCTGGATTTTCCAAAATTATCGACTGAGACAATTCCTAGTCAGCAAATTTGTGCAAGCAAGTTGCTTTTAAAAATTTATTTTACGTGGGATCACAACATGTCTTCTTTCCATAAAAAAATCACAGGAGGAAGTTACAAACGGAAAGGAGCTAAAATAATTAATAAGCTCTGCCTTAGTAGATTGCCTCATAAATATTATAGCTCAATTGCCCGATGAAGCTGGAGGAAACAAATGGGCTAACGTGGAAGTGAAAGACAGTACCAGCAACAGAAATGCTCCGAACAACGCGGCAAAAGGCGCTCTCCACTCACCGCATGTTTTTAGCTTGCTTCTACGAAGTTAAATCTATTGAATAATTTGTTAGTAGGGCAGCTAAAAGTTCCCATGAAGGGTGTCAATATTCACAACATTATGCGAGGGATTATTGTACTTTCTTTTTCTTCCAGATCTGCATTTGTATCACCAGACAAAGACGATGCTGAGGACGGAAGCATTATAGACGGTGGATGAATGTGAAAATGCGCAAATCTCAACGAAGTCGTCGTCATTTGGCAAACGAAACTAAACGGTGTTGACAAGCGGCCATCCCAGAGGATGAGTCAGCGTTACAAGTTGACAGTATCAGGAGCTACAGGCTTGTTTTCATGTTCCCTGCGGATATGATAGATAACGTCTTAGCACTGACTCTCGTGGTTGTTGTCATCACAGTGTGGATGGGAAGCAGGGGAGACGTACTCGAGGCATCAACGGTTTTGGTGAAACAGAGTTATGTCACGGTCGTTAACAACGTCACGCAGAAAAAGGCTACTTTCAACCATTGTAACGTGTTTTGTATGTATTGAATAAATTTTCAATAGCCTTCTTCTTCTCATAGCCTGAAGAAATTTATGGATGTTCCCTTGGTTAATTTACTTGCAATTATATATTAAGTCGGCAGGTTTCGGCCGACCGGAAGGTTGATGTTTGTTTGGTAAATTAATTGGATTGACCTGAAATTCATTAGGACTGGTTAGGTTTCGGAATTGAAATGCCGAATGACTCAATGGGTCGAATGAATCGTAGTGGAGTTAATTAGTTCATTACAAGTCCAGTAAACATGGTGAATTGGACTATATTGATTTTTATAAAATAACATCATTATGTGGTGCCAAAATAATTCAATGCTTTAAATGAAACAACTAAATTTTACAAACACATTTATTATGAAATTGCTTGGATTTGGAATACGATTTTTGATGAAATCGCATCTGAAACATTGTCTAACAGTGCATTGAGTAGTTTTTGTTGAAACATGGTGCGGTGGATGCCCCCACTATCAACGTATATGCGTTCAAAGTACAGTTGATCGTCCGTGAGGCACCAGTTTTTTTATGCTGACAAAGCGTGAACGGACTGTATCCCAGCTTGAGTGATAAACTAATGCTGATGCAGCTGTGGATAAACGGGCCATCGCCATGCTTAGCATGTAACAATTGAAATAAATAAAATTCATTCGTCTACCAACCACCAAACAAGTCATTGAATATCACTTGGCGATCCACTGCCAGTGTCAACCGGAAACAAAAATTGAAAAGTAATAATGGCAATGAAGTGTTTAAGACTATCGGTCTAAGCCAATGATCGTAAAATTAAACGGTCGAATACACAGTGTTGCACTAAATCTGAAAAATGAAAATGGTGATAAAAGCTAACAACTGAAACAGTGATGGACGTGCATTTCACCCAGAGTGTAGTTCCAAGTCAACAGTAACAAATAATGCTAATTCCCTAAAAAAAATGTGAATACGCAAGAGCTCCCCGGGAAGATGTTGGAAAATCACGAGATCATCCTGAAAAGTTTGAGGAAACGTTCATTGAAAATTGTTGAAAGCATGAAAAAATTGTTGGAGGTTTGAAAAACGCATTACAGTGCCTGAACGGTTATTTTTGTGATATTGTGAATTGTGATATTAAATGATGTCATATTCTTGCATTTAAATTCATTTAATAAAAATCACTATAGTACCTACAAGACTCACTACAGAAAGTAATTGCGATGGAAGGAAACGGAACAGCACTTCGAAATTTTAGGTTTACTATTCTTTATATGCTGTAGAATATCAGATCATCCTTGGATGTCCAAATTTTTGTAAAATAATTTTAAATCATTTTTTTTTCTCGCAGCTACATTGTCGTAACTTTCAGGTCCACAAATGGAATTGTTATTATCATTCTTATATTCATTCACTATATTATTTGTCATTATAATATTCATTGTCTATATTTTTTTTAATTATAATATTATTTCACTATATTTTAAATACTACTATATCAAATTGAATATATATTGGGAAGGGAGGGAGCATCAGGGTATCACTCAAACTGGAATTGGACAATGGAGTGGTATGACAACCGGCGTCTAGGAGGGAACAAACAGTATCATTTTCTTTATCCTATCGATTCGATTGTGATGCTGTGAATTCTACTCCAACAGTTTCAGTGAGAGTGACGCGCCCTTCTTAACAAGCCATCCCGTAGAAAGCTTAATAAGTATTGCGAATTGGGTTATTCGATTTGTTGGATCGTATCGTTGGAAGGAGAATCTTATGTTCCCGCGGGTTTCGCGTAAGTGTCTCTGCTTACGGGTCCACCTCACTGTTTTTGGGCCTTCATACAGCGTTACTGTGAATACAAACCGGTAACTTAATTTGATCTTGCTATTAAGTGGAGCTGCATACATGACAGGGTCTTAGAAGGGATGGTGGCTACCTTAAATACATACATACATATTAAATTTGTCCACTTATCAGTTTTTTCTAAAATAAAATAGTAATTTGTACCATGTTTGCAACCAGCAATTTAAATTTTTAGGCCACCACCAGAAAGCAGAAGAACAAAATAACATCAGAAACATTACAATGTAACCTTTATTTATTTGTTTATTTAATTGCACAAATATGGTCGCATGTTCCATACAGTATTTCAAAGTTTCCATAAATAACTTGCCAATGATCCATAAAAAGATGAATAATGAACCATAAGCTTATACAAATGATGCATAGTAAATCAGCTTTGTTCGCACAGTAGATTTAATCCTTATTCTCATCACCTTTATATCAATTAATGAGTTATTAAGAAACAAACGACTACTAACATTTTTCTGAAAATAATCATCTTAGTTGAAGTTGGAATTTTTCCGCAACAAACATTAAAAATCTTAAATGGAGTGATATAAAATTAATATTTTGATCCACCGTAATTCATAAATCGTCCAATTTTGTTTCCTCTCTTATTCCTTAATCATCCAGTTTATTTTTATTTTAAATATTCCATCAATCAGATAGTTCTAATCATACTTATTCCCTTATTAATGTGTAATTTTATCACTTTCTTTTTTTTTGCCCAAAAAATGTAAATTACTGCCACCCAAGCCATTTTTGTCACCACTTGTATTACCTCTGCCCTGGATAGTTAATAAAACATTTCATATGACAATCATTGCTCCGTAGCTTCTTCAAGCCCTGGCCACAGCAAAAAAAAACTTTCAGGACATTCCTCGTCAGCAAAACATCGTTTTACATTAACAAAGCCGTTTCTCATGATATTTAACCCATTCAAAACACTTATAATGCTTCGCGAGTGAAAAAGTTTTCTGCAAAACTTTGTTCTTTTATCCTCATTTTATTTCATAAACCACAACAACATGAAGAGAAGAAAAAAAAGGGAGAGAAAGAAAATGTACAAACGCCTTTTGCCCTTGTCATATTCGAAACTCGTGCTACCTGATTGTGCGAAAAGTTTCCCTAAGAAGAAAGCACACTCCGCGCTTGTTTCTACCAGAAACTGTCGACCAAGTCTCGTTGTGTCGCGTTGAAGTAGCACTTGAGAAAAAACTACTTGCCAACTTTGCCCCATGGGAAAAATGCCAGTTTGGCGCATATGAACCTAGTGCCTCACAGAAGGCCCCAAGTTTGGGAGTTCGCAGTAGAAAGCATCAGCCCCACTATAGACAGAACATGTCAGTTGGAGGTTGCATAATAGGCAGTATTATTGCACCGGTTTAGTGGTGCCCCGAGGCAGCCGGCTGCTGGCTTTTATTGTTATTGTTTGCTGCAATCGTCAGCAGCTGTTTGGAAGAGGCTTAGAGTAAGTTTTACCCCTGTTTTTTATTCACAACAGTAGAGCAATGTTCCTCTCGAAGCGCGGTTACAAAAATGATAAAAAAAGATCTAGTCTTTTTTTATGTACGGCTGTCCCGTGATAGGGTAACTAGTGGTGGTAGTAAGAACAAAATCCAAGTTGAATTTGAGTGTAAGACGTTTCGTGGAGATCTTTACCTTAACGGTAATTTAGAAAGTCATTTGGTGAAAGGTAAATGATAAAAAATGGAAAAAAGGAATATGGTAAATAATTTCGGCAGATAGCCAATGATTTGGGGAGATCATTGAAAATGTCTAAAACTAGAATTGAAGATCCAAACCAGCCCCAGAAAACGGGTCACCAGCTCACGGGAGGATACACTAATCATCCCTTTCATAAGTAGTTCTTCCATGAAAATTGGAGGCGATTTCACGAACAATAAGAAATTGTCTGGTAAAAGCCGACTGCCAAGGAATGTTCCGCTTCTCGAAAAATGACATGCCTTTTTTATTACATTCATTTATTTGTACAGGCTCAATCAAATTGACGTACCGGAGACAAGTTTTCATGTTAAAAAAAAAAAATTACAAATCTTTTCAATCTTTTCAACTTCTTGATCCCATTCGAAAAGTAATTTTCCGGAAGGTCTGCAAAATACTCCTTCACGGCGTCGATGATTTCCTCGCGTGAGCTTAATTTTTTATTGATGAGCCATCTTTTGAGGTTTGGGAACAGGTAATAGTCCTAAGGAGCCAAATCGGGTAAATACGGTGAATGCGGAAGCAATTGGTGTCGTAAGTCCTTGATTTTAGTCATGGTTGTGATGGTCTTGCAAAAACAAAATTTGTTTTTCTCTGCATGTGAGGCCGTTTTGCAGTGATTTCGGCCTTCAATCGCTCAAATAATGCACAGTAATACTCGCTATTGCTGGTTTAATTCTTTTCGTGGTAATCCACGAAGAGTATACAATGACAATCCCAGAAAACCGACGGCAAAATCTTTCCGACCCATTGAGCCTCCCTAGGCCGCTTTGGAGCACTTGTGCTGGCTTCAACCATTGCCGGGCACTCACTCTGTTCGCTGGTGTATAAAAGTGGATCCAGGATTCATCAACAGTTACCAATCGACGTCAAAAGTCCTTCCGATTCCGAATCAGCAAGTCCAAACACTGTTTCGAAGTGCTCTCGCGTTCGTGTTTTTGTTCAGGAATGAGCATGCGCGGCACCCAGCGGCAGGATAAGCAGAATCTCGCCCAAAATATGGCGTGTGCGCTCAGTACTAATCTTTGTGGCATCTGCTAGCTCATGCACCTTCACTTTCCGGTCAGCCAACACCATTTCGTGAACTTTTTTGACATTGTCCTCTGTAATCGCATCGGAGGGCCTGCCGATGATCGGTAGTGTAGTTGCGGCCACCACGAAACTCTCGAAACCAATATTTAACGGTGTTATCTGACGGAGCATTTGTCCCATAATACTTATTCAACTTTTCTCCTTCGCCGTTTTGCCTCTTAAAAAATAATGTTTTATGAGATAACGTAAATCGTTATTATCCATATTCAACATGATGCCAACACGATAACATCAATCAGCTGTCAAAACTAAACTAAGGGCAGTATCGCTCTGAAATTTGACGTGTATGCCTAAATATGAACGGACTACAAGGCACTTTAACCTATTTTGCAGTAGCATCGCATTTTGGTGGTCAAGAAGGTTATTTTTCACCCCACAAATAACTTATGTAAAATGTTAAAAAAAAGCTCTAATGATTGTCACTTTCCTCGATGCTTTTAAAATTAATGATTTTGGAAAGCAAAGCTGAGCCGACAGATAGGGCGTCGGTGTCACCCCCATAGAGGGGAGAATCTAATATAGTCAATTAGTGTGGTAGGCCAGTTTGTCACTACTAGTGTTAAATTTTATTTCCATTTTTTTTTATTTTTGCATGGTATGGTATTTTGTTTTTTGTTTTTTATCAGCATTTAATGTATTTGATTGGTGAAGGGGTTTATTTTTTTGTGATTGTATTTTTGTTTTCCTGAGCCATGTTATTGCCTCTTCTGAGGCTTAAGTTACCACACATTTTCCGCCCAAAGATAAACCATTGAAAACTCTCGACATTCCGAAAAAAAACTACTGTGTAAATATCCTGGTATCTAACTTCACAAAGAGAGATTTTATTGACTGTGTGCAGAAGCAACGAATTTTGAAACAGCAAATAAGATTGCTGACCACGACATTTTTAATATCAAATATTCTGTATAAACCCATTCGCCAGATTTGGAGATTGATGGCTTTATCTCCGATGCGAGTCTGACTGTCGAGAACTTGAAACGAGCTTCTGGTTGTTATAAGAACCCTAAAGACGATTGTGAGCTTGTAACTATACTGAATGTAAAGCAACTACATTCAAAAAGCAAGACAAAAAACAGGTCTATCAACTTTCAGACTTGTTTCGGGTGGCCTTAGCCGGTTTTGTTCCCCTAAAGTTTGTTAACATAGATCGAGCTTTTTCCCGGTGCGCTTGCAAAGGCCGATGGTATATAATTGTATCAGTCATTGCGGCAACAAATTTCATTGCGGCAAGTGTGGTGAAAACCACACAGAGGATTCTTGCACAGAAGCTGTGCAGCAATATATCTATTGTGGTGAGAATCATCATCCTTTGCAGGAGTGCCCAAAGCACAAAAGGCAATCCGATAATGTGCAGACGCTTCAAGCAGTTTTATGCAGAAATGCTTAAGTCTGCTACACCGGCTCAAGATGAAAAGCAATTTTCAATTTTGTCAGCTGAAGAATCAGACCCTGACTAATCTACGGTGGAACACGCACCCGGTTCTTCAAAAAGAAAACGGTCTTCTCCGAAAGTGAGCCGTAAGATAACTAAAGTCACCTCCATAAGATAGCAAAATGTTCAGAGTTGTGATGCAGAAATCGTAAAACAAAGGCCTCTACTGCACCAACTGCTGGGTGCAGAAGGAGTGTTCCGCTATTACCAAATAATAATTCTTAAGCAGCATTCTCAAAACACCCTGATATGGCCCGATTTGGCACCTTACCACTACTCAACAGTGACGAAAAAATGGTAGGATAATAATTTCGTTGTGGTACCTCGTGAAATTAATCCTCCCAACTGTCCAGAGCTCCCACCGATCGAGAAATTCTGGGCAATAATGAAGGCTGATTGCCGGAGGTGAGTCAAAATCGGATCAATACTTCAAGCAGAAGTAAAAAAAACTTACAAAACCAGAGGAGAGAAGCTTCGAAGAGAGAAGGTCCGAAAGTGTGTGCGTGAGGGCGAAATTTAAATCTATTATTGAAAAAATGTTAAGAAACAAAATTGAGGAAAATAAATGTTGAGAAAAAGATTTGTTTGGATGTCTGTTGAAACTATAAAGTTCGTGGTTTTGATGGCTCCTCCCTTAGCTCAGAAAATTTCTCGGCTCCCTGTACTTGCCACACAATCATACTAATGCAAAAATGATACCTGGCATCGAAGGCCCTCAGTTAATAACTGTGGAAGTGCATTTAGAATATTAAGTTGAGAGCAAGCAATAAGCAAATTGTGAAAGTAATAAGCTTAAAATGCAAAATAAGAAGAAGACTCCTCCACCTTTCAAAAAAAAAAAACTAGTCAGTTCGAGGATTGATAGTTTTTTCGGACATTGTGGCATTCATTTCAGATATGTTTAATATATTTGAACCCCTTAGAAGCTTAGTTTCTGTCTTGCTTCCGTCATTGGAATCATACCTTAAGCAATTGATTGTTTCATGGCCCCTCATAGCATTTATTATATCTTTCGATGTTTCGAATCAAGTTGGAGATATGATTACTGTACTTCAGTACAACTGCCATAGTCTAGCGCCTCGTTCAACTTTTAAGTCCATAATTCCGGTTGTGATATATTTTCTATATGTAAAACATGGCTTTCTCCAGAAAATGAACTCAACTTCCACGAATTTAACATTATGGACCTGGATATAGACGATTCATATGGGGGAGTGCTTTCAGGGTTCCAAAAGTGCTACTTTTTCTACATAATTTCTCTTCCAGCTCCTTCAGACATCGAAATCTTCGCTTGTCAAGTAACTGCAAAGACTTTTGCATAGCTTCAGTAAACGTTCTTCCATGGTACTGGGTGGGGTGACTTATAGGATGACATTACGGCGGCTGAACCTCCTGCTCAAGAAAACAGACTCGAACTATATCTCTGTTCAAGATCACTTCATCGAACTGTCTCTGGAAAGTCATCGATGATCCCCATGGTAGCGACCATCGACCAATGATCATTTCAATTAAGTATGGCCCTTAACCTTCTGAACCAACTCGAGTTTCATTCGACCTCACACGGAACAATGGCAGAATTTTGCAACGACGGTAACAATCGGTTTTGAATCCACCGATACACTTCGACCGTTAGAAGAATATCGATTCCTTGTCAATCTGATCCACAAAAGCTAATTTGAAGCACACAAAAAAAAGATCCAAGTGCAGCCTCTATAAGGAGACCAACCACATCTAGCTGGGACGATGAATGCACAAAATCGCATTTACAAAAATGTGATGCTTTCAAAGCTTTTCGTAGACACGTGCCTTCCACATATTTCAAGGAATGTTCAAAGCTTGAGACGAAGCTAAAACAACTATATTTTCCCATCACCGCTAGGCTCTAGGAGTGGACAGTAATTTTTAAGGATGAAAGAAACGAAGAGAAAGTGTTGCTAGTTCCGTAAGTGTACGGCAGGCTGAGAAAAATTGCATAGAAGTAGTTGAAATTGAGCGGAGGGGTATTTGAAAGGTCAAGCACACATTCTTTTACCACGCTACCTAAATGCTGGGTAGGCAAAGGGAAGGATAAGCGAATGCGCGCCTGATCGTGCTCGTGTACTGCCAGTGGCTTGTAATGGTTCTAACAATTGTTTGTTCACACTTCACAATTTCTAAAAGTCGTTAAGGGAGATAGCTTCTCTCTCATGTAAGCAAATGGAGAATACAAAAATGTAACAATTATAGTACTAAAAAAACTAGTCAGAGCAAAAAAACGCGGTTATTGGCGACATTTTATCGAAAGACGCCCGTGAGATACCTCCATGACCACCTTGTGAAGGGTGGTTCGCAACATATATAACCGCTCATCTTCTTATGAGCGAATACTCCAACCGATGGATATTCGATTTTCAGCAAAACATATGTTTCGAGAAACGTCTCCAAACGGTGGCTCTCTGGACAAACAATTCGCATTGCTGGAATTCTCTATGATTCTTCTTTCAGCAAACAACTCCTCACCCGGATGATATGATATGATAACCATCTTTAAAATCTCCCAGATATCGCATAACGACGCTTGCTGTACTTTTCTTATTCCTTACTTCGAAACAACATTGTACCCCCAGAGTGGAGACAGGTCAAAGTAATAGCTATTCAAAAGCCTGGCAAACCAGCGTCTGATCATAATTCATACCAACCGATTGCTATGCTTTCATGCATTGAGAAATTGTTAGAAAAAATCATCCTTCGGAGGCTTGATCACTGGGTCGAATCGAATAATTTGCTATCAAATACATAGTTTGGGTTCCGTAAGCGCAAAAAAACAAATGATTGTCTAGCGCTGCTTTTCACAGATATTTAACTAGCCTTTGTGCACAAAGATCAACTGGCTTCAGTATTCCTGGTCATTAGGAAGGCTTTTGATTTAGTTTCCATTGAAATCCTGTCAGATAATCTGCGGAGATGTCGGTTTCCTGATCTTTTGAATAATGTTTGTTCGATTTGCTGTCAGAAAAGCAAATGATTTTTTTTCACATGGACAACTGACAACTTTCAGAATTAGTTGCATGGGTCTGCCCTAAGGCTTATGCCTCACCTCCCTTCTTGATAACTTTTACGTCAAAGATATTGAAATTTGTTTGGCAGAGCAATGCACGCTAAGACAACTTGCTGACGTCAGTGTGGTTTTCTTAAGCGGCCCACATGCCAACATGTTGCAAGGACCATTGCAAAATTCCCATGATATCCTATCATCTTGAGCTAGGAATCTAGGGAATTCTCACTGAAAACTGAACTGGTAGTGTTTACTCGAAAGCGGTATCCAGCGCCAACTGTAGCTTAGCTTTTGTGCAGAAACATTATCCAATCGTTATCTTTCAAATACCTTGGGGCCCATAGGCGTAGCCAGGATTTCAAATAGGGGGGGGGGGGGGGGGGGGGCGAGTTTTTTTTTAGAGAGAGAGAGAGAGAGAGAGAATTACATCGTCTCCAACCAGTGGTTGCACATACTGAACAATTAACATTAACGGACACTTAACGGACAATACAACGCCCGGTGGACCAGTAGAGTAGGGTCATTTTCATGTTCCGACAGATGGAGCGGTAATGGAGCCCCATTTATGTGACAATACGCCTGAATGACGGGTGGATTATCTTCTCTACTCTCACCCAAAGTGTTTGACAATACCCGTCCGTTTCTTGCAACAAGATTAAACAATTCTAGGCTTGTTCTGGAATAAAAAAAAACGATTTTAAAAACTTTAGATGTTTCCCATGTTTTTAAATCAAACCACATTGAATGCCAAACATTTAACGGGTCATGTTGGATTATTTTATAGAATAACCACCGAATTTGTTTGCAGTTTGTACTGAAAATGTGCTTTTCATCCGCGACCCTCTCACCCAAAGCAACACAGAAGAAACACCGTTTTTTACTCACCATGCTCACACCGTTTCAATAGATTATATTTTTTTAATGGTTGTTCAAATAATAAGTGATTAGCTTTTAACAAACATACATTTTGAGTTTTGGTGGTTTATAGCTCATGGTTTGTGTCCCCTTTGCTTACCTTTAGTATAATTATTTTATCTGATATTTTCTAAAAAGGAACATCAAACATAACCTTTTAAATCGACGTAAGCCACAAATGTAAGCAAGCTGTGTTTTTTTGTGCTGAATTGTTGCTACTTGCATTCTTAACACACGAGTAGTTAGTAAATAATTTGAGAAATTTTATTCATCAATGACGAAAAGAAATTCATATGATCCAACTGAAACACGTTCTGTCGAAACATGGTATATGTAGCAATCATGTGTATCTGAGTAGTATGAAACCAAAACGGTGTATCATTGAATTACATTAAAATTGTTGTTCAAATTCGAGAAATACCACCATTTTGCATATATGTCTATTCGTGGTTATTTCAGCTGCATGAATAAACATTCGTTTTGTTTTGTTTGCTTGTTTTTTTAATTACATGCTGGAAAATATTATACTTACTTTTGAAAAACTTTCGAATGCCCATTTATGGTACTTCTGGATAAAATGAATCAAATAACTGCTTTAGACAGCTTATAATTTAAAAAAAAAAACCGTTGCGGAATTTCCACATTGTGCACTAAATTCGCCAGCAGAGCAACGTTTTCGAAATCAAGTTAGGAATGAGAAGTAATGAACATCGACATTGATAGTAGCTTTCCTCTTAGTTCATACGAGTGTTCTCGACTTGAAGTGGTATGAATTTGATTGAAGAATTTCCTTTATTCTTGTTTTATGCCTTTGTCATGCCAAATAGTAACCGAGTGCTTATGAATGTATTTTACCCGATGATTCGTTTTGTTATGAAGGTTCTTCTGTTTATAAACACGCGCAGAACCATCGCTTATTCTTCCGGTCTTCATCTAAACTCTCCACCGATTGCTTGTCGATCTGCCAAACTTGGAAGACATCTGCAAGGAGTTATCTCAAATCATAATAATCCGTCCAATCTATCACAAAACGTTGCCATTGGTTGAGCGGACTGGAGATAATGAAATCCTTTTGTATAAGGCCAAGTCTCTCCCGGTTGGTATTGAACCGATGAGCATGGATATCAATAGAAACATAAAGTTACCAGAAGGCACAAAATGCATCTACGGACTCTTATTTTTACGAAATCCCTCAATTTCAATTTTTAATGGATTAGCATAGATTGTTCATTAGACACTTCAACTTGATTGATACAGTTATTAGTTACAGTAGTGCAATAGATTGTAGAATACAGTAGTAAAAATTGTAAGTTACGAAAAAAGAGTTTGGTTCGAGCATCGGCTGTGAAAGGTTGTGTCGGTGCTTTATTACGCACTATTTTCCTATCGAGCATGACGCGTTTCGTGTTGTTTCGGTTATCTATAATTCGGTGTAACGAGTGATCGAGTGAGCACAGTCAGAGAACAACAAAGCGTATCTCAAGCGTTCATAAAATTATCCTTGTTTTCCTAACGGAAAACCACCATTATACTTTGTGAGTGGCTCCAATAGCATCCTTACTGTTGGTTTAAATCGGTTCAAATCAGAAATCGGTACTAGTATTTAAATATTTTTCTAAACGAAGCGTGAATTCAGCTTATTGTTAACCAAAACGAACCCTGCTGCCACCCAATCTTGTTATCTAAAATCCCAGTGATTTCTCGTGGAAGTGCGGTGGTGGTCTCGGTTTCCAATAAAACGTCCAAATAAACGTTAACGCATTCCTACCCTTTCCTTATTTGACCTGCATTCGGGTGAGGCCAGCGCCGGTATTGCCTTAGTTTGGGATCACCAGTTTTACACATTGACCATGTTTGCATCATCTGTTGATCTTCTGAGTAATAACAGCTGAACTGGCAGTAACGGAATAACAACTTCGGGCGGTTAATCATGCTCATTATCCTGCTCATGCTCATAAAAACGGATAAATTCTTTGAATAGGATAAGACAACTGCAACTTCTCGCTCTGACTAGCTTGCTGTTCTGCTTCTCACACGCTGAATCAAACTGTAAGATATGATCAACATACACGGTGTTCAATAAGTTCGGATACACTTTCAAAATTTGTTAAAAAAATGAAAACATGTTTTTTTATTTTTTGGATTTATGTTATTGAAAGCTATGTTTACAAGGAACGTTTACAAAATTTCTCTTGGAATGACCCCCCCTTTGTACTCCTTAACGAGCTTCAAACGTTTCTCGAACGCGTCGCAGGCGGCACGCACGGACTGCATGGGCATTTCGTTCCAGATTTTGAGAATTACCGTCTTGAAATGATCCAAAGTGCTGACCTTGTATTCGTTCAGCTTCGCCATCATATAGGACCAAGCAAAAAAGTCGAGAGGATTCAAGTCCGGGGAGCTGGGAGGCCACAAAGTTTTGTCCAGAAAGTCGGTTAAATTGTCCCGACACCAGGCTTGAACCACATTTGCCGTATGGGCTGGTGCACCGTCCTGCTGGAACACGTAGTGCTCATCGCCGTAGAGGCTTCGGAGACTGGGGGCAACAACCTTTTCCAAAACCTCAGTTTTGTAGTACGCCGCGTTGATTTTGACGTTTTTTTCAATAAACACCAAGGGTAGCTTACCACGTTTGCATACTGCCCCCCAAACCATCACCGACGCGGCACTTTGGAACCGAGGGATGTTTATATTGGATTCAGGAATGCTGTCCCTCGATGGCGCCCACACCCGGTCATTTTGCACATTGTGCGGCTGCTGCAGCACGAACAGTTTCTCGTCCGAAAAAACAAACTCCTGACCAGCGTGCCGAGAGAGGATCCTCTTAGCTCGATCCAACCGCTTTTTGCTGGTAGCCTCCGAAACGCCATGGACCTTACGTTTTTTGTAAGGCCTGAAACCAAGGTCCTTGGTGAGTATGGTGTGAGCGGTTCCAATGGAAACGTTGAGATCTGCAGCCGTTTTCCGGATTGAGCGGTTCTTTTTGCGCCGAATTCGCTCCCTCACGATCTTGATGACCCGTGGCGTCCTCGCTGAACGCGGCCGACCGGATCTCGCACGGTCATTGGTCGAGGACGTCTCCCGGTATCGCCTGATGGTCGTGTAGACAAAGTTCCGCTTGACCCCATGCGATTTCAGCAGCCGGAATATATCGCCGGGTCGCTCACCGTTCAAAAAACGCTTAATTACGAAGTCCCGATACTCTTTCATCGCGCGTAACAAACAAACAACAACTAACAGAATGTCAACACCGCGCACATTCGGTAGCGTATGAATGAAGCTAAAGCTGACACCAATACCAATGCAGAATATGTACATGGCGCATACCTACGCAATGATGAAAACTTGTATTCGAACTTATTGAACACCGTGTATATTCTCAATAATACGAAACTACAGGCAACGCCTATGTTGGGGCCTGGTTTGATTCAAAGTGCACTTGGAATGCCCGCATTAAGTATTTAAAGCAAAAATGCCAAAAAATGATCAACAATCTTCACAGAGCACGATTTTGAAACGCCACTGTGGTTTCCATATGACGTTGAAACTTTTGATCTGTACTGTGTATCAATGTTTACATTTCAATCTTTAAGCCTGTCTCAAGTGCTGGTGCATTTAGTTTTCATTGAAATTTCCACGGAAAAGCGCAAACAGATCATCCACAAATGGTGCACTATTCCCATCGCTTCGGTAAGTCTTTTCGGGAAAATGGAAGGTTAAAGCATCGGAGCAGTTCGTGGTGCAATTCGAAATTATGGTGAGAAATCTTCCTTTGAGGGCAAGAAAATTTTTTGGACGTACATCGGGCCTTATGAACCAGAAGCTGAACTGAAAAAACATGCATGCTTTGGCCCGCAAAAAGGATATTTCCGCTCAAGAGTGGCCAAATAGCTAGAGCTTCGAAGACTAACGTTGACGAAGCAAAGGCAAAAAATGGACTAAGAACTAATACTAAGAGGTCAAAACGAAGTAAAAAACAAAGAGCCCTAAGTTATACGATAAACTGTTGTGCGGAAAATGTACATTTGGACGTGCAGTTCTACACTGTTTGTGCTGGTTAACGTATTACAATGCCAATCAATGAAAAAATTAAAAAAACGATAATTTGTAAGCAATTTGTAAATGTAAAATGGTTTCAAATCCACTTCTAACAATCGATACGATGACAGCTGATGTTTACGTTCGGGAATGCATGAAGCGGTGCCATTACTGTTTTGGCCGAATTTGGCATCACTTAATTAAGCGAAAGAAATGGAAGCCAACTACAAAGTCAGTGAAGTCGAATTCGTACCTAAAAAGGAGAATCTTTCAAACTTCAGGCGAGATCAATTAAAACCTTTTGGGCCCAGGAAAAAAAAATGTTTGCGGGAACATGTAAAGGCATCGGATGCCAAACCAATATTTGAAAGCGACGGAAAAAAAGTATTCAAAATCGTTGGAAAACTGTCTGTGCTGAAGCAGCGTTTGATTAAATGGATCTTGGAAATGCCATATTAAACTGGAGATGAATATTGTAGAGACCAAAGAAGTGAAATAGAAGTAAAAATAGCCCATAAGCGGAGCCCGTATTGCTCTATTCTAACCGTGAAGCTTACATTAAGAAAAGAGACAAAGTTCACCGATTTTTTTTTACGATTATACTTTCACCTGGAAGTGGACCTACCGTTGAATCGTCTATACATATAAGTAGGCTATATACAGAAAAAAAACTGACATCACTATCAGTACGCTTACGCAAGCCATGGCGAAAGTAGTACAAGCAGCCACTACGAAAGCAACTAATTTCGATTGTTTATAATTACCGCCAGCTCCACCCCTGAGCATACAATTCCGTCATCGTGCCGCACTTTGTGACGGCCGGATACAGCCGAGCGGCCATATATAAAATGCTGGCTCTCCTGGAGAGAGGTGAGAGCATCGAGCGCAAGCTGGGTTCTGGCCGTCCGACGGTTTTACGTGACCGGAAGGTGCAGCAAGCACTGAAGCGGAAGACGGAGGGCAAGATGGTGAAATCCTTCCGCGCTTTGGGCCGGACGGTCGATGCGACCGTCAAGACGGTCATAAAGTATTTGGCCAACATGGACATCGTCATGAGAAAGCGGAAGTCGTGCCGACCGGGTCGGAAGTGCAAGCGGCCACCGAAAATCAGCGGTAAAGGTGCTCGTCAAGGAAGCCTTCTCTGCAAACTGGAACGTGGTTGTGATCTGAGATGACGAGACATCCCAGACATTTGACCGCAATGACTGGTAGAGGACTGGCTTTTTTACTGTCTGATAAAAAGTAATACAAACAAGTTGAAAAAAACATGTATTTTCAGCTGCACATAGTAAAGTTGCCATACATGACGTAAATTTAAAAAAAAATGCCTTGACATCTGGGAATTAATAAGGATCACCCTTACAAAACATTCATAGAATTTAATACCGTTCAATTACAAACAACTTATATGAAGATGCCAACCGTTTGCCGTGCATGACAAGGAAGTGATAATATTAAAGAAGTATTTACATCATGGTAATTTTGATTATTTGGTCGTTAGTTAGGTGATCATCGTGAATAACGTAATTAATGAAATTCGGTATTGGTTTTCCGAACACTCGTTAAAAAGAATTGACGTCAAACCAGAATTTCCGTTCAAATGGTAACCCTATTCGTAGGTGAGCTATAATTTTCCACAAACTTCAGTCTTCTCTATGCCGTTGTTATGCTAAGTATGGTAAAAAAAATTATAAACAGCTTAGTACCATGAAGAATAAACGATCCCTGATATTTTTATTCTGCGACGAAGAAATAACATTTAATCATCTTGGTGTTTGGAGGAAGTTCATTGCCTACGGGGAGAAAATACATTGTCTGCTCTTAAAATTGGTTACTCATTGAGACAAGGCTTTGCAGCCTGGTTACCGTTTCTGCTTAATAAGAAGAAAGTCGGAAGTTCACTCCTAGCTTCATCTTTTGCATTGCTTCTAACCATCTGGCCTTTGTCTAGTCCTACTAAATATACAAACATACAAATTAAATGGTGTATACACGTAACGATCGTAAACAGAAAAGCAGTGTAAGCATAGTAAGCAGTGTTTATAATTTGGGTCAGCTAGTATAATCCAAATAAAATACAGTCTACTTCTTTTACATGAATCGCAACATTGACCTGTGTGGATTCTGATCTCCAAATATATTTATGTTTCTTATAAAGTGATAATTCCCAGCAATTCTCTGGTAAATCTGGCAACGTGTTAGCACGACCACCTTCGATTTGAATGAAACTTGACCAATTTTGTGAAAAAAAAAAATGTACTTCATTATTCTAGAGATCCATGGTGTTCAGAGCTATCTTTTGAAAAGGATCTTGCAGATTCTTGCATTTGAAAACACGATATAGAAAATCAATAAAAAATTATAAATACAAACATACACTGAGAAATAAACAGAGAGTCACGCCAGTATTAAGGGCCACACAGTATTATGGGTAAATCGTTTAAGCAATTTAATCTACATTTAGTAACCAATTGTTACCAAATATTATTTTCATGGCCACGATCAACATATTATACTAAGGTATGCGCACAGCAAAATCTAGCCATAGAAAAACTCACAGTTTAACATTATTTCTATTTATTTCTACAACCGAAAAAAAAAATCATCGAAACAAAGGGTTAGTTTATGACTCATTAACATCAAAATATTATCGTTCTGACTTGTTATATCCGTATGCTCTAACTTTACGTTTGATACCATCCATTAAGTTCTGCACAGTGTCCTCAGTCACCTTTCTGGAAGCATTTTCCCACTTTTTAGCAAAATCTACCTCATTATTTGCCTCTCCTTTCGATTTCCCAAGGTTTCGCGTCACAATGGCCCAATATTTTTCAATTGGGCGAGCTTCTGGGGTGTTCGGAGGATTGCAGTCTTTTGGTACGTTGTTGGTACATTGTTACATTGTTTCCTGCATACCACTCCTGAGCCGCTTTACCATAATGGCAAGACGCCAAATCAGGCCAAAACAACAAAACACTCGTGTGCTTTTGGATGAACGGTTGAAGCCGTATAGTTAAATGTTAATTGCGTTCAACAACGGTAAAAAAGCAACATTGTCGTAATATCGTCCACGAGTATTGTAAACAGTGTTTGACACATTTACACATACACATTTTTTTCGATTGCTGTATAGTAACGATGTTTAAGCGTTTATATCAACATGTTAAGACTAGCACTAAAATGCTGTTTGCCACAGTTCTAAAAATATAAATTGCTTTGAACAAATAAATATGCTGAATATGCGCTTCAAAAGTACTGTCGTTGAGAACAGTAAAGTAATAAGTTGAATAATTTTTCGATAAAAGCTTCCTAGGCTATTTATAAACCGATTACATATTCTGCATGACGGTTTATCGAAGGTTTACAAAAGCTACCATTTGAACACTATAAGATCATTGTTTAGTTAGTTGGAATAAAGCTGTAGAAACTTATCCGTAGCAGAGTATCAGCTGTATATAAGTTGAGATAAAGTTGAGAGAATGATAGAGAAGCATAGAAACTGCAAATTGGTGACAATACTAACTTTTTAAAAGATGTATACACGCTTCTTGCTATCTTTTCGCATTTTTATGAAGCTGGGAAGATTCGCCAAATTTGCCTGTGAAAATGTGCAACCACTACTTAACCATTACTCAGTTTAACGCTGTATACGTATTGCCAATGAAGCGTTTACCTAATGAAAAATGTTAGTTGGGTAGGGGCTGCAAAATGGTGAGTAAACAACTGGGATGGAGCGTGCGTGCGTCCCTGCAACATAGCTATGGTCCTCACAAGTTCCTACCTCATGCTTCCACGGGTCAGGAGATGACAAAGACCGCCAGCTAAGGGCTGCGTACTTAGCTTGTAGTGCAGCCTGGGCACTGTTGTCCTTCTGACTTCAGCTAGATTGAGGAGGTGCGTGCTGAGCGTCTGTCCACCAAGGAGGTGCGGCTCAAACAGCGTCTGTCCTGGCATCCAGCGGTTGAGTAAGAAACGCTGTATCGCGTCAACTATACATTAGGTGACAGCCGCACCAAAGCGATGTAGGCAGCGTGACTTCGGTAAAGTAGCATGCTGAAATCTTACCCTACCACGAAAAATGGAAGTATTCTTTATACCGTATATAATTTCAGATCATCCATGGCATTCCCAAGTATTGTATAATAATTTTGAATTGTTTTCTTCCCCCGTGGCTATGATAATGCAAGTCCGTTTACAATAGTAGCAGGATCAGCAGACATGCAGACATTACAAATATTATTGTTATTATCATTTTATATTATAACATCCCTTCACAATATTATTCAATGCTATTTTCAGCTTCGCATTTGCATCGTTGTAAGTTTTGGCCCATCTAACTCACGTTATGTATTTGAAAAGATGGGATGGTTTTTATATTTTTTAGAGAGAGGATTATGTACGACAAATTCAACAAAAAAAAAATTCTTCGTCCAAAATAATTAATTCAAAAACTAACATTGTTTATGAGCCTACATTTTCTATTTTACAGACAAAGAGAATCATTTATGAGCCCAGTAAGAAAAAAGAGGTATCGAAGAATTTCCTGTCGTTTATTTAAAAAAAAAAAATTCTCGTTTTGGATTTATTGAGTTTCCGTTTTTGGGCAGTAATCATACTCAAATGAAATTTATCTCGCATTATTGTTTGCTTAAATTTTCTTTGCTGTTTTGTTAGGCTGTCAGGTGATCAACCTAATTTCATTATATCACGTTGAAATTTTCGCTATTTTAGAGTTTCAATCATCTAAGATCGCAGCGGAAGAGGCAAATAGCGGCATTTAATTGTTATATGTACATTATGTAGTATTTCTTTACAACATCGTTTTATTTCCATCCAGCAATAAATTGAATTAATAAATGTTAGTCTTGTAAAATTTCAATAGATTTAACAAACTTTTTCAGGATACCTCAAATCAAGATTTTGGTGAATTGCTGCTATCGCTGAAAACGAACGAAAACGTGCTTAAGCGCGGAACTACATAACTCTACACTTTAACATTTTACAACATTTCTTGCATTTCAGGATCAACCGAATGAATATCATATATTATAGATACGAATGCTTGTAGTATTTTTCATTTACATAAATATATACACTATAATATAAATATTTCATGGGAACGGGAGGGACCATCAAGGCACCTGATTGAAGCACTCTGGATGGGGAGAGTGGGAATGCCAACTCCCCATTGCTAACAGTTTGTGAATAGAGGGCGGGCTCTTCTCCCCGCCCATTGGGGCATCCTCATGTTAGATAGCTCGCTCTTATGACCAATTGTTCAATCTTGTTGTTGGAAGGAGATTCTTTATATCCCTGTGGATACGTATAAGTGGTGTTGCATATCGATCCACCCAACTCCTTTTTGGCCCTTCATACAATGGCATGATTAGGATAATCAGTGGTTATTAAAGCTTTATCAAGTCTAACAGAGAGGAGAGCCCATTGCTGTCGGACTTAGTTTCCGTGCTACAATGGGTGGTAGTACATATCATACATCATACATACAAAAATGTTAGTTGGGTAGTGCCTTCCCCTAGCCGAGGTAATCGACAGATTTCCTTTTTAACATTTTTAAATTGTACAGCATTTCGAAAACTATTTCGTACTGCTTCGATCAGATTGTGAAAGTGCTTTCCTTGTTTGCTGTGTGAAGCTCAGGAGAAGTTCGTTTATCAAGATGCTGAACATTGTTTTTGTTCATTATTTTACGGAGCAAACAATGTTTACAAATATATGTTTCAGAAACTAGGCACCAAGTGTTATTAATATGTGTAGAGACTTCTACACTGACGTTATTACTGACGACATTAAAAGCTCTTTCAGTTACAGGGTGCAGCAGAAAATAATACAAAAATGTTCAAACTTGAGTATTTATTTATTATCACCGTCTTCGACAACGAGATCGTACAGACTGTACTTATTCTAACTTAACTTATGTAACTAAACAATTCGTATAATTCGGTTTTTAAAAATACTCCTGGACATGTTAAAATCAAACTCGTCAGAAATGTCATTGAATGATCGAATACAAGCGTCAAGAGGGTTGTTGTAACCGTGATTGGTTCGGTGATACGGAACAGCAAGCAAGTTGGAGTTCCGAAAGCGTCGTGGAGGAATGTTCAGCGGTACCTGCTCAAGAAGCGCAGGACAGTCGATGACACCGTCAATGACGTCGAATATAAATAAACGCTGCATTTTCACGCGTCTGGCAGACAGCAATTCCAAGCCTATCAATTGGCATCGCTCGGGATAGGGAGGGAGATTGTTTGGATCGTTCCAGTGAAGTAGCCGCAATGAAAATCTTACGAACTTTTTCTGTACCCGTTCAATTGAAAGAACTGCGCTACGTAGTACGGAGACCAAACCGGGGAAGCATATTCTAGGATGCTACGCAACAGCGTGCAGTACAGTGTTTTCAAAGCATGTACGTCAGTGAATTCGGAAGCATGTCGACGAATGAACCCAAGAACAGAAAATGCTTTGGAAGTCGTGATTCCAACATGTTCATTGAACCTAAGCTTCTCATCGATGGTTACGCCCAGATCGCAGATAGAAGAAACACGTTCCAGTGTTTCAATGTCCATACTGTACTGGTGATGCACGGGATTACTAGAGCGGGAAAAGGATATGATTTTGCATTTGTTGCTGTTGACGCGCATGCCATTATCGCCACACCAGATCAATATGGTGTTGATGTCCGTCTGTAGAATGGCGCAATCATCCGGGGACAGTATAGCGCGAAAAAATTTCAGGTCGTCGGCAAACGAAAGCTTAAACGAGGAGAGAAGCAGACACAGATCGTTCACAAAAATGTTGAATATCAGTGGACCAAGGACACTGCCCTGAGGTACACCGGATGTCATGCAGAATAAACTGGATCGTGCTGAGTTAACCGTTACATACGAGGTTCGGTCAGATAGATACGAAATTATCCACTGCGTTATCCAATTCGGAAAGCCAATGTGCTTTAGTTTATCGGCGACTAGGCTGTGCGGCACGGTGTCGAATGCTTTTGCACATACACCGCGTCATTTTGCTTTCTGTTTTCTATTTCCCGTGACAGCGTGGTAATGTAGCACATCAAATTTGTTGTAGTTGAGCGGTGTTTCATGAATCCATGCTGGCTATCGGAAATTAAGGGTGATGCAACAGTATACAGCACCTTGTGCATCAGTTTCTCAAATACTTTGCTTAAGCAGCATAGTATAGAAACACCACGATAATTTGAAACTTGGTTGACGTTGCCAGACTTGTGAATGGGAACGATAGAGGCAGTTTTCCAAACCGCCGGGAATGTTCCTTCACGTAGCGATCGGTTGAACAAACTCGCAACAGGTGCTGATAGTTCCGTCGAGCAGTTTTTCAGAAACACTGGTGGAATGCCGTCTGTCCCGGGTCCTTTTTTAGCGTCGAGGTCTTCGATGGCTTGCGAGATTTCGTTTGGGGAAAATTGGATGATAGGAAGGTTGATGGAATGCGAGGGAATATGTGTGAAGCAGTCTTGACGTTGTACAGGCGACACTTTGCTGAACACACTCTCGAAGAATATGGCGAAGAGATTAGCGGCTTCTGAATTCGACCAGATCCAGATATTCAGGTAAACTTACGAATGCAAGATCGAGTAGTCTTCCATTGGTGTTCACAAAACTGTTAACTTGCCGTAAGCCCGCAGCGAACACGGTTTCGATGAGGGATTGTTCTTGCTCGGAAACAACGTTCGACGGAATGTAACCGTTAACCTCGTCATCCAATTGCCATCGCAAGTTCGAGAGGTTGAAGTCACCCAATGACAAAACGATATCGGTTTCGCTAGCGCTGTTTGTGAGATGCTGAACTGCTTTTGTATGGGCAGAATAAAGATCCGCGTGTGAGTTCGGGGGAAAATAAACAGCAATGATGTAGAGCGAACGATGCGTCGATCTTACACAAACTGCAACTTGCTCAAGTCGTTCACAATCCATCAAAGGAATCACCTCGCAACGAAGGTGGTTTTTACTGCAATCAATACGCCCCCACCACGAGTATGTTGGCTTGTTTATGCACTGCGGTCACAACGGAACAACGCATATTCAGATGATATTTCAGCACTATTGATATCCTCTCGCAGGCAAGTTTCCGTGAAAACACTAACGTCATAGTCGCAGCTGATAAGCTGCAAGCGTAGCTGAACGATTTTGGTACGTAAGCCTCTCACTTTCTGGTAGTAGACCGAAATATTGGATTTTTGCCCAGCTTTAAAACTCGAAGGAGGAAGCTCAAGATTTCCACGTTGAGTCGAGATAGAGTTTTTGTCGAATGAACCACTTTCTATTGGGTTAATTCGTGTAGCTAGTGACTAATTTCTGTCGAAAGTGTATTTGTTAATGTTAACTTTCAAGTGCTGCATCCAAACATTCTATTTGTTTTATTGCAAATTTGTCAAAATGTTCGCGAAAGAAGTGATCACCAGTTTGTTGCTCGCCCAGAAGAAACCAAAAGAGATTGCCAAGGTGGTAGGGTGCCATTTGGCAACAGTTTACCGCATAAAAAAGTCCCTGCAGGATGGTCCTAAGCAGCGGAAGCCGAGAAGCGGAAGTCCGCGCTTTGCACGCACGCCGAACGTGATCAAATCGGTCCGTGCAAAAATAGCTCGCAACCCGGTGCGTTCCATAAGGAAACTTGCAAAGGAAGCCAATATTTCGGAGAAATCCATGCGGAGAATCATCAAATAAGACCTGCATGCATCTTCCAGAGCCAGAGTGAAACGCCACTTCATTACGGACCGGGTCAAGGAACTACGAGTGACTCGTTCCAAGAGATTGCTTTCCTTGTTGAAGAAGAAAAAAATGATAATCCTGTTCTCAGACGAAAAGCTTTTCAGCATCGATGCTGTGGCCAACAACCGCACGGACCGGTTCATTTCACCGCAGAAAATGGAGAACGTTCCGGAAAAAGTGAAATTCAAATTTCAAACCAAACATCCGACTGGTGTCATGATGTTTGGCTTGGTGGCGTCCAACGGTTTGAAAATGCCGCCTGTTTTCATTGATGCTGGAGTTAAAATCAATACCGAAGTGTATATCGGTATTTTAAAGGACCAAATGCTTCCCTGGGTGAAGGCCAACTTCTCCGAGGACCAAAACGTTGTCCTACAGCAGGATAGAGCGCCATGTCACACGTCCAATCGAACCCAACAATGGTTGAACGATAACATGAAGTTTTGGCCGAAGGATTTGTGGCCCCCTAGCAGTCCAGATCTTAATCCGTTGGATTATTTGATTTGGGCATATGTTGAAGCACGAGTCTGCAAAACATCACACCCTAGTGTGAAAACCCTGAAGTCAACCATAACACGCACATGGCAGTGAATGTCGGAGAACTACGTCCGAAAGGCATGCTCTGGCTTCCGGCGTCGGCTCGAGGATGTTATTAGTAAAAATGGAGGACACATTGAATAAATTTGTTTAAAAGGACTTTATAAAGATAACTGCACTCGAAAATGTTTATATTATTGCTTGAATTAGATGAAAATGGGATTTGAAAGAAATAGAACAAATTTTCGCATTATTTTCTGCCGCACCCTGTATTTGATTTATTATTATTTTTTGTGATTTACAATGCGATGTGGACTGTAGATATTGGACTAGTGGCATGTTTTTGACAAGTTCACAATCTCAGTTATAGTACTAGATTGCCTTGAAGTTGATGAGGATTTTCTTGTTTACAGCAAAAACTATTTAGGAGGGTCTCAAATTGCCTAGCTGGCAGTGATATATTTCTACTAAATCGCAGATTTTTGCTTTCTAAAATTTAAAGTGGCGAAGCACGCCCATTATGGTTGCAATTAAATACCAGTGGCCGTCGCCTTGGAGCTATAGAACAAATAAGCTATACGTACAGCAAAATTAAGCCAGAGCCTGGTGTCCGTTTTTGATAAGACATTGCCATTTTCTTCAATTTTCGAGTTCTCTGCAATGCCATACATTTCACTCATTTTAATATTTTTTAAAAATATTCCGTACAATAATGGAGAGTGTAACATGTTCAAAAAATCATATTTATATTATTAAAAAAATACTATGGTCATTCTTCAAGTCTTTGTGGCATCGTTTACAGTTATGTGATCCATAAAACGGAAACCTTTAAAACATCCAAATCCAATCCAAATCCAATCCAAATCCAATCCAAATCCAATCCAAATCCAATCCAAATCCAATCCAAATCCAATCCAAATCCAATCCAAATCCAATCCAAATCCAATCCAAATCCAATCCAAATCCAATCCAAATCCAATCCAAATCCAATCCAAATCCAATCCAAATCCAATCCAAATCCAATCCAAATCCAATCCAAATCCAATCCAAATCCAATCCAAATCCAATCCAAATCCAATCCAAATCCAATCCAAATCCAATCCAAATCCAATCCAAATCCAATCCAAATCCAATCCAAATCCAATCCAAATCCAATCCAAATCCAATCCAAATCCAATCCAAATCCAATCCAAATCCAATCCAAATCCAATCCAAATCCAATCCAAATCCAATCAAATCCAATCCAAATCCAATCCAAATCCAATCCAAATCCAATCCAAATCCAATCCAAATCCAATCCAAATCCAATCAAATCCAATCCAAATCCAATCCAAATCCAATCCAAATCCAATCCAAATCCAATCCAAATCCAATCCAAATCCAATCCAAATCCAATCCAAATCCAATCCAAATCCAATCCAAATCCAATCCAAATCCAATCCAAATCCAATCCAAATCCAATCCAAATCCAATCCAATCCAATCCAAATCCAATCCAAATCCAATCCAAATCCAATCCAAATCCAATCCAAATCCAATCCAAATCCAATCCAAATCCAATCCAAATCCAATCCAAAATCCAATCCAAATCCAATCCAAATCCAATCCAAATCCAATCCAAATCCAATCCAAATCCAATCCAAATCCAATCCAAATCCAATCCAAATCCAATCCAAATCCAATCCAAATCCAATCCAAATCCAATCCAAATCCAATCCAAATCCAATCCAAATCCAATCCAAATCCAATCCAAATCCAATCCAAATCCAATCCAAATCCAATCCAAATCCAATCCAAATCCAATCCAAATCCAATCCAAATCCAATCCAAATCCAATCCAAATCCAATCCAATCCAAATCCAATCCAAATCCAATCCAAATCCAATCCAAATCCAATCCAAATCCAATCCAAATCCAATCCAAATCCAATCCAAATCCAATCCAAATCCAATCCAAATCCAATCCAAATCCAATCCAAATCCAATCCAAATCCAATCCAAATCCAATCCAAATCCAATCCAAATCCAATCCAAATCCAATCCAAATCCAATCCAAATCCAATCCAAATCCAATCCAAATCCAATCCAAATCCAATCCAAATCCAATCCAAATCCAATCCAAATCCAATCCAAATCCAATCCAAATCCAATCCAAATCCAATCCAAATCCAATCCAAATCCAATCCAAATCCAATCCAAATCCAATCCAAATCCAATCCAAATCCAATCCAAATCCAAATCCAATCCAAAGCCAATCCCTCGAACACCTACAATACATTGCCACACTAAGTTACAATTCCTGTGGAATACCAATCATTGCATTTATTCGTTTTTGGCTACCCATTGTATTCCATGCATTCAACTTTTTATTCAAGCGATAGCGGAAATAAAAATGAACGGTTTACAAATGTGATAAGATAGATGTAAGGGGTCTTCATTCAAAAGCATTATACCCCAGCATCAAAATCGATTACTCAGCGCTATAAATATAGACAAGTGACAGAATCACGAGACGCGTGAAAGAAAAGCTAGAAGAGAGGTCTGCAGCTTAACAAAAAGGCCCCTCCAATATTGCTAGTAACACAATCAGAAAAGGTGTCACAGTGTCGAACCCTTGGTTCATAGAATTCGGAAACGGCACTGTTACGTGTTCAATAAATGAATGGAGAAATTTTTATCTGCAACGGTGGAATGATAATAAAATAGCATAATATTGAATTTCCCGACGATGAGGGCTGGGAGGTTAGATGCCATCGATCTCACCAGCTAAAGCAAGTGAAGTAAAACTGATTTTTATGGTGGACTTTGTAATTCTTTTAACGTTGGATTTATGAGATATCCTCTCTTCAATATATAGTATCGTTTTCGATAGGATATGCATGGACTGTTTTACGAGGGATGAGACGTAATCAAGATTGAGAAAGGTGACGTTGAATGCCATCTTTATGTTTATTCTTTCTAGTAATAACAAGAATGAATATCCAAAAATCCATTAGCAAATATATATTCCTCTTTCGCTATTCATTTGTGGGTGTTGTGATGGAAAACATGGAAACTGATTCTTTCCATTTCAGGATCTTAGGCTCAGGGTGGTTCGAGGAATACTTGCTGATTTCGGAGAAAAACAATTTATCAAATAGAACCGGAGGCATATCAAATTTTAAGTAGGCCTTCACGTGTTTTTTGATCTTGAGTCAGCTTTTTCTCAGATTCTTTAAACACACTATTTAAAAAGTTTAAAACGCGATAGAACGATTGTTATTGAAAAATGGGGAAAATCTAAACGAACACTTTACTTGAACATTTATAAAAAAAACTGAATAGTTTTTTCAAACTATCACTAGTAAACGCGAGCAAATTTCTTTAAATTCAACTTAAAAACATATCTTTTGTCAGATAGGCCTATTTCGTCTACGAATAACAGACTTCTTCAGTGTGAAGTGCTCGACTTGAAAAGGACATAGCAGTTGGTCTAGTATTTTTACTAAATAGATGTGTTCGTGTTTGTTTGTGTGTTTGTGTCTTTCGACGTAGGACTACGTCTTTGTTTTCTTTACTGGGGTACAGTTAAAAAATAACCTATTGCGACCGTTACGAAAAGGTCAGGTTTTGATCGTTAATATCAAAGTCGTTTCTTTAAACAATTTCAAAATGTTTGCCCCAATCGATCGAAAGTATTTCTGCGTGTCGATTCCAATAATGAAAACTATTGATTTAAAATATTGAAAATAACGTAAATATAAAGTGATGTCTTATAATTTGGTTTCCAGAGTAAATTTACTAAATGACATGTACTTTCCTATCACAGACTTAAAATGTAAGTAAGGGAGGTTTAATATGCAGCTGTAAATGATATAAAAGGAGTACACCTTCGTATAATGCTTCATTCGCTCGGCAGCCTTGTAGCTGTTCAGAGCGGCAATGAGCCAATATTGAATTTGGAGCTGGCGGTGACAAGTACCCAGAGGGTGCTCTGGTGAGCAACCATTGACAAGGTAACTGATGGCTCCATCGTCGTTGGCTAGGCAACCATTGCTAGGCAGCCAAAGTAGAAAATGCATTAACTAGCGACATTAGCATGACCAGTTACTAGTGATTACATAATTGATTTAAATTATCTGCAAACAACTGCTGCAAATATGACGCTAATATAGCTGGCTAATGAATAAGTAAAGAAGCGAATGGGTCATACGACAGGTCCAAAGAAGATCGATCAAACATGGACCAATTTGATTTTCCCAGCTAAAGAGCCAGCGGTGGCTTAACATGAGTCAGTTTTCCCTTTGCCGCATACCTTAAATCTCTTGTACAATTTCAAACATGCCTCGGAAATTTAAACGGTCTCTATATTATTCTGAAGAGGGGTGGGAAACTAACTAATTAATGTGATACTTCCACCAGGAAACTGACTCTTTGCTTTGGGACTTGACAAAGAATCCCTACTGAGCACTTGTGGCACGTCAAGCCAGCCAGTTCGGCGGAAGCATCCATTAAATCGAGGCCCAAAAGCGCTCTTGAATAGAAAGATGGGTCGAGTCTGCTTTCTTAATTAGGAGGTTTAGGTGTGAATGTCGCATCACCATTATTCAAAATTAACGAATTGTAATCGTCACATACATCGAAAAATAGCTGAGTAATTCGTTGCCTATTGTTGGCCTTTTATTGTAAGATTTTTCTTAGAACTGCTCTATTTGAGTGCGTTCAATGTCACGCATTATTTTAAAGAAAAAAAGTCTGGAAGTTATGTGACACATAGCAATGTTTCCATATGAAAAGCAAGACCGTTTTGACTGCGACTGTGATCAATTCTCAGTATGATATGGATTTTTTTATGATAGTAAAATTGATTTACTCCATTCAAGCTTTATATTAATTCGAAAGTAAATTTTCATTGCGTTCAACGTACAAGTTTCATCAAACTTTGCAAACTTTTTGTAGTTATAGATGCATTTTTTCGTTTTTCCGAATTTCCTTAATAAATGTGCAAAATATGGAACCACCCCATAACACAAACTTTCTTCTAAGGCACTCAAAAACTAGTGACTCGAATTTGGGATTATCAAAGTAGAGCACGAGACGAAAGAGTTCGAGTCGATTTGCTGGAAAACATCATCCACCGTCTACACTTCCTTCCTCCTGTTGCTGAGAGTTTAGCAGTAGCTTAACGTTGGCGGTGGCAGCGGCAAGATTGATGACTTTTGTACGAGATTTGTGTACAAATCGATTAACAAAGAGATGTGACATGCACGGGACGGAAAAGGGCATCCGGAGTGTAAACTTGCTTTTTGCGACGACAACGACGACGATGACGATATAGGCTTATTGGGTTTGGCTATGTATTTTGCTGGGTTTTATCCAAATGAAATGGTTCTTCCATGTATGAAAGAATCGAGCAAAAAGCCGAAATTTTAATATTGTCGAACAAGCGAGGCGAATCGAACTACAGAACAATGGGTTTTGAACGGAAAGTAAAATCTGGTGAGTAAATATTCTAAGCCTTTCATTAGTGGGAACTACGGTTAGCGGTTTCTTCTATTACGGTCTTTTTCAAACTGTTGTAGAAGGTTGAAGCTCATTCAAGACGGCAGGAATTACGGTAGATACTGCACCGTTGTATCTCGAATATAAATGTGTTATACCTAGAGATGGAGTATGGTGGAACGATATCGTTTATATGATTTAAAGTTTCATGAATTCATGCATGGCAAATATTGCATTCTCTTGATGTTTTGTTAAGCCTTTCCTTGTTATTATGCCCTATCGTTCTGATTTGCACGAAAATATTGTTGAACATACAAATAGTAAGGTACAGTATGACTCATGAAAAATGCGAAAAAATAATAACTGAATTTCGGGTAGGTTCAAACATTATTTTGGCTTAGCTAATAAATGTTATATTGTCAAGTGGGGTTAAAAAAGAGCAGAGCTCACATGGAAAAGTTCAATAAAGTGTACGCAAAAGAGCTAGTGAACATTATTCAAATCACAACTTGCAGTACCTAGAGATCAAACATTAATGTACCCGCCTCAGCCATAATCGCTGGAATCGGGCTGGTGACGTACGTTTCTGATGCGAACCGGACCATTCGGTTGTAGATGGGTGCCAGAGTTTGCAATACCGAATCCTTCGTTCTACTGACGAGCTTTGTAATAATGTTATGCAATGTTTTGGTTGCGTAAAATCTTTAAGAGTATGACAGATCTTAAGTTGGTCCTTTGGATATTATAACTGTATTCTTAGCTGATCAGACAATAACCCATTATGTTGGTCATGTTCGGACAGTATTTTTCAAAACAAATTTTATCTAACGACATATAAAGTTTGAATGAGAACGAGCAAAAGCGTAATCTTGAATCAAATTAATCAAATTACATCTCTTCGCTATCGTTAAGGCTTCCAGGCTAGCCAAACGATCACTCAAGCAGAATATCGTAGCTAGAACCCGTGTTCGAACGCTGTATGACAACCTGCTAACCAAGTCCGGTGGATGCATAGTTATGGGTGATGAAACCTATGTAAATGCAGACTTTGGACAACTTCCAGGACCAAAATTTTGAGGAGGTGTCCCTGTCCGATGCAAATATGTTTTTGCGGATGAATTCGCACGCAATTAGAGGCTGCGGTCAGAAGACACAGATTTTCGTCACTGAGAACTTGGATGTTTACAAAACTGAATGTTTCCAGAAGTGCATTCTACCCTTCATCGAGTAACATGATGGTCCGGTAACATTTTAGCCGGATCTTGCAAGTTGTCACTGTAGCTGGGAAGTACATCAATGGTGCAATGACAACGAAGTCCCGTTTGGTCCGAAAACCCCCATCTGGCCACTTGTCCCAAGTTCAGGCCCATGGAAAACTACTAAGAAATTATGAATAGAAAACTAAAGGTAAAAGTAGTAAGGTCAACTGTAAAAACGGTAGCTCAGATTAAAAATTGGTAGGATAAAATCACCAAAACAGTGGGTGAGACCGCGATGATTATTTCGTTTCGTGTTCCATTACTAAGTGGGTCATGCTATAATTCGTCCAGTAACTTAAAATATTCATTGAAAGAAAAAAATCAACTCAGCAAACACTTCAGGTGAGCTAAGTGAAATTGATCGTTAGAATGATATAGGGTGTCCCAGAAAGTATAAGCACGATTTCTACACAAAACTCGAAAACCAGGACCAATGGACCGAATATGGACCGGAAGATCACAATGGCTTTTTCGAAAAAAATCTGTTCTAGATGTTGCCAGAAAGCTGTTTACTTCTAAGAGTAGCATCCAACGTGTTAAGGCAAGAATCCATCTAAAACCCTTAGAAAAGCAGAAGATGCCAAAATCGGAGTGAAACAAACTGCAACCGTTATACCGAGGGCTCGGAAGCAGGGTTGCCACATGCACACATTTAGCTAGATTGACACTTTTTTTTTCATACAGATATCTGTATGTAAAGATTACAGATTTCTGAAATAAACCAAGATTTTTATGATTTTTGGCAATCAATTCCGCATTGAACGCTGAAGAGCTTAGATTTAGCTTTTTTTTTGCACTTTTTAGTCAACCTGTTATTCACCACGCGGTGATTGTAGTGTACAGAAAAAAATTGGACTGTATTAAACTGCCGAAATCCAGCCGAACGTTCCTTAAAGGAAGCAGACATTTCCTGCTGAGTCTGACAAATGCTCTGTCAGTAGCCTCGTCAAACACCCGAAGGAAAAGTGTGACCCCATAAGCATCATCGCAGCAGAAAGTGCCACACCGGCAAAGGCAATAGCTAACACATCAGCAGCGTAAGGGCAAGTAGCACATTTTTGTTTTTGTTCCCCTTCATCTGGTTGTGTTTTGTGTATCTCTCTCCTATATAGTGAATCGTTCTGTGTAGGGTGGTTGAAAATAAAAAATCATCTGATTTTTATTTGATTTTTTTTGGCCCCTGATTTTTTTTTTTTTTTTTTCATTGATGATTCTACGAGGGGCGTCTTGCCTTCCAAGGATGTTTTTAGGGTGCGCTGTTACCAACCGTCTTCTGGCTCTCCTTGGGTTGTCTACTTTCGGCAGAAAGTGAAAGCCCTATACTTTTTGGGCATTAAAAGAAATTTTACGCATCGTTATCCGGGGACCAAATTTCATCAGGTCAACCGAAACAAACTGCGTGTTACTATAAAAGTATAAAATTGCGAGTAACATAGGTTATAATGCCGAGTACTGAGTCTACATCCCATCTTAAGATGTGGAGATGTGGTTTCTGCAGTGAGCTTGACGTGTGAAGACGTTATGAAAGCTATGCTGCGACTTACGAATTATGCTTCGTCTACCATTGAAATTCTGAAATGCAAACAATTGCATGCAGCATCAATGGTAGATGGCAGAAAGACGTAAGCACCGGTGGACTCGCTACAAGTGATCTTCGCCGGATCAGCTCAGCCAAAATTTGTTGAAATTGATAGTGTTATTTTTTCAGTGCGCCTTTATGAAGGATATTTAATTGTACCAAGTGCAAACAGTTGGAACATACGGCTGCTTGCCAACAGGAAGCAACAAAGTGTGCTTACTGTGGCAACGAGCTTCTCCACGATTTACAGAACTGCCCTGAGTTCAAGAAGCGCGCTGGCAATGTGAAGCGTTCCATAACAGAAAACTCCAAGCAGACGTATGCAGAAATGGTGAAGTCACAATACGAAGCATCTGCATCGTCTGTATCAGCTGCTCAAAATGAAAATCCTTTTTTGATTTCTTCCTCTGACGAACAGGACTCTGACGTAGCTGTTGAGAGTGGATTTCCGAAGCTACACGCCCCTGGTTAAAGGAAGCCCACTAGTTTCTGGGGGGTGCGCTGGAAAAACATTAACCCTTCTCTAAAAAGCTTGCAACGAATTATTGGTAACGGGGTCAATTTAAAAAACCAAATAAACCTGTAACAGCAGATGCATCCGATCCTTGCTGTAGTTATACCACCCCGCCGCTATCTCATGACCATAACCATAAGAGGTACTACGTTTTCTCGCAATTCTAAAATAAAAATTCCATCCAAGCAAGGTAAGATTAATTTTTGGGACATTGTGGATAATATTTTAAATGCTCTTGGTCTTTCGGATGCTTTACCACTTCGAGGACTTATTGACCTGCTTATTCCTATAGTAGGAAACTACTTCAAGGAATTGACTGTATCATGGCTATCTTTTGATGAATAATTCGTCGAGTGAGGATCAAGATATAATCACCGTATTACAATGGAATTGTCGTAGTCTAATACCTTTTCACTATTCTGATTGTGATATATTTGCTCTCTGTGAAACATGGCTTTCTTCTGAAGATGATTTCAACTTCCACGATTTTAACATTATTCGCCTGGACCGAGATGATTCATATGGTGGCGTACTTTTGGGGACCAAAAAGATCTACCCCTCCTATAAAATCTCACTCCCAATAATCTCAGGCATCGAAGACGTCACTTGCCAAATAAATGTAAAGAATAAATATCTTTACCAAATCCAAAAGCTCGCACTTTCTTCTTAATACCACGCATAAGATTTTGTACAACGCTTGAACCGACATTTTTTTTTCCGCTTTCAACAATGACTTCAACATTTCCTGTTCTGACAACTTTAGGATGCTTACGAAGTTCGTGCTTCATTATAGCCCAATATTTTTCAATTGGCCGGAATTCTGGAGAGTTTGGGGGATTAAGATCCTTCGGCACGAAATTGACACCATTCGTCTTGTATCACTCCAGAATAACCTTGGAGTAGTGACAAGAGGCTAGGTCCGGCCAAAAAATTGTTGGAACGTTGTGTGTTTTGGGAAACTGAAGCAGTTGTTTTTTCAGGCATTGATTCACCATTTACAGTTGAAGTTGTCACGAAAGGCTTGCTCCGTTTAACACATGAACAAATTCCCTGCCAAATCATGAATTTTTTGGAGAACTTTGACACTTGCTGTTTCCTGAGACTCTGGAACATCGAACTTGTCTTTCGCATTCACATACTGGTTGCCGGGAATTTGTGTAAAGTCCGCTTTTACGTGTGTTTCATCGTCCATGATGCAGCAGTGTGGTTTCGTCAACATTTATGTGTACAGCTTACGCGCACGTGTTTTATCTGACCATTTTTGTTTTTCATTGCGGGTTGGAGCTATCTGAACTTTGAATGATCGTTTCTTGGCTTTCTGCTCGAAACTTTTGGTCAAGTGCAGCTTTTTCGCGACATCCCGAACGGAACAGTTGGGTTTGCGTTTACAAGCAGCAATCACTTGCTTGTGATCCTTCACACAGTACGGAACACTTTTTCTACCACTCACCTCCTTCCGATCGACAGTTAAACGTTCCCCGAAACGTTTTATGACACGAGGGACTGTGGACTGGTGAATTTTCCACATCGTTGCGATGGCTCGGTGCGAAAGAAGTGGGTTGTCGAGGTGCATGTGCAAAATGTTCTCGCGCACTTGCTGTTCCTTCGACTGCATTTTCGAAACTATAACACATTTCACAATGAAACTCACGCAGTGTAAACAATACACGCTGAGGTCATTTCACCAAAATTTTTCTTGAAATCAACCCTAAGGGCGAAATGTTACAGCTTATTGAAAGTGATGCAATTTAACTATGGACACCCTTTAGCTTCTGTCTATGTCCCTCCGAAGACATCAATAAACCGCCGTCAACTTTGGAGTTCAAATAAATTACTTCCTTCTCCAGTTTATGTTCTGAGTGATCTGAACTCCCACGGCTCTGCTTGGAGCGAACACTACGATGACAACAGAGTGGGATTTTCTATGATTTATGCGACGATTTCAAATGGACCATTCACACGAATAGCAAAACCTCCTGCCAGGGAGAGTCGACTTGACATATCTTTGTGCTCTAGTTCTCTATCATTAGATTGTCTGTGAAAATTAATCAATGATTCCCGTGGTAGTGATGACCTTCCAATTATTATCTCAATCAAAAATGGTTCTCGAAAAACAGACCGGTCAATCCATGATCCTTATGACCTCACGAGGAATATTGATTGGCAACATTTAGCATCGGCGGTAACCCTTGGTATTGATTCTACTGATCCTCTGCCACCATTGGATGAGTATCGTTTCCTTTCCGAATTGATGTACAAAAGTGCATTAAAAGCTCAGACATGACGTGTTCCAAGTGCACCCCCCAAAAGAAGATCCGCCACCCCTGGATGGGATGACGAATGCACTAAGTTGTATCTTGAGAAATCCGATGGGTTTAAAGTTTATCGTAGCCATGAAGCATGTGAGCTTTTTGATAATCGAAACTAATCTAAGCTCGTACTAATGCAGCCAATTCTTGAAAGCATCCTGGAAAATGAAGACTTCTTGAATGCATCATTTTTTTTGTCACCAACTGCACGGCGCCCCCCACCAACAAACAAAAAATTACTACTTACCTTATTATTTCCATAACTTCTCCTTTACAATCTATCTTCCCCCCACCCCCGTATCTTTTTTTTCCCCCCCCCCACACCCATAAAAATAAAAAATAATATCTCCCCCCCAACAAAATTATTTTTATATAACAATTTTACATAAAATATACCTTGTGATCAAAAAATTCCGGTAATTTGAAAAAAAAAACCCCATTATTTCCATTTTTAATTGATATCTTTATTATCGCCTTCAAAGTACTCGCCATTAGAGGCAACACACATATGCCAGCGCTTTATCCAATCATCCATACATTTTTTATAGGCCGATGAATGTATGGCTTTCAGTTCTTCCAGCGAATTCTTTTTTATCGCATCAATCGATTCAAAACGCCTACCTCTGAGCGGAATTTTCAGTTTTGGGAAGAGAAAGAAGTCGCACGGGGCAAGGTCTGGTGAATATGGTGCTTGTTTGATGGTATTGGTGGAGTTCTTGGCCAAAAATTCACAAATAGTGAGCGCGGTGTGTGATGGAGCGTTATCGTGGTGTAAAATCCACGTATTATTGCGCCACAATTCTGGCCTCTTCTTTCGAATTGCCTCACGCAAACGTCTCATAACTTGTAAATAATACTCTTTGTTAACCGTTCGACCTTCTGGAAGGAATTCAGAATGGACGACACCGCGAAAATCAAAGAAAACGGTCAGTAAAACTTTAATTTTGGAGCGACTTTGTCGTGATTTTTTTGGTTTCGGCTCATCTTCGGCGCGCCATTCGGACGATTGTTGACTTGTGAGCATATCAAATTCATATACCCACGTTTCATCACCAGTTATGATGCGTTCCATGAATGTGGGATCGCTATCTGCGTTCGCAATCATCTGTTTAGCGACCTCAACTCGATGCTGTTTTTGCAAAAAATTCAGCTCTTTTGGAACAAGTCGTGCTTCAATGCGTTTCATGCCCAGAATTTCCGTCAAAATGTGTTCGGTCGATCCAAATGAGATATCAAGGAGTGCAGCTATCTCCCGAATGCTAATTGAGCGGTTTTCCATAACTAAATTCTTCACGGAAGCGATGTTTTCATCGGTAGTTGAGGTCGATGGTCGTCCAGAACGCGGCATGTCACTCACGCTTTCACGGCCTTCTTTAAAGTCTTTGTGCCAAACAAATGTACGATTTTGTGACATAGAGTCCTCACCAAAGGCTTTTTGCAACATTCTGAGCGTTTCGTAAGTAAAACGATGTGGAGAACAATGTATGGTTCTGTGAGTGGCCATTGCATGGTCTTCCGGAAGTTCCGGAACATTCGTAAAACTTGGTAATTCAGCAATTTCATACCAAAAAGATGAAGTGGGTCTTAGAATTTCACAACATTTGGTAAGTTTGTTCATTTTCGAAAAACATATGACTTTAATTTTTCATGTTGTCCTTAGGGTGACCCATTTTGAGATAGGGTGGTCCAAAACTAAATTTTAGAAAATATATATTTTTCAAGAATTGTAGCTTTCGAACCACTGGACCATTTTCAAATTTTTCTGCATAAATGAAATGAGTTTTAAGAAAAAGTATGAACATAGAAAAATGTAATCTTAGTATATTATCAATGATGAGAAGGTCCAGTTCTTAGTATTTTAAAGGCGACTACAATTTTCATATAAATTTCAATTAAGAAAAATTAGGACGATGACGGTTAAGTCATTATGTTGATTTTAATGATTTATTCCAATATGTGTTTTCATCCTTTTTACCATTCTCACAAAAGAAGGGTATACAGATCGCTTGGAAACCCGACTTTTGATCCGAGGCCCGAAGACCGAGTTTTGTATACCACTCAACTCAGATAGTCAAGATTGGAAAATGTCTGTCTGTCTGTGTCTGTGTGTGAAAAAATAAAAGAGCAATAACAATTATACTTATTTTTTATTTATCTCCTGATAGTTCATATCATTTAACACTAATCACTGAAATCAGATTCAGAGCTTTCTTGTTCGGTTTCAGCAACCATTAGCAATTCTTTTACCTTCTCTGGTAATTCGATTCGTTTTTTACTTTTCTCAGCCTTTCGATAGGACGAAATGATAGGATCCGATGCTACCAACAATCCATTGAAAATATCCTCCATTGTGGCTGTCCGGGACATTTTTCGGGAATGATCTTTACGCAGCCGACGTATTTCTTTGTTCACAGCCTCCTGCGCTTCCTCACACATCTTTCCTACAGGAAGTACTGACGCGCTTATAATTTGATGGCCGTGAATAAGAACTTTGTGAAGCGTGGTTGGCATATTATACCACGGGTAAAGTTGGACGTAGAGCTTCGCTGTTTCATGAGCAAATGCCATGTATTTTGCAGCATCAATTGCTTGTCCGCATGAAATTGCAATTAGGATGATCCGCAAACGGTCGATTAATTCGAAATCCACTCCTGTAATTTCCGATGATATTTTTGCGTTTTCAAAAAAACGTCTCGCGGTATTTCCATCATTGGAATTACCGAAATTGGATCTTGGTTTGTCTATGTGAAGTCCCAGTTTTTCAAAAAAGTTTTTTTGAATTCGTTTTTTTTGCTGCGTCGTATAACTCTTTGTGGTCTGTCTTCTTCCATTTATTAAAATCTAGGCGATAAGCAATATGAATGATACATTCATATGCTCTTATAAGGCAATGAAGCGAGCCAACACCAAATTTAAAAAAATCTTCGTTGATAGGTATATCGTTTAAGTCGTTGAAATGTGAGCAAGTTTCACCACACAAATAACATCTTTGTGCGGATGTTGTATGTGTAATTGCGTTTATTACTTTACCGTCTGCCATAGTAAAGTGTACTTGGTAATCAATTTGAAATTTAAAACCATCGTACTCGAAACGGAAAGGGGACAACGTAGCAATTTCAGCTGACATTCGTCTATATTCCTCCATTATGCTCACGGATGTTTCTTTTATTTGCTGCATATGAACCGGTCTGCAGTAACGTGTGGAAGATGGTGTAGGATTATCCCAAACGACTTTTGTGTCCTTCAGTAAACGTAGAGGAACAAGTGATGTTAAAAAAATGTTAGAGTCCGAGTCTCCGGCAATCGCAAATTTTTGCTTAAATTCAGCAAAACCGCCAGAGCCATCCATACCATACTTTACTATCAATACAAGCTTGTTGCTTGTTCTCTCGTTTCCAGAACCAACGATATCTTCCTTAGATCGAACCACAATTCTTGCTGATGTGTGATCAAGAAGCGATTGAAGCTTTACAATGCATTCGGTTTCAGTTATTTTTATGTTCGTAGGCAAACATCTAAAGAAAATTAAGAGTTATAGAAGTTCGTAAATCCAGCTAAATCGCATTAATACCTTTTCTTGGCTTCTAAGACTTCCTTGTACGGAGGATACGATTCTTGAGCATGTTCACGAATAACCTGGTAACCCCTCTGCGATAATTTTGCATCCAGTAATACCGCAAGAGCCTGATCGTTCGTCGTTCTGATACGAATCTGCACAATAAATCAAAAGTAACTCAAAACAACTGTGTTTCAGAAGAAATTAAATTGTAAAATTTGATATTAATCTACATGCATCAGATTTTCAATCATGTCCAAAATGAACATTAGACACATTATTGAATGCTTATTTGTATTACAGTTATATCATCTTTAATACAAACCTTCTCGCGATTTTTCAGCATATTGACAGCTTCAGTTTCTCCATCAGCTCTTAGACTCATTTGCGCAGCAAATACAAGCTCTTCCGTTGAATACTTAGCTCTCAGCTCTGTAGCTTTCAATCGCTTACTTCTCTCACAAAGTTCGTCAAAGTTCTTTTGGGGTCTTCCAATTTTCGTGTTTCTAGTGTCAGACATTGGTTGGTCAAATATCAAGTACTCTTCCAACCAGTCGACATTTTCTCTGTTGAACTTCTCAACTTTCCGTTGCGCTTTTTCCATCGACGATTATAATCTGCTCAAAAACATTTCAAAATCCGTTTTGCATCCCCACCTTCATCATCCTGAATTTGATCATAAATAATGTTTTCTATTTTTCTTCGTTTTTTTCATGGTCTTTAATATTTTTAGTTGCTTCAAGCAGACTTTTTCTTTTGAACTCTATTTGTATTAAAAGGAACGAAAAAAATAATAATTTGAAGCATAACAATTTGAAAAAACTAAAACTAAGCTTACCAATATTTGGTGTATTCATAATGCCGGATATTTATAAGGATTTATGTAAAATAATAACAAAAAAGGAAGATAATGGACGAAGCGGAAACGCATTGTTCTTTAGGCAATTCCATTTTTTTTAAATATAGTGCTATAAAGCTAGAAATAAGTAAATCATTATTATCTTAAGCTCATTTTAGCTAAGTAGATAAGTTTCTTACAATTTCAATGACCTTTTATTACTTCCTACTTCTCTGTAACTTCTTCAATAGGTTTTCGTGTGCTCCTATAGATATATTATTTTAAAGTTTACAGTAAGAACATCGATCTGATTTAAGTCGGTGTCTAAGATATGTCAACTTGTCAATCCCAGTCATATTTACTCATATATGAGTGACTCCACTTTTGACGAAAGTGAGTTAAAAACGATTCAAAATTGAGTTAAATTGTCCCGCCGTGTGCGTAGCATGTGCCGCAGAGAGGAGTCCAAGAAAAATAGCGATTTCAGAAAGAGTGTCTAAAATCGCTCTACTACTTTGAATCAAGCGAAGGACTGAAGGAATCATGGACCCTTCGTATCAAACGCTTCCCTATAGAGTTAAATAACGTGATAATTTGTATTTTATCGTCGGGAACATAGTTCCTAAAAGAAATTTTTTTTCCTCTTTTTTCTTGGGGGGGGTTTTTTGGCTTTTGAACCAAAAGTCTGGCAATAGTTTGCCAAGGTTTTAGCGCCTTATCTCGCTCACTGAAATTGAGATTGAAATTTAAAATTTTCAGAATAATACATTTAGTTGTAGATAACTATAGTAGAAAAACTAATTAATTTGATATAACCACAATGGAACTGACTTCAAGCATCGGGTCTTGACAGAGCATCCCTACTGAGCCCTTGCGGCACGTCAAGCTGGGCAGTTCAGCGCAAGGGAAACATGTGAGCTTTTTGATAAGTACCAACAGCTTAAAAAATGCTTAAAAACTTACTCAAAGTAAAGAAACGCAATTCCTAGCGTTCGTTTGTAGAGGGACCAGCGTCGGATTACAATTCTTACCGTCCAATCTCTATGCTATCATGTTTAAGGAAATTGTTAGAAAAAATAAACCTATCAAGACTTGACTTAGGTTGGGTTGAATCAAACAATTACATTTCATTATTCCAAATGTTCGTAGTGCATAGGTCTGGATGTAAGTCGGGGTTTCATTCGTGTGATGTCAAGACTTCTGTCCAACCACTACTCGCTAGACGCACATCTCTACAGAATTAACCTCGTCGATAGCAATTTATGTCGATGCGGAACCGGTTAAAGCTCGATTCAAAGTAAATCTGTACGCACGAATTAATACACCACCGCGTCCCTGGTGGTTGGAACAAAAAACGTTTGACAGGCATTAGTTGATATTGTATTGACGAAAAAAAGTGATGAAAAGTTTTTTCGATTGATCGACGCATCTCGAAATTACGGATCATGGAACTTGAGAAAAGAAAATTAATTGTGCACAAACATCTAGAGAATCCTTCGTGGTCTGCTTCAAAAAAAGCAGAAGTGTTCAAATTCAACGGTGTGTCTTGTAATAAAACGTTACAAGGATACTCTGAGTGTAGTGTAGAGCACAGCGCATCTATCAAAAAAGTGGCTCTAGGGACAAAGAGCTGAGGAGAAAGGTGTTGAGGTACGTGAAAGGCAACCCAGGTGTCTCCATATGTGATTTGGCAAAGATTTACGATTCCAACTTTTCCACCGTGCGTAACATCCTTTCAAGAGAAGGATATAAGTCTTTTTGTATCAGTAAACATCCGAATCGCTCCCTGAAACCAAATCTAGTGGCCAAAAAGCGAGCACGATTACTATACGAACGAGTTTTGACGAAATTTGATGGCTGTATTTTAATTGATGACGAAACATATGTCAAAATGGATTAGAAACAAATCCCCGGACGAAAATTTTACCTGGCAACTGGTCGTGGGGATGTCCCTTCCAGGTATAAATTTGTTTTTGCTGATAAGCTTGCTCGAAAATTAATGATTTGGCAAGGAATCTGCAGTTGTGGCCTTAAAACCAAGGTTTTCATCACATCTCACACAATGACGTCGAAGGTTTACATTAAAGAGTGTCTGAAAAAGCGGATTTTACCCTTCATTTGGCAACACAAGACCAACGTTATGTTTTGGCCGGATCTAGCCAGCTGTCACTACTCTGAGGAGGTCCTAGAATGGTATGCTGCAAACAATGTTAATTTCGTCGCCAAAGAGATTAATCCTCCGAATGGCCCTGAGTTCAGACCGATCGAAAAATATTCGGCAATTGTCAAGCGAAAACTTCGAGGATGCGGTAAAGATGTGACAAATACACAACAAATGCGTTTAAAGTGAAATAAGTTCGCCGGTACAGTGTCATCAGCGAACTGTGCAGATCATGATGGCACCGATCACAAGTGAAGTGGGACAGTTCGTTCGAAATGGTAAAATGTAATAATTTGTTACATATCTTTTGAAAGCTGAATAAATACTCTTTTGTTTGACGTTTTGATCAACCATGTATGTTGTTTAATTCTTGAGTTATGATCACTTGAATGCGTCCAAATTTACTTTGAATCGGGCTTTATGATGACATTCCTCACGCAGTTTGGCATTGCCCGGATAATGATGCCTCCAGAGAAGGACTTTTGGAAACCTTAGTGGCCCGAGGTAGACAATCCTTCCGCGAGGTAACAGTTGTTTTAGGAATGCGTGATCTCTCCTACATGCAAGCGATTTACGAATTTCTTTGTTTGTCTGATCTAAAAGTGTAATGTCATAACCCCCCTCCCCACCACTCTAGTTAATTCCCAGCCATTGTGTCCCAGTTAGACTATATTTTTGTTTCCGTGCTACTTGTACCTGCCCAGCAAGCTGTGGACATCCATCTGCGGTTTAGTTCCTGAAAGGGGCTACATGGACCTAGGATTTGGTAGATGTCGCAACCATGAGCAGCAAATAATACCTTGAATAAGTTACCTGCCTAGCCCTTTCCAAACGATAATGTGACCCATTAACCTCGAGTGAGCCACGAGTAATTGGTACCCCACTTTTATTTATATCGAACAATAAAACATTGCTAATAACAATATTGAGTGTCGTTACACTCAAAGTCTAAAAAAAGAGTACATTTTAGGATCCAACTTTTTACCAATTCTACTTTCAGTGTGCTGTTTTAGGCCCATGAAGCAAAAGAAAACAATTGACACTGACACAGTGACAGTGACAGATGACAGACTGATAGTCAGTTTTGGTGCGTGCTCATTTTCCATATTTTTTTTGAATAAAATTTAATAAAATTTTATAGAATTTCCCAAATACCCAATGAAAAGTTCTGACACATTCCTTGAGGTATTACTTCTGGCCTTTCTATAATATTCTTGAGTAGTTTGTATGCATTCCTCCACGGATTTTTTCAGGAAATTCTTCTGGCATTCTATCGGCAGTTTTTCAAAACTTTCTTGTGATGAATTTTTTGAAGGAATCCCTGAGCTTGTGAAGTTTTGAGATATCTGAATCCCTGAAGGACACCTGAAAGAACTACACCAAAACTTTGAGATAATTGCTAGAGTAATTCTTGAAGAAAATCTTGATTTGTTGGAGAAATTAACGAAGAATTTCTGCTCGGGCGAGCAGAACACAAAAGCATATGAATACCTTATTTTGATCTTGATAACTGGCCTTGGTATTAAAGAGCTCAGATTAAGAGGTAAAATACCTAAGCAAAATACCTAAGAATTGTAAGCAAAATATGTCTCGAATAACTTAACTTGATATTTCGGATACCTGGGTAAGTATCTGGTCACCTTAGAGGTATTATTTCGGTATTGTCTTACCTCAATTTGGTATTCGCATGACATTGTGGGAACAATTTGATGGTATTATCCTCAGATATTTTACCTCTTAATCTGAGCTCTTAAATACCAAGGCCAGTTATCAAGTTATTCGCTTCTGCTCGGGTAGTTATTTATTGTTTTATTTTATTGATTATTATAATAAACTACACACATACTATCTACACAAACACCAATAAACATATATATTTTTTTATTAAAAAAAAAACAAAAACCAAAACACACTTCTTCTCTTCTCTACCTTATTTATATAAAACCCCCCCCCCCCCTTTTTTTTGCGTCCCTCCAAAAACGCCCCCCCCCCCCCCCCCCAACCTTTTTTCCCCAAAACAAAAAGGCAAAACCCCACCCCCAAAATAATCCCCCAAAACATTTACGGAGAAACCAAAAAAGGAGGGGCTAGAAACATCTAGCATCCGGAATTTTTGAAGCAAACCATAACAGATTAGAGAGAAAGGCAAAGTTCAAGTAGACTGAGGAGGGATTTTCCTTTTCATTTAGATTTTGCGATAAAATATCTTCAATCATGGGAAGCAATGTTGCAGGAAGAAGTGAGTAAATCCATACCATGGTTAGTTCGAGAAAAACACAATCTACAAGAGGATTTGCTCAACTGGATCGAATTGGTGAGAGCTTTTGGACAAGAGCACTTCACCACCGAGATGGGAACCGAAAATCTTGTTCGTGTAGAGTTATAGTAAGAATTAAGGGATATACATCGAAAAATGATTCTTCACAAGCTAAAGTCCTTAACTGACGGAGGGAAGGAAACGCTCACCCTTGCGGATAAACTTCGATTTACGAATGAGGTGAGAACAGATGGATTGGTTAATGTCGGGATAAGCTAAAATTCCCAAACCCGACACGCAGTGTGTAATGAATGCGCGCTTCGAAGATTTTTGGTACAACTGGTATGAATATTTTGTACTCTCCTTGAAAAAAAAAAGGCAACCACTCACACACAAAATAATCGTTGAGACTTAATTATGCATTTTAATATATTTTGCACCCGTTATTTTCCTCTTCTTTCTTATAGCGAAGAAAAATCGACGGGATAAGCGTTCGTGCTTTGCTCACGACAGCACACAGCAAAAAAGGGTAGCATTCTAAGAAGATCTTCGAAAGCTGGCAGAATGTGGGACCTTGGAAGAAACAACACTGTTTCTCTGGGTAGTGACATCGTACTCGTCAACGGCTAAGATGGATGGTTTGAAGGGGATTTAGGTTGCAACAGAAAGCAAACCGTTCTGCGATCTGCCCTGAGGAGGTTGGGATCTCGTTAGGCCTAATCAAAGAGTGATGTTTACATAATGGTATCCACCTTCTGCCACCCATTTGGGGACGTCCATCGCTGGTGTAGTCAAACAGAGCTATGCACATTAAGGGGGTATTTTTTTCGTGTTGGTAGGGGTTTGCAAATTTAATTTGATTTTATAATTTTGACAGATTTCCTTATGCTATACGATGCTGTCGATATCATGTTATACCCCTTTATACATTGCCCCTCCAAGAGTACGCTTCTGTCGTGAGGCATTCTTTGTCTTTTGAATGCCAGCAACTAGGATGTGTGCCACAGGGAGCGTTTTTGCAGAAACAGGCAAACCAGCGGGATTCATCGCAAGGCACAAGATTGGATGATCCAAGCGCGTTAATGCAATTTATATTCAAATTAGAAAGGTGGCTGTGCGGCAATCCGACCGTTTTCTGGTTGAGTGGTTAAACCTAACCATCGTCGCCCCACCGGGAGGACGATTTTAAATTAACTGACATCAAAAGAAAAATAATTAGCAGAAATTACGCTGCGGGAATTCAAAACAATACTCACCGACTCCGACCTACGGTTAATGCCTGTCCTTTGGAAGCAATCGAAACAGTTTTTCCCACGACGAAATGCCATGAGAAACAACCAACGATGAAACCAAATTGGGGGGCTGCGTCAACAAAAATTAATTGATACTGTCAAGTGTAACAACAATTGAAAATTAAATTTCTTTCGAAAAATCAATCGTTTCATAAACAAATAAATGACTGCTGGGTTTCAATCAATCATCAAAAGTCCAAAGGAACATTTTAATATACTTTTATTGAATTTTTATTGAATTCAACCCGTTCCGACGCAGTCGCAAAAGTAAGCAGGAACTTTCCGAACACATGCTCTGCGGAACACGTTTTCAGCACGAATCGCTTGACTAAATGCATTTCGCAGTGAACCGAGGCGGAAGAATTCCTACCAGAGTGGAAGCTGCCTGACTAGCTGATTTCATCTGCTGTTAGACCATGTGCTCATCGATTCGGGTCTCTGCGGGAGGTATTTTTTTTTTTTTTGCCGTTGCGTTCGTTAGTTCTATTGCGAAGGTGGAGCAGTGCTTCTAAAAGTAGAGTCAAACAACCGATACTATCATTCGCATTTCTCTAGATTGTTGAATTTAATCAAGAGCTCTCAGCAGCTGCCTGTTGTTCATCAGCAATTCGGGTGTGAAATTGCAGTCGAGCGTGGAATGAAAACCATTCCCTTACCGTGTTGTTGATTGACGAGTGCTATCTATCGGTATTTTTGTGGATGTTTTATGGGCGAGCTGAAGGGTAAAACTGTTCCTGGAAGCTCTGAGTCGATGACAGATGTTAGAAACTGACATGATGGATGTAAGAATTGTAGAAAACAGAGGAAAAACTTTGCTCAGACAAGTCAAGATGTGTTTAATTCCGGTAACTAGTGGGTTCTGTAAGGTTATATGTTAGTTCCAATCTCACTATGGAAAATTAGGAGGCTGAAAAAAACGACTGATTCCAATCATTGTTCGTGCAATTCCAGTCTAAGTTTCCAGATTTCACTTCAAATAAAATTATTCCAAAGTCGTACATTTTTAGTTAGGATAATCCCAAAGTTGCAATAGACTTCAAATGTTGCTTAGTTGCAGACGTACATTATGTCAAAGTTACAAAAAATGAGTGGAAAATTTCATACTTCCACAAAAAAATAACTATTTCCATTAAACAACTTATCTTGAAATGAAATTTCATTCCGAGAAACATGAAATTTTAAAACTAATCCTATTATTTTTTCTATTTATCCAAAACAGATACACTATACATACATGACCGTGAGAGTTTACAGTTAAAAAAAAAGTTGAGAAATAGAAACACAAAAAAACACAACTGTCTCGACTGATGGTCAATATTCAGCTGAACATTTATTCTCTATCTCTAACATCATTTCAAGGTAGTCTACAATGGATCTGCATGTATGAAAACGTTCCACTACTGGCTTCCCTAATAAATTTCGTATGGTTATTTTTTTAACGACCTATTCAAACAAACCATTAAATTTCGTATGGTTATTTTTTTAACGACCTACCTATCCAAACCATTAAAAAAATGGTTGGAGGATTTGTGATATCGTTCGTTTAAGGTAATTTTTAATCAGGGTTTCCTGTTGTACTTTACCCCAACGTTATGGATATCGTAACTTCGATACTACATTCCCACTTCTTTTGGATGGTCCTGTACTGTAGCCAATCGATAATCCTGCAAGTATCCTGGACGCTTGACTTCCCTTTTTGGTCGTTGTTGACTTCCTTTCTTGGTCGCTGCTGTAGTGGGTATGAACTGGATTCTGCTGTAGTTCATCATCTTGAAGCTTCTGAAGGTCAGCTGTATTTTCTGGAGCAAGAAGTTCCTTTGTTTTGGCATTCTCCTCTACTGGTTTAAGATGTGCTACGTTCTGATGAAAAATTTTCCCCGTCTTACATGACTGCAATTTAACATCCTAACCAGAGCGATCAAGGATTACGAATTTTTCAGGTTCGAAATTGCTACCTAGCTTCTTTTCCTTTCACCACCCTCTTAGCAATGACGACATCTCCACCCTTCAACAAGTTTTGAGTCGCTCGACGACGATTGTCTGCGTACACACTTAATTATTTTACCAGGCTGAGTTACAAAATACCGATTTCTCAACAGCTAAGCTCTCGATGGTCACCTCGGTAATCAATTTCAACTACTGATTCCTCGGCACTGCCTAACCTTTAGCGATATGTCGAAAATTAGCGAACTAATCTTCAAAATTAACTGAACAATCCTTAAAAAAAGCCGAACATGTCTTCCACACAAATATATTCAATTACCGAGCAAATTTTTAACTTTTTTTACCGAGTCACTTGTTAACTTCATGGAGCACTCTTTCCAAACGATTATACCTTCATCATTTCCTCCAGGCTTCAGTTTTAGGCAAAGCATTGGCGTATTAGTGCCCACAGCGGAACCATGCATCTGTAGAAAAGATTAAAATTCTGCAATGTCCACTTCAATCAGCGATTTTAAAGTTACCTCTATTTTACAATGTGTACAACTTTCTATTCAGCGAAGAAAACGTTTAGTCAGAAGCGTTCAGTTAATAACTGAACTTTATAAAAATGGCGTCATATAAAACGTTGAATGAGCCAGCTGGAAACTTAAAGTTTGATATCTATATTGACGATAGCTCGGTAAAGGGATTTTTTTTTTGCTGAATTACTGAATTTATGAAAAGTACCGAGTTTTTTTCTGAAATAAAAAACGGCATCTGTCTTTTATTATATTTTACAGAAAAATCAGTAATAATTATTGCAGAAATCAGCGAATGTTGTACAAAAGACCGTTCGCTCAGTATAAATTTATTTTACAGAATAAAATCAGCAAAAAATATTACCGAGCTGTAATAATGAATTTAAGTGTGTACTCTATTACTTCTTGTTCTGACTTTATTCCAACTCCCGGTGTTGATGGAAGTTTGCCTCGCAATTCTCTTCCAAACATTAGAGCGGATGGTGCCACGCCGCTTGTAGAATGAGGTGTTGAGTTGTACATGAGAAGGTACATTCGATGGTCCCATTTCCAGTCAGAATTAGGTTTCTCTTGGCTTACTTGTAGCCGCTTTTTGAGTGCCCTGTTTAACCTCTTAACTTTTCCATTAGCAAAACAGGGAGTTGTTTTGCGTGATTCGGTTCCAAAATCTTTACAAAATCGTTCCAACGACTCGCTTACCAACTGTGGACCGTTATCTGCCTTCATTGATTCCGGTATGCCATATCTACAGAATGTCTCGTATAGAACATGAGTTGTAAGTTTTGCTGTGATTTCCCGCTGAAATAGTCAACCAAAACTAAAAGGTAATGTCCAGACGGTAGAGGTCCCATGAAATCCACGACGATATGGCTCCTTGGTTTATCGGGCATCTGAGTGTGGATAAGGGGTTCAGGGAGATGAAACCATAGTGCATTCTTTGCAATGCTTATCGAATTCTTCCACATGTCTGTCCCTACCAGGCCAGCAGACCTTCTGTGTCAATCTTCGTTTCATCACCATGATCCCTAGATGACCTTCATGCGTCAACTCCATCACTTGCCTCTTAGCAATAAACTTGAAAAGCTACAATGGTCTGATGTATACTGTTTGTACACTTTCGTTTTATCTGTCCAGCACCCATTTTCCAAAGCTTCAAAAACGAATGGGATTATCTCGTCTTTATATACATATAAACATATAAACAAAATTACTGGTATCGCCAAATTATTTCAATACTATCATATCAGTGTAACAAGACATCCTCTCCTCTACATTCATGGCTACACTTGGAGGAAGTTTCACTTTAACTCGTAGCCTTCAACAGCTGTCAACAATTGCTAGAGCGAAAGCGTAGTCTCTTTCTCACTCACACTCACTATGGTTTCATTGACAATTTAAGCAAGCATTGGTAAAAAAAAACTCTGTTGCAAGCAAACCCTTTTCTCCCTTTGAAAAATGCATGATTGCTAAAACTTTCTGAGGTCTATGTACCCAGGTTTGTTCAAAGTTTTATCAGCTATCAAAGCTGTAAGTGTATTGAGCAACACGCCGACTGTGTGTTGTTATCGAAATCCTGTATGTATTTTATCTCTAAAGAACATGCTTTTTGATACCCGTCCAATGAAAATAGACTCTATTGAAAATGAAGGTTGACTTAAATTTAGATGGACTACAGTGGAACGAACGGGTGCTCGATTGAAACGTAGGTCACTCAAAAAGAGCCCCACGATCGAATACCAAGCGGGATTCACGGGTGCCCGCGCTACTACGGACCAGATTTTCGCGATTCGGCAAGTACTGCAGAAATGTTGCGAATACAACGTGCCCACATATCATCTTTTCATCGACTTCAAATCAGCGTATGATACAATCGATCGAGACCAGCTATGGCAAATCATGCACGAATATGGATTTCCGGAAAAACTGACGCGGTTGATCAAAGCAACGATGGATCGAGTGATGTGTGTCGTCCGAGTATCAGGGACGCTCTCGAGTCCCTTCGAATCTCGGAGAGGGTTACGGCAAGGTGATGGATTGTCGTGTTTGTTGTTTAACATTGCATTGGAAGGTGTGATTCGAAGAGCTGGGATAGACACGAGTGGCACGATCTTCAGGAAGTCTGTCCATTTATTTGGCTTCGCCGACGACGTTGATATCGTAGCACGTAACTTTGAGACGATGACGGAAACGTACATCAGACTTAAGGCTGAAGCTGGTAGGATTGGGCTTGTGATTAAAAACAAAATACATGAAGGGAAGAGGCTCACGAGAAGAAAATGTTCGCCTCCTAGCACGAGTTCAGATCGACGGTGATGAAATTAAGGTAGTAGACGAATTCGTGTATCTGGGCTCATTGGTGACCGCCGATAACGATACCAGCAGAGAAATACAAAGGCGCATTATGGCTAGTAATCGTGCCTACTTTGGACTCCGAAGGACGCTAAGATCGTACAAAGTTCACCGAACCACAAAGTTGACCATCTACAAGACATTAATTAGACCGGTAGTTCTCTACGGCCACGAAACATGGACATTGCTAGTGGAGGACCAACGCGCCCTTGGAGTCTTTGAGCGGAAGGTGCTGCGTACGATCTACGGTGGAGTGCAGAAGGAAGACGGAACGTGGAGGAGGCGAATGAACCACGAATTGCACCAGTTGTTGGGAGAACCTCCCATCGTACACATCGCAAAAATAGGTCAACTACGATGGACTGGGCATGTCGTAAGAATGTCGGACGACAGCCCTGTGAAAAAGGTTCTCGAAAACGAACCGACAGGTACAAGAAGAAGAGGCGCGCTACGAGCAAGATGGATTGATCAAGTAGAAGGCGACCTGCGGACCCTCCGCAGACAGCGAGGCTGGCGAGGTACAGTCATGGACCGATTACAATGGAAACAACTTCTGTGTACAGCAGAGGCCACACCGACCTTAGTCTGATTGGTAAGGTAAGCACGAACGAAACTCGACTGTAAAATCGCCTCCCAAAACCATGAAGTTTGATACGGATAGTAGCATGGTTTAGGTCGTTGCCGAAGTTGGCCACTTTCCCAGGAGCACCTGAAACCTGCTCCACAGTGGCCAATGAATCTTATGGTCCTGAAAATGTTTCTGTAGTCATCGCTGCGTAGAATCATGAATTTTGATATCAAGATTTGCATGGTTTTAGTCAATGCAAAGCTGGACCAGTGCATCTTTTGATTCAGAAAATGTGTATTTAGCCAAATCTGCACAAAATAATAAAGTTTGAGACCCATATTCGCGTGGTTTCAGGTTGGTTTTACCAATATTGGTAAATTGTTCAAAAACTAATGCTTATTTGAGTTTTTGCAAAAAAATAAATTGCCTGTCTCGTCACTGAAATTTTTTCTTATTTATGGAAAATTATGAAGATAGAGCTGCCGCACGACAAGTTTTGGCGCTAAAATCCTAATTGACCTCTAAAAAAGGTTACCTTAGGAACGTTACGGTGGTTCTAAAAGTGGTCAAAGATTCATTTTAATTTTATAATAAGCTGTGTGTTGAAAAATCAAGAAGATAGAGCTGTCATACGGCATGCTTTGGATAAAATAAAGAAGTGACCGAATTCAGAACCTCTGATCAAAACTCGAAAAGCCCATACCTCGGTTAAATCAAGGCTGATATCTGTGATTAATTTATTTAATGCATTTTTTTGTGGGGCTCACGACTTTCACCCTTCTTGCGAATTAATAATATACTTTTTGCAATGGCTTCACCTCAAAGCATATAACCTTTCCATTCCAAGTAAGTTCAAGGCAGTCTGAATTTGCAAGCGCTCCCATCCAACCAACAAACTGCCGACGGAAATGTGTACGTAGGGCTAAGATTTATCTGTGGTATGCACTTTGCAGAAAAGATGTAGACCATAAAGTGGAATAGAACATAAATTTTGTTAATGGATGTTTCGGTTCATCAACAACGATTCCCTCTGCTGCTGAACCATGTCCGACTAGCTTGAGGAAGCTCTGCAACATACATCCAAAAACCGACTACTGTCCTGCAGTGCGCGTATCCGATTTAAGTTTCTGCAAATTCCTTCCGAAGAGGATTTTTTCTCCACAGGAACTGTTTGGAGTCTCCCTTGTTTCTAAAATACGAACCTACTCTACTCCCTGGGTAAATGGAATATACGACCAGATACACATACACACTAGGAGAAGGAGCTATCTTGTTGCACTTTGAAATCTGAGCTTCTCCGTCGCATCGCTCAGCAGCAGCGTGGTCGTCGTTGGAAAATGGCACCCAAAACAAAAAAAAATCTTCCATAGCTCTCGTACATCTTCAAATCGGAAAAGTGAGAATGGATCAGTTTCACCAATAGGTGTTTGAACTGGAGAACGAGAGGAAAAAGTACCCCGAAAAGCTCTTACTGAGATTGTATATGCAAGCCGACGCGTTGGTCGTACTTTGCTGCTTCGAAGCATCACTGTAACATAAAAAGCAACCTTTCCCAAAAATACCGAAATGACTAGCTACAGACACTCGAGAAACACTCCTCCAACAGCCAGCGTCAGCGTCGTCGTTGTTGTCGAAACCGAGATAGACCAGCGGCAACGAAACGATAGAGGACACCTGTGATCTCTTGGAAAGTTGCTTTTTTGTCTCATCATCGACGTCGGTTGTCGTCGCATTTTCGCACTTCTTGTTTATCGTCGCCGTATGTGAAAACAACGCGAATGTGATTTGAAAGTATATCACGAGACACGAGACGGTACTTCAAGAGGGGCTGCCTCCCAGCATTTTTGGCACATATTCTGGGAAGGAAAATGTCCTGTAGCTGCATAACGGAGAAGTCGTCTCAAATTGCCTCCACGTACGACGCATCACTGGCACTCGGGTGACAACATTCTTCTTGGAAGAAAGGTTTGTTAAGTGTTTTCTGGGTATTGATAACCTACTTGTTTTATTTTTTAAAGAAGAACATTCATGTTTTACGTATCTACAAATATTCATGGTAAGAATAAAAATCTACAACTGTAATCGTCATTAAGCGTGAATAGGGTTTGAGTGCTATTTATTATGATGATTACTCGTCTTTAGTTGCACGGCTGTTGGCTCATAAAAACAGCATTATCAACAATTTATTTCAATCGATTTATTCAGATTATATATATATATATATATATATATATATATATATATATATATATATATATATATATATATATATATATATATATATATATATATATATATATATATATATATATATATATATATATATATATATATATATATATATATATATATATATATATATTTATCATATATATATATATATATATATATATATATATATATATATATATATATATATATATATATATATATATATATATATATATATATATATATATATATATATATATATATATATATATATATATTTATATATATATATTATACATTTATAAAAATCTATAAACGAATTTTTTATCTATTCGTGGAATGCACTCAAGTTTTATTAGAAAGTATGAGCTATGTTTTATTTCAAAAATCAAACGTTACTAAAAGCGTACAACTAAGTGTATTCATAAATTCATGAATCCACTGCCAAATGTTCCATAGAAATCAATTGCATGTTCTTGATGTTATTACCATAACATTTTTCTATAAGTATCTTACCCTTCACTCAAAGTCATCAACGATTTAATGTACAATTCTCCAACAACAAGCATAAGACGGGTTAAGCCGTTGTGTGGCAATTTTTCATGAGCGTTACTCTAGCTGAAGGGCGATAAAGGGTGTCCACGGTATAATTGTATCACTTAGAACTACTCGTCTAAAAAATAGTCTCCTAACGGATCATCATGAAACTTTCTAGGAATGGCAAGTAATATTTAAGCTGGGTTTAATTTCACTCTAATTTTTTACCACTTTTGTATGGCGCTTAAATTAATGTTTTTCTTTGTTGTCAACCATGATTTCAACATTTCCTGTTTAATAGAAACAACCATGCTAACGAAATTCATGCTTCATTATAGCCCAGTACCTTTCGTTACTTGAACTTCGGTGTGTTTAGGGGAATGATATCCTTTGACACGACATTGACTAGTACCAGACCAAAACGCCCTTGGAGTAATGACAAGAGGCTTGACAAACATCGTTAGAAGGTTCTGTAGTTGAAGAACGGAAGCATTTGTTGTTTCCTAGGGGACTCGTAACTTGTCTTTCGCAGTCACATATTGGATTGACAGAGCTCCGAGTTCGCTTCCACGTATGAATCATTTTTCTTGATACAACTATGTGATTTTTTCAACATGTATGTGTTCCGCTTGCAAGCAATCTAAAGAGTTTATTGAAAAATAGTTAGCAACATTAATTTTTGTATGATAGAGTGAAAAAAAAAAAATATTTTGATTTCAGTTTTCGAAAAATAACCTTTTATTGTATTTCAATTTTACTTAACGATTGTGTAATGTGTATTCCCAAAAGATTAAGCTGAAATTGGGCTGGGTACCGCTTCCGAGTACACACTACCAGTTCAGTTTTCTGTGGTGCGAATTCGATCACTAGATTCCAACCTCAAGGTTGTCTAGGGAGTTTTGCAATGGTGCTTGCTAGTTGACGGCATGTAAGCCTCTCAAGGAGACCACAATGTCGTCAGCAACTTGTCTCAACGTGCATTGTTCTGCCAAACTATTGTCAATACCTTTGATGTCAGCCTTGGGGCTGACCCATGAAACTAGTTCTGGAAGTTGTCAATTGACCAAGTGAATAGTTCAATTGCTTTTCTGACAACAAATTGTTCGAAATGTATGTCTATAGATATTTTCGTTCTCGATGCTGAATGAAGCGGAAGTACATTAGGTATAGTTAAAAGTTCACGAGCAACTTTAGAGTTCTTGAAACAGCCAGAAGCTTGTTTCAAGTCTTCGGCAGTCAGACTTGCATTGACCAAAAAGCTAGCAGGGCAATCCGATATTGAGTTCTGGCAGACGACACATCGGTCAATAAGTCCCGGGCCTAAGTAGAAAATAACATTTTTTTGCCAAAATCCATTTTTATTCATCAACTAGCTGACCCGACGAACTTCGTCCCGTCCAATATTTATTTATCGCATGTAATTGCTTAAGAATCGATTCAGACAATAAGTCGGTTTTCGACATTTACAACGTTTATTTTTTAAATCGCGTGAATGTTCTTCATTGTTGTAGTCAATCTGAAATTGACTGTCAATTGTCATACTGGATAATTTGGGTATTTTCAATGTGCCAACGAAAAAATCAAAATTCGCACTATAAAAACTTAAAATAGCAATAAAAAATTGATAATTCACTTTCAATAATTCAAAAGTGACCGGTAAAACTTTCAAAAAAAGCAATGGAAATTAGTATAAACGCAATAATAAGCTGATAGTTTTCCGTCATGATAATAACTTCTAGCGATAAACATGTGACAAAAGGCTTAAAAAATTTCAAATCTTTCCAACAAATCGCAAAAAAAAAATTAAGAATAATTTGTTTGGTTTAAATTGGAATGATTTGAAAAATTTGAAGACTTTTGTCACATGTATAGCGCTAGAACTTATTATTATGCCGGAAAACTATCAGCTTATTATTGCGTTTATACCAATTTCCATTGATTTTTTTTTGAAAGTTTTACCAGTCACTTTTGAATTATTGAAAGTAAATTATCAATTTTTTATTGCTATTTTCAGTTTTTCTAGTGCGAATTGTTATTTTTTTGTTGGCACAGTGTTCAATAATTTAGTGTCAATTTTGTGAATTGTCAATGCTAAATGTTCATTAATTAGTGCCAGTATATATTTTAGTCGATTTATGCCACACACTTACAGCGACTGTCCTTGTGACTTGTTGATTGTCATCACAAATGCAAGTTTCACTGGAAAATGAACACGTTTGAACTGAAATGGCAAATCGTTGGAACTCAACGGAATTAAACATTCAGCCCCTCTGTAAGCCCCTTTCAAAATTCTTGCTACTATCACATTGTTCGATAGCTGCGTCACAATCAGTCGGGTTCCATTACACAGTTTCGGCGCATGAAGATTGCGAAGCACAATAATGACAGAACCAACTTTGAGACGCAAATGATGCGGCGGCATGCCAGGCCCTTTCCTCCTCTCTCTCTCTTTTTCTTCTTTTTTTATTAGGTGCGCAACTAAGTTCTCGCTGTTTTTTTTGGCGAAAAAGGAACTTTATTTTGAAAACAAAGGTTACAAACGAATTATTCAAAGTATTGCCCATCACTAGCTACGACTTTTTCCCATCTTTCTGGTAGAACGTGAATACCATTTCGATAGAACTGGTCGTCTTTTGATGCTATCCAAGAATCAAGCCATTTTGAGATGTCATCATATGAGTGGAATTGCTGACCAGTGAGACTATGTGCCATCGAACGGAACAAGTAATAATCGGACGGTGCAATATCAGGAGAATATGGCTGATGGGGTAGGACTTCCCATTTGAGCGTTTCCAAGTAGGTTTTCACGGGTTTCGCAACGTGAGGTCGAGCGTTGTCATGCTGAAGAATCACTTTTTCGTGTCTGTGGTCGTATTGTGGCCGTTTTTCATGCAGTTCTCGGATCAATCGCATCAATTGAGTTCGATACCGTTCCCCGGTAATGGTTTCGTTTGGTTTCAACAGCTCATAATAAATAACACCAACTTGGTCCCACCAAATACACAGCATAACCTTCGCAGCGTGAATATTCAGCCTAGGCGACGATGTTGAAGCATGCCCGGGCAGTCCCCATGAATGTTTCCGTTTTGGGTTACTGTAATGAATCCATTTTTCGTCACCCGTCACAATGCGATGTAGAAAACTCTTCCTTTTTTGCCGCTGGAGCAGTTGTTTACAGACGAAAAAACGACGCTCAACATCTCTTGGCTTCAAACGTAAGGAACCCAAGTTCCTTGCTTTTGAATCATTCCCAACGCATTCAATCGCTAAGAAACGGCTTGGCGGGAAACTCCTAATCCTGAACCAAGCTCTTCTTGCGTTTGACATGGATCTTCATCGAGCAATGCCTCCAATTCAGAGTCTTCGAAGTTTTTTGGCCTTCCTTCACGCGGACGATCATCAACACTGAAATCACCGTTTTTGAAGCGACGAAACCAATCACGACACGTTTTTTCACTCAGAGCAGCATCACCGTAAACTTTTTGGAGCTCTCGATGTGCTTCAGCCACCGTTTTCTTCGAATGAAAGAAGAAAATCAACACTTCCCGCAAATGACGATTATTTGGCACGAAATTAGACATCTTCAAACAACCAAAATATATAACACTAAACCAAAATCACTGATTTGGCAAAACGGTTTGTTTACCATATGTCTGAGCTTGGTTTATGATGCTTGAAATGTACAACATTCGACCAGCACTTACTACTGGCGCCATATATTGCTAAACAGCGGGAACTTAGTTGCGCATCTAATACTTTTTTTTTATATTTTTTTTTTTGTATGCCCCCCCCCCCCCCCCCCCCCCACCATCACCTCTTCTCTTGACTATTGCTCCCCCAAAAAAATTAATAAAAAAATTTGCCCCCCACACACACCCACAAACAAACATCCAACCACCACCAATCCTTCATAGTGGACCCCCCCCTTTTCATTTACAATACACCCCCCCCCCCCCCCACGCAATAAAAAATACCCCCGCCAAGTTATTTTTTACCCCTCCCACAAAAAACGCGGATTTGAAGGCGGACATGTCAAAATAGTCATCGTGAAAAGTGTACGAAATTCAGTGGCATGTGAAGCAGCTATCGCATCGCCCATCGTTTGATTCCAGTGATTATCATGTTACAGCCATTGTAACTGCTGGAATGCTTCTTGAAAAGTGGCACACACCGTACCATTCACAGTCCGCAATGACTCAAATTCGACAATGCATTCCATGTATAATATCAAGGCATTTCCGAATAAGGCAATGTTCTCATAAACCGATCACTGGCGCTAGTACTGCATTCTCTGGGTTGACATACACTCTTCGGCCATTCTCCAAATGAACTGCGAGATGCACAACAGTCGAAAAACGTTCAAATTGCAAGAGAAAATATTCTCCAGAGCGCTTCATTGCAGTTCACGTATCGATCCATTTGATACTTGCTGATCTCATCTCGTTATTCGCCGCAGAACGCCAGTTTGCCTTGAACTGTTTCTCGCTCACAACAGCTTTTTGAGGCTTCTTAAGGTTCCGTTTGATGATGGCCCAATATTGTTCGATTGGGCGGAGCTGTTGTGAGGGTTCTTGTCCTTGGGCACCACTTGAACGTTGTTGGCAGCATACCACTCCATGGCCTTTATTCCGTAATGCCAAGATGCCAAATCCGGCCAAAATAGAACGGAACAATTGTGTCGCTTCAGGATAGGCAGAAGACGTTTTTGTAGGCGCTCGCTCAGATAAATTTCCTGGTTGACGGTTCCGGTCCCAATGTAAACGTTGCTCTTCAAGCCACAGGTACAGATGGCCTGCCACACCTGATATTTCTTCGCGAACTTTGACAGTTTAATGTGTTTGAAAGTATCTGCCACCTTTCCCCGTCCGGTTGCCGTATAAAATTCCTGTCCCGGAAGCTGTTTAAAGTCTGCCTTGACGTAAGTTTCATCGACCTGTACCACGCAACCAAACTTCGTCTGGATCGTCGTGTACAACTTTCGCGATCGTGCTTTGGCCGTGTTTTGTTTATCGTGGCGATTTGGAGTCACCACTTTCTTGTAAGTCGACAGCCCAGCTCGTTTTTTAGCTCCATCCACGGTTGAAGGCGCCACTCCCAGCTTCTTTGCGACATCTCAGTCGGAGAGGTTGGGATTCCGCTCGAAACAGCGGGCAACTCTATTTGAGAGTAGTTTGGATTTTCGCCATGCACGTGCAAAATTTTGATGCGTTGCTTCTCTTCTTTCGACAACATTTTGATAACTGAAGTGGTTATCTCAAAATAAAAAAAGAGGCATGATGCTACACGCACACATCTTCAAAATGAGGGGTGTGCAATATTTTTGAATGCACGATGATAGGAAATGCGTCAAGTTTAAGTCGACCAGATTTTTATCGAATCACCCTTTACAAACGTATTTTTTCGAATTCTCCTAACTGCTCAACATTGATTTGTGTTTTAAATGTCTTAGACAATATTGGCGAATATGATACGATCCATATGCTGTCAACTTCGGTATTTGCTCCTCTAAATTGAGTGATGAATGTTCTGCCATTGTCATCTGTTGAGCGAAGCCGATAGAGTGGATATCCATCATTTTCAGTTTAGGTTTCCGAAAGAAAAGCACGTGGATAGCGTTCCGTGCAATTATTGTCAGACATACAAACCGAAGGAGGGATTGTAGTGTCCGCAAGGTCCATGAACCATATTGGTCTTCACCACTTCGTATAACTCTGGATCTATCTCAGGATCAGGAATTTCCGCAAATATGATGTTATCAATTTCATCTGGTGTAATCTTGTCCACCATCCAAAGAAGAATTTGTGCGTGCGGGAAACCTCTTTTCTGCCACTCAACAGAGTACATCCACCATCTAACTGATAAAGACCACCAAACATCGTAGATGTTGTTTGAACACTCGTGCTGTGACGATCGCTTGCTGAATGACCGGTATGCAATAATTCCATTATCTGTGGCCATTTTGGATTGCAAGTGAATGTAACAAACAAATCCGGCCGTCCATAATTCCGGATATCATCGCATCCTGCAAGTACTCGTGCATGTGCCTTGCGCTGCCAATGTATGTTGATGGCTTATTCGTGAGTCGATGTTGGTAGTGTTAGTTGGATAACATTCGTATGCCAGAATTGACAATTTGATTTTTTTTTTGTATGTAAAAAGGCCGTTCTTACGAATTTTCCAATTTTTTGGCTTTTCTTTGAACATTTTTCAACTTTCCTTTTTTTTAAACCTTCGTTGGGCAAAAAGGAATAAATCATCCGAAGATACCGTCAAGATTGGTCCAGCCGTTCTCGAGTTTTAGCGTCACTAACAAACAAATATTCATTTTTAATATATATATTTAAACGAGAAGAGAGAGAGAGAGAGAGAGAGAGAGAGAGCAGAGAGAGAGAGAGAGAGAGAGAGAGAGAGAGAGAGAGAGAGAGAGAGAGAGAGAGAGAGAGAGAGAGAGAGAGAGAGAGAGAGAGAGAGAGAGAGAGAGAGAGAGAGAGAGAGAGAGAGAGAGAGAGAGAGAGAGAGAGAGAGAGAGAGAGAGAGAGAGAGAGAGAGAGAGAGAGAGTTTATATATATAGCTATAATCTCAGTTCAGAGTGATACAATCATTCCAATGTTTCTCTAGCTTTTCGATACCACCGATTTAGAACGATTTATCGAGATCAGCCTTGGTGAAAACACCAAACCGTTCACCACCATGTGGCAATAATACACCACTTCAGTTTCGTGCTTATAGATGAACCCGCAACGCAAAGGACGCGACACGAGTGTACACGCTCGTGTTTTGCTTTAGACACCGTGTCTTGATTTTTGGGAAAACACCCGAGCCGAGTAGTTACGATCACAAGAAAGCTCCCAACTTGCACCCAGTATGACACTGCTTACCACGGATAGAGCATTGCTCGTCGGATGATTCTAAAAATTTGATAATTTGACTTACAGGTTTGTTTTCTTGGCTGTTGGGTGACGGACGCATAAGTTGATTGAGTTTAACAAGCACGGCATGGGTAGAAATAAAATAAATTAACCACGCGTGTATTCCGCAATCGGACACAATTGGAAACACTCGGCTGTGGTGTTTGCCGAAAAATCATACACGATGTTCGGAGCCAAATCACGAGCACTGGCATTGGTCCACCGCGTTGCGTGTGAGTCTGGAAGCACGAAGTCATAGTGGTGAATTTAATACACGCGCTAGCGTGGTAAAAAAATAGCTCCGCGTGCAGTGTCGTGTTTGGACATGGCTGATCGAGACCTTCAAAATATGCTTCAGTTTCAGCAATCACTTCCTTATCGGAGCCAAATCTCTTTCCACGGAGCATCTGTTTAAGCTCTGCGAAGAGCCAGTAGTCGCTGGGGGCCAGATCTGGAGAATACGGTGGGTGCGGGAGCAATTCGAAACCCAATTCAACAATTTTTGCGGCTGTTTTTATTGACTTGTGACACGTTGCTTTGTCTTGGTGAAAGAGCACCTTTTTCTTCTTCAAATAAGGCCTTTCTGGGCGATTTCGGCCTTCAAACGATCCAACAAACCGATATAATAGTCGCTGTTGACTGTTGTTCCAAGTAGTCAATGAATAAAATTCCAAGTGGATCCCAAAATACAGAGGCCATTACCTTTCCAGCCGATGTTTGAGTCTTCGGACGCTTTGGACGGCTTTCTCCGTCTGCACGCCACTCAGCAAACTGCCGATTTGATTCCGGAGTGAAATGGTGAATCCATGTTTCATCCATTGTGATGTATAGACGCAAAAACTCCTTCTTATTTCGCGTGAACATCTCCAAACACCTCTTTGAATCATCGACTCGTTGTTGTTTTTGATCTGGTGTGAGCAAACGCGGCACCCATTTGGAAAACAGCTTTTTTGTACCCAAATGTTCGTGTATGATGGTGTAAACACTACCTTTTGATACATGCAGAGTGTCAGCTATCTCTTGCAACTTCACTTTACTTTTTTTTTTTTTAAATCTTTATTTTACGTCGGCCTATTTCCTCACATGGTGACAATCACCGACGCCAGGAAGACGACTCCACCACCTGGACCCTACCTAACGACTCATGAATATGAACCGGGAGACTTTGCGATTGCCCATGATGATTTTCAGAGTTTTTTCAACATTTTTCGGATAATAACTGCCTCATTTGGCCGCCCTTCAGCATCATCGGTGTCCGTACGACGCTCGAAATTGGCAAACCATCGTTTGATGGTCGTTTTCGATGGGACAGAGTCCAGATAATATTTTTCAAGCCAAGCTTGGGCTTGAACGGTGTTTTTTCCCATCAAAAAGCAATGATACATCAACACACGAAATTTCTTTGAATCCATCGTTTTTAAGAATCACAAAAGTTGTGTCGCTTAAGCCACTGTAACTCGATGATTAATTAATCAAACGTCATGAAATTTTGACAGTAATATTTTGAAGGTTGGTACTTTTGAAAAATAATATGGATATTTTATTTTTATTCTTATTAGGACTGGGACTTATTGACCGATGTGATAAGTCAGAATTTGGAGGCCCTACCAGGATCCTTCTTACAAGAGAAGGTTTTATGAGGAGTTTTTGAAGTCCAAAACTTAAATATTACTACTTCATGACATCTTGAAATGTATTTCAAAAAGTCTTTCGAAGTATATCCTTGCTTCAAAGAAAAAAAATTATGCAGGGCATTCACAAAGTTCAAATCATCAACAATATTTCCTGGGTTTGTGGTTGCAAAAAAAAACCATACGTGTTGATTTCAGTACTTTCGTTAACTACTCTTAACGACGTTGTCCAATCTGGCGACCATTTCCACTCATTTAAAGAGCACGTGAGCACGTTCTGCTCTCGTTAGAAGCCTTACAATTATAAACCGACAACCTTGGTCTAATCCTGACAGTTGGCACATTCCGTCATGTCACCCAACAAACAAAATGCACGCAACCCGGTGATTAACTGTTGCATGAACGTTTCATAATCAACCAAATGGCATTAACTGACTGTTGAGCTTGGTGGGAAGTGCAGTGGAATAAATATTGCCATGTTCTCCTTACTGAACAGTGCTTTTAGGTTATGTGCTTGAATTTGAAATCCGTTGCCTCATGCTTCGTTCACTGTCAGACGCATTCTTGTTTTTAATTTTATTTTTTCAACAGAAGTGTGTAACTGAAACCTCTGGGTTGAAGGTCTATTTTTTTTCTCTCTTCTGACCGGATAGTCATAAATGTCACAAGTTAAACTTTTCGCCGCGGTTCATTTTTTTTGCTACTCAACCGTGCATTATTCTCACGCAGTCAGGGAGTTCTGTGAATAAAACTGAGGGCTCTGAGTTCATTTTTCGCATGGAAAAACTGCTCTAAACCACCATAAGTGAGATCTGAGCTTTTCCTATCGCTAATCTAGAAATGGTATAAATTATTAGTTTGCAATTAATTGGAGAATTATCGTCAGTTATGATAAAATTATATTTTATTTATACATTCTGACTTCATCACTCAAACAAAATATTATAAGCATTGCTTGATCCGATTTTTTTTTGTATGTTAACTGATTACATATCGTCTTTATAGTATCAGAAAGATAAGAATAGGAAATTTCATTTTCCGCCCTAAACTATGACATTGCATTGCTTGCTAGAGCGAAGGACAATGGATATAATCCAATGAATTACTTTTGTCATATTCCTTTACCTACTTCCACCGGTGGCAAAATGCTTTGCATCAAAACACAAATGGTCCGGTTTTAAGTGAGGTAAAATTCGAAAATAAAATGACTCCCGAATAGAGGTGAAAATATTACTAAGCCAGAGATTTCTGGACTAGCTGAGCGGATACTTTGTGTCTGTTTAGACATGTTTTATCAACATTTCTTTGCGAGAAGGCAGATTCCCAACGAATTGGAAACTTTCCGTTATGTTCCCTGTTCATAAAAAAAGGAGATGAGCAGAATGTGAAAAACTATCGAGGCATTACTTCATTGTGTGCTTATTCCAAGGTGTTTGAGACTGTCATCAATGATGTGCTGTTCTCCAGCTGCAGAAATTATATATCTGCTGACCAACACGGATTTTACCCCAAGCGATCAGTTTCTACAAACCTTGTGCAGTCCTCCTCATTTTGTTTGCGTAACATAGATGCCGGTTCACAAGTTGACGTTATATACACTGACCTTAAAGCTGCTTTTGACCGAGTTGATCATAGGATACTTCTTCTAAGGCTTGACAAATTGGGATTTTCTAGAGATCTTATTACATGGTTTGAATCATACCTTACGAATCGTCGGCATTGTATAAAAATAGGATCTGTAACATCGGAGTGTTTTTCCAGCGTTTCGGGCGTTCCACAATGGAGCAACTTGGTCCCCCTTCTCTTTTCTATTTTTATCAACGAACTAACAGATATTGCCACAGGGATGCCGTCTCTTCTACGCGGATGATGTAAAGATATGCTTTATCGTGAAATGTATCCAGGATTGTCATACTTTGCAGAAACTGATTGACCGATTCGAAGAGTGGTGCACTAGAAACATGTTAACGATTAGTATTCTTAAGTGCAATGTAATAACATTTCATCGGAAAATTAACCCAATCAGTCATAACTACAACATCCGCAGCCAACCTCTGTTTCGAGTCGATCACATACGTGACTTAGGTGTTATCTTTGATACTGGACTCACATTTCGGCTCCATTACGATGGCATCATTGCAAAAGCCAATAGACAACTTGGATTCATATTTAAAGTGACTAATGAATTCCGTTACCCTCATTGCCTTCGGTCTCTCTATTGCGCCGTAATTCGCTCAATTTTAGAGTCAAGTGCAGTCGTATGGTGTCCATATCAGGCCATTTGGATAAACAGAATTGAAGCAGTACAAATGAGATTCGTGAGACACGCCCACCGCAACCTTCCAAGGCGAGATCCTACGAATTTACCCCCCTATGTACAACGATGCAGACTAATTGGATTTGATACACTGGAACGTAGGAGATTCTCTGCACAAGTTATGTTCTTGGCTAAAATCCTATTAGGTGAAACTGATGCAGGATCTTACGACAGCGAAGTTTCTTATACCTTGATGGCCGCCACGCCGAGTATGGTCAACATGACCCCATCCGATTCATGGTGGCGAGATATAACGAAGTTTACCACTTGTTTAACTTCAATTCTTCCGCAACTGAATTTCAGCATAGATTACTGACCCGATGCCTTCTACAAAATGAGAACAGGCGAGTCCTTGTCCAATATTCCTATGAAGTCATTAATTTTTCTACCTGTGATCTTCTTTCTCGACTGCTGGAGCTAAATGAAATGATGCCTGGACCGTCGCACGCTGATTTTCCTTTCAAACGATTTATTTCCAACCGATATGGACTTAGTTTTAAGTTTTATTTTTTTAACTTTTTGAATTGTATTTTATTTTGTTCGACCTTTTTTAATGTATGGCCATGTCATGTAATGTTTTGCTGAAAAGATATGAGGTTTTTACGCCCAATTCAAACGGGCTTTTTTTTTCGGGCATCGGAGAAAACTTCATTAAGGCATCAAGCCAGATGAAAATAAATAAATAAATAAATAAATCCTAGCACTCAAAATTGAGTAACTAATACCAAAATTAAACCAGTAACACACTTGATTAAATAGTCTACCATATAATTCCAGCAAGTTATTCATATATTCACAGCAGTTGTAGATTACGGAGCAGACAAGCTCACATGTTTTCGGGGGATGATATAGTTGATAGGGCACGTTATCACGTCAAAAACGAACAACCTTTGAAGTATAACTTGTAGAATGGCCAACGATTGTATGTCGAGAAATGTGCATTGATGTTCGCAAGAGGGTAGGATAATAAAAATATTTCATGGCAGCCCCTGTATCGCGGATCAAATAAACCGTTTCTGGATGCTTAACGAGCGAACTACGAGAAGAGCGTGATATGGAGTTCAGACATGCACTCCACAATCCCGAACTAAAGCACATTACAATGCCTTGCATCCATGGACGTCGTCGAAATGGACTTCGTTTAATCGGAGGGAACCGAGCATTGCGTTAGCTCATTAAAGTAAATTTCTCTAAGGTCCTAGATCCACGAAACTCTCTCTCTCCGTGGACTCGTTGCGCGCCTCTTCTTCTTATATCCGTCGGTTCGTTTTCGAGAACCATTTTAACAGGGCTGTCGTACGACATTCTTAACGTTTTTAGCGATGTGTACGATGGGAGACTCTCCCAGCAACTGGTGCAATTAGTGGTTCATTCGCATCCTTCCGTCTTTTAACTGCACTCCACCGTAGATCGTACGCAGCATTTTCCATTCAAAGACACAGAGGGCGCGTTGGTCCTCCACTGGCAATGTCCATGTTTCGTGGCCGTAGATAACTACCGGTCTAATTAATGTGTTGTACTTGGCAAACTTAGTAGTTCAGCGAACTTTGTTCGATCTTAGCGTCCTTCGGAGTCCAAAGTAGGCACGATTGCCAGCCATAATGCGCCTTTGCATCTCTCTGCTGGTGTCGTTATCAGCGGTTACCAATGAGCCAGATACAGGAATTGGTCTACTACCTTGATTTCATCACCTTCGATCTGAACTCGTAGTAGCAGGCTAACATTGTCTTCTCGTGAGCCTCTTCCCTTCATGTATTTTGTTCTTAACACATTAATCACAAGCCCAATCCTACCAGCTTCAGCCTTAAATCTGATGTACGTGTCCGCCTTCGTCTCAAAGTTACGTGCTACGATATGAACGTAATCGGCGAAGCCAAATAGTTGGACAGACTTCCAGAAGATCGTGCCACTCGTGTCTATCCCAGCTCTTTGAATCATACCTTCCAACGCAATGTAAAACAACAAACACGACAATCCATCACATTGCCGTAAACCTCTCTTAGATTCGAAGGGGCTCGAGAGTGTCCCTGATACTCGGACGACACACATCACTCGATCCGTCGTTGTTTTGACCAACCGCGTCAGTTTTTTTTCCGAAAATCCATATCTGTGCATAATCTGCCATAGCTGGTCTAGATATTGATTGATATCAAACAAAAGTGATTACTTTGCCGCTTTCATCTGCTTTCCGTTGGTTTCACACCATTTCAACATAAAGAGGGTGTTCCGATCAAAGTTTGGTCAAACAGTAATGTGTGTGAGTCGATCAAAGTTTTTATTAATAAGTCAAATCCTTTTTTTTTTCAAGTTCAGTAAATACAGAATACAGGAGAAATATTCAGCTAAGCTTCCTTTTAACCAAATGCGAATTGCCGGGTATTTCGTTAAACACCTGCCATAAGATATTGTACAGTCTCCTAATCCACTTTATTCGCCGCAGAACGCCAGTTTGCCTTGAACTGTTTCTCGCTCACAACAGCTTTTTGAGTCTTCTTAAGGTTCCTCTTGACGATGGCCCAATATTGTTCGATTGGGCGGGGCTCTGGCGTGTTTGGAGAGTTCTTGTCCTTGGGCACCATTTGAACGTTGTTGACAGCATACCACTCCATGGCCTTTTTTTCCGTAATGGCAAGATGCCAAATCCGGCCAAAATAGAACGGAACAATTGTGTCGCTTCAGGAAAGGCAGAAGACGTTTTTGTAGGCGCTCGCTCAGATAAATTTCCTGGTTGACGGTTCCGGTCGCAATGTAAACGTTGTTCTTCAAGTCACAGGTACAGATGGCCTGCCACAAAGGATATTTCTTCGCGAGCTTTGACAGTTTAATGTGCTTGAAAATATCTGCCACCTTTCCCCGTCCGGTTGCCGTATAAAATTCCTGTCCAGGAAGCTGTTTAAAGTCTGCCTTGACGTAAGTTTCATCGTCCTGTACCACGCAATCAAACTTCGTCAGCATCGTCGTGTACAACTTTCGCGATCGTGCTTTGGCCGACGTGTTTTCTTTATCGTCGTGATTTGGAGTCATCACTTTCTTGTAAGTCGACAGTCCAGCTCGTTTTTTAGATCCATCCTCGGTTGAAGGCGCCACTCCCAGCTTCTTTTGGACATCTCAGACGGAGAGGTTGAGGTTCCGCTCGAAACAGCGGGCAACTCTTTTTGTCGTCGCTGTTGTCTCCGGCTTTCGGTTTACCCCCGATCCAGCTTTCCTGGCTGTCGACAAACGTTCACCGAACACTTTTAATACGTTGGTAACAGTTGATTTAGAAACATTCAACAATTTCGCCAACTTGGCGTGAGAGTAGTTTGGATTTTCACCATGCATGTGCAAAATTTTGATGCGTTGCTTCTCTTCATTCGACGACATTTTGATAACTGAAGTGCTAACTCAAAATCAAAATAGAGGCATGATGCTACGCACACATCTTCAAAATGAGGGGTGAGCAAAATGTTTTAATGCACGATGAAAGGAAATGCGTCAAGTTTAAGTCGCCAAAAATTGATCGGAACACCCTTTAATTCTAATAGCATTGTAATGTACCGCAATCCACAAGCGACTTACAATACTTTCAAGTCATCCGCATAAAGCAGTTTACTGGTGTTGAGGCTATCACACAGTTCATTGATGAAGAGGTTAAATCGATAAAGATTTTTCATCAGGGCCTAACTGACCAACGTAAACAATGACAACTTCCATTAGTTACTCATTAATAGATTTGAACCACAACGCATTTTGGGAATCTACAGGGGAGGAAGGACTCGTGGACATACCGTACCATACGCTTCGAGTTTTATCGATTTAAATATAATAGAAGTCAGGCGGTCATTCGTGCTCAACTTATTCTACAAGCTGTTTGGGAATGATAAGCTGTCTAATCCGAGTTAAGAGTAGATAATCAAGAAAGTTTTCATTGCCGTGGTCTAGAATTTACCATAGGCGAGTGATATGACCGTCATGACGCTTCGTAGCCATTTTGGCTTAAACCGGCTGCTTTGCGAAAACACGTGCGAAAGTCACAAATTTAGTCTGTTTGAAAGAGTGTTATGCACAGAGAATTATGCAAATCTGAAAAAAGTTCAGTTGTTTATTTCATATGAATCTTGTATCATTTTTCATCATTAATTCAATATGATGACTATATCTACAACAATGACCAGGCATAAATTTGGTGTGCTAGGTGTTTTAGTAGGATTTTTTCGTGTTCGAACAATAAGTATAAGAATATAGATATAAATTATTTAGAAACGATCTCACCGAATCAGCATGATATTTAAAAATGTGATTTTGTTGGAGTTCTTCCCTTGAAAGTTTCAGCACCGGAGACTGGCAGGGAAAAAACAGATCAGCTCCAATTTTCAACAACACCTCCGTGACTCACAAAGGATAGCTGCAGCAGTAGTTACGACGGGAATTGTGACTCTCGGAGTGCGAATATTCGAGGCAATTGGAAAATTTAAAACAAAAATGTGAACACGCGTTCCATGCACACATTTGATTTCATCCAAAGAGCACTTGGAGAGAGTCTAGCTTCCTGTGATGAGACAAGAAATAATCGACAAGAAACATGGCATTTTTTTCTCAAACGCTTCAACACTTTTGGAAACATAAAATCGATTTTTCTTTTCGGCCGGAGTCCACATTTTGAAAGTTTTCACTTGTTTACTCTTTAGTTCATTATACATCACTGATCCCGAAAAGTTCTTTAGAGACATGAAGAACTAACGCAAACATGATAATTGTCCGGATTTTTTTTTTGATATTATGGAGATAAAAATCGTCTTATTCCTTGGTGCATTGAAAGTCCCTGGTTTAATAGAAGATACCGATGATTTGGCCGACTCACACCGCTCCAATACGAGGCAATACCTTCTTAAATACTCCATATTTTCCTCGTATTACGGAAGGTCTCCATGAATGAGAGTAGCTTCCAACAATTCGAACAATTGATTATCGAGATTTTCATTATCGATTTCATTTATTGATTATTGGGCTGGTTCATCTCCCGTCTTAGTCATTCTCAAACACCCGTTTTGGGTATATTCATGACTTGTTTAGGGGTGAGATACATGTGTAACATAAACATTAAAAAATTCGCCGCACAGTTTTGTCACAATGTAACATAATTATATCAGATCTTGTTACAAGAGCTGTAATAATTTCGAAGTATCCTTGCAGAATTATATCAGCTGTTGTTACAATACAAAACAAAACTGTTTCACCTTCTGTTTCAATAGCTAAATTGTAACAACTTTTGATATTTTAGTTTTATATTCCGAATCGAAATTACGAATGTCTTTAAATGTCATATTCAACATTTATTTTCTACTTCGCATGTAGATGTCACAGATATTTAACATGTTAAAAACAACAAAATTATGCCAATGGCTTACAAATTTTCATACAAAATAAAATATTAGCCCCAAATGCCATGCTGTTTGTAACAAATAAAAATGCAAATATTTTTTTGAAATTCAACTCCACAAAAAGCGTGATATAAATAAACTGACATAACTTTTTGCCGTTACCAAAGAGTTCATGATTTCCCATAATAAACCATACCTCGGGCCATGTATCTACTTTTTTCCTTCACTCTATCAATAGCTGGGGAATCGTCTTTATACAGTCGATGTTCTTCCAACCGATCTGGAACAAATTAATACCCAATAAGTGTGATTCTAATTTACACCTTAGAAATCTTCCCTCGCTGTTTGAAATTTTCTCCAGTTCCATCAGAGACTCAGTATAAGGCTCAACTGTTGCATCATGTTTACCTCCTTTCCGTTCTCGAGGGTTGTTGGTACTTCGGCCCCCAAATAACACATGGTTGTCATAAAGAGTTACAGCAACTTGATTGTGACTTGGTTGAGTCACATTTAAGTTACTTTAACTCGTTTGAAATAAGTGTGCTGCTAGGGCCGGTTAGGGTACGTAGATTAAACCCTTCTGGGCCAAATATCGTGCATTTCCAGCTTTACGAAAACGAAATCACTGTTAGCGGTTATCGAAATCGTTTTAAGTTTTTCCTTGTCGGGAAAAGCTGCAACTTCCGTAAAGGGATCTACGTGAGGGTTGCCCAGCAGTTTTGAATTCAGCGAATGAGTCAATCGATTGCAACGTATATCGCTTTGCTTGAGCATCAACTTCATTTTTTTACACTGTAATGTCAGCATATGGTTTTCTTTAACAAGCTTGCTATTTTTACCTGTTGTCTACTAACACAAACTGAAATGACACAAAAGTGCAAAACACGAATCCTTGAATAATCCTTGGGCAGGTAGTTGAATCAGCATGGACGACTAGTAGTTATCTTCCAAAAAGCGCGGTAGGTGAGGCCGCCTACCTTTCATTTTCGGCTGTCCTGTATGCAATTCTCTATGTATGTAAAGTTCTATTGTAAGTTAATTGTCACTTCAACGACTGAATTGGTCGAAAGACAGGCGTCCAGGACACCACCCTCCCCAATATTTGACGGATTAGCCGGTACATTGATTTAACTCAAGTATTACCTTTCAAATCGACGTATTTGATTTAGTCAACACAATTTCCATCTTCTGGTTTGTCTTAACTGTCGACTCCTCCATGTTAACTAACATCCCCATCAAGTAAGGAAACGCTACGCTACCTAGCAGCGAGGTTGGTTTGCATGGGAAGCAGTTAAAACAAACCGAAGATAAAAATCAGATACGTGGATTTGAAGTGTTTCACTTTAATGTGATGAAAAGTTGAAACATACATGCATATCATTACAATCAGATGTTTTTGTTTGCGCAGGGGCTGGAGCAGAAGATGATTGATCTGTTACTGCAGCTAACTCGAGTTTTTCAGAATCTGCTTCCGAAACTGAATCGTTCAGGCTGGACTGCTTTTCACTAAAGTTCTGTCCAGTTAGAATCCAAAATCACTTATTGTAATGCAGCGGCACGGAAAGTGACCGCTGCAAGAATTCTTTTACAGCGGTTTGTTCACCTAGGCGTCCAATTTCTGTGGTATAAATTTCATTTGTGCAGTGAGTCAAAAGTTATTCCAGATGGAAGCCGAGAAGAAAGAAAAAAATCTGTACACCCATATTTATAATCCAACGTGGTCCGCAATAAAAATCGCAAAAACGTTGAAAATCGCCAAATCAACTGTGTATGATGTGCTCAAACGTGTCAGGGAGCGAAAGAAGGGGGAAAGAGTGCCTCAAGGTAAGCGTCGTAGTGGAACATATGACCGCAAGCTGAACCAGAAAGTGTTGAGAACGGTCAGAGCAAACCCTGGACTATCAGATAATGACTGCTGCTCGCAGTACCGTTCGAAGAATTCTTTTGCGAGCAGGATATCGTTCTTATCGAGCCAGCAAGCAACCAAACTGAACGTTGAAGCAAAGTTTCGTCACTAAAACTCAAGCTCGGAAATTGTACCAGCAGGTTTTGACGAAGTACCAAGGATGCCTGCTCATCGACGATGAAACCTACGTCAAAATGGATTTCGGACAGCTTCCTGGCCAAAAATCCTACATGGCGACGGCACGATGAGATGTTCCTGCGAAGTTTAAGTTTGCTTTTATGGACAAATTTGCCAAAAAAACGGATGATTTGGCAAGGGACATGCAGCTGCGGAGCAAAGACCAACGTGTTCGTGACGAATAAGACGATGGACTCGAAGCTGTACAAAGAAGAATGCCTCAAAAGCCGCGTACTACCTTTCATTAAAGCCCATAAAGGTCCCGTGAAGTTTTGGCCAGATTTTACAAGGGGCCACTACAGCCGCGAAGTCATCCAGTGGTATGCTATAATAACGTAGATTTCATCGATAAAAACATAAATCCACCCAACTGCCCGCAGCTCCGGCCCACCAAGAGATTTTGGGCAGTAATGAAGCGGAAGCTTAAGAAAAGTGGAAAAACGGCTCGGGACGCGACTCAGATGACCAAAATGTGGAACAAATGCGCCAAGGAAGTTGACTCCGGAGGTGTGCAGCGTTTGATGCGAGGAATAAAGATTAAAGTGCGAATTTTCATTAGAAACGAAGAGAAATGATTTGTATTGATATTTTTTCCTTAGAGTACAATGAATTAACTTTGTTTTGATGTATTAAACTTATTTGTACGTCAATCCGTTACCGAGATAAAGATGATTTTATTATTCCGGATTCTAAATCCCCGAAACAAAAAACAACAGCAACGCCTCCCCCGGGCCCCTCCCGGGTTTTTGCCCCCCCCCCCCCCCTTTTTTGGGGGCTTACGCTCCCCCATGATCCCCCCCCCCCGGGGGGTTTTTTTTATTTTTTTTTTTTTTTTTTGGGGTTTCTCCATTTCCAAGCGCACCTTGACTCCCCCTTCTTTGATGTAGAAGATGACGTTCTCTTAGTCATTTTATTCGAAACCTTTTTTGAGCCTCTCACCACTTGCGCACTACGTTTTCGTTGGGATGTGCGTAGAATTTTGTTTGGAGAATTTAGCTGAGAGTTAGCCTGAAAACATTTGAGGTTAGGTTGATTGTCATATTATTACATACCTATTGCGGTGCCACGAATATAAACTCTAGATTTCTGGAATTAGAATCCTGCTTAACACTTTTTTGTGCTTGTTCCGCTTTGCCCATAATTTGTATTAAACTGCACAAGAAACTGATAAAAACACTAAGGAAGTACAAATTTTCAACAGCGTGGCTTTATGTTCGAAGGCATTATGGCAGATGAGGATGGTTACCAGTTAATGCTGTTTCATGTTGGAATCATTTTAATATACATACGGAAAGAAAAAGAAAAAAAAAACAATTTTGGGTTGCTTAACCAATAGAATAATGAAGATAGCGGTAGAGTGGAATCGAACTGTAAGAACCGGCAATGTTCGACTCGCAAAAACCGATTCGACACTTATTTTTATACAGGATATTTACAGGAAGTAAACACATTTTTTTAGAGGCAGGCATGCACACAATCAATTAAAACTATTGATACAACTTTTTGTCGTCTACTTTCCAGACGAACCTTACCTTACCAATCAGACTAAGGCCGGTGTGGCCTCTGCTGTACACAGAAGTTGTTTCCATTGTAATCGGTCCATGGCTGTACCTCGCCAGCCTCGCTGTCTGCGGAGGGTCCGCAGGTCGCCTTCTACTTGATCAATCCACCTTGCTCGTTGCGCGCCTCTTCTTCTCGTACCTGTCGGTTCGTTTTCGAGAACCATTTTCACAGGGCTGTCGTCCGACATTCTTACGACATGCCCAGCCCATCGTAGTCGACCGATTTTTGCGATGTGTACGATGGGAGGTTCTCCCAGCAACTGGTGCAATTCGTGGTTCATTCGCCTCCTCCACGTTCCGTCTTCCTTCTGCACTCCACCGTAGATCGTACGCAGCACCTTCCGTTCAAAGACTCCAAGGGCGCGTTGGTCCTCCACTAGCAATGTCCATGTTTCGTGGCCGTAGAGAACTACCGGTCTAATTAATGTCTTGTAGATTATCAACTTTGTGGTTCGGCGAACTTTGTTCGATCTTAGCGTCCTTCGGAGTCCAAAGTAGGCACGATTGCCAGCCATAATGCGCCTTTGTATTTCTCTGCTGGTGTTGTTATCGGCGGTCACCAATGAGTCCAGATACACGAATTCGTCTACTACCTCGATTTCATCACCGTCGATCTGAACATGAGCTAGGAGGCTAACATTTTCTTCTCGTGAGCCTCTTCCTTTTATGTATTTTGTTTTTACCGCATTAATCACAAGCCCAATCCTACCAGCTTCAGCCTTAAGTCTGATGTACGTTTCCGCCATCGTCTCAAAGTTACGTGCTTCGATATCAATGTCGTCGGCGAAGCCAAATAGTTGAACAGACTTCCTGAAGATCGTGCCACTCGTGTCTATCTCTGCTCATCGAATCACACCCTCCAATGCAATCTTAAACAACAAACACGACAATCCATCACCTTGCCGTAACCCTCTCCGAGATTCGAAGGGACTCGAGAGCGTCCCTGATACTCGGACGACACACATCACTCGATCCATCGTTGCTTTGATCAACCGCGTCAGTTTTTCCGGAAATCCATATTCGTGCATGATTTGCCATAGCTGGTCTCGATCGATTGTATCATACGCTGGTTTGAAGTCGATGAAAAGATGATGTGTGGGCACGTTGTATTCGCGATATTTCTGCAGCACTTGCCGAATCGCGAAAATCTGGTTCGTGGTAGCGCAGGCACTCATGAATCCCGCTTGGTATTGCCCCACGAACTCCTTTGCAATTGGTGACAGGCGGCGGCATCACATTTGGGAGAGCAACTTGTAGGCGGCGCTCAGTAGCGTGATCGCACGATAATTGCAGCAATCCAGCTTGTCGCCCTTTTTATAGATGGGACACACTATTCCTTCCATTCAATCCTCCGGTAAACATTCCTCCTCCCAAATCTTGGTAATTACCCAGTGCAGCGCTCTGGCCAGTGCCTCACCACCGTATTTTAATAGCTCGCTTGGGAGTTGGTCAACACCAGCGGCTTTGTTGTTTTTCAACAGACCAATTTCCTCCTCAACTTCCTGAAGGGTTGGGGTCGGGGTCCTGTCATCTTCTGTGCGTGTTCCTAGATTTATTACCGTGCCACTTTCGTTCGCTGTAACATTACCGTTCAGGTGCTCGTCGAAGTACTGCTTCCACCTTTCAATCACCTCCAATCCTCACCAGGTTCAACTTTCCAGACGTGCTCTGAACTTAAAAAAATAAAAGTAAAAACTTTTAACTAAACTGCATCAAATTTGATCTGACGGTTTTTTCTTGCGTTTCATCTCATTCATATGAGAGTGTTTAATCGCAGAATGACAGCTTCATTCTACTAAAAAGCACTCAACCACTCCTGGCCTCAAGCATTATGACGCTGCTATAATTGTCTTTAATCTACATAACTATAATCTATCAAAAAATATGGGACTCAACGTACATTTAACTTCTCACCTAGCACAAACCGTAAGAAATCTAGGAGCTTCCTGGAATTTATCTCTTTAACTACCCGTATGATAATGGGCATGTCCTAAGAATGTTGGACGACAGCCCTGTGAAAATGGTTCTCGAAAACAAACCGTCGGGTACAAGAAGAAGAGGCGCGCAACGAGCAAGGTGGATCGATCAAGTAGAAGGCTGAAGAGGTACAGTCATGGACCGATTACAATGGAGACAACTTCTGCGTACAGTAAAGGCCACACCGGCCTTGGTCTGATTGGTAAGGTAAGGTATGATAATGGAAATGGAATGCTTATTGGTTTTCAAAAATCAACAAATAATCCTGTCCTTCTAGAAAAAAAAAGTGGTTGAAAAAGCCTTGGAGCTCATCATATCGTAATATAAAGTTCAATCATAGCAGCAAATATATAGTACCCAATAATATTGATGTAAATAAAGACTGGAACGCGCAAAAATTGGTCGACAAAAAAAATCGTTTTTTTTTCAGTCAAAATTCATAATGCAAAAATTTTCTTCTGTTTTCTTTTGGTAGTTCAATTCATATATTTAAAGGAAAAAATGTTCGTTTATTCTTTTGGTTTGCCAAATCCGAACTGCCGTGCCTTCCGCTTAACCCCTTCCATGAAATGTTGCACAGTGGTCTCATCGACCTTATTCGCCGCCGAACACCAATTAGATTTGAACTGCTGCTCGTTTTCCATGGATTTATTAGTTTTTTCGAGATTCCGTTTGACCAAGACCCAATACCAATCGTTAGGGTGGAGCTTTGGGCTATTGGGAGGGTTTTTGGCTTCAGGTATCTCAACCCAGGTAACCAATAAGCATTAGCATTTGCAGTAAATCAACCCTCAATCTGCATTTCAGATGCTATACGCATTATATTAGCATTATATCAGCATCTTGACTGCTATCTGTTGTAAAGTTGCATTTCAAATGCTATTTAAATGCTTGTAGCCTGTTATAAGCATTCCGAATGCAAAATAGCATTAATGAAGCATTATCATAGCATTGCAGTAAAGCAGCCGTATATTGGGCCAAAATCGGCATTTATGTTGCATTTAAGGCGACTTATTTGCTTGATAGGCTGCCGTTAAGACGCTTTGGAACTGCTTATTGGTTACCTGGGAATCACGTTATTTGCATCGTACCACTCGATTGCCTTTTTCCCATAGTGACAGCTCGCCGAGTCCGACCGAAACAGCACAGGTCTATTATGTTGCTTTAGGAATGGTAGCAGCCGCTTTTCCAGGCACTCCTGGACGTAAATGTTTTGTTTGGTGGTTACCATAGTGATGAAAATGCCGCTTTTTAGACCACACGTGCATATGGCTTGCCAGACGAGGTATTTTTTTCGGAAACTTCTATAGTTTGATGGTTTTGAAAATTTCGGGCACCTTCCCTTTTCCTGATGCGGTACAAAACTCCTGTCCTGGAAGCAGCTTGAAATCCGCCTTCACATATGCGTCGTCGTCCATGATGACACAGTCGAACTTTGTGACCGCCACTTTGCCGACGTGTTTTGTTTGTAACCTCGGTTTGCTACCTTCACCTTATTAAACGTCGACAAACTTGCTCGTTTCTTGGCTCGCTGCACAGTTGTATGGGGGACATTTGAGCTTGCCAGTGACGTCCCGGATGGAGAGGTTGGGATTCCGCTTATATTTCGCCGCCACTTTCTTCGTCGTCGTTGCCACGTCCAGATTACGATTGCCGCCGCTTCCAGGCTTCTTAGCTGCCCACAGCCCCCAAACACTTTTAAAACGTTTGTCAAGGTCGAATCCAGCAATTTTACCAACTTGGCGTGCGAGAACGTCAGATTTTATTGCTGCCCGAGCAAAATTTTGACACACTACTCCTCTTGCTTGGACGTCATTTTAAAAACTGGAGAGCAAACGGTGAAAACCCATCAAAGCAACCATTGTATATACACTCAACTTCCAAATGCAGCATTCCAAGTTTTTTTTAATGCATTTTCAACAGAAATACACCAATTTGAAGTTGACCAATTTTTGTGCGTTCCAGACTTTAGTAAGCTTAGAGATAATGTGTTTTATGAAATTGAAAAATATCACTACAGTGGCATTATAAAATGTTCAAAAGATAAATGTAAGAACTTTAAATATGGCGACTCCTACATTTTCCTTGATGGGATTTTTTTTTATATATCTCTTGATTATTACTTGATTCTGCTAAAACAGTTTACGTTCTAGGAACAGTATTAAAATCAAAAAAACTTTTCGAAAATAAGTATATGTATGCAGTTTCAAAAAATCAAAAAATATTTCACTTTGTAAATTTAAATTTAAAAAAGATTGATTTTGTATCGTAAATGTAAAACTGTTCCGAAGATGAGTTTAATTAATTGTAACCGGTTCTGGATTCTTGTTAAAAAATCTATGACAATTGAGTTTCAATTAATTAAAGCCTGTCCACGTTAAATTTCGGACACTTTTCCTTCGGCGATAATCAACAAAATCTTGGTACTACCAGGATCACAACAAACAATTCAAAGCAATTAATAAACTCCCATGTTGATTGAATGTTGAAATATAGCTTCCCGAGCTGAATAAAACTGTAGTCGTTGTGTTTTAACGAATAAAAGTTCTTGAAACAAAACAAAAAGCTTTTAAATGATTACTTGCATTTGGTTTAAAAATATGTTTTATAAGCTGTACTATATTTTTTATTACTCTACTGTTCAATCATCAGGGAAAGCTAAGAAAACATGGAATAAAAGCATGTAACTCCAAAATCGTTATTATTATATAACAGCTAGATATAATTATTTTAAAACGTTTGAACAATCATCACTTGACGTATTGTTCAGCTATACGATATCCGGGAAGTTTATTCCACTCCCAAAACAGTCCAACTAGAACCATAAAAAGGATTTAATGAACATCAAATGGATGATTTGTAAAAAAAAAAATAATTCACGCTTAAGAACCGTCAAAAACAAACCCTTGTTCATCTTAAGTACAATTCCAATTCGTTAAAATGATGACTCAACAACAAATGTGTTGGTATAAGACAGTGCTACAAGATATCAATTAAGACATTTATTCGGCAATTGTGCAACGCTTAATCAGTTATGTACGGCTATCGTTTTTTTAATATGTTATGGAACGTTTATAGAGCAGTTATAAAACTATATTACCTCAACGCCAATGTTCTGTGTATGCACAGATAAAAAGAAACATTGAATTTTCGGCGTTATCTAATGAGCATGAGCATGAGCATGAGCATGATATTAAATTTTCGGCGTTATCTAATGCACATAAACGGAATGCTAGATTTAGCAGAAAATAATGGGATATTTCGTGTAAATAGAAGCCAGCTGTATGAAAGATTACAAACATTGTTGTATGCCGCAAGGAAGATTGCAACAAAATTCGTTGTTTACGCCTCCTTTGGCTTGAAATTGAACGAGGGGAAATTTTACTCGCTTGTGAAATTTAATTATTTTTTTCTGTGTGTGACTGTCTACAAACGATCGTTTAACAATGTCATGTAAATTAGAGACAGAAGTTTAAATACGGCTTTTGATTGTGTCAAATGCATAACCAAGGATGGAGAAGATGGAGAATAAGGCAGCCTTTGATCCAAGGACCACGAGTTAAAGTCTGGGATCCAGCAAAGCCAAATTTGGGATCTGTATTTAAAAAAAAAAATTTCAAACGCATGAAGAAATATAAATACCACAAGTAATAAATCATCTATACTAACGCCTGCTAAGAATAAATAATAAAAGAAAAATAAAAAGTCCTTTTAAAGTTTACCCAATACATTTTGGTGTCATTAATTACATTAGATAAAGTTCTTGAACAAACTTTTTTTGCAAATCATTGTTAAACCATTGCTAAGCAAAAAAATACGTCAAATGAACAGCAATGGCTATAATACATGTTTTTCGTTAAATTATTATGCTCTCTCAAAGTTAATTTCATTACAGCTAAAGATTGTTTTTAGTTAAGAGATAAATTAAATCTCTACAATGGTTGATGCATAATTTGTACAACAGTTTCATTTTTAAAGTGCTCCAAGAGTTGAGTTGATGCTTTACTATGATTTTACCAATTGTTAAATAATGTTGATGGGTAATAAATACAAATGAGAATTGTTGAATAAACATTTTTATTTAAAAGTTTTTAAGCAGCGCAAGTTGAATAGATTCTCCAATTTTGAGTACACAAAGGTTCGAAAGCAGTTACTTGTTATGGTCGATTTATTCCGAAAGAAAGGATACATTTTTATTCAATTTATAATTATTCACTTCCACGTAATTTTCGATTTTCTTAACTTTTTAGCCGTCATGCCTTTACTTGTTAAGCTGAACAGATTATTTACACGATCTTCGAATGATCTAAATTTGGCTTAATTGAACCTAAAAACCTAGTAATGCAGCCAAAATATATAGAAAATAGTCACTCTTTATTTTATTCCCTGAATATTTCATGAGAATCGGTTGAGAGACTTGTTTTTGAGGACGAGTTTAAAGTGATGCAATTTAACTGTGGACACCCTTTAGACCGACGTTTTATCCATATCCCTCGAAAGTTTCTGACTTTATAAAATGAGTTGTGTAGCTTTTCGTGATTTATACTACCAAATGGCTTATTAAACTTATCTAAGCATGTGTATAACTAGTTTAATATCTCTTTCAGCTCAAATACTTCATGAGTAATAATAATGAATGTAATCGATCGTTGCATATAAGGCTGAGTCAAGGGACAAATACTAGGTGGGGTGAAACGTAACCTTTTTGAGAATGAAAAAAAAAAATGTTTGTAAATGTTTTTTTATTTTATTCAATGTAGTTCTCTTAAAGGTCGATAAACTTATTACAGTGATTTTGCATCTTCTTGATCTCGTACGAAAAGTAATAATCCGGAAGGTCTGCCAACTACTCGTCCGCGGCGTTGATGGTTTACTCGCGTGAGCTGAATTTTTTATTGAGGTTTGGTAACAGATAATAGTCCGAGGGATGATTACGGTGGATGTGGAAGCAATTGGAGCCGTAGATCCTTGATTTTAGCCGTGGTTGTGATACTCTTGTGCGCCGGCGCGTTGTCTTGCAAAAACCAAATTGTTTTTCTCTTCATGTGAGGCCGTTTTGCAGCGATTTCGGCCTTCAATTGCTCCAATAATGCACAGTAATACTCGCTGTTGATGCTTTTATGCTTTTCGAGGTAATCTACGAAGAGTATGCAATGACAATCCCAGAAAACCGACGGCAAAATCTTCCCGACCGATTGAGCCTCCCAAGACCGCTTCGGAGCACTTGTGCCGCAGTGTTCAGTCGATTGCTGGGCACTCATTCTGCTCGCTGGTGTGTCATAGTCATCCACGTTTCATCAAAAGTTACCAATCGACGTCAAAGTCCGATTCCGCATCAGCAAGTCTAAACACTGTTTCGAAGTGCTCTCGCGTTCGTGTTTTTGTTCACGATAAGCATGCGTGGCACCCAGCTGGCACGATAACTTTTTCATATGCAGAATCTCGTCCAAAATATGGCGTGTGTGCTCAGTACTAATCTTTGTGGCATATGCTAGCTCATGCACCTTCACTTTCCGGCCAGCCAACATCATTTCATGAACTTTTTTGACATTGTCCTCTGTAATCGCATCGGAGGACCTGCCGCTGTGGACTTGATCGGTATTGGAGTTGCGGCCACCGCAAAACTCTCGAAACCAATATTTAACGGTGTAATCTGACGGAGAATTTGCCCTTTAATACTTATCCAACTTTTCTTTTGTTTCCTTCACCGTTTTGTCTCTCAAAAAAAAATTCAACATGATGCCAAACACGTCAACAACAATCAGCTGTCAAAACAAAACTAAGGGCAGTATCGCACTGAAATTTGGCGTGTATGTCTAAATATGAACGAATTACAAGGCACTATAACCTTTTTTGCAGTAGCGCTCAAGGAGGTTACTTTTCACCCCACCTAGTACCCTATAACATTGTTAAATGTAAAAAATAAATTCTCACCAATTGCTCGGTTCAATGACCGTCCTCGCGTAAAGAAGTTTAAAAAACCGATCGTATTTTGTCAACCATATTTGTCAGGATTATTTTTGTCTATAGAACAGTAATCTAAAAATAAAAACAAATAAAAAACTTTGACTTTTGCTTACCCAACAACCACCTGCCATGCTTGCCTATGCTTTTCCTAGACGCTTCTCTAGCGTCAATATCATTTTAACTGGTTTTAGTAAGACCAAGCCGCTCCCTCGATGGATTTTCATTTGCTGGCTTTTCCGGCTTCAGTCAAAAGAAGATGAAGCCTCCTTCGAAAGCACACGACAATCATCTCGAAAATCGTTGAGGGTGGCCTGCCAGAATGCAAAGCATAAAGCAACACTAAGACACCTGCACGAGCATCAGGATATCAGCTTTACAGCCCAATGTTTACATTCCACTACCTGCTGCTGCCGTCGTCGTTGCGCACCACCATCGACGACGTCAGTTCAACCAGAAGGACGTTGGCAAAAACTTTATCTTGATTTTCCAAGTGCAGATTATTATTTATCGCCAGCTTGCATCTCATTGTAAGCAGTTTTTCGCTTCCTTTCATCGTGTGCTCTGGAAAATTGCTGGTCCACAGATCTTGAGGAATGGGGATATGGTTGGAGTAACATGAAGCTGTATTTGAGCGCAATTTGGTTATTAAACATAGAAGATAGTTCACAAGAGCGCTAGATAGGCGTTCCTGAAGATAAGCAAATGAGGGTGGGCTATGTTGATAGAAATTGGCAAACAAAAGTTCATTCATTCCGCACATCAATACGCAAAACATTATATTTTTAATCAATGATACATAAAAAGAAAATCATCATTTACATCGATTGCTTTGTTGTATGGGAACCCTAGCTTGATCATGACTTGTAAGAGTGAGCAATTTTTGTCAAAGACGAACGATGACAGCCAAAAGCAAAGTTTTCCTCTGGCGCTTCACCTCTTTTTAAATGGGGTATTTTTTTTTTTTTTGTATTTTTTTCGCAGCCCATCCTTTGCAACTTTTCGCTTGTGTTGTTTTCATTTTAACGCTTTCCTGTTTTCAAGCCACCCTCCTACCACCGTATTCGAATCTGAGCTGTGTAAACTGTTGATGAGGATGAGATAACGCCAGCTATAATAAGCTGTCAACGAGGTTTTTCCGTCTTTTCTTCGAGATCGCCTGGATGAATTGAAACAACGAGGCTGACGACGATGATGGTGTCTTGACTTGAAAAAAAAAAACCGGTGCAGTTAGGTTTTGAAGAAGGTTGGCCACAAAAATAAGGGCTTTTCAAAATTGGTATGCCAAAGAACCCCGGATGTTGTGTGCACCGACGTCTTCTTCTGTAAGGTTGAGAATAATTATTCACATAATCAACCATGAATTCATTGATCGGAAAGAAAAAAGAGAATGCTGTAGAAGAAGATTAAAGACCCCGAAATGAGGTCTTTATTAATTTTGATTGCATATCTAACGAGACGGTAGGGTTTGTTTAACACTTGAATTAAAATAGAGGAAAGGAGAATGATTTTCTGGTACGTGTAGACAAAGAACGGTCTTAGAGTCGATGATTAATATTACCTGAGACTTGTGATTTGTTTTGCTGAAACGACAATTATTCATTAATTTCTTGCTATATCAAATGGCAACTTTAAGTGTAAAAGAAAGTATGTATCGGATGGAAGAAACACAAAAGGGTCTAGAATCTTACATAGTTTCTCAATATATTGTAACCATTAATACAAAAATAACATGAAATAACACGAACGGTCAAAACACTTATTCACTGAGAATAATGTTTCGTTTAAACCGCAAGTTCGCAACGATTTGATTTGTACCTTCTATTTATGAAGTATTGTGCCACACGCGCCGCCGGTATCAACATTTATTCAATTTCAATTCCATTTATTTGTTTTGCTTTTATCATGCCAAATTGAATGGCGTTATTTATGCAGGAAAATGCAATCAAAAAATCTGCTGCTATAGCTCAAAGGTAGGAGACAGTTATAGAAAGGAAAATTACTATTTTCTTATAACTATAAATATCACTGAAATCACGGTACCAGGTTTGAGATCAGATTACTTTTGGAGAAGTTTGCTGGTCCACGATTCAAGCATCTCAGTGTTGACCGTATCCTAAAGTTCTTCGGTCGGGAAGTTGAAAGGCAAATCCAAGATCATCTTGAGGAGTTTGTTTTGTCTGATTTGAGGTTTCCTTCGACGTGTAAAGGCGCAGTTGTATCAAGCTGGGAAGTAAGGGATGGACGGAAGATATGTTTGTAAAGCAGAATTTTGTTCGCACTGCTCAATCGTGATCGTCAAGAAACTAGCGGATACAGCATTTTGGTCAGTTTATCACATTTCTCTGATGAAGCTGCTACATGTTCATCGAACTTCAGTTTCCCATCAAGTGTTAGTCATACCTAGATACTTGACTTATTCGGACCAAGGAACATCGCGACCACATACCGTGACTTGCGTTTGTGGGCGATATCGTTGTCTCCATTTCGGCGAAGAGGTAGTAGTTGACTTTATCTATCATCACCACGTCTGAGGTGAAAATGTGGTAGTGTGTTAGACTCAGGACAGCACCTTGCGAGACACAAAAGGGAATTTGTTTAACGTCGGATAGCTCACCATTCACAGCTACTTGAAAAGTACGGTGTTTCAAAAACGAATACTAAGAAATTTTTTTTGTGCAGAATTGCCTCCTGCCATACAGAATCATACACTTTCTCAACGTCCAGAAGAAGCATCCCTGCCGAATGACCTCGATTAACCGAATCCTGAATGTCTTTAGTCAGACGAACAAGCTGGTGATTAGTGGAGTACCCCGTTTGAAGCCAAATTGCTGGGGAATGATATGTTGGTCCATGAGGTGGTTTTCAATCCTGCAGAGTATGATGCGTTCCAGAATTTTGCTCATATTTGGGAGACGGCTATTAAAGGGTGTCCACGATGAAATTGCCACACACAAAATTGATTCGCAAAATTCGAGTTTTCATCCGATTGCCATCAAATTTTCAGGGATTGAGAAATAACTATTAAACTTCATTTTACCATTTTACTCGTATTTTATTTACAGTCCATACGCAAATGCCCGCACCTTGGCCTTAACCCCGGCCATAAGATTCTGCACAACCTGTGAATCAACCGTTTTTTGCATGTAAACCCATACTTTCTTCAGTTCCTCGACTGTCTTCACTACCTTAGGTCGTTTAAGAAGGTGCTGCTTCATAATCGCCCAGTACTTCTCGATGGGGCGGAGCTCCGGAGTGTTGGGAGGGTTGAACATTTTCGGCACGAAATTGACCTTATTGTCCGCATACCACTTCAGCACGTCCTTGGAGTAGTGGCATGAGGCCAAATCTGGCCAGAAGATTGTTGGGACGTTGTGGGCCTTCAGGAGAAGAAGCAGCCGCTTCTGGAGGCACTCTTTTATGTACAGCTGTCCGTTCATCGTGTCCTGGAAATTTCTTCGCAAATTTGGAATTTCTTCGCAAATTTGGACATCTTCTGAGTGCGGACATGCTCCGGAACGCTGAACTTATCCTTGGCCGTGAAAAACAGGTTGCCGGGGATCTGTTTGAAGTCGGCCTTCACATATGTTTCGTCGTCCATGATGCAGCATTCAACTTTCGTCAGCATGTTGAGGTACAACTTCCTGGCACGGGTTTTGGCGGACTTGTTCTGCTTCTCGTCGCGATTAGGGGCCTTTTGTACCTTGAACGTTCGAAGCCCAGCCTTAGTTTTGGCCTTCTGGACAAAACTTCGGCTTAGGTGCAGCTTCTTAGCCACATCCCGAACGGAGGCGTTCGGATTTCGGTTGAAGGCCCCAACTACGCGGTTGTGATTTTTTGTGTTGTACGGAATACTTTTTCCTTCACTTCTGGGCTTCCGATCGGAGGTCAACCGTTCCTCGAACCGCTTAATCACACGCGACACCGTGGAATTCGCGATTCCCAACGTTTTAGCGATGGAACGATGCGAGAGATCCTTGTTCTCGTGATGAATGCGCAAGATTTTATCACGCCCGAGCTGTTCTTTCGACTCCATTTCCGTGAGTTTTGATCACAGGACTTTAAAACTTGCAGGATGTAAATAATGCACTATTAACTGAATCCACCCAAATTTTCATTAAATTCTACCCAACGGTTAAAAAGTAAGAGCAATTTCATAGTGTGTCCTGTATTCATCGTGGACACCCTTTAGAGAGAGAATAAAAAAGAAGAATTATTTTCCGTGCCCAGCGCCACCGCCTCCCCCCCCTCCCCGAAAAAAAACAATCCCCCAAACCCCCCTCCCCATTTCCTAAACAAAACTAACACTTCCCCCCCAAACTCCTCCGCAACTCCTCCCCCCCCCCCCACACTCGCAACCTTCCCCAGGTTTTTTTTTTGTTTTTAGGATTTTAATAAGCTTTCCCAATTCTTTTATACGATAACCGCCCCTATCCCAAAAGGTATATCAGTAGAAAACGGAATCCTCTACGTCGGTGTGAGTGGAACGGACCAGTGGTAGCGCGTTAAGGTTGGCACTAGCGAAACTTTCAGATAAAGGTTTTCTTTCTCAGCATGAGACGACATTAGTTATTCACATCGTTGTAATGGAGGACTGTATTTAACGTTATTCCGCAAAGCCTTGCTGATCTTCCAGACATTATTTGTTCCATTTTCCAGGTGGCGTATTGTGTTGGAAAAATTTTGATTCCTAGCTATCGAGCACTCGTCACGGATTTGGGCGTTGAGAGATTGCAGGATCATTAAAAAAAATGGATCACGAGAACGAAACCCTTGTCGTCGGAGCTTGTTGCGTAATCGAACTGTCTTGTTGTGTCAGATATCCTAACTTCTTCGTATGTTTTTACAGCTATATTGAGGACGTCAGCTGCTTCTGCTTCGGACAGAGAAACGGTGAAGTCTTCCTCGCATCTATCTATTGCTTGTGGACTGTTAAGGTTGGATAGCAAACGATATGTTAAGTTGATTTTTTCATTCAAAACTCTCTAAAATAAAGGCCAATTAGCACGAGCATAGCATTTTGCTAAAGGTGTGGGTGTTGGAATGGTTCTGTGATGTACACGTCAACGCAAACTTGTAGGTGATCGGAGGAAAAATCGTTGATTATGGTCAATGAAGACCTAATATATTGTTGGAGAGGACAAAATCCAGCGTTGACGGTCAACGACTTCCATGGGGGTGGTAGACGAAAGTCTTTGGGGCGTGAATGAAAAATCCAGAAGAAACTGCTTTGGAAGCCAATATGTTTCATGCTTCATAAGCCTAGTTCCATTGACGATGTCGGGCATTAAAGTCACCAGCAACGAAAAAAGGCACAGATGGCCTCACCAACGAGTCAATGTCCTTACGAAACACGCTTCAGGAAACGTTTCGGTGGCCACCCGGAAAATATGAGGCAATGATGTGCATAGGTTGTAAGGCATGCTGAATTTCCACACCAACGGTTTCGATTATGGTCGTGCTGAGATTTAATCTGGAATGTTTAATGCCTTCCCGGATAGCAATTAGTACACCACCACCGCGTTCATTGTCGTCATTACTCCTCTTGTCAGTTCGAATGCAGCATTACTCGGGATGATAAAAGGAATTTTTGGGCTTAAGCCAAGTTTCTGATACAGTAGCAACGTCGATTTCTTGTGCGGAAAGAAAGACAAAGAATTCAGTTTTCTTAGGCAGAATCGAACTGACATCCCAATCAACAGGTTTGGGGTGTTCCATATTATCCATGATACAGATATTTCATCATAAGCTCAGAGAGAGAGAGAGAGAGCTCGGAATTGCTGCTGCTTGTTACAGCATCCACTGAATCGAGTAAAGATATCTCTCGCAAGAGATAGGAACTCCGTTTTGGTGAAAAGGTCACCATCAGCGAAGTCTTTATTTGGAGCTGTTACTAGTCCCCTACCAGTCACTTGTGTGTAGGTTCCTCTTTCAGTGGAAACGGGTGCTAGACGGCTAGTTTCAGCTGGCTTATGGCTTACGAGTTCCGGGAATGTAGTGTTCGTAAACCCGGGTGAACTACGATTTGGCTTCTTCTTCCTTTTCTCCAGATCCTCTAGATAGGTCTTCCTGGAGGGACACCCACAGAAGTTTGCGGTGTGCCCGCACAGTTTACACATTTAACTTGTGATTTGGAGTTGTTGTTTCGAGTCAACTCCGTCTTCTTAGGTAGTTTACAAGCAGTGGTGAGATGCACTTGACACACTTCGGCGAGACGTTGCAATTATAGGAGTCGTGTCCAAAGCACTGGCAACTGTGACATTGAGTAGCGTCATTTGGGCGCTTTAAGAAAAATCCTGTATTTTCACTGTTCCACGGAGGAAGTACAACAGATACAGAGCGTGTTGGTCAGTCGATGTCGTGGTGGTCGATTTTACCTTGACATCCCGCGGGTGAATGTTGTTCTTCGCCAATTCTGTTTCCAATGTTTTGATGTCAATCAGTGGTAATCCCGACAGCACAAACTTTGACGGGACATTTTCCGGTGTATTGTGAGTGAAAAATTTGTTGTTGGTTGTATCAGGAATATAACCACAAGGATCACGTAGGTTAATAGTAATAATGGTATCATCTGATTTATACGCATCATTACACATATGGTTTCTTAAAATGTTAATAAAATAGTTCTATAATTTTGCTATGGACCCGGACCCTCTTATGAATTTTGATCCATACTGCACTTTTGTGATCTTAATCTTTCTGGGCCATGCTATTCAACGCTAGTATATAGCACACGAGACGAACCGAAATGATGTCATAAGGGACAAATGGCCAGTTTTTAGCGGCCCGAAATTTTATCATTATATTGAGTAAACATGAAAACCGGTAACTGTCCGATTAGCCGGTCTAGCATGACTCTGTCTCCCATGCCATAACCCGGCGGACTGTGGTGGATGGACAAAGCTCTGTCCGAACCACCAGCTGAGAGCTCGTGTCGAAAACTAAAATCATTTCGGTTCAACTCGCGTGCTATATACTAGCGTTGATAGCATAGTCCTGAATGAAGAGAGGCACGAAAATACAGTACGAAGCAAAATTCTAAAGAGGTGACGGGCCTCAGTTATAACACCAGACACCGGCAACAAAGCAAAATAATGTTTCAGCTGAGGGATGTGGCTATTTGTGTATTCAACATGGAATGATAGTAAATGAAATAAGAAGAAGACAATTTGAACCATTTGTTACCCGTTATTGAGGACCCGGACAGGGAAAAACTTATTTTCAACCTGTTCATACGGAGATATGTATGGGAGCAAGAGTAGGTCATTTTTATGTAAAACATTGAACTACTTATACTAATTGTACTTAGTTGTAATTTCAATCCAAAAATTTTGTAAGTTTTTCTGATCAAATGGTGTATTAATGAAGTCATTGTGTTCTGTTGAACGAATGTTATTAGCGTTCAAAAACCTTTGACTTTAGCGTAACGCTCTCATTTTTCAAAATTTTGAAATGACACCCAGTATAGAAAAGAGAAACGTAGTCCTACGTTAAAACTGGATGTTGTTGTTTTTCAACACTTGCACTGCTTCGCAGAAAACTCTTTTGTTGTTTGTTGAAAACTAAACTGCTGATTTTGTGCCTTCCAGAAGGTAGTCGTCATTTTCACCCAGGAGCAGAAAAACATCTCTCATGGATAACTCTACGATATGGATCGTAGGCAATCTAGCATTGGCTGGATTTGTTGCTGCACAGCCGCTGGTGCAGTTTCTTCCTCACCAACGCTATCGGTGATGTCAGTGAGCAACACAAAAGCGTTTTGCTTTGGGATACTTGGTACAACTGCAATGTTAGAAACATATATTATCCCATGTTCCCAACGATGGCCTGTTGTATGAAAAGCGTAGTAAAAGTGTTGCTATGGGTAAAATTTTCAATAAAAATGTCTGAGTTTCAGTTGTAAATTTTTTCAAATGGCTCATCCAAACACAAATCAAAAGAAAAACATCTGTGTAGAGTGAATCATAATGTTTTCATTATCAAATGGCCGATAAATCATATGTGAAAAGCCTTTTGGTGGTAGCAAATTTATTTGATTCTGTTTTGTAAAAATTGGTGTTAGGTAAAGCGAATACATCTGGCAATGCCTGAATTCAGAAAATCAGATTTTTTTTTTTTTGAAGACTGCGTTTAATAATAAATGTATCGAACGGGACGACGTTGTATCCACATATAAACCCAATATGGTGCGTATAAACCGACATTACATCCATATCCCTTGAAAGTTTCTGACTTTATAAAATGAATTCCTGTTACTTTAGTTACTTTTCGTGAAACATACTATCAAATGACTTATAAAGCTCAGGAGGAGAATCTCCAAGTCCTTGACCGTTGTTTCACGCTGCAGCTCAAATCCTGCCAAACATAACCGAATTGGTAGACTTCATGTTTAAGGCCAATCACCGAGCACTTGAACACATTCAATGTCATCCGATTAATGCAACACCATTTATCGAATGATCCCAGCTGCTGTTGTAAAAAAAAAATGGCGTCTAGTGGATGCTTTATCGCGTAGAACAGCTTGCACTGTCGTATCGGCGAGAGTTTTAGGCATTTAGGATCGTTCATGTAAAGCAGGAACAAAAACGGCCCAAGGTGGCTGCCTTGAGGCACGCTGGACAAAGCTGAAAATGGTGACGAAACATGATCACCGATCAGATAAGCAAGCTGTTGCTCATGCCTAGTTTATCAAACTTTGCTATTACTATCTGGTGGTTCATGTTATCGATCGGATCTATGTTTGAGATCGATATAATGGACGAGCTGAAATCTTTAACAGCAAACATCCACGCTATTGATTCTATAATAATGAGCAGCTTCGCATATTCTGTAGATTCGTTGGAATTTGAGATGAACTTTTTAAATTATGTTGAGCCATTACACTGATAGGTTAAAAAGTACCCACATCATAATAAATCTCTCCCATTTTTCGGTTCAAATCAAGGGAATATACTCAATATTTTTTACTTATAGAAAAGTAAGTTTGGCTTCACCTGTGTAATACTGAAACAAGTTTTACTAGTAGAAAAAACCATCAATGTGCGTTAAAAAAAATAACAGAAAGTCCCCACTTCAGTTTGGCTCCAGAAAAGCTAAATTTAATTAAAAGAAAAGCATTTTAATATTTAATGTGTCCTTCTTTGGCTTGAAGTACTGTAGTCGATCCGGCATGTTGTCCTTCAGGTTTCTCAGGTGCTGTGAATCTAGTTCTGCCCAGGTGAACTTCAGGGCTTCAAAATAGTTATTTTTAATGGTAACACCAGTTTTGTCAACCCTGGCAACGAGAATCGTCAGCAAATTTTTGATGGAGTTGAGGGCCGGGCTTAGTCGTGCCCTTCCTTGGGCATAAAAAAAATGACACATATGACATTAGGGTCAATATTGACCTGGATTTCAACCCTTTTTAGAATTATGAAATATCAACCTAGACACAATGTTTACACCCCATTTGAAAAGCTCTAGTCTCAGAAATACATTGGTGGTGGAGAAGCCTGGTTCCAGTAACATTGACCACCAGGAATCTGCTACAAAAGGAGAGAGGTTTTGATTTCGATGTGTGAAAAGAATTGCATATAAATCATTCCAGACTAGTTGTGGAGAGATGCCGTTCTCTACAAAGTTGCTCAGTATGTCAGTATTTTTTGCCTTTTGACATTATTGTCTTTTGACATTTTTTGTCTTTTGACATTATCCTACAATGAGTCTGGAATGTTTTATCTGCATTTCTGTTAACACAGTAAAACCAAAACTTCCTCCCCTTCCCTTCCCGTCCTTCCTTCCCTTTGTAGCAGATTCCCGGTGGCCAATGTTAACGGAACCAGTTTGTGAGACCAGAACCTTTCAAATGAAGTAATAAACATTGACTCTAAGTTAAAATTTCGAAATTCTACGAAGGGTTGAAATCCGGGTCAATATTAACCCTCATGTCTTATGTGTAACTTTTTTTTGTACAACCACCTTTAACTGCTCAGAACAACGGAAGGTGAAGCCATGCTGGTGATCTGATATGATCTGATTTGCTCAAAAGTTGATAAATTATTATCCATAAATTATAAATATACAAGTAACAAAATAGGTTTTAAATGGTGTTCTGTGGCCTTAGATGGCTTATCGGTAAGAGAAAGGTTAATCAAGCTAGAGGCTATGGGTTCAACTTTTCGGGTTGGAAATTTTCTCGAATGCCCTGGGCATAACGTATCATTTAGATTGTCACACAATATACGGAAAAAACAACTACAAAAAATCCTCTTCAGAAATCAATAGTAGTATATCCCGTATCCTTTCTCTAGTACATGTTGAGGAATGATGAAGTATTCGGTTTTGGTACGGTTGTTATTGTTTGTTTTGTTGGCACTGAATCGAGTTTAATTGAATGTGTCCGCTATTTAAACCTTTTGATGAGTGAGAGCACTCTTGAAAGGCACGCTCCTTCATCAGTCAAAACTGGATTCGTTGCAAAGAAAACGAACAATGACTGCAATACTGACCATGCATCAGAACCCAAGTCCAAACCAATTCAAAGTATGGAAAATCAGATCTAGAAAATGAGAATTTGCACATATGAAGACTAACCATGTTTTCCTTATTCCAACCCCCCCCCCCGCGGCCCCACCCCAGTGTTGTTACTTTTCCCCCAACAACAAAAAAAAAATAAAACCCCCCCCCCCCGCCCCCCCGGAATTTTTGAAATTTTTTTTTTGTCAATTTTCCCTGGGGGAGGTAGCTCATCAAATCTTCCGGTCCGCCTCTAAGCATATTGCTATGAGGTACCAGGTGGGTCTCCACCGATTGCCTGTCGATCTGCCAAATTTGGAAGACGTCTGCATTGAGTTATCTCAAATTATAATAATCCGTCCACTATATCGCAAAACATTGCGATTGGTTGAGCGGATTGGAGATAATGAAATCATTCGGTATAGGACCAAGTCTCCCCCGGGTGGTGCTAAATCGATGAGCTTGTATATAGTGGAAGCACAGTGTATTATTCTGTAAATTTTAAATTTCAATCTAAATTTCAGTGAGCGAGATAAGGCGCTATAACCTTGGCAAATTATTGCCAGGCTTTTGGTTCAAATGCCAAAAGTCCACCCACAGGCAAAAGGAGCATAAACTAATCTTTCTAGCATCTATGCTTCCAACGATAAATACAAATTATCACATTATTTAACTCTATATGGAGGCGTTTGGTACGGGAGGTCCACGCTTTCTTCCTTCCCTTGATTCGAAGTAGTAGAGCGATTTCAGACACTCTTTCTGGAATCGCTCTATTTCTTGGAATCCTCTCTGCGGTACATGCTACGCAGTTGGCCTGGCCGGTGACAAGAAAAATGATGCATTCAAGAAGTCGTCATTTTCCAGGATGCTTTCAAGAATTGGCTGCGTTAGTGTGAGATTAGATTAGATTAGATTAGATTAGTTTTTTTTTTTTTTTTTTATCAAAGAACCCCCCCCGGGAAAAAAATTTCAAAAAACCCCCCAAACCCGAAAAAAAAAAAAAAAAAATCCCCACCTCTGAGAGCAGTAATCAATCCCAAGAAACCATTAAAATTGGTTTGCTCTGGGATACGGCTGCGAAAGCTGGTAGAGTCTGCTTCAATGATATGCTCCTTAAAGGTCCGGATCTTCTCAAGGCAAAGTCGCTGTTTGTTAAGATATCCGGTTGCCTGTGAACGACTAGACCGGAGGAAGCGTTACAAATCTACGTGATCAATGTTTCGATGTTCGGTGCTACGAGCTCTCCATGCACAGCGCAGTTTGTGAAGAACTGAAATGCGTCCGACTACAGTAAACAGTATACTACTTAGATTACTTCCTGGAAGTTAAAGATCCAAGCAGCAGCAGGTTTCCAATTTGAAAAAATACTCTCCAACGAGCAGGATGTGCTAGAACGACTTAGAGAATCGAGTTCAACGATCAGTAAGCCGCTACCCCTGGACAAAGACCGAGCATTTGAGTGAGCCCTGAGTGTCATGTGAATTCCATCAGAAGACGCATTCACATTCAACCAGCAAGGAGTTGAGGAGGTTCTGGATAGCGAATGTAAGTTTCCGACAAAGCGTCAGGTTCTGCGGTTTATTATGAAACTGTACGATCTCTTAGGATTCGTCCAGCATTTTGTTGTGCAGGGGAAAGTTTGATGCACTGGCACGAGTTTGGACGAACCAATAGAGGAGCAGTTACACGATCATGTACTTGGTGGATTTAGCAGTACCGAAAGATCAACGATGTGAATCTTCAAAAACGAACCGCAGTCTCAGCAGGTCAGCAAAATCCAGATACATGTTTTCACGGACGCAAGTGTGTCAGCTTGCGCTTGCGTTGCTGATTTAAGGACAGTTGACGGAGAGAGTCGGTGCTCATTGATAGCTGCAAAAACGAAAGTTGCGCCACTTCGGACGCTCTCTATCCCACGTTTGGAGTTACAGGCTGCAATGGTGGGATCTCGTCTACTACAGAATATCTGCTCAGCTCTACAACATTCACAGCCGCTTCATTTGGACAGATTCTGTAACAATACTATACAAAAGCACAGGAAACACTTTGGCGTCAGTCTCAAGCACGAATGTACGTGGAAGAAATTCATCTGTTGGGCAAAGGACAAGTTCAATCCGTGTGCTGAAACCGGAATCTTAGAGGTCACAGGCAGAATCGAGAATATTCCTAACATTTCCTTCTAAGAAAAACACCCCGTTATTCTGCAAAGGAACAACCAAATTATTTTCTTCGTTGCGGTTTGCTTTCACCAGGGTTTTCTTCATGCCAACAACGAGACAGTTTTATAGAGCTACAGCAACAGTTCTACATCCCGAGAATGCGAGCAGTAGTACGAAGCGAGTGATGTAGCTGTCAGTATTGACGAATTTCACGCCAACTCGTCTTCGTGATTGGCAGCACCCTCTCCGAAGCCAATGAAGCTTTGTGGGTTGGTAGACTATGTCTTTTCAAGCAACTTTGCATACTTTGTTTTTTCAAAATTTATCTAGACTACTATTTGGAAAGGGCTTAAGTTTTTTGATCGATTTTTTTTTAAATCAACATAACTCAAAAAGGACAAGACTTGTCCTCGAAATCGATTCTTACACGCTAAAAAAAATATTTCAAAATTTTAAGTCAATTTGCAAAATATTTCTATCTTAGAATTGGAAGAAATTTTTTTTTAAATATAGTCAATATAGTTTTCTAAAAGTTTTCCATGCATCGCAAGATGGGCACTTTAAAGGTAAAACAGTTTTTCTAACAACAAATTTTTCAAGTCCAATTTTTACCGTTTATCGCGCCAACTCGTCTTGTAATTTGGTCCTTAAACCTCACAGAAGCCAATTAAATTTAATTTTAATAACAATTTGGGTTTTTAAGGGTCCTTGAATGTTTTAAAAATCAAGGCTACTATTTGGAAAGGGCTTATTTTTAAATTATTAATTATTTTAAATTTTAGTGATAATGCAATTAAATCAGGTGGTTGATTCTGTTTATTACCAAACCTTTGAAGTATATTACAAGAAGGACAATGCATTGGAAAACAAAAGCTTTATCATAATATCTGAAGTATTGACCCATGACTCAACAGCAATTCAGTTGTTTATATCAAAATTGCTAGATTTCATTAAACAAAATTCAATATATTGCTCAAAAATTATGTTCATGTCAGATGGAGCAGCGGCCCATTATAAGAACAAAAGGAGAAAATCAAATTTCAGCTTACAGGTTTTCTGATTCAAATGATAATCCAAAGAAAATCACTTTGTATGTGAAAGATTTATAAAATTAATTTATGAAGCTATGTTAATTACTGATACGTGAAGATGTACATATAAAAAATAAATAAAAGGGTAAGGGTAAGGGTTTTATACCAATTAACCTATGAGTTTTTATTGACATAAACAGTATTTAGAAAATTCATACAACGTCATATTTGAATCGTCTTTAAATGGATATGCATCAACCATTTAAAAACGACTTAAATATGCTATTTTTTTTAGATTTATCAGCCCCCCTCTATCACAATTTTTCCCATACCTTCTACACATTTTGTAAAAATTCTTGACCTTCTTTGCGCCCCTTCACCCTTCATTTCACGTACGTAGGAGGAGACTATATGGATCACTCTGAAGTGAAAGTCGGTCGCAGCATTGTAAAACAGTGGATATGTTTGTTCACCTTTTACATTTGCAGTTAAAGGACCGGTGCTTGTTCTGACAATTGGGAATAATGTGCGCATAAAATAAGCCACTATTTTCGGGTGAATGGTAAAAAAGAACGAAAAAAGATATTCAAACAAACCAAATTGTATTCTTTTCATTATGAAGTTAAAAAATCCACAAAAATACTTCTAATCCCTGCCTTTACGTATTAATCCCTGCCCTTGAAGCAGTTAGCCGGAACTTTGGCCATAGGTGAAAAAAAGAAGCTTCTAGGCATATTATTCAGTTGCTTGGTCGCTTTTTAGACCAAAGCATCCGTCGTTAAACCACGAAATTATTTGAATATACTCTCATCTTCAAATTTGCTCAGAACTTCTCGATTGGGTGGAGATGGGGCACGTTGGTAGGGTTGGAATGTTTGGGCACCACCGGAATGCCCAACCACTCCATTTCCTCCATCGTCCGCTTCGAGTAGTGGGCCGACGCTAGATCCGGCTAAAACACCACGTCGTCATCCTTGAGGTACTTTTTAATTAATGTGGCAGCTGGGAGGCACTTCGTACTGTAGATCTCATCATTCCCTGCCAGCCCTGACAAAAAGAAGAGGGGACATCCTCTTTTCACTGATTTTGATCTCCAGCAACACCTTCTTTGGGAGCTACGTGTGCGCTATGCACTTCAAATCGCTGATAATTTCTTTTGTCGGGAAGGTGAAGTAGCCTTTGCCTTGCCAGTCAATGCCGTCTAACGTGAGGTAGATGTCGTCGTCCATAACGACCACCACGTCCGCTTTGCCGGGATGATCTCTTTGACCAGATTCTTCAGCCGTTGTTTCTGAGTTTCCACTTGGTTCTCCGACACGGCTGGCTAGGACTGACGCTTCCGCATTTGGATACCCATTTTGGCTAAATCCTTCTTGACGGTTTGGCCCGTCGCACCTTGCCACCTTGCCTTCCGTTTTCCGTTTGAGTTTCTGTTGAACCCTTCGGTGTGTGTGTGTAGGGTGTGTGTGTGTGTGTGTGTGTGTGTGTGTGTGTGTGTGTGTGTGTGTGTGTGTGTGTGTGTGTGTGTGTGTGTGTGTGTGTGTGTGTGTGTGTGTGTGTGTGTGTGTGTGTGTGTGTGTGTGTGTGTGTGTGTGTGTGTGTGTGTGTGTGTGTGTGTGTGTGTGTGTGTGTGTGTGTGTGTGTGTGTGCAATTCACATCCCACTGACCGGCAGTGCTTTTATGGAAGAAATTTGTCTGCACCTATTTTAACATTATGCTATCTATAGGTGCAAACACTTTGAGCCCTGGAGATAAAAGGTGATAGCTCTATTGCAGTTCCAACGTCCCATTTCGAGAATGCCTGTTTCTACACGTACATTCTGAGACCGCTATCATATGCAATAAGCCCCGCATGAATACTCCCATATTTCAAATGGATACATGAGATGCAATCACACTTCCATAATCAAATTTCAGTTTTTTGATTCTGGCGCGTATTAAGTTATGGTTTTATGTATATAATAAGTTAAACTGTAACATTCTTACCAATCTTCGTTGTTTTTTTCCTTTTCTGTTTACTTTCCTTCTTGTTCAAGTCCTTATCGTTCTCGTCCTGGTTTTGTATGCTCTTGATAACCATTCTGCCTCCGGATGAATGAGGGTTCCTCCAGCTTTGTGACTATTGTTTGTTTTGTGGGCTTGTGATCAATTGTTTGTTTTGTAGGCAATGATTCGACTTGTAGTGAAAGTTTCCGCTATTTAAACCCTTTGAGGAGTGAGACCACTCTTCAAAGGCGCGCCCTTTTATCAGTCAAAACTGGATTCATTGCAAAGAAAACAAACTTTGACTCCGAAACTGACCATGCGATCTGATGCATGCCTAGTCATAACCAATTCAAACTACACCGTGTCCAATATATTCTCATACAAAATAAAACTCAATTATTTCAAATCGATTATCCAGATTTTATTGATAACTTTACCCATTATATTGCAATATAATACTGATCAACTACAGCATATGTTTTGGAATAACACGGCCTTTAACCTTCTTGACCAGCTCCTGACGTTTTTCAAAACCGTAACAGGCGGCACGCACGACTTCCATCGGCATTTCGTCCCAAATTCGTTTGATTACGGTTTTGAATCGGTTCATATTAGACGCCCTGTGGTCATTTACATTTGCCAGCATGTATGACTATACGAAATAATTCAAGGGATTCAGATCTGGTGAACTGGGAGGCCATTCATTCAAAAAGTCGGTCAAATTTTCTCGGCACCAGCCCTGAACGAGAGTTGCAGTATGCGATCGCTCCGTCCTGCTGAAACACATAGTGATCATCTCCAAATACCTCTTGTACATATGGCTTGACAACTTTCTCCAAAACTTCCGTTTTATAATATACGGCATTCACTTTAACGCCTTTTTCGATGAAAACCAGTGGTAATTTGCCTCGCCTGCAAATTCCTCCCCAAACCATCACTGACACAGCAGTTTGGAACCATGGAATATTCCTATCACTCTCTGGAACAGTTCTCGAAGAGAGAGCCTACAGTCTGTCATTCTGGACATTGTGGGGTTGTTGCAAGAAGAATAACTTTTCGTCGGAAAAGATAAATTCTTCCTCACCGTGCCGCGACAAAACCAGGCTTGCTCTTTCGAGTCGTTTCTGCTTGGAAGGTTCCGAAACTCCGTGAACCTTACGTTTCTTGAAAGCTTGGAATCCGAGGTCATTTTGCAGTATATTGTGCATTGAAGATCTCGAAACATTCAGATCTGTGGCCATTTAACGTACAGAGCGCTGTAATTTTTGTCTAATCCGTTCCCTGAGCACTTTAACAAATCGTGCAGTCCGCACCGTACGAGTACGACCGGATCTCTTCCGGTTATACAACGAGCAGGTGTCACGGTACCTTCGGATGGTTCGGTACAGAAAATCCCGCTTTACTCCGAGGTTTTTCAAATTTCCGAAAATAGCGCCCGGGCGCTCACCTTTCAAAAACTTTTTTATCACATAGCACGAAACTCCTTCATCGCTGGTAAAAGATAAACACCGAATGAAAACAATCGGACGTAACCTAAAAGCGTTTATATAAACATAGTGAAAAACTACACCAACACATACGTGAAGCATGTTGAGTAGTTGCACGACACCAATGCAAGGAAAAAGTGTATGAAAATATATTGGACACGGTGTATAGAACATCAAATAGAAAATGAGAATTCACATAAATGCAGACTAACCATATTTTCTTTATTCCAAACTCATTCCTTGTGGCTTAATCCGAGTATTGTCACTTTTCACAAGACACAAAATGTAATAAGGACTAAGATATGTTCCTTTGACTATGTATAACAAACAATTGTGTTCCCTAGTTTGAATTAATTCAGACTAGGGTTAGGTGATAGAACTGATACCCCGTAACGCACCACGAAAAGGTGATCTACCAGCGTTACGGGTCAATAACTTCGTTTCTTTTGTTGCTTTTTAAAATGATGGGAAAAAGAGCATTACAAACAATAAATCAGAAAACCTCAAAAACTCATATGGGACTGATAAGCGGTAACAGGTAGACTACCATTACCGTCAGGTCCAAGGATGATCATTGAAAGTTCGGCCTAAGGAAAAATACTATTAAACTAACTGGTTTAATATTAGTAGAATTTCGGATGCGTTTGGATGAAGTATTAAAATTACTAATTTGACTTCAAAATTTCTACAAAACTCCAAACAGAACATCAAAACCATCTGAAAAAAGTATTAGCAGTGGAGCATGAAATAGAATAAGTAAATCTCGGTTCAACATCTTTCACCACAGAGGTTTCCGCTAAATTTTCAAACCCCACAAAAATGAACAGCTCTCTGCTCACCCATAAACAAGTTATCATTTTACACCATCCATAACCACGTCTACCGCTGCCGCAAAGTTCAGGCGGGCTTGCGATGGAAACAGTTTTAATTTCGCCTTCTGATTTCGGTTCGCTAAATTCCTGAAAGATAATTTTCCTCCCCATGCTCCCTATTACCATCATCGGTTTGAGCACCCACCAGTCAAGCAGCTCCGCCACTGCTGTGAGGGGATTGCTTTTAAAATTTTAAATATTTATGCACGCTTTTACTATTCGCGGTTAAGTCGTTGAGCTTATTCGTTCCCTCCCGACCAGGACATGCGAGGCGGGTGAAAAGCGTGAGATGCTGCTATTTTAAGGAACTTCATTTTCTTCCTAGATCAAAAGAAACGGCGATGGTGTTGGGTGAATACGTTAGTTTTGCTCCTTGTTTTTGAAGTTTATTACCGCAGAAATAAGTTAGCGCTAGTCCCTTTACTGCAGGAATTTAGCCGTTTGTACCAGACGTGGAATGTTATTTTTATTTGGATTGTAAAAGTGCACAACATACACTTCGAAATAAAACATTGGCGTTGATTTTCTTTTATAATTATGCTTTTATATCGTTTGGAAGTTGAGGTATATTTTTAAAATGTTAAAAGAACACTGTTATGGCGGTAAACTCCGACATACATTAACTTTTAATAACGTCCCTGTCTGATAGTCTGCGATATGTTTGCTGTGATTATCATTGGTCTTTAGTTCGATATTTATATTAAAGCAGCCTGACATTGCTGATCTGATGTTTGCCATTTTTTGTAGTTTCTTCAAAAATTCGAAATGGTGAACCAAATCAGCCATAATGGCTGCCAGTTTTGTATCCCTGCAGACCTGATGGTCACCTTTGTTTATAGGGCCTTTTTTGGTATTTTTTGGTCATGCCTTTTGCTAGGTGGATATGAAAATCTGCTAATTTTTTAATACGGGTGTATTAAATTTTTTTTTATAAAACTTAAAGACTAAACAAATGCCCACAAGAATATTTTTCCATTACTTTAGCTAACACCCACATTTGTGCGAACTAGCAAGTTCAATTGTGTCTTCGTTACCTTTGATATGGGGGAGAACCTTAACATGGACAAGTTCGTTCATAAAATGTTTCGAGATGAGGACAACAATCATATCCAGTCGGTTCAGATTATTGATCTCACATAGCGCTTCAGTTTGATTTTTGTTGTTTTACCTATTGAAACGATCTAAATCTAAAATCTATTGCAAACTGAGGAATCCATTCCACTGAACAAAGCCATTAAATTTAGATTTAAATTTTATTTCAACCCTCGCTTACCTCACGATATAGCATTGGAAAGCTGGCGCAACTCGTGCAAAATGAGCACCGCCTTCCACCGCCTTGCCTCCTTTTTGCCACCTTTTAGTATAGCAGCCCTTCTGTGCAGTATTGGAATCATTGTTTTCATATTATGTTATTGCCACTAAAACAGCCAACAGATAGTTGGAGATAACCGCTATGGGTTGATGTCGAAATAGGAAATAAGATTTTTTATGTTGACTGTTTATCATTGTTTCATCAACAATGAAAGTTTATAGTGATACTCTATTATTATTTGACAAACAAACACCAACCATTCGGAGAAAATAGTATATTTTAATGACTGGTAAAACAATAATGGTATCTTACGAACCTGTCTTTCCTTTAGATCAGATCAATTTCAAACACAAGAGACGTAATGGAATTGTGTTGTTTTGTTCCTTACTGAAAAATATTGTAATTTTTTTTTAAATTCTTCATTATGATAATTTTTAACCGTTGAGATGATAAAGTTTTTTTTTATTTTGTATGTATGAAAATACGTCTCGTTGGAATCATTGATGACCGATTGTTTTAAACATAAAGGCCAGATGTAAACTTTTTAAAATTTTTAGCAAAAGTGTGGACACATTGATTTATTGAGAACCTGGACATTTTAACATGTTTATATTAGCAATGTGATGATTTTAAATGTTATGCTCTTTCGGGTTAAGCATACTTTGATTTTCTGAATCTCGCAAATAGTGGAGTTTAAAAATCATATCTAATAATGCTCGATAAGGAACTAAACTACTATTTGTTATGAAATTCTGAGATCCTCCATATCGTTCTGCTATGAATATGCTGTAAAGCAAAAACTGTGACTGAAATCCACATGTTGACACCGCTGCTCAAGGTTTATTCCTTGTGTGATGCTGTGAGAGAACTTTTATGAAAACCCCCTCAGCTTCCTTCCTTGTTCATGGTGCGGCAAGGGAGGTTTTGTAGTTGGACTGTTCGTGGGATGTGATGTATTTTAGCTTTCCCGGTGACGATGAGTGAATGTTCCCAGAGAAAAGGTTTCCGCCTTTTTGTTTTGGTTTTCTCTCTCTTGAGACAACGACGCGTCACCAGGCACAAAGATAAAATATGTATTTTCAGTATTCCGTTACATGCCTGAATAATTTAGTCTACACGGCACAAAGCCTGATTCACCCTCATAGGATAGTGCAGATAAGCAGAATAGGCTTTAGAGAATATGAGAGAAACATGGGGACCTTGGTGTTCTGACACGTACAGTAGCGTTCAAAATTTCTTTCCATTGCAGAACAACTAAGATTCCAAAAATGTGATAGTAATTTCTCCTCATTGTCAATTAGATTTAATACTCTACTCATTATTACAGACATCATAATATCTCAGATATTACGATAAATGACCATTCATCGATAGATTACAATACGTTACAAATACGTTTAAGGCTGCTTTGACACAAAAGAAAATAAAATTCGATTTTCCATCGGTTAGAGTATTCATGACTTCCATTAAATGATGGTTATTTAGGTTTCTCGTGAGAGTCCATTCGGTGTTTCTTGTAAGGTCGAATGGAACTCAAGATGGTTCTGAAGCTTGAAGGCCACACTTAATTGAAATGATCGTCAATGAAAAAGTTACTACTATGTAAGAAATAGCAACACTGTCGCCGAGTAATTTTCGAGCGCTACTGTAAGAACAGCACAATGCAAATTACGATGGATACGAGATCATTAACCTTGGGGAGACATGAACTGCTTGTAATCGCATATCAGGCCCATATGGATTTTGTTTTTAATTTGAGTTAATATCTGTGTTTATTTCGACTTTTAAAGGATATTGCTAGCATTAAATCATATGAAACTATTAACTTTGTTGAAGAAATATCTAAAACAACATCAGGTCAGTTTGATCCACCACACAAAGAAATCACATACCAGGACCATTCTGAAACTATTCAGAGACCTCTTTATAGTTATGCGTTTTGAGTTACAACCTTTTTTTACAAATTTACTAATCCGTGCAAGCTCCCTTGCAAGTGATTTTAAAGATAAAATCACTTGCATCGATTAATTATATATTTACATATAAATTACAGCTTGTAATTTCAACTGCTGTTTTCTCAATGCCTATTTTTTCCATACGAGACTCCCAAAAAGGGTTTTACGCAACGATGGTTGTATGGTTCAGATAGAGCGGTCTGAATTAATAAAATAACGTTTTATCTCAAGGGATTAAGATGCATGATTTTCTTTGAATTATAATATTCAGGTCTGGCTGGCTTTGTCTAAAAATAGGGTCTTCGACAATGTTATTTCAGTGCATTACATAATAAAGTTCCAATGTGTCAGCATTCCTCGAAATGGAGCATTTTTCCTAACGTTATTGTGATGTTCCAGCGCACAATCCTGCGCTTTCGAATATCAACCAAATGTCAAAGTTCGGTTATCTTCGGGCATCGGATGCATCGAAAAGCTAGCTACTATCGGAAATAAAATGATCAAGACAGTTAGTAGTAGAACACCAAACGAGCAGTGCTCCAGTGCTTATATCAAACAAGTACTCTGATTTCGTATTTTAATTAGGTTTCCGGACGTTCTCGGTATAGGTAGTGAGATTTTATCAGTGGCGACGAGGTAAAGGAAAAAGTGTTTAATTGCATCATCCGTCGGATCCTCGAGCGGTGAAAATCCTTAGCGGTGGCAGCTGACAAAGGCTCGGCCATCAACAATACTTACGCTCCGCCGAGTCCACCATCGCACTTTATTTTCCGGCGGCAGTGAATACCGCAAAGTGGCCTCAGATTCACCTTCCAAATTGCGACAAATATGGTTGTGTAAGGCAAGGTGGAGGCTCAGGTGCAACACGGAGATCCAACCGGTAATACGGTAGTGTGCTTATCACTCTCGAAGCTTTCTGGTTAACGGCGAAAGCGAATTTCGATTCCTCGTTGGCCAGCTACACGTGTCCTGGAAGCTGGTATCTTGAGGCGGATCGAAAACAGCAGAAGAAAACGTTTGGTCATTAGAGAGCCTTCGAGTAGCGCCAATAATTACGGGCAAGGTCGTCCGAAGGTCGGTAATAAGCCAGAAATTGATCCGATACATGTTGGAAACGTGAGCGTAATGGCGCATCGTAACCAGCTAAAAGTCTGCAGAGAAGGTCTCGGGTGGTCAATGCCGAATGTGCTTGTAAAGAAACTACGAAACGATGAAATAACAAAGTATGATGTGGACAATAAACCGGACGGGTCTGCAACGTCTAGTGAGACAATGTGTAACGACCAACCCAGATCGGAGGAGCCGACTTCAAAGGGAGGAAAGCGAAGCAGGAAGAAGAAGGGTGCCGGTCCGGAAGTGCAGGAGCTTCGACGGTCTAAACGGAGGAGAAAAGGAAAGGAAGACGATCAGTTTGTTTACAAGTTCTGAATTTGAAAAATCCAATTCGTTATCCAATAATTAGTTGTTGTTAATTTCGAACTAAACACTTATTATACTAAGTGAATTATTTTTAGTTGGCCATGGCCAAATTTGATTTAGAAACTAAAAGGGGAAGAACTGTGATGTTCTAGCGTACAACCCTGCGCTTTCGAATATCAACCAAATGTCAAAGTTCGGTTGTCTTCGGGCATCGGATGCATCGAAAAGCTAGCTACTATCGGAAATAAAATTATCAAGACAGTTAGTAGTAGAACACCAAACGAGCAACAAGTGCTTATATCAAACAATATCACAGTACTCTGATTTCGTATTTTTAATTAGGTTTCCGGATGTTCTCGGTACAGGTAGTGAGATTTTAACAGTTATATCGAAGTAAGTAAATAAATCAGTGGTGTTGTGTATAACTCACGACCGGTTGATGTAAACTTTTTTTAGTTTCGTAGCGGAACATTGCAACACAGGTACTGTTCTAATGGGACGTTGGGTTAGCATAAGTAAGTGAGTAAGTATGTAGAACATCCTATGATTCGCCTCTTAGAAATTATTTGGCAGCCGTGGAAATGGATGTTTGGATTGAATGTTGGTATGATGAAAGGGCAATGGTTGGCTGGCTGTAGTGATGGTGTTGATATGATCGACCGGCTGAAGACCATTATCCTTATCGCGTTACACATTGTTCAGGGTCTGTTTGGAAATTCAAAGTAAAAAATTAATGATATTTTTGTATGTTGACAGTCGTGAAAACCTCCAACTGATTGAAGCAATAATCTCGCAAATCTATTGAGAAATGTTTATGTTACAGTTATTTTCAAATTTTCATTTGACCCCCACAACACTGTCGTTGGACCTAGATCGTTAGATCACCTGTTTATTATAAAACCCTATTCCACAATCTTCTAAACATTAAAATAAAAAAACACCCTCAAGTAAACGATTCTACTCCAGCTTCCCAACCAGTAGTTGGTAACGCATTACAGTCATACCTCGATATAACGTAACCTCGATATAACGTTACCTCGATATAACGTAACCTCGATACAACGTAACTCGATATAACGTAATTTTTACCTCGATATAACGTAATTTTTTTCCAGATTGATTTTTTTGAATTCTTCTCATGAACATTATTTATGAATTATGAAATATGTTTCATAACTTTTACCTTTAAATGAATATCCCTTAAGACGACCGCCTGAGCTTGCTATAGTATAAAGCGATAAAAAAGGACGTCAATGAGGCATACCTTTTAGGGTTAAATCAGTATTTAATTAACTTTTGAAATAACAAAATGCATCACTCCAACTTCAATTGATACCACAGATAAATGGACGTAACAGTATGAATTCTTCTTCCCATGTTTCGTAAACACGGATTTTGGAAACAAAGTCGTGTTTCTTGGTAATCATTGGAACGAACTGGATGCAAATGAAAGGTAGGATTACAAACCCCAAAGTGAATCATTGCCGATGGGAATGGGGTATGTCTCCCTACATATGGTCGGGGTTCTGCTATTTTGCATCAAGCGTCTCTTGCGGAATTTTGCATACCTGATCCCGTACAATGCATGTAGTATAATTTTCCTGTATTTTATAACTATGGAACAGTTGAATTGAATTTTGGTACCTAATAAACCTCAAGAACCACAGATGAATTTTATCTTGAAATAGAAGGCTTGAAAATGTCCGACAAAACTGATGATTTTTGCAAGACGCTTAGTGCGATTTGGCAGAACACCAACCATAATATGGTCTCATAGATAATTAATTGCGAAGTAGCTAGTTGGAAAAAAGTGCTTAAAATGCGCCACCGTGATTTCTCGTGTTAAACGACATTTATACAATTTTTTTTACACAGGTAGTATTTAGGGTTTTAGTCCGAGTGGTGAAAAGTCGGAAAAAATCTGCACTCAAGCGACTATTTTAAGCGCTTGATGGCTTTTTCTTGCATACGATACCGTTACTAAGAACTGCTGAAACTACCAATTCAAAACAAAGTGAGTGTGAGTGAGAGAGAGATAGCCCTCTCGCTCTAAAAAACTCACTTCATTTTGACAGTTGCATTCCGCTACACTTTAACATTCTCGTGATTGGAGGTTTAACCACCCACGTTTTAGTGCATTTAGTGCATTGCTTGGGAATGAGAATAGGCAAAAGGCGTACATACACCATCAACCATAATTCACATGTCACGCTTATGGAATTCGTATGTGCCTAGTTGAATTAATGTTATGCAAATTCATAAGTCTTGCCACATAATATTCTTAAGTTTATTTTCCTCAGTGTAGCTGTCAAACTCCTCTATACTATTTCACAACTCTTCATTCAACAAAGTCGACTACGCCATTAAGTTTTCGAAAATGGGTCGTGTACCACGTCAAGAAGCCAAACGGCAAAAACGTGTTGGTTTATTGCTAACCGATAAAATAAAAATCATTCAAAATCTCGAAAATGGTGATTCAGTGAGGGACATAATGCAGAGGTACAAAATCGGCTCTGCGTCCACAATATATACCATAAAGTATTCGAAAAATAAAATTCTCAACAAATTTGGTCAACAAGGAAGCATGTGTAAGAAATCAGCGTGATATTTCGTTAAACAAGTTTTTATGTTTTATTTTGTTTATACCTTTAGCAAAGCGGAAACGCTTCAAAGAACTCCGATATCTACAGGTTGATGAGGCCCTGTACGTTTGGTTTCTCCAAAAACGGCAAAATCATCGACCGGTTAATCAGGAAATGCTTCAGGATCAAGCGAAAAAATTCTTCAACCTGATGGTTGGAGATGGGAACTTTGGCAGTCGCGGGTATGTCGCGAAGTTCATCAAACGTAACGGCATTCGGTTATTGAAAATCAGTGGCGAAAAATTGTCCAGTAACGTGGCAGTTGTTGAACAATTCACGAAAAAGTTCGCTACGCTGATTCGTGATAAAGATTTGTCTCCGTACCAGATATTCAATGCAGATGAAAGTGGGTTGTTCTTCAAGTGTACCCCAACAAGCACATTTGTTGATAAAAATTCTAGATCTGCTCCTGGCTACAAAATCAACAAAGAAAGGGTGACATTCATGCCATGTAGCAACATGGATGGGTCCTTAAAACTGCCTTTGATGTTGATTGGAAAGTCACACAGACCTCGAGTGCTAAAAAATCTGAAAGAGTTACCTGTGTATTACAGAGCATCCAAAAATGCTTGGATGAATAAAGATCTCTTCAAAGAATGGTTTTTTGGTGAATTTGTCGTGCGAGTGACCGCTTTCTTCAAATCAAAAGGACTTCTCGTAAGAGCCGCCCTTGTGCTAGACAATTGTTCAGCTCACTTTAACGCAGATGAGCTAAAAACCGCCGATGGATCAATTTTCTCCATTTTTCTTCCGCCAAATACCACGGCTGTTATACAGCCAATGGACCAAAACATCATACAGATGATAAAAAGCCGCTACAGGAATCTGATGATGCAGGAGATTCAAGCTCGCGGAGGAAAATTTGACGAGTGTATGAAGAAGGTCAATATAAAGGATGCTATATTTTGGGTGGCTCAAGCGTGAGATCTAGTTCCTGCAGATTCGATTCGTAAGTCATGGAACATGCTTTACGATGGCAATGAAATCGAGGATGAAGATGATGTTCCACTATCAGTCGTAAAAGAGAAGCTGAGAAGCATTGCTGAGAAAATAGCTCAGTTTGAAGAAATCAATGAGGAGGATGCCGAATACGCGACCCTTGACAACGATGAAATCATCGCAAGCGTTATAAATTACAATGCAGACGAAGACATGTCATACGCCGAAGACGACACAATGCAGTTAACATCAACGCAGGAGGAAGCACCAAAATCTGTGAGTTTTGGGAATGATGACAATCATGCAAACTTGTCGGATGAAGTAGCACTGGATGGGTTCGATTTAGTAATCAGATATGCGGAGGAGAATAATTGGTCACTGAATACACAGTTCTCGCTGCGCCAAATGCGTGCGACTGTCTTTGAAACCGTCATTATCAAACAGAATTAAGAAGTGAGGAAGCAAATATTGGAATGAAGCTAATATTGTTTTTCTTTATTATTTAGTGAATTGATATGATTTTGATGTTTTTTATGAATAAAATAAGCTGAACTTGAAAAAAAAAACTTGTAAAAATGGCATAGAAAATAAAATAATCAACAAATAAATAAAAATTATATACTTATATACTAATGCATAAGAAAGGCTGAATCACCCTGATATATGATAAAGAATGATTTCAAGTGCGTTTTTAAGTAATTGAAGTTCTTCTTGTTGAAATTCATTTTATTTTATTTGTTGCTTCGATATAACGTAACTTCGATATAACGTAACGAAAAAAAAGTTGAGTTACGTTATATCGAGGAATGACTGTACTTCTGGCTGCTTTCAGTATCGCCCGATAACCACAAGCTCGCTCGACATCAAAACGATTAGGCATCGTACTTATCCTCACTTACACAGTTTCTCAAAACATATTTTTTCCTAGAGATAAAACTCTATCCAACGCGAATCGTTATTACAACCGAATAATTCTAGGATTTTTTTTCATTAGGGCGAATCTACAATTGAGAGATTCTCTCCGGGCTCGCTCTCATTCATTCATAAACCAATCACCTTTATGTTTTTCATTCCACTATTTGTAGAGTATGCTAACCGGCACTGCTGTGTTTCGATCTGTACTAAAGAATCCCTCGAAAGTTTTATAATGGCGCTGTAATGAATGATAGAGTGCGGGCCCGGAGAGAATCGCTCAATTGTAGATTCGCCCTAATGAAAAAAAAAACCCTAGAATTATTCAAAACAGTACTCATTGGAATGTGCAGCAAATGTTACTTCGGAATATCATGTTCGAGAAACAAAACGTTGTCCGTGATAGGAAATTTCTTGATATTTGCTGGAACGCAACATTCTTTAAACATTTGTAAAACCGATTGATGAATATGCACGTGAATTATGTTCATGTTTTATTTGTAAAATTTTAAATACTTGAGTAAATAAAATGGCAATCGTAAAACCCTCCAGTATGTTAATGGCGAAACTCTCAAAAATAAATCAATCAAGAAATGATCGAATTATTAGAGTCCGCTGTTTCAATTTTTCGTGACGGCAGCCATTTGTAAATTTTACACAATGCTCTCAAGGTTTGCAGCGAAGAGAAAACTGAAATTGTTTTAGCCACCGGTGATTGCCAATTGGTAAAAACTTGGGAAGTAATGTTAGATAAATTCAAATCAAACAAACTCTCTCAAAATTAAATTCGTCGTCCTGAAAAAGGACGGATTTGAAATGGTCCTCATTTGAATTCAAACCTACTCGGTCTTTTGAAGAAGCAGGTTATTTCAACCGTTGCACTTAGTGCCTTACCAAAAAATGGGAACCAACCCCCGCACACACACACACACACACACACACACACACACACACACACACACACACACACACACACACACACACACACACACACACACACACACACACACACACACACACACACACACACGCGCGCGCGCGCGCGCACACACACACACACACACACACACACCTAATTTTGCTCCTCGTGGTTGAACCCACCGGCTACAAATAAATCACTGGCAACCGACTGCTTTGCCGACCAATGAATAATTATTAGCTGCCTATCAACGGTTGCCTAGTAACACTCGAGTATAGGATGTATATCCCAGCTCTACGTACAAGATATAAGGTGTGCACCGAAGCGAGTTTTACCTCGGCTTTCTCCAGTCAAGATACTGGATGTGCAAAGACAGTATCGATCATTGAGGGTGAAAACAAATTTACCCTGTCAGACTCGTTTCATGGGCCTCCTCTGGTACAGCCCTTCGTCAACACGGTGAGTTGGGAAGAGTTGTTCGGACATCGGGCCATGATCTGCCAAAAATGCAAGCAGATGGAACATACGACCTCCCATTGCGGTAATGAGGTACGCTGCTCCACTTTCGGGAAAAAACATGAGCTGAGCGCCTGTGCAGAAAGTACTCCAAAATGCGCCTTGTGCAAAAGAACTCCTCCTCATGCTCTCTTTTCGTGTCCAGGAACGCAGGGAAAATGAGAACGTTCTAGTGGATATAAAAGCCTCACAAATGCCAGTACAAACCTTTTTGCGCCTGTGTCAGTTGACGAGTCTTTATCTGATTTAGCTGACGAGGGAAAATCTTTCAGTTTTACGACAAGTGCTTCACAAAAGCGAAGACGCATCCGTCCATGGAAAGTAGCGAAACTGAAGCCCCAAATCAGATTGCCCAATTCAAGGAGTGGTTGAAAATCCGAATCCTCCTGGTTTTCATAGCCCACGAAAACTTCAAGCTTTTCTTTCCATTTATGTCACTGAATAAGCGGCAATGCACTTTATGCTAGAAACTATTGCCTCACTTACACCGGATCATTTTCACGGATCGTTTCAGTTCTATAGCGGCTATTCGCTTCTTGGGCCCGGTAAAGCCCTCTTCGTATTTTAGCATTAAAATATAAAGACTTTTGAGTGCATTATTTTTGCATTATTTTATCATCTCCTTTACGCGGGTCCCATGTCATTGTTCGATTCTGGACAATGAGTTAGCGGATTCGCTTGCAAAGGTGGACGCTATGGAAGGCGATATTTATAATCGACAAGTCGCCTTCAATGAATTTTACTTAATTTTTGTCAACAGTCACTTGTCATCTGGCAGGATAAGTGGAGAAAAGGAGATTTGGGGCGATGGCCACATTCTATCATCGCTAAGGTGTCGAAGAAGTCTTGGTTTGGGGGGATGGATGTGGGTCGAGACTTCATTCGTGTGATGTCTCGCCTCATGTCCAATCATTATTCCTTAAACGCTCATTTATACCGTGTTGGGCAGAGTGACAGCAATCTTTGTGAATGTGCACAAGGTTACCAGCACGCAGATCACGTTATTTGGTCTTGTGCTGAGCATCGTGGAGTCAGTTCTAAACTTAATTATTCCCTTCGGGTTCGAGATAGGCAACACAATGTACCGATTTGAAATTGTTTGTTTTTGACCAACATAAACCTTAGATTGTTGTTTATTTAACCTGTATGTTTAGTTTTAGTTGTTTATTTTTATCTGTGTTTGTGTTTTTTTTTTCAAAAATGTTTAAGTCAATAGTAAACCAAAAAATATAAAGTTATGAGTTATGATTAGACGTAATTTAAAATATACCCCAAACCATCACCGCAGAAGCACTTTGGTATCGTTCAACCCTTTGTTTGTAAGCTGGTTTTTCACAAAGGCTTGTTCCATATGCAGGATTATTTTGTTTGTTCAGAGACACTTCCAAAGCAAAAAAAAATTGATCCGAAAAAAATATGGTATGACCGGCATGCGTCTAAAGCAGCACCCGCGATCTGGCAGCTCTGTCGGCAATATTCTTGCGTGTCAATCCATGAATCCATGGGTTTTTTTCAAAGCCCCATATCCAAGGCCCTATTTCAATATATTTTGCATGGATGTGTGGCTCATTTTTATTTCATACGTCATTTTTCTCGCCGACCGAGCAGGATACCATGGAATTCACTCCTTCACTGTCTTGACCGCTGAGGTAGTCCGTACACTGCGTGTCTTATCGGGTTTCGTCTTAAGAACAACAGTGCCAGTATTCTTGCAACGTTTTATGGTCCTTTATACAAACAGTCTGCTCAACTTCAAATGCGACAGCTTCCGAATGATTTCAATGTTTGTGAATCCGTCAAGATGCAAAATCAGAATTAGTTCTCTACATGAATCCAGTTTTGTTTTCGTAAAACAAAGAACACAAATTCAGTTTGGGGCTATTCATAAACCACGTATACCCTTCAAGGGAGAGGGGGGGGATTTGACCAAAGTCCACGCTCCATACACAATTTCAAAAATATGTATGGAGGGGGTTTGAGATTTTCAAAAATGAGTATACGTGGTTTATGAACAGGCCCTTTGTTGTTAACGAATAAACTGACGACAAGTAACTGCTTCAAAACGTGAACAAACGGGTCACCGATAATGGTATAAATTGTACCGAAGGGATCACAAATAAGTGTACCACTTTTATGTTGCCACCCTGTATATAAACTTGAAAACATGGCTATATAAAGTTGATTCGATTGAGCCTGCGTGAATAAATGAATTTATTACTAAGAAAAAACAATCATTCTACTCCAGTTACTCGACATCAAAGTATAGACGCGTGAGTGAGTTGGTTTGTTATGTTTGTATTTGTTATTAAACATTGAGCATTGAGAGACAGTGAGATTAACATAGGAACAGTTACCCTGCTCATACTGTGCACAAAGATCAAATTTACTTAACATTAAATTTTCGTCGTACATCCACTTAGATGTAAGACTATTTCCTAGAATATATGCATTGCGATAAAACAATATCCAACCTTGGGGTGTCCGTCTTACCCCACGAGTTCACTAGGAGCATATCATCAATTTGTGTCCCTCAAATCTGCACAATGCTCACCCTTTGACCCATAAACAACCTGTCACAGTGTTCTGCACCGCTGTAGCAGGAGACGAGTAGAAAACGTCCGACAAACTTTATCTTCCGTTTCCGTTGCTATATTTAACCGTTTTTCTTGTAAGGCACACTTGCTTCCCATCATTCTAGAGATGCTTTCGCTCCCGGTGGACCGATATTTTTCTCTCTCACGTCAACTGACTGGTTGAATTTATTCCAGTTTTTACACCCGAACAGAAAGAAGATACTACAATAGTAATCGTCAGGAAGGGATATGAATGGGGCTTTGAAATAGATTCATCCTATGAATGACATAGCAGATTAATGGAACCGGCATAGCATAAAACTTTCCACAAAGATTCCTGGAAAAAGAAGGAGTCAAAAAAGCCTTCCTTAGGGGATGGATATTAATCCTTATTTGAAAAATCTTTTCAAGAGACGCATCATGAGACGCATATGAAAATTCATTCTTATGATTTCGAGGAACATAACCCAGGATCCTGTTGAATGAGTTCATTTACGGAAAGGTCGCTTAAAGATCAAGTTTCGATTGAAAGAAAATCTTATTTCTGACACGTCTAGTCCAATTTCTCAACAGTAGACGTTTTGTGACTTTTCTTTTTCTCGCTCTACTTCCTTCAAAAAAAAATCAAGCTTGTAGCAAAAGTTTACGACAGAGGTCAGATGAGCAAAGGATGCGCCGGAAGAAAAAGGATAAAAAGCGTCATTCCTGTCTGGTTGCTTGCCAATCTTCATTATACGCTTTTATTATTTATTAGCAACATGGTTTATTTCCGTTGAAAGGCAAGCACCCGTACCGGCTGCGAGTCTAGAGCAGTTTATTGGTGGGGAACAATAAATATCCCAATTTGCTTTTGGGTTTATTTATTCAATTGATTCTTTTTAGAATTTCGCATTCATTTGAGCACAATAGTAAAAAAAATCATTGATATTTGTCATGGTCTCTGCTCATAACTTTTAATGCATTTGGTGGCAGCAGGTTTCGTTATTGGAAACGATAAGCTGTCTAGTGAAATATTCAAATATTAGTACCGATTTAAACCAACAGTAAGGGTGCTCTTGGGGCCTGTCACATAGTGTTATGGTAGTTTTTCATTAGGAAATCAAAGTAATTTATATGAACGCTTGAGAGCAAATTTGGATCGATTTATACGAACAGTACGATGCCATGCAAAAAATGGGATAATAGTTCACTTCTTCTGACATATATGGCCCGGCAAGTATGGCAAACGAGTAATATGGATCACAGTATATTATTATCCCAAACACCGAACCATCACATCTCACTGGATAGCAGCTTTATTGTTTTTTACCCTTCTTACACCAAAAGAAGGGTATTAAGATCGCTTGAAAATTCGACTTTTTATCCGAGGCCCAGAGGGCCGAGTGTCATATACCATTCGACTCAGCTCGACGATCTGAGCACATGTCTGTGTGTGTGTGTGTGTGTGTGTGTGTGTGTGTGTGTGTGTGTGTGTGTGTGTGTGTGTGTGTGTGTGTGTGTGTGTGTGTGTGTGTGTGTGTGTGTGTGTGTGTGTGTGTGTGTGTGTGTGTGTGTGTGTGTGTGTGTGTGTGTGTGTGTACAAATAATGTCACATCAGTTTCTCCGCCATTTGTGAACCGATTTCAGTTCTGTTGACGGCAAATGAAAGCTACAACATTCCCATAGAACGCTATTGATTTTTTTTTATTCGGACATTTCGTTACGAACATATCAACGAAACAGTACTTGACGGCCTATTATAATAGTAATCAAACAGTTTAGTCTCCGATTACATACTGAGCTATTTGATACCGATTTAAGTTTTGTTAACGCCAAATTGAAGTTTTAAAATCTCTAAATAACTGGTCAAAATTTCATTATGGTTGGATAATCCTTCATGGAGATAGAACCAAAACAATACCTGAGAGCGCATAATTGTGTGATGAAAATATACTCGTTGCAGTTCAAAACCGAACAAGACCACTCACCCCAATCGATGCCGATTGTATTCTATTGTTCCGCATCTGGTGCGTTGTATAGCACATACATCGGATTAGCCACACTATGCGACTCTATAGAATTAGAGTACGATCGGTTGGCTCGAGTGGTCCGGTTTTGAACTGCAACGAGTATATTCGAAAATTACACAAAGTCTCCATTTACTATAACTACACAATTTTCAAGGAACATGTACTTGTTAAGCATCTTGAATCCATATCAATAATCAAAATTGACGCTAAGGATTGTGTAATAATTCATTCTATGGACTGATAATATGGAATTTCTAATATTCATGTAATTTTCCCTTTTATATAACTAACATAAACAGGTCGTTGAAGACTATTAATGGCAATTTTTTAATCACATCGATGAACAATACGTTCAGGAATGACAAATAATTCAGTTTATAAACTGAATGTATGACATATCGAATATTCCTGGTTCTTCCTGGAATTTCTGATTAAAATATGTATACAGTACCATATTGGCCACATTTGAGTTCGTAATTCTGGTGAAGTGTAAGAAGGGTTCAGTCTCACCATCGGTGGATTAATTCAGGTTTTTTTATCTGTGCTCACTCGATCACTCGTGCCACCGAACAATAGGTAATGAAAACAAAATGGCGATAGGCCCGATAACAAAATATTACGCAATAAAGCATCGACACTACCGTTCACAGTCGATTCCCGAGACAGACTCTATGCTTTTCGTAAACTTTCAAATTGTTCAACTACATTCTATAAACAATTTTACTACTGGAACTAAAATTTGCTACAAGCAAGTTCCTAAAGAGTCTCAATCTATACCTTGAGTAACAATTGAAGGATTTTTTTGGAATTAGATCACCTAGAAACATTTCGTGCATTCTGTAAACTTTATGCTTCTATTGTTATCCAAGTAATTTGTTTAGTATAAACCGGTGGAGATTTGGTCCTATACCCAATGATTTCATTATCTTCAATCCTCTCAACAAATCACAATGTTTTGTGATATAGTGGACGGATCATTTTACAGTATGTCCCATACAAAAATGCAAAAGTTTTCAATACTTATTTTTGGGTAGCTTTAAACATTATTTTTATTGTTTTAATGCGTGTGTGTAATCATCTGACTGTATACTCTGAGAAGATGTAAACAAAACATTGGTTCGCGAGTAACAAAGTTGTGAAAAATGTACGCAAATGAGGTTGTGACTAGTTTGCTGCTCGCCCAAAAGCCCGTAAAACAAATTGCAACGATTGTGGGATGCCACCTGGCTACCGTTTACCGTATCCAACGTTCACTCCTTGGTGGACCACGTCCACGGAAGCTGGGAGGTGGCTGTCCACGGTCCGCTCGCACACCGAAGGTCATCAGATCAGTGAGAGTCAAAGTGAGGCGAAATCCTATCAGAGCGATCCGGAAATTGGCAAAGGAAGCCGATATTTCAAAAACTGGTCTGGTCAAAGATGACTTGAAATGTTTGTCCAGGGCAAGAGTAAAGCGCCACCTTGTAACGGACCGATTCAAACAACTACGGCTGGAGCGCTCGAAACTTTTGGTGTCATCATTAAAAAATAAGCATAACATCATCGTATTCTCCGATGAGAAAATATTCACCATCGATCCCGTATCTAACACACGTACAGACAGGTTTATTTCGCCGAAGAAGATTGAGGATGTTCCAGAGAACGTGAAATTCACGTTTACAACCAAACATCCAGTCGGAGTCATGGTTTCGGGGCAGTTGCGTCCAATGGCTTGAAAATGCCTCCAGTATTTATCAAAGCTGTATCAAAAGTTAATACCGAGGTTTACATGAACATTTTGAAGGACCACGTTCTGCCATGGATGAAAGCCAACTTTGGAGCACACCAACACGTCATTTTTCAACAGGAAATCCTTTGGGTTACTCAATATGGGCATATGTTCAGGCTATGGCCTGTGAACGTTCGCACCCTAGTGTTGGCGCCCTGAAAGCTTCCTTTACCAAGGCATGGAACTCGATGACTGACTCATACATCGAGAAGGTATGCTCTCGATTCCATCCCCGTTTGGAGAAGGTGATCGAAAAAAATGGTGGACATATTGAGTACTGTAAACATGAAAGGCTTAATAAACGATTCCCTAAATAAAATTATGATTTTTTTTATCATTTTGTACGAAAAAAAAAAAATTTATTTGAGACGTCTTCCAAATTTGGCAGATTGACAGGCAATCGGTGTGTAACAACCTGGTACTTCATAGCAAGATGCTTAGAGATGGACCAGAAGATTCGAAGAAAAACTTTCCTCTGTTTTGCTGACACCAAAAAGAGCTCAAACAATTTCTCTGATACATGTTCGCCAAACTTATAATTTTCTCCGTTATATAATCGATTCAATACAGATTTTTTCTACATTTTTTTTCAACAAAATGTTTGGCTTGAACCATGAAAACTTGATGAAAACCATTAGAAGGATACAATTGCAAAACAAATGTCTTCTATATGTTGTTCTAGAGCCTCCAAACAATCCTTGAGTTCAAATTTTGATGTTTTACATGATAAATAAGGAGATTTACGATGTCTCTACCATATTTGTTAGTTGGAAAAGCTCTTTGGAACATCATAACACTGTAATAGATGTATAAAAGTATATCTAGAATCGGTACTCCAAACAATCCGTGAATACAGATCTTGATGTTCTACACGATCAACTAGGCTACATACGATGTCTTCACCGTACTAATGAGTTGGAAGAGCCCCACGGGACATCAGAACACTGTAATAGACATGTTCACTGTAATAGACAACTATCATGATGGCCCACATGATCAAGAAGGTGGCTTACGATGTATCCACTGTACATATGAGTGAGAAAAATTCATGAGACACTATGACGTATGACAGTATAGTATTCTCAGAACATCGTCGGTACTCCGAACTATTTTTGAGTTCAGATCATAATATTCTACAATATAATCACGTATATTTACGATGTCTAGACCGTATACATACGTTGTAAAGCTTAATGGAACATCATAACACCGTTATAGCCCTATTTCATTGTTGCCAGAACATCTACGTTACACCATGTTGAACTGAAACACATATTTTGGTTTGGTATGAGATAATTTATTGATCTTTCAATTCGTCAGGGGGTTTATATCAAACATGGTTATTTATAGATACAATCATCTATTTCAAGTTGTTTCATATTCTTTCGTCTATAAGCTTGTCTATGTAATCTACAGCCCTTGCGCTGAACTGGCTAGCTTGACGTGCCGCAAGGGCTCAGTAGGGATCAAGACCCGAAGCTAAGAGTCAGTTCCATTGTGGTTATATCACATTTATTAGCAGAGCAGCACATCGAAATTTTAGGTTCATTATTCTTTATATGCTATACAATTTCAGATCATCCATAGATATCCCAAGTTTTCTACAATAATTTTAAATCAATTATTTTTTCTCGTGGCTATGATACATTATCTAAGCTTTCAGGTTCATGGTGGATGTGCGGGTCCGTTTACAATTGCAGCAGGATCACAAGCTGCAGACATGTAAATACAAATGAAATTATTATCATTTTATATTATAACATCCATTCACTACGTTTTGTATGCTTTTTCATAAGTCATTTCAGCTTCGCATTTATGCATCCTTGTCAGTTATAGCTCATCTAACCTTCTTTATGTATTTGAAAAAATAGGAAGATTTTTAATGTTTTATTTTTAGAAATAATTATTTTCGAACAATTCTACTTAAAAAAAGCTCTTTCCTTCTTCATCAACAATATATATTAATTCAAAACCTATCAGTTTACAATCATTTATTTCGTATTTCACAGACATGAAGAATCATGTCTGTGAAATACGAAATAAATGATTGTAAACTAATAATAACAATAATAATGGGTCCAAATGAACCAAAGATATAGAAAAATTCATTTTTTTAATTTTTTTAATTTTAGTTTTATTAGGATTCAGTTTTTGGATTCATACTCATAAGAAATTTATTTCGCCTTATTATTAACTGTTTTTCCAATATTAGTGTGATATTAATATACATCTAATTTTTTTTTTCAGTAACATACCAGTAGATGTATCTTGTACCTACGTTAATTATGTTCTCTGACTATTATTGTGAAAACAAATTCTAATCTAAGTAGATCTTAATCCAATAGAAACTGCAACAGTGGAAGTCTTTCGATGAGTGGATGTTCAGCTTAGTTACGGATATATGTATTCTACTATAGTTTGCTGGCCTGCTGGTATTATTATTTTATATTATAACGTAAGTTTATTATTTTATGTTATGATATTAAATGATGTGACATAATTGCATTAAATTTTATTTCATTAAAATCACTATTTCCGATGAGACTCACAACATAAATTATTGCAAGGAAACGGAACAGCACATCGAAATTTTAGGTTTACTATTCTATTGCTATATAATTTCAGATCATCCATGGATATCCCAAGTTTTATGAGATAATTTTAAATCATTTTTTTTCTCACATTGTCTAAACTTTCAGGTCCATAAATGGAATTGTTATTAATAAGAATGATATATTCATTCACTATATTATTTGTCATTATAATATTCATTCACTATATTTCTATAATTATAACATTAATTCACTATAATTTAAATATTACTATATGAAATTGAATATATATTGGGAAGGGACCGAACATCAGGGTATCACTCAAGCAGGAATTGCACAATGGAGTGGTATGACAACCGGCGTCTAGGAGGGAACAAACAGTATCATTTTCTTTATCCTACCGATTCGATTGTGATGCTGTGAATTCTACTCCAACAGTTTCAGTGAGAGTGTCGCGCTCTTCTTAACAAGCCATCCCGTAGAAAGCTTAATAAGTATTGCGAATTGGGTTATTCGATTAGTTGGATCGTATCGTTGGAAGGAGAATCTTATGTTCCCGCGGGTTTCGCGTAAGTGTCTCGAGCAGATCTGCTTACGGGTCCGCCCAACCGTTTTTGGCCCTTCGTACAGCGTTACTGTGAATGAAACCCAGTAACTCAATTTGATCTTGCTGGAGCTGCATACATGACAAGGTCTTAGAAGGGATGGTGGCTACCTTATACATACAAGCTTGTCCATGTAATCTACAGTGTCTATACTGTATACAATTAATTTTGTCCGACAGGTTCCATGCAACTTATAAAGCAACTTGTTTGCCACAAGAAGCTCTTCGTGCAATATTGCATACGAGGTGTGACAAGTTCTTCCCTTCGTAGTCGACAATGGATTGACCTAGGACAGGACCTGCCAGCTCAGAGAGAGATGACCTCTTATAAATTTATGATTGCTATGATACGGGGGTCGCTCCAGTGTTGCCAGATATGTTTACACATGTAATCCCATTGAAAATAAAGTAATTAAAAACATTTCTTTTGTCGTTCGGGAAATGGACCTGCATCAAACTAAACGGTAATTGATAAGGTTCCATTGAATTTCATTGATGCTTACGCTGCAAATTCTACTGTGGGGAGAAATCTTGAGCAAGAGAATGTCTTCCTCACGTGCGTTCCCAATGCAGGTCTTCACCCACTTTCGGCGAACGATTGGATCTCTCGGGAACCAATGAAAATGAAGACCCGGATGTGACACGTCACTGCGAACACAATTTATCGCTTTGCACTTCATTTTGAACTGATTTAAAATAAACCATTGGAAAAGTGAACTTTTGTTCTAGTTGTCACAAACGAAAAAAGTGAAAAAGCAGTGACTACTAGCAACACCGCCAAACCAACAACAAACTGCCTGTAACATAACTCGACGGAGGCGGTAGAGGTGGTTGTCAAAGCGACCAATAAAAAACGGTCTTTTTTGACAGGTTAATGGTCTTGTTTTTGCACTAACAGCTGGCAGGTCCTGTCCTAGGGATTGACAGTCGACATTTTGTTTGTCAGTAATGAAATGTCAGAATGACATTTTGTTTATCAGTATTGGACGAATAGCACATTGTTGTTGTTTATGTTTCACAGTGCAATCAAATCGGAGTGAAACATTTTTCTCAACACTACTCATACTATCCTTTAGCTCAGATCTTTATGTTGTACATGATGAAAACAGAAATTTCCGGTGTTAAATTGAATATGTTTTGATTTTTTTTCATCATTTTGATTTGAAGATAGAGAGTCATATAGAGAACTTTGGACTCGCTTATAATTGCACATGCACAGAATTAGAGAATTCTTTAGAAATTTCGAGAGTAATGAACGTTTGAATTCATAAATTATCGCAAATAATTTTTAAGCCCACAAGCCGCCCTTAATTTTTCAAAACGTGATTTCAGACAGCAAATTGAAATGATGGACTTTGAATAATTTATTCCTGACTTTCTAGCCTTTCGAAACAATAAAAACATTACAAAAGAAATTCCCTTTGATGACGATATTTTGTTCGAAATATATCCGAAATAGAGAATGGGGATCATCTCTGTCCGCTTCCACCAATCGATCAATATTCACTTACTAATGTTTTTGAAAACCGATTCTATAACTTTCAGTCTACAGAAATTGTATAAACTCGATCAAAAGTTCTCTCATTTACATGCTCACAAGCGCCACGTAATGATGGAGTTCCAAACCACAATTTCTACCTTCAAACTTTCCTGAAGGTTACCATTTCTCTAGGTTTTCGGGATTATGATATAAATTCATTGCAAATACTCTGTTTTTGATGCATACTAGTGACACGTAGTGACCGAACCATACGCTCCACTTTCCGAAAAAAAAATAAATCCAGATCACTATATAAACTCGTTAAAAAAAAGTTCTTTGTTTCATGCCCACTAGTGCCATGTAGTGACTAATTTACGTGCCGTTTTCGTTGGTCAGGAAAAGTGGAGAGTACACTTTCCCTGACCAACGAAAACAGCCTTCGACTTATCGACTTCGCAGCCTCCAAAAATATGGCCGTACGTAGTACCTTCTTCCAGCACAGCCTCATCGGTACACCTGGAGGTCACCGAATCAAACGGAATCACAAATCGACCACGTTTTGATAGATGGCCGGCACTTCTCAGACATCACCGACGCCAGAACCTACCGAGGCGCTAACATCGGCTCGCACCACTACCTAGTGATGGTTAAGATGCGCCCAAAACTCTCCATAGTGAACAACTTTCGGTACCGGCGCCCGCCACAGTTAAATCTCGCGCGACTGCAGCAACCTGACGTCACCGCCAGCTACGCGCAATCGCTCGAAACTGCGCTGTCGGAAGAGGGCCAGCTCGACGAAACCCCCTCGAGGACCGTTGGAACACCGTGAAAACAGCTATTAGCAGCGTGGTGGAGAACGTCTTAGGTTATGTAGAACGAAGCCGACAGAACGAGTGGTTCGACGAGGAATGTCAGCAGGTGTTGAATGAGAAGAACGCAGCGCGGGCACTTATGATGCGTCAAGCTACCCGTCATACTGTGGAACGATACAGACAGAAGCGGCGACAGCGGACCCAACTCTTCCGGGAGAAAAAGCGCCACCAGGTCGAGGAGGATTGTGAGGAACTAGAACAGCTGCACCGCTCACATCAAACGCGAAAGTTCTACCAGACACTCAACGCACCCTGCAGAGGCTTCGTGCCGCGAGCCGAAATATGTCGGGATAAGGATGGGAGAATCCTGACGGACGATCGTGAGGTGACCGAAAGGTGGAAGCAGCACTTCGATGAACATCTGAATGGAGTATAGGAAGGAAGAGGACAAAGACAGCGATGAAAGAGCCGTAGTCGATGCAGTAAAACCCCCGACGATAAGTAAAGTTAAGGATACCATCAAGTAGCTAAAGAATAGCAAATCGGTTGGAAGGATGGAGCTATCTGCCCAATCTATAAGGCGACATGCTGGATTGTGAAAACTATCGTGCGATCACTGTTCTTAATGCCACTTATAAAGTATTATCCCAAATCATCTTCCACCGACTGTCGCCACTAGCAAATAGATTTGTGGGAAGTTATCAAACCGGCTTCATCGAAGGACGGTCTACAACGGACCAAATCTTCACTTTGCGGCAGATCCTCCAAAAGTGCCGTGAATATAGAGTCCCAACGCATCATCTATTCATCGACTTCAAAGCCGCATATGATACAATTAACCGATATGCGCTATGGAAGATCATGGACGAGAACAGCTTTCCGGGGAAGCTGACCCGACTTATCAAGGCTACGATAGATGGAACCCAGTGCTGTGTGAAGATATTGGGTGGATTATTGGGTTCTTGCCTCCTGTTCAATATTGCTCTTGAAGGTTTTATGTGACGAGAGGCGTTTAACATGCGAGGCACGATTTTCAACAGATCATCTCAATCATTAGTCAATTTATCTGCTTTGCCGATGACGTGGATATTGTCGGCAGAAAATTTGAGGCGATGACAGAGCAGTACCAGACTAAAGCGCGAAGCAATAAAGATTAGGTTGAAGATAAATACGTCCAAAACGAAGTTCATGCTGGCAGGCGGAACCGAGCACGACAGGACCCGACTGGGCAGCAGTGTAACGATCGACGGCGATGAGTTCGAGGTAGTCGATGAATTTGTCTATCTCGGCTCACTGGTTACTGCGGACAACGATAACAGCCGTGAGATCCGGAGGCAGATTATCAGTGGAAGTCGTCCACAAGCAACTACGGTCAAACAGACTTAGCTACCGTACGAAGTGCATCCTGTACAAAACGCTAATAAGACCGGTTGTTCTCTACGGGCATGAGACGTGGACAATGCTTGAAGAGGACCTGCGAGCACTCGGAGTTTTTGAGCGACGGGTGTTAAGAACCATCTTTGGTGGAGTACAGGAGGACGGACTATGGAGGTGAAGGATGAACCATGAGCTCACGCAACTGGCCGGCGAACCCAGTATTCATAAGGTGGCAAAAGCTGGAAGGATGCGCTGGGCAGGACATGTTGCGAGCATGCCGGGCAACTGTCTTGCAATAATGGTGTTCGACGGGTATCCGGTTGGTACAAGACGACGTGAGGCGCAACGAGCAAGATAGTCAGACCAGGTGGAGCAAGACCTAGGGGGTACAAGGTGCCCAAGGGATTGGAGAGGAGCAGCCACTAATCGGGCTTTACGGAGGGATATTGTGTATCAGGCTATGTTATAGTATTGTGACGTTATGCCATGTAAATAAATAAATAACTCTCCACTTTCCGAAAGTTTTTGACCATATGAACATCTTTCCTGGAAGTTCAAACTTACCTGATGGTCGGAATTAAGGTATAAACTAGATCAAAAATGCTCTCTTCTCCACGCCCCTTAGCGCCATGGAGTGATTGAATTTCAAAACACATTTTCCACCTTTCGAAAGCACTTAGTATTCAGAGCAACTTTGCTGAAGGTTTAAATTTTCCAGGTTATCAGCATTTAGGGATATAACATTATGAATTTACCTCGTTTTAGGTGAGTCGATACTTTTTGGGGGTGAAGCAATATTCAGGTGATTGTTGCAATCTTTTTCGAAGTGAGTCGATATTATTGACTGGTAGTGTATTTCAAAACATTATATGAAGGTGTCCGGACTAATGTGGATATATACCTTACAAACTCATCTCTCATCACTTATCCGAAAAAGTACTATTATAGATTGTTTTTATATACTTTGATTGTTTGATGATTAAATGAGAATTTTCCCTCCGGCAAAATCTAACAATTTGTTTATGCACCATTTTTACGACACTTTTTCTTAGTAACTGGATGTATTTGAATCTTAAAAATTGTCTTCATTATTAAAAAAAAAAAAACAGTTCCTGGGACAGCTTATTAGGTAACAAATAAAACAAACTGGTTCGCATGATAATTTACGGATTGCACTTGAAATTACAGAGTCCTTTTGTGATTGCCAAGCAGCTAGCGAAAAAGTACGTTCTATACCAACCGAGTTCTTGAAAAAGGTTGAGAACAGTCATAAAAGTCCTTCATCCAAGCACTTTTAGTTTCTGCAATCTATTTTCTTTCCCTGAGAGCGGCGATGGGGTTTCATAGGCTCTATAAAGTTATTGATGATCTTATGATAAAAACATAAAAATCTGAACTTCTTAAAAATGATAACTAAATTAACGCACTTACTTCATTTTGTTTTATAAGAACAGACATGCAATCATAATTAATTTTTCGTTCAAGAAACTAAACAAGTGTTTAGTTTCGTATTATTGAATTCAATTCTGTGAATAAACTGCTTGAAAAATATTTTGATATGCGTTTCTAATAATTAATTTTCACTTTATTATACATTTTTTATTCTTCATCAAATTTGATCGAATATAAGGAGCATATATCGCTTACAAATATATTTCTGCTGCCAGACTAGCCATGTTTGCGGTTAGGACATTTGACCAAACTTTTTATTTATATTTATAGATCCAGAGCAATAGTCGTTCGATGTATTATTTTTTGAATAATATTACATTATTTGTTTGAACTTCGTCCATATAATGTGATATTAAATGGATAAGCCGAAATCATATAACATCATACAAAGTGAGCAATTATTTAAACAAACACGCAAAAATTTAAATAGTGTTGAACTGACCAGTTCCGCAAATGTAAAAAACGCCAGCTTTAAAATCAATGATCATCATTTATGCAATTGACCCCATCATTCCCTAATGCCTGGGAGAAGAGAAAACCAGAAGCGATGCAAAAAAAAATGTAGTTAGTAGGTATCGGCTTGAAAAGAGCTTCTTAGTAAATTGAATTCAATTTTCTTCTTCGGGGTTGCGAATGTGCGAGAAATATAATTAGCGTCGTCCAAGGTAAAAAAAGGCTTTCGTTTTCTCGTCTCGTTTACAGATTTTCCTCTTATTTTTTGCATTCTGCTGTTTTAACCTGGAGAGTTGGTTGGAAAAGTCAAAGTCTGGAGGTGAGAATTTAAGCGATACCACTAATAAAACGTGCTACGTTAGATGCAAGTTAAAGCTGTTATGGAGTTTTTAAACCCCAAGCACGAAGTAAACTTTAACAATCAATGCTCATTTTTTAATTATGACGCTTCAATAGATGACGCATCTTGCTGCGAAAAATGAGCGTTGAAAGTTATCGTTTACCCCGTGCTTAGAACAGGTTCACAGGGGGCAGAAGCCATTCCCTACACTATGCGGGTATGGGACGATCAATGAAAAAATGATTTTCTATCAAATCTTAAGATCAGTTCATGCACATCAAATAAACTTAGTTGTGAGGAATGTGTAATCTAAGCTGCACTTCTTCCAACACCAGACCTGGCATTCCAAGTAACTAATACTGGCAGCGCATGATGTAGGAATTTAAGCAAATATTCAGGTTCATAGTCTCGGAGAAGGTAATTGACGTGGAAAAAGTGGTGCTCGGTAAGCCATACCAAGCCAAACAAGTTGGAAGCCTCTGCATAAAGTTTTGTCTACTTGGGATAACTTTGAGAGTATTATTTAAATAGAGATCTGTAGAGTTCAGTGGAAATTGTAGCCCTAGGGAAATGGTACTATGAAAAGGAAGTGCTTCACTAAGTACTACTTTACCTTCGACGCTATGTTAAAGTCAGCAACGATGAGCATATTAAGCTTAATTTGGCATTGGTAGAACAAATTAGCGTTTATAGGATAATGATAAGACAGGAGGCATTACATCACACGAATAAAGGCTCGCACACATACAATTCCCTGAACCATTATTTCTCCGCCACCTTGGCGGTGATAAACATCTGCCATTTCATTTTCAGTGGAATGCATTGCGAGAAATTGTTCGTTTTCTAACCCCTATGAAAACCGAATTGAATATCTGAGAGTAGCTCATTTGTCCAGATGAAAAAAATATTTTCTCCAACAGTTTTCCAATACTCGAGAACATCGCGATGAATCGATAGGAGCTGTGTCCAGATGTGAGTTTGGAGGGGTTTTGAATGGTTATAAATCTCATCCATCACCAATCGTCTGGAAGAACATTGAAACTGATTGAACAAGTTTGACATACCCCTCCTAACGACGTCTGGGTGGCTTTTAACCATTTTTAGGTATTGGGGTCAATATGACCCGGAATGGATTTCCAAAATGCTATATCTTTCTTAAATAAGCATCTAGAAGTTTGAATTTTCTTGACTTCTCCTAAATTATATAAAGTTACGGTTCAGCACTGCACCCAAATTCTTTTGACATTTCTGAAGGGCTGTTAAAAAAAAAAGTTACGAATAAGGTGTTTCGGGTCATCCGGATTTCAAATTAACATTGCGGAAGGTTTATATGACCAAATGTTAAAGTCTTTGCATTAAAAATGGTAATTGAAGTCCCAATAATTTTCAGTTTTTGATGAATACTGACCTATTTGACCCGATAGGCCAAAGGATTCTGTGCCTGAAGAGAGTATGTTCTGCCACTATCCGTGAGGCGGTGACAGATACAAATGTTTATCAGAACATGCTTTTCGATGGCTCAAACTTCATGATTTTTCATGAGTAGTCTACTTCTAGCATTGAAATAGACCAATGATCATATTGGCCACTCCAGTACAATCCAGATGCCCCGAAGGAACCGTTTAGGAGGGGACAAATACGGATTTTTGACGAAACATAGCTTTCGATGGCTTATCTCATTGAAATCTCATTGAAAAGGATTCTATAATTTCACCTATGGTTTCACGAGAATTCATCCGTGCCGGCACAGAATGTGGACAAAATTTTCACGCATACTTGGTCCATTGGTCCAAGTACTCTTCTGTTTAGGCTCTCCTGGCCTCGTTGGGTATGGACTGTACTTTTTTCCGATGGCATGATGCGAAAGATCCTTATTCTCAAAGTACTCGTGCAAATTTTTTTTTGCGTACGCACTGTTCTTTCGTCGCCATTTTGAAAACTTTTGCGCACCTGATGAAATACACAATAAACTATTAAACAATACACATTAAACTATGTTCACGCAAAATTTCAATTAATTTTACCCAACGAATCAAAAGTTAGAGCAATTTGAGTGCGGATTTGAAACGGTACACCTTTTAGCTCACAAATTTCATTAAAAAGCCTATTTTACTAAAGAGAAAATATTTAACATAACGTTCACTGCAAGTTTCAAATTAACAACAAATTTAACCAAAACGAACCCTGCTGCTAACCTTTTCCGAACCATCCAACATTCAACATTGTGATTTCCCGTGGAAGTGCAGAGGATTTCTCGGCTTCCTTCAAAGCGAGTATCACATCAACACATTCCTTCCCATTTCCTACTTGACCAGCATTCGAGCACGACTGGCGCCGGTATTGCTTCATAACGGGTCACCCGTTTTTACACATTGAGGATGTATGTTAGTCCCAAACATCATCTGTTGGTTCTTTGTGTAAATACAGCTAATCTGGCAATAACGGAGTAGCATCCGTGGGCGGTCAATCAAGCTCATGCTCATGCTCATGCTCCTGCTCATACTCATGCTCATGCTCATGTTCATGCTCATGCTCGTATATGGTACTTTTTGAAACTTTGGTAGTTTTTTGCAACAACTTGCAATTTTTTGAAAAAAACTGATTTTGAAATTCATGATATTTTTCAATGTTTTGGCTAATATTTTGCTTGTTATGTCCCAAAACTATGTGAACTATTCCAAAACATACGCAAATTTTTAGGCTCAACACAAACGTGGTATCGAAAATAATATCTTTGTCGAATATATGAAAATTAGTACAAAAAACGTAAATTTCAGTTAAATTTTACAAAACGAATTGTAACTTTGTTATTTGAAGTCATCGAACTTTGATGTCTTGGACAAACTTTCTTATTCTTTTATGTTCTGCAACTTTGTCCAATGCATCAAACCTCTAGAAGGTGAAATAAGAAAGTTAGTATTTACCCTAGCGGTGAAAATTGGAATTAATTTTTATTACCAAATTGTGGCGCAGATAAAACTGAGCAACAAAGCTGAAGCAATCATCTCGATAAAATGCATTCTCAAAGCGCTAGGGGTTTTGTCTTGCTAATTTCGGCTTTTGGCCCAGTGTGCAATGGCATTATGAGGACAATTATTGGTTATCAAAGCTTGATCAAATCAAACGAGTGGAGAGCCCATTGCTTCCGGATTTGCTACAATAGGTGGTAGTCATGCATCATACATAATACATCATCATGACCCGAGGTACGAATAACCGCAGAGGTAGTTGAAGTATTCTCAACTCGGGGAATTGAGGGAGGGCTGAAACAGAGAAGGTCTCATGAAATGAGTATGAGGAGTAAATTTCTTTTACCTTCACTGACCGATATTGTGCTTAGCTTTTGCACATCGAATATCTTAATTGGAGGAAGCAGAGGGTTCTTAAAATGACCAATTTTCAGCATCTGCACGATCTCGGGGGTATACACCTCGCATATACTCTATGTTCGAGTGTAAAAAGCTAAAATACAGCAATTTTGTTGGCCTGTTTTCAGCTTGCATAGAATGATTTGAAGTTTATTGGATCTCACTTTAATAATATCCTTCACGGCCCAGAATCGCTCTGTCAGATCATAGGTTGTCTGGTACAAACTTAAAGGTTTCGTTTTGGGCATGAATTTACTGTCAAAATCTTTTGCGGAATTTCACTGGAAATACTTTTTTCAAAGTTAATGCATAGTGAAATCAAAATGCATTTTTTTATCCTTTGTTAATTTTTTTTCGTCCGTAAAGGTCGATTTCTAAATAAAGTAATAAAAAGAATGATCAATAGCCGGCCGGATTGCACTCAAACGTCAAAGGCAACGGCTGTTTCAGATTTCAGATTCATATAAATAACACCGTCATAGTCGTAGTCGTCATCGTCGTCGTCGTCGTCGCATGAAACCTGGCGTATAGCATGGGTAGCATGTACTAGCGCGGTACCAGTCCAAATCACTTGGTCTGATTTAATGCACAAAGCCTCAGCATAAATATGGCACTCGAACGTATATCGATTGCGAGGTAGAATCTAGCCCCGCCAACATTGGAGAAGTGTCGAAGCGAGCGTCCGTTAAAAGCTGCCGGATTTCGAGCGAGATATGCTTTTAGTGGAAGCACTTTTTTCTTCTGTCTGCCCCCTTCCTCGCGGATTCAGACAAAATCAGATTCTGCTCTAGATTCCAAACTGAAATCCGGTGAAATGTGCATCGTGCAAAGCCCAGGGATTTATTGACAGAGATTAGATTCGGCAATTCGAATAACATTTTTTGAATGGGCCTCACTCAAATTGATCTGGAAATGGTTTTAATTGCCAATCGACGATTCACTTTCGCCGCACTCAGCATAGTTTTGAGGCTTTTGTGCAGGATACCTTATTTGATGAAACAATCACAAAAAATATACCTGCCTGGATGAATTTACTATTGCGTTGTTCTTGTTGTTGGTCGTCCTATCCGGTTCAAGTGTAGGTTTTGTCAGTTGATGTGTTGCCTGATCTAACGAACTGGGTTGCATGGTGCAGGTGGAATATTATTTTAATGAAATTGAGTAAAACATGGAATGAATAGGAATGATACTCTCATGGCGTATCGACTAACGAACAAGTCTTTAAGCATTATAGAACAGTACATCGTCAATCCGAGGAAGTGATCGTATTTTAGGTGGCATTACTGCAAAATCGATGGCAAGCCAACAACGCTTTTGTTCGAACAGTAGATATGAATGTTTTCAACCTTGTTGCCGAATCTCATAAGCCTTAATGATAAACAGCTACGTCGTATTTAAAGCTGGGCCTCGTTCAAACTGTGCGTTGCTGTATGGTTGGTTGTTCATCTGCAACACTGAAATGGACCATTATCGTGGTCAACCGTTGAGGCACAACTCGTATATTCTGTCTCGTAAAAGATAATACCAGTAACACATAATTGGATACAAAACACTGCACCGGAATGCTCTCCCGCTCGCTGGAACCTAACTTGCCAGGTGAAGGTTTCAATACCTTCAATTGTTGTTGTTCGCTCGAAGAGTTTGTGGTATGTGCATTCCAGTTATTCGTTTGTGTAGGCCATGTTAGTTAGGCTACATGAATGTGATATACAAACTACCGTCTATCAGCTCGGGAAAGGTGATGCACGCGGTCTACTCTATTCGGTTCGCTGTATTGTTTCTCTTGAAAGTGTGATTTGTTGAATCGCCGCAGGGAGGGTAATTCAACGGAAAAATGAATGGCCTTTGAGTTGTTTCGGATATTTCTGTTCTTGGAAACCATGTTTTATATGAAATCCATCGTTAAACTTGCCTTGACATTTAACTCAATTATTACTCAATTATTAACTTGTTCCTTTAAAAATATCACATGATGCGAAGCTGTTATTGTTACCGCCAAGATCGATTCATGATATTGTTATCGTTCTCAATTCCGTAGTAGTCCATGGAGAATTCTGTACTAGAAGCTCTACTATACCAGATTCCTTTAAGCTAGTATGGCTCGTACTGTAACCCGACGAAGCTCCTCAACAATTTCACGCGCGCATGACCCTCGGTAGGTTTATCACCCGAAAAATGGATTTCCCTCACAATTTTAATGGTATGATAATGGGCAATTATGATGATTGATCTTCGGAGTAAATTAAGTAACCATTCGAAACAACACGCGATATTCAATTCATTTGACTTAACTGGTGAACTCACAGCTAGAGTAAAATTTGTTCATGAGCTTCACTCATTTCAATATTCATCCGCTCACTAGGCACGCATATTTGTCATTTGAAACTATGAAATTAAATCCGTTGGATTGAGTATTATGTCCCAGTAGGAGTACATGTCGTCGGGAATTCAATAAAAAGACAAAACATCAATTTAAAGATGGGAAAGAGCTTACTAAATGGGGAATGCTTGGGAGGAAAAAAGAAAGCATCAAGAAAGATCATTTTTTCGATATCCGGAACGAAGGCTAAGAATCTTTTCAGTGGCTTTTCTGAGAAAACAGCAATTCTTTCTCGGCCACTTCAATCTGACCCGTGGAAGAGGCAGAACTGTGAAGATTTTTTATACAGTCACGCGGTGTGTTTGTACAGGTAACTTGAACGTGACATGTGTCTTAAGAACAGTGTAACTAAGTTAGTGTTTAATTTCTAGTGGGTGTAGTGTCATTTAAATTGCTATATTAGTGTGGAACAAACTGTGCGTTTACAAAATTCAGGTAACAATCAGAATATTAGAGTGAAAACCATATTTCGAATGTCACCCAAGTGAAAAATATGAAAAAGTACATCCGTGATGACGATTCGAATGAACTCGGTGTTATTATGGTTGCCACGGCATCATCACGTCACCGGAAATAATTGGGGCTTATTACGGTTTTCACTTCACGGTGAAAACGAAGTGAAAACAAAAAACCTTATTACGAATGTCACCCAAGTGAAAAAATATGAAATAGTTCATCCGAGGTGGCGGTTCGAATGAACTCGGTGTTATTATGGTTGCCACGGCACCATCACGCCACCGAAAATAGTGACGCAAACCGTATATTTTCTGAGGGCTACTACGATTTTCACTTCACTATCACTTCCACCTCACGGATTTCATTTTTGATCACGGTGATACCAGTAATAGCCTAAAAAAAGTGAGGTGATGTGTAAGTGAAGTGAAAGTGATAGTGAAGGTGACAACCGTAATAAGCCCCATTGACGCATATCGTGGATTTGACTGAGGGCTACTACGATTTTCACTTCACGCTCACTTTCACCTCGCGGAGTTGATTGATACGGTGATACCGGTAATAGCATAAAAAAGGTGAAGTGAAAGTGATAGTGGATGTGACAACCCTAATAAGCCCCAGAGGAGACTGAAAAAAATTAACTTGAGGGTTCCCGAATAAAACAAAGGTAAATATAATAAATTACCTTAACTTTTTGGGGCTTATTACGGTTGTCACCTTCACTCTCACTTTCACTTCACTTACACATCACCTCACATTTTTTTTGCTATTACTGGTATCACTGTGATCAAAAATGAACGCCGTGAGGTGGAAGTGATAGTGAAGTGAATATCGTAGTAGCCCTCAGAAAATCTACGGTTTGCGTCACATTTTTCGGTGGCGTGATGGTGCCGTGGCAACCATAATAACACCGAGTTCATTCGAATCGTCACCTCTGGTGAACTCTTTCATTTTTTTCACTTGGGTGACATTCGTAATAAGGTTTTTTTGTTTTCACTTCGATTTCACCGTGAAGTGAAAACCGTAATAAGCCCCTTTATTTCCTTAACAACATATGTTTCTTTCGACGTAGATTGCGTCTAACGGCAAGGGTAAGCGACTGTCACGAGATATTGTTACAAATTAAACGCTAATAACTTAATAAATGCTTGATAGATTTTCAAGATGTTCACATCAATCGGTTGGAAATTTTCTTGCGTATCAATTCAACTATCAAATATTATCCGTCAATAATTTCAAAATATTTAAAATAACCAAAATAAGAGATGATGTCTTATAATTTTGTTTTGCAGGCTAAATTTACTAAATGCACAGTACATTCCCGACACAGACATCAAAGTTAAGTAATGAACGTCTCGGACTTATCAGTGCACGATATATAACGGAGACACCATAAAATTTGCTTCATTCGCTCGGCAGCCACGGAGCTATGCAGAGCCCTGGCAGCTGGCGGTTGCAAGTACCCTGCTGGAGGGTATGCGGGCAAGCGACCAGAAAAAATGATGGGTTAGCGGCTGTCACTGCCGAGTGGTTGGCTTGACAACCATTTTTAATGCAGTCGGGTGCTATGCCAAGCTCGTGGCAAATTTGGAGGAAACATGTATAAACCAGTTGGTAGCCATATCACGATATAATGTACATATATTTGTAGATGATATAGAAATATTTATAGATAATATAGAAATATATGTAGATAATATAGAAATATATGTACACAGATAAAAAGAAACATTGAATTTTCTGCGTTATCTAATGCACATAAAGGGAATGCTAGATCTGTCAGAAAATAATGGGATATTTCATGTAAAGTTAAGCCAGATAACGCCTGAATCTAGCCTGTTGTATGGAAGACTCCGAACATTGTTGTATGGCACATGAAAGATTGCAAACAATTTCATTGATTACGCCTCCTTTGGCTTAGAATTAAACGAGGGGAAATTTTACGCGCTTGTTAAAATTAATTATTTTTTTCTGTGTTTTATTATTTTTTAAAAAAAAACACACAAAAAAAAACCAAACAAAAAAAAAAAAAAAAAAAAAAAGACCCAACCACAAAAATTTTTTTTTTTTTTTTCCCCCCTCTCCCCTAAAATAAAAAAAAAATAAAAAAAATGTTTTTATAGAAAAAATTTAAAGAAAAAGCATGGGTTTGGGGTTTTTTTTATTCACACGCCTCACCCAAAAAAAAACCAAAGGAACGACATCTTTGTAGAGTGAATTACAATGTTGTCATTATAGAATGGCTGATAAATAATATATGACCATCAATCAAGTGTTTCAAAGCCGTTTTATGTTAGTTTGTTATGTGAAATGTTGTGTTAGGTAAAGCAAATACAGCTGGCAACACAGAAAAAAAATAATTAATTTTAACAGGCGCGTAAAATTTCGCCTCGTTTAATTCCAAGCGAAATAAGGCCTTAATCACGAAATTGTTTGCAATCTTTGATGCTCCATGCAACAATGTTTGCAATCTTTCATACAACAGGCTATATTCAGGCGTTTTCTAGCTTAAATTTACATGAAATGTCCCATTATTTTCTGCCAAATTTAGCATTTGCTTTATGTGCATTAGATAACGCAGAAAATTCAATGTTTCTTTTTATCTGTGAATGCCTCAATTCAGAAAATCAAAAAAAAAAACGTACGAAGGCTGCATTTAATTATTAATCTATCAAATGGGACGATGAAACATCTATGAATAGACCCAATTTGGTGCTTATGGACCGATATAAAATCCAAGTCGCTCGAAAGTTTCTGACTTTCTAAAATGAGTTGCGTAACTTTTCGTGATACATACTACCAAACGTCTTATCAAACTTATCTAAGAAAGTGTATAACTAGTTGAAAATCGCTTACAGCTCAAATATTTCATGAGTTATAATAAAAAATGTAACCTATCGTTGCAATATTAGGCTGAGTCAAGGGACACATACCCTACTACAAAAATTGCGAAACAGAAGACGTTAAGATTTTGATAATTGCTTTTTTATTTTGAAAAATACACAGATAAAAAGGAACATTTGATTTTCTGCGTTATCTAATGCCCATAAAGGGAATGCTAGATTTGGCAGATATTAAAGGGATATTTCATTTAAATTTTAGTCAGCTTACGCCTGAATGTAGTCTGTTGTATGGAAGATTGACAACATTGTTGTATAGCGTTTGGAAGATTGCAAACAATTTCGTTGTTTACGCTTCCTTTGGCTTACAATTAAACGAAGGGAAATTTTACACGTTCGTCAAAATTCATTATTTTTAACTGTGTACTAACCTAATTTTAAGATCCTCAAATGGGTAAAAAAAACATGCAAAATTCTCTTTGCTCCAAAATTTTGAGCATTATATTTGATGAGGATTTTTAAAATTATTAATTTAAAGAAGTTTAAAAGAATTTCGGAATTTCAGTATCTTTTCATGAAAAACCTTTCATCCGGTTAATACTAAGGGATGGTTTCTATACAATTAATATTAATATGTTATGAAAATCAACTGGAAAATGAAAGCATACCCTAATAAATTTCGTATGGTTATTTTTCTTAACGACCTATTTGGGGTATCATCCAAACAATTAAAAAAATGATTGGAGAATTTGTGATATCGTTCGTTTAAGGTAATTTTATATCAGGGTACATGTCATCGATAATAATGAAGGGGGCGTTTGCTTGTATGTCCCTTCTCTTCAATTACAGCATTGAAATTGAGCAAATGCTTTTGAATAGCCCATCCCAACATGCCAGCTCCATATTATGTGATGTTCCGAAGTTGGCGGTGATGGGGTTACAGTAGGTCTCCTTTCCCTTTATAACTAGGCATATGAGATTGAGCAAATGTGTTTTTACTAATTATATCTGAATAAAGCAACTTAACAAGATAAGAAACACTGAAGTTATTTCAGTTTAAAGCTTTACATCCATTGACACGAATTGGGTAAAAGTATGCCTCTGGAATCAGGAAAATGTGTTTGCATTGTTTTGTAAAGTTGTTAGGCGCATCCTGAACTATACTCTTAGAGTCTATAGGAATGAAAGTGTGAAAAGGACCATCTTTAAACGCGATGTGGAAAATCATCGTATCAAAATTTTGACAGTTGTATGGTATCAGAAATCTAAAATATAGCTGTTCTGAAAAAATGACCACGTTGAGCCACTCTAATGATCCATTCCAATGCATGTCCTTCGCACTGCTGTTATCCGTTGAGTGCTTCAGTGATGTGAAAATCGACAAATCGCACAGCAATACAAAGTCGCCGCGAAACATCATGTGCAATCACAACGAAGGGAGAGGGGCTGTTTGTTAGGCTACTATTCAAATCATTCCCTTCCTCCTTTGGATAGCCGAACCGAGGAGGAACAAAAGGAGGCGCTCGACATCGCTCTGGAAGCCATTCCATTCGAGACGTCAGCCGCTGTGCTACCACGCGGTTTCTGCTCATGATGATGTGAGTACATCTGTGCGGAACGTGTCCGAGTGTGCTGTTAATTAAATTATGAAATTAATTGATTGCACTCCAGTTGATTAGAATAATTTATAATCCCATTTGCCGCTCATTGAGGATCGGAAACTCACTTATGTAATTGTGGCAGGTGACTAGATTGAAGCTTCGTTATTATTGGTATTCAATTCAGAGTAACTGTTTGGCTGGTTCCTGCATAGATGGTGACGCTTATCATCATTGTTGAGTTGCAAAAAATCAGAAAGATTGGTTATAAGACACGACCGCATAGTTGGCGTTAGTATACATTAGGTTTGTTACATTAAAATTTTCAATAATTGGAACGTTCCATTATCAACTCATTTGGTGGCCCGTTCGATTTTATTTGAATTGGTGACCTTAAAATGGACCGTTTGGTTTGATTTGATGCAGTCATGTTCCTAGAAGGGGTGATATTTATGTTGTCTGATAATTGACGATTTATCATCCATAGTTTGTAGGGTTTCAACGATACAACCGTCAATTGAGAGCACATGAGTAACACTGAAAATATTGTGTAAGGGAATTGGTACAGGCGTCGGTTACACCATTAGACAGCAGCGGCAAAACGAAATTATTTTGCTTCCAAAATAATGCTTACCTTTTGGCGTACTCTAAAACGGCGATTCTGGTAAATTATAGTAATTTGGTGGCACGAGCAGCTCTGTAAATAAATGATCATTTCACTACAACAACTGTTACTACTCAACTTTGTACAGCTCTACCATATAGTACAAAATGAATTATACCCTATAATCAAAAACTACCGGGAATTTGTAATTTCAATGAACCAGTTTCGCTCGACCCATTTTTTTTTCTAATTTGGTACATTTTTCATTGACATCTGTATTTGTCAGAAACTCAAGCGTGATCGACGCATTAATGTTTGTTTGGCAGCTGCTTACAACATTATTTTTTTGTGTTTTGTCGTATTCCTCGCACTCTTAAAAATAATGAATATTACGAGTGATGTAATCCTTGGTGCCCGTAAATACTTTGAGACTTAAATATAAATATAAATTAATTGTATGCTCTATTTGATGTATTGTTAAACTCTTATTTGAAACCCAAAATAATAAATACTGGCACACTCAAAATCACGTTCCAAATGTTACATTTACAACGGTTCATAAACCACGTAGACTCATTTTTGAAAATCTCAGACCCCCCCCCCCCCCCCCCGTAGACTTTTCTCCACACAATTTTTTGAAATTTTGTATGAAGCGTAGACTTTGGTCATACCCCCCTCCCCCCAAAAAAAGTCTACGTGGTTTATGCATAGCCCCTATGCTGCCAACAACGTTCAAGTGGTGCCCAAGGACAAGAACCCTCCCAACACGCCAGAGCTTCACTCAATCGAACAATATTGGAACATCGTCAAGCGGAACTTTAAGAAGACTCAAAAAGCTGTTGTGAGCGAGAAACAGTTCAAGGCAAACTGGCGTTCTGTGGCGAATAAAGTGAACAAGGAGACTGTTCAAAATCTTATGGCAGGTGTTAAATGAAAGACCCGGCAATTCACAGTCGGCAAAAAGGAAGCTTAACTGAATATTTCTCTTGTATTCTGTTTTACTGAACTTGAAAAAGAAAAATAATTTGACTTATTAATAAAAACTTTGATCGACTCACACACATTACTGTGTGTTTGAGTTTTACCAAATTTTGATCGGAACACCCTTTATGTTTTACTGTGAGTGGCTGTTCATGAACCATTCAGGGGGAGGGAGGGGGTTCGAAAAAATCTACGTTTGTCTACGATGGGGGAGGGGGTTCACCAAAAGTCTACGTAGACCTTTGTTTTTTTTCTCTCTACAAAACAGATATCCATTCACTTGGACGCTATACACGAAGGATTAGAACAATTGTTGAGACCTTGTGTATTATCCCCGAGGATTTTCGGAATCCATTTCCGAGCCAAGTATGCTCGAGCTCTCATGGATTGAATGAAGTATGACAGTATTGTTTTACCAAAGTCCGTATTATTGCAATTGTAAACCAATCTAAGTCATGAAATCTGTGCTGGTTTGTAAGCTTTTAATACATAGCCTGTTGGTTTGTGCTTACAATTTAAAACGTGCTATGAAAAAATATAGTTGATAACTACACACAGTGGCAAAAGTACCTTATATTGAGTTCAGTTCACCCAGGTCGACACTTTTGAAGCGATTTGCATTCCTCGTGCCATTCACTCGCATGTTAACAGAATTACTAACAATCGGGTTATGTTCGATAATGCGGGTAACTTTGATAGCGCATGGGATTATACAAATAATTTATTATTTCACAGCTCTGCAACTATTCTTCTATTGAGTAGCTTTAGTACCGGATAGAATAAACTTTTTTTTTTGCATAGCCATACGCACTATCAAAATAACCCACATTATTCAAGATATTCCATGATGTTCAAACAACTCAGTGAGTTATACTCTCATTGTTTAATTCAAACCGTATCGAAAGGTGCACAATTTGCAAAAAAAGCAACCAAGCGAGGTTTTCTCAAGTGTGTTTTGTTTTAACACCAGCGCGTTGCGCGAAAGGTTAAGATGAATCAGAAAAGAGTCCCTATTTGGCCACCATATTTAATGATAGACTCTATCATTTTCCAAAGCACACGACTCAAAAACTACTGCGATTCCGAGACGGAGATTGTTTACTAATGTGTGCTGCACTGCAAACAATTGTCTAATATTGAAAAAAATTGGAAGCAATACATCAAATCATTATAATATGGCAGATATTAAATAAATGGAGCATAACATCCCGTTCACACTACAACTTATATTACGTTATATAGACTATCTTGATATTAGCATATATACATCTAGTTTTCACTGGAAATCATTTGCATGGCATTCGATATCAAGATACTCTTTAACAAGTAATGTTGGTTGTAATGTGAACGGGGTTTAATGCTATACGCTAAACTTACTGTCTCTGATTATCGTTTCGAGAGGAAAAAAAGACAACAAGAGACAGTAAGTTGAGCGTGTTGGTTGTGTTTCTCTTTTCGTATTTAACAAAAAAAAAAAGCAAATGCAAGGCACCAACTCAAAAGTAGGTTTATGATGTCAACCATTGAGTATTTTCATTTATATGGGAATGAGATGACATTTGATAGTTGACATGCTCCCATTTGTCATACATTTAGTAGAGGGGTTTAGTTAAATCCGGTTTTGATTGCCTGTCAAACTCTGAATTTTACGGAAAACGACGCGTTAAGCGATGCTATGGAAGAATTCAGGTTACGCAAAAGTAAGGATAAACGTCGTAGATGGCGCTCTTTCAAAATGGTTTTTCGAGCTGTCTAAGCAAAGTAATTGGTGATAAAAAGATAAGAAAACCGACGAGAATGACGATAATGACCTATTCCATACAGTTTGAAACATAGCTAGAAAGTTATTATCAATTTCAGTTTTAGATATTATGGTGATTAACCTCACTTTAGCTTTACTAGGATTTCTCAATAGCGCAGAGTGGGACAAAGCAAAAAATACATGAAGAGGCTTGATAAGACGTCAACTGCAGGGTGACCACAGACTCGGGAAAATCGGGAAAATCGAGAAATGCGGGAAACATGCGGGAATCCAAAATCATCGGGAAATATGCGGGAAAAAGTCGGGAATTTTTGTCATATGGAAGGAACCAGACTCACACATTTTTCAAACGATTCGAGTAGCGTTTTTGTCATCTATTCGAGCCAACGATCTTATTAACGGAATGAAACAGTGTTTGACATTGGCATGTAAATCATTTTCTGCCGGCTTTGTTCAGCCTGTTCAAAAACGTACCGTATAGAAAATCTGGCTGCGATAGGTTAGGTTTCGCACATGACTTACTTTTGTTTTTATTTTACTTGACTGGAACTCCTTAGGTGATCCATTTGATTGAAGCATCGCTATTGTTTGCATTACTGAAATTTTAGGGGTAGGATTGCTGTCATTTTAAAAATACCATTAAGTCTCAATCCATTTGTATAATATTTGTAAATATTTGTCACTGCAGTGGACAGACACCTATTGTGCGAGTCACCTTACAGCAATAACAAAGACACCTTATGCATCAGACTTTTTTTTTTATAAACGAATGCTTTTCAATAAATGAGCTATGCATTTTTCAACCCCTGTTAGAAAGACTAAATCCGGAGAAATTGGTGAATCTGCTTTTGTAAACAAACATTTGAATCGACGTTTTTTATAGCGAATAACAGCTCAATTTGAAAAATTAAGACCACAATTGGCTAACAGAAGCTTTCTCTTACTCAATTGTGTTCTTATTTTAAGAAATTGAGCTTTTATTCGTCAGAAATCGTCGATTTAAATGTTTGTTTACAAAAGCAGATTCGCAAATATAAAATGTCGAACAAATTATTGCATGACGATATTTTTGATCACTAGAATTACCTACCAACGGAGGGCTTTAGATAAAAATGATGTAAAATAGTTTTTCCACTGAAATTCTATTAAGTTCGTTGGGTGGGGAATGAACATGTTGCTAGAAGAGCGTCACAAATATTGCCCCATTTGAGCAAATTTGTGAACGAAGGCAGGAAGCAGGAAGAAAGAAAGCTTCCGGAAAGTCATCCAAATTTCAAACGGAGCTTTTCGTCGGTATTCCTATCAAAAGTGGTCGCTATTGTGGTTTATTCGGTAGACGATAAGATGCTGGGACCAAAGTTGAATTTTGTCATCATGTCTGCAGCAATGGTCGAGTCGTTTCCCAGACCGAATCTCCTATGAAATTGTTTCTTTTTGACGATTTGAAAATTGTTAAGCCCGAGCGTCAAAGCAAAATCATTAATTGAAAGAAAATTGACGGAGCGCCATCTTCAGCCCTTATTATGGAAATCGGGTTTGCCTCTAAATCGGCAATAAAAAAAGAGGAAGAATTTGCAAAAAAATTCAGACGTATACGTTTTGGCATTCCGCAACGACTGTCGATCTATTTACTGTAGTTTTCTGAAGTAGCTACTCAACAAATCTCCATTAATATACCCTTTAAGGTGAAACGGGAGGCAGTTCTTTTTCCATATGAATTATAGGTTAGGTTAGTTTATTTCAAGTTTTTGAGACTAAAAATCACAAACAAAACAAATAACGCTCAAATTGTTAACCAATGGACGCTCCAGTGGAGCAAACGATTCTTGAAAATTTCACGCCTGAAGTCCTAATAGTATTTGAGGCTTCAGAAAACTTCGAAGTGATAGGGACTTGATCCAGTATGTTCTTAACGCGTTTCGTCATCTATATTAACCCTGATGTTATAACTCGCTTCAAGGACATAGCAAAAAAGCGTCTGGAGCTGTATCAGGAAACGTTCGTAGATAAAGACTATCTCAGCGCTGCAGTTGCTCACAAATTGAAAGAACTCATTGGTCATTTCAAGAAAGAGCTGCCACATTTGACAACATTTGTTGAAAAGGTGCTCATCCTGTTGCACGAAAATGCCACGATGGAGCGAGGATTTTCAATAAATGAAAAGTGTCTGGTGGTGAACCAAACTAAAAAGAGTTTAGTAACTCAGAGAATTCCCAATAACCACAAGCATTATATTATTGCACTTATTCAACCCAAAATCACGATCATGAATGCGGAATCGCATCAATTCAACAGTTACCAGGTAATGAAGCGTTTGATAAGCTTTAAGAATATAGTGATGCGTCATCAATGCAATAATGCTACTTTAGAAATGTCTTATGGCATAACAAAAGATATAGCATTAATTCGATCTTAGTTGGGCCCTCTTCAGCTTTAATCCAACTTCAATGATGAACTAGACATATTGCATATGCCCTATATATGCATGCTATTATTGCCTCGTGGTTACTTGGGTTGTCTACGAACTCTCAACGACGTTGAAATCAAGAAATACTTGATTCAATTTGCACGCAACGCACTTGCATCATTTTGTAGTCGAAAACCTCGAATGCTTTACTGTTTTTCTTCGATGTTTATGCTTATAGTAACTTGAAAGATCAGAGACTTAGGCAAGAAGCCCGATTTGTGGCTGCTATCTGTCATTTTGCTTAAATGAAACAGGTCAGAATTTCAGATTGAACAATTTCCTCGAAAACTTCAAAAATATCTATTCTCCAATGTATATTAACTCATTTTCCCAGTCGGGAAAATTATTCAAAAATGCGGGAAAAAATCGGAAGAAATGCGGGAGTTTTCAAATTAAGATTGTGTGGCCACCCTGCAACTTGGTTTGGAAAACTTTCAGAGAAGATAAACTATACTTGGCATATAAAGTAAAAGTAAAAGTGGCCGCATATGCTCTCATTGTGGACTGTATTTGCAACAATGTTGAAAGCAGATCGTCACCTTAAAAGCTTCATCAAGGCAGATATTTCGTCTAAGAAAATAAGGCCCCTTAAGATTCTGCAGCAACACCAGGAAGAAATTCTTTGTGAGGTCGACGTGAACGGAGCTACGGAAGCTCTACACGGATAAAAAATCGTTCCGGAATACGTCAACCTCGAGTCACGAATTTCAGAATAAGTTAAAGTTTCATTCACTAAAATACACCATGAACAATAGTCATGAATACGTGAACTTTTTTCCGCAAATTAATATAACGTTGTAAAAATTTACTAAAGCCTACGAAAGGAGAGGGTGGGTTTGAAAGTGTCAAATATTGGTCTACGTGGTTTATGAACAGCCCCTGAGGGTAGGGTGTCAAATGAAAATCTGAAAATAAAACCGTCATGAAACATTGTGACAAGTTAAACGCTAATTTTCGATTGATTTTCAAGATGTTAACATCAATTGGTTGGAAATTGTCCGCGGATCAATTAAATTATCAAAAATTATCCTTCCATAATTATTGAACAAGAGGTGATGTTTTATAACTTCGTTTTGCAGACTAAATGCACAGTATTGTCGTAGACAGACTGTCGTATCACAGACTTCATATGTGAGTAAGGGAGGACTCATATATAGCGAGGGAGGTTCGCGAGTGGCTTCATCATGTGGGACGAATGACCAAAAGGCCCTCAAAAAACAACAACAACGAGTGGCAGTCTTGGAGCTGCTCGGAGCGGCAATGAGCCAGTATTGGTTTGGTAGCTGGCGGTGGCAAGTACCCTGGAGGGTGCACCGTTGGCCAGGTAGGCGATGGCTCAGTAGACTGCGGCTAGCAAGCCGTTGGCTAGGTAGCCATTAGTTATGCAGTCGTGTGCTAGGCAGCCAGTGGTGTATTTGCAGCCAGCGGTGGCTTAAATGGTTTCAGTTTTCTCTTCATCGCATACTATAGGAGAAGTGCCTGAGAAAAACGTATTCTTCCGAATATTAAGGCTCACAATGAACCTGTAAAGTTTTGATCTGATTGCCACTACAGCGGAGAAGTACTTCAGTGACAACGGGGTGAATTTTTCCCAAAGGGACATCAATCCACTCAACTGCCTATTTTCCGCCCAAATTGAGAAATATTTGGCAGTTGTCAAACATAAGATTAAGAAGAATGGAAAAGTGACTCGAAATGCAACAGAGATTAACCGATGGTGGAACAAAATGGCCGCTTAGGTTAGCGAACATAATTTTCAAAATATGATGAGTGGTAATCGAAGAAGTTCGAGATTTCATCCAGACCGGAATTTTTTTTTCGTTATTTTTACTTTAAAGTGCAATAAATAACGTTCATTTTGAATACTCAAAATTTTTATTTCATTTACATGGTTCCAAGATAGGTCCATTTTTTTTGCGTCCATATAAAAACAGACTCAAACTCTTTCAAGTTAAATAAGTTGTAGTCTGGGTTTTAGTAAGGTTATCAGATTCTGATTCCAGGTTCATTTTAGTTATTTGTCTAGTTGGAACATTTTTGGACAGTTTGAAATACTAAACTTAATTTGCTGAGATTTATTCACATCATGCACAAAACAATTAATATAAAAAAAAATCAGTTCTTCTGAATCGACACAATTATAAATTAATTGCATTGGATTCTGTGTTCATTCAAGTAATCTAGTATTATTGAAAAATTGACCAAAAGTTTCCAACGAATCGTATTGTTGGCCAAGTTATTTTCCGTTCCGGTTATTATCTCAAACATATGTGAATAAATCAAATATCAAGCTATCATTACCCCATAAAATTAAGATCGAACCCGGCCGACGATATGAAATATGAAATCTTGATAGATCATTTTCTCGCTACCTGGCTGTCAGATTACTCATACGCTTCACGTAATAAATGATTACCATCGCCCCATGATAAGCACATAAGAGCTCGCATCGATGACAATATTTATGAATTTTCGCAACACATTTCTCACCTCGCCTGCACGGGAGGGCCAGAACACCCATTGAAACACTTATCACATACTCACCTTCTCCCACACTCGTTATGTGCGGCGTTGGCAGGTGCGAGTAACCTGAACCGGAAATAAAATATCACCACTTGGCTGCCAAGAAGCTGTCAAAATATTGATGATGACAGTAATTTTATTCGATTCGCCTATTTTCGTCCGGAGGCAACTTTTATCCGTCCCCTGCTTTGCTGGCTGTTGTCACACGGTTCCGTTTTCTTCCACAGCCCAGGCAGTTAGTGAAAAAGGCTGAAGGCTTTTTTTCGTATTGAATTACCTCGACTTTCACACAACTTGGTAGGTATTTGGTTCGACAGGAAGGAAGCATGGCAATTTTCGGAATTAACAACGTTCTGCTACCCCGTCTTGGACTGGATACATGACTGCTGCTCGAATGTTGTCGTGATGAAAAATTGTCTCAATAAATCAGCTTCCTGCTCACTTCAAGCTGATATTGTATATTGTCGTCTGCTGGAAGCGGCGCCACCCTTTCCGTTACAGGTCGTTACTCATTTCAAGCTGCTGAAGCTGTCGAAGTGATGGAACGGACGGAAAGGAAGAGATTTGCAAGTGATAGGATCTTCCCCTGTGTGGTTGGGACGAGTGGGGCGTTCGGTACGGTTATCGGCTTCGGAAAGTTATAGAGATGAAAAATTTCACTTTTCTATTTTGCTTTCATCAGCAATTTCACATGTTTTCACTAACTGTTTAACATTTAGGGCAGTGGAGGAATGAGAATTTGAGGGTGAACGGAATGATTTATGATCAAATGTATCTCATAATTTAGATTCTAATGATTTGTTATATTTTTATTGCTGTCACATAGGGTAATGATCTGTTTTCTATCATAGCGCTCATATATCGTTATTTATATTTATCAGAAAATAATTTAAATGCAAGGCAGTTCAAACTTGCTGTAAAGTGAAGTTTTTGTATTCTCACTTTGTTATATTGTTTTATTTTTTATTTGATGGGTTGGTTAGAGCAGATTGGTCGGTTTTAAAATAGGGACAGGTGTCATGGGTTTGAAACCTATGCAACAAATTGGGTCTATTCGTGGATGCAACTTCGTCCCATTCGATAGATTGATTATTAAATGCAATCTACGTGCAGTTTTTTTTCGTGATTTTTTTTATTTAAGGCAATGTACGCTGTATTCAATTTACCTATAACGTCATAAAACCAACTAAAATAAAAAGGCTTTGAAACACTCAAGTAATTTTCACATATGATTTATCGGCCATTCGACAATGAAAACGTTTATAATTCACTAAACACAGATTTCGTTCCTCTGGTTTGTGTTTAGATGAGCCATTTGAGAAATAAACTCATGCATTTAAATTGAAATTTTTAACAATAACAACATTTTTAAAACAACAATGATATTAATACAACAGACCAAAGTTGGGAACATAGAAAAAAATATGTCACTTACATTGGGTCTACGGTTGTCAGATTAAATCATTGTTATTTTATCCATCTTTTATGTTAGTTTATAACGTGTGACTGGTTTCTGTATAGCTAAGCTGCATTACTTGGTTTATCGGTTCAATTGAGCCAAATTTAGATCATTCAAAGATGGTGAAGATAATCAGCTTAATCAGTGGATCCACATTCCCAGAGGGGAATGGCGTCTTCCAAGATGACAACGCTCCAATCGATACAGCGAAATCAATTAAAAAGTGGTATGGGGACCACGCATGTAATTTCGACCACATCATTGAACCATTGTGGTCAACATTAGGGAAATGTTTTCCCACCCCTTCGTCCTTGAAGGAATTGTAGAGAACTTTGATCGTCGAGTGATATAAAATACCACTGGGCGTCATTCAAACCCTCTACAGCTCCATCCCCAGGTGGATTGAAGCCGTCTTGGAAGCGGATGGAGGACCAACCCGCCACTAATGAAACCCACTCTTCCGTATAATCAATCGAATTATTGCTTGCTTATCCGAACCAAAGCTAAGTAAATTGATTCTCAGAGGTACCAGGAAGCTGGATCAGGCTAGCTAGTGAGTCTTATAGTACATATTTTTTGGTAAAATCGCAATTGATCCTTACTACAGGTTCCCCCAAAAATGTTCCGGAAGTGGCCAATGTAGCCAATGGCTTTCTCAAATCTATCAAAATCATAATTTGAAAAATCATGAATATAGAGCTTCCGCACGGCATGTTCTGAAGTAAAATCGTAAATAGCCTCTACTACAGGTTCCCCCCGGAGACGCTCTGGTGGCTCCAAGAGTGGCCACTATGGTCAAGGATCCACTTTAAGTTCAAAATAAGGTTTGTGATGAAAAACCAGGAAGAAAGAGCTGTTTGAGTAAAATAAAGAGTTAACCGCATCCAGGACTCCTTATCAGAACCTGTTTCACGGAAATGGCCATATTTCGGTAAATTTAAGACTGATTCTGTAATCGACATTTGATTCGCTTGGAACATATTTTGTCTTCACGTGTGTTTACTTTAAAAAAAAGTTTGACAACGGCATCTTGTACAAAATCTCATCACAAATTCAAAATGTGAGATATCCTCTCCGGAAACCCGGAACAACTCCAGTGTCCGGGGCCATGGCCAATTATGTTACCAAGATATAAAACTATATCAATTTACCAGTCGAATGCTTCTTGGCGAAAATAAATCGAATAATATTTCGTCTAGTTAGAGCACTACAAAGATGATCAAAAATCTGCTAGTCCCGATAATTTTGTCTAAACCCTCACGGAAAAAAATCCGTTCTCATATTCCAGAACAAAAAATCACGGCATCGTGAACTAGCATCAATTCCTAATATGTGACTTTCTACTCATAGACGTGATTCCTTAAATCCTATTTCCATGAAAAGAATCACGATGTCGTGAACTCAATTCATGTCTGTTTGGCATTTCGTAACACAATAAAAATTACTGGGAATCATGATCCTCGATCATAATAACTCTTAAATCCATTTGCGTGATTTTGTTCCTCTTTTCGTGAACGTTGTTCGTGAACTGTAATTTTATTGTAACGCTTGTAAAAACTCTAGTCAGTCATTGTTGTGAGGTTTAAAAAAAAAGAAAAATTTTAAAAAGAATTTTAAATTGAGAACCAAAAAAAAATTTCGAAAGTGTTACTTTACAACCCCGGGGGGGGATCGTTGGAACGCCGAACAAAGCAGCTGGATTTTTTATTGTCTTTGGTGGCGCAGAATACAAAGCCGATAATATTCATCATGCTATATGTTTGTGCCCCATTGTCCAGTGAACAAGCGAACGGTGCGGTTCGTTGTGTACGCTCTCCGTTGCTTTGGAAGTTTGTCACGCGTTGTTTCCAAGTGCAGTTTTTTTTTTCTCTCGATAGTGTCCTCATCGCAGTTGATATCGAGTTTTGCTTTTTCTGAAGAAGAAAACGTGTGTTAATCAGTGCAACGACGCTATTAATTGCAATTAGCAATCGAATAGCCATATTGCTCCGCATCTATTCACGGCACGCACACCAGCAGTCCATCGTGTGTAGCGTGCAATCGTTCATCTGCCAACCACCACCGACCAGCGTCTTCATCATCGTCATCATTTTCATCATCGCTGAGCTCCACATCTAGCCCGTACAAGCGGCCACACATCGTCGCTCAGCAGCAGTAGCACATTCGTTGACCGGCTGCAGCAGATCAGTGATACATATAAGATAAGTTTTTGTTTCTCCTGAATACATTATAATTTAATTTTGAGTGAGTGCGTGTGTGTGAGAGAGAGTGTTTTTAGCTTTAGTTTGTTTTTCTGTGTTCGATTATTTTTAATTGCGTGAGGGTTTGAGCGTCATAAACTCCCACGTGAGAGCCATGGATGATTTGTCGGAAGACGAATCATCTATGGCGCGAAATGATGGGGTAGCTCATAAGGTTACCCGATCACGTGCTTATCCAGATGGTTCAGCTGGTCCATGGGTTGTCTTCTTTCAGCCCAAAACGAAACCTCTTAATGTATATCAGATCTCCAACGATCTGACGAAGCGATTCTCGGCCGTGACCGAGATAATAAAAGTGAGACCGAATAAACTTCGGGTCGTTGTGTCCAACCTTAAGCAAGCTAACGAGATTGCTGTCTCTCAGCTTTTTACACTCGAGTATCGGGTGTATATCACAGCTCGGGGTATTGAAATTGAAGGTGTGGTCACCGAAACGAGTGTGAACCCTGAGATCCTGCTGAAACAGGGGGTTGGTCGATTTAAGAACCACCTGCTTTCTCCAGTGAAGATACTGGATGTGATAAGACTTGGCACAGTATCGATCACTAAGGGTGAAAAGAAGTTTACACCGTCAGACTCGTTTCGTGTGACCTTCTCTGGCTCAGCCCTCCCTCAATACGTCGAGTTGGGAAAACTTCGACTACCTGTGCGGTTGTTCGTACCTCGGGTCATGACCTGCCAAAAATGCCAGCAGATGGGACATACGACCTCCCATTGCGGCAATAAGGCACGCTGCTCCAACTGCGGGGAGAAACACGAGGATGGCGCCTGCGCAGACAGCACACCAAAATGCGCTTTCTGTAAGGGAACTCCTCCTCATGCTCTCTCGTCGTGCCCGGCGTACAAACAACGCGGGGAACAATTGGAACGCTCGCTAAAACAGCGTTCCAGGCAATCTTTCGCCGAAATGGTGAAAAAAGCCACACCATCACCCGATGCCAATACTAATCCCTTTGCTCCTCTGTCAGATGACGAGTCTGACTTTGATTTGGCTGAAGAGGGAACATCGTGCAGTTTTCCGGAAGGTGCCCCACGGAAGCGAAGACGCGTCCGCCCACGGAAAGTTGCTGAAAAGAAGCCCGAGACCAGCATGCCTACTTCAAAAAAAGGTGGGAAAAAGGAAAATCCAATTCTTCCTGGTTTTCGTAGTACTAACTACACCCAGGACTTTCCATCTCTCCCGGGGACATCCAAAAGCCCTGATGCCCCGCTTTTAAGAACAGAAGCCCCCTCCTCAAGCGGGCTGTTCTCATTTGATAACATTGTCGAAGGTATCTTCAAGTACCTTGAAATTTCTGACCCTCTCAAAAGCATTGTATTGGCAATGCTTCCCACAGTGAAGACTTTCTTGAAGCAATTGACAATTAAGTGGCCCCTCCTTGCAGCAATCATTTCCTTCGATGGATAATTTTCTAAATGAGGTCGGGGATTTGATCACTGTTCTGCAGTGGAATTGTCGAAGTTTTGTTCCTAAATTGGAATCTTTCAAATTTTTGGCTCACAATACCGGTTGTGATGCATTTGCTATTTGTGAAACATGGCTCTCTCCCGAAATCGATCTTCCGTTTCATGATTTCAATATTATTCGTCTTGATCGTGAGGATTCACGTGGAGGAGGAGTACTTTTGGGGATCAAAAAGTGCTACTCCTTCTATAAAGTGAATTTTCCTCCTATTCCAGGTATTGAAGTTGTCGCATGTCAGGCTGTTATTAAAAATAAAAGCCTTTGCATTGCTTCCGTTTATATTCCTCCTAGAGCCTCAATAAACCAAAAACAACTTTCAGATATTTGTTCGGTTCTTCCTGCTCCGCGGTTGATCATGGGAGATTTTAACTCTCACGGTACAGGCTGGGGAGAACTGTACGACGACAACCGGTCTTCCCTGTTATATGACCTCTGTGACAACTTCAATATGACAGTTCTTAACAATGAAGAAGTAACACGTTTGGCTGGTCCATCCTCAATTGGCAGTAGATTAGACCTCACACTTTGTTCGAATTCATTATCGTTGGATTGCACATGGGATGTGATTCAAGATCCTCACGGTAGTGATCTCTTGCCCATAAAAATTTCGATTGCCACCGGGTTCAATCCGTCGGAATCCATCAACGTCGCGTATGATCTTACCCGTTACATCGATTGGACAAGGTTCAGGACAGCAGTAGAGGAAGCCGTAACGACGGTAGAAGAGCTTCCACCGCTGGAGGAATATAACTTCCTCTCCAACCTGATCTTAGACAGCGCGCTTCAAGCTCAAACTCGACCAGTTCCAGGAACGTCATTTCGTAGGAAACCTCCTTCTCCATGGTGGGATCAACAGTGCACCGAGGTTTACCGTAAAAAGTCCGACGCGTTTAAAGTTTTCCGTAGACGTGGAACACCTGAGCACTTCGAAGTATACACGGCTCTCGAACGCGAACTTAAGAGTCTCATCAAGGCCAAGAAACGCGGTTACTGGCGAAGATTCGTGGACGGGCTATCGCGCGAGACGTCGATGAGTACTCTTTGGAACACGGCGCGAAGATTGCGTAACCGAACTACGAACAACGAGAGCGAAGAGTACTCAAACCAATAGATCCTCAAGTTCGCGCGAAAAGTTTGTCCAGATTCTGTGCCGGCACGGATGATTCCTCGCGAAACCACGAATTCGATAGATGAGAACAGCCAAACTTTTTCAATGGTAGAGTTCTCTCTCGCACTCCTTTCGTGTGGCAATACGGCTCCAGGGGCTGATAGGATCAAGTTCAACTTGCTTAAGAACCTTCCAGACGTCGCTAAGAGGCGCATGTTGTACTTGTTTAATCAGTTTCTGGAACTCAACATTGTACCGGATGATTGGAGACGGGTGAGAGTTATAGCCATTCAAAAACCTGGTAAACCCGCGTCTGACCACAACTCCTATCGACCCATCGCGATGTTATCTTGTATTCGAAAGTTGTTGGAGAAAATGATCCTCTTCCGTCTGGACAAATGGGTTGAGACGAATAACCTGCTTTCAGATACTCAATATGGTTTCCGTAGGGGTAAGGGAACGAACGACTGTCTCGCGTTGCTTTCCACAGATATTCAGTTAGCTTTTGCTAAAAAAGAGCAAATGGCTTCTGTGTTCTTGGACATAAAGGGGGCTTTTGATTCAGTATCTGTTGAAGTTTTATCAGATAAACTCCACGCTTGTGGCTTTTCACCATTAATGAATAATTTTTTGTATAATTTGCTGTCAGAGAAACATATGAGCTTCTCTCATGGAACCTCTACAGCTTCCCGATTTAGCTACATGGGTCTCCCCCAGGGATCATGTTTAAGCCCTCTTTTGTATAATTTTTATGTCAAAGACATTGACAGTTGTCTAAATGACAACTGTACGTTGAGACAACTTGCGGATGACGGCGTAGTGTCTGTCACGGGACCCAATGGGGTCGATCTGCAAGGACCCCTACAGGATACCTTGGACAATTTGTCTACTTGGGCTCTAGAGCTAGGTATCGAATTCTCTACGGAGAAAACAGAGTTGGTAGTTTTTTCAAGGAAGCATAACCCAGCACAACCGAAGCTTCAAATTTGGGGTAAGCCGATAACTCATTCAATGTCCTTTAAATATCTTGGGGTCTGGTTCGATTCTAAGTGCACCTGGAGATCCCACATTGAGTATCTGAAGCGAAAGTGCCAGCAGAGGGTCAACTTTCTTCGAACAATTACCAGGACCTGGTGGGGAGCGCATCCGCAAGATCTTCTAACGTTGTACCGGACAACGATTTTGTCGGTTATGGAATACGGTAGTTTTTGTTTTCAGTCCGCCGCCCCCCCACACCACAAAACACAGGAATTTATACTCTATGTTTCTCTTTACCGCGTGGGTTGGTGCCCCCGCCCCCCACCCCAGAAGTCTTAAGTTGCGGCCCGCCGTGTGCCCCCCCCCGGGTGGTTTACAAAATTTTTTCCCCCCCCCCCCCCCCGGTGGGAAAAAAAAAACCCCCCGGAAATCAAAAATTTTGAGAAGCTTCTCGAGTTGATTCCTCAAACTTGCTTCATGACTTTGTACCATTTGTACATAACACAGGATGTCAGCCCTTCGCCGAACATTTCCAATCGTGTTTGCTTCTCCGATTTCGATAATTCGGTTCATTTTGATTTATCCATGAAGCAGGAGCTTCATGGAATCCCAGAGCATCATCGTCCTATGATTGCTCCGGTGATATTTGCTGCAAAGTTTGGCCAAGTTGATTCCACTAAATCGTTCTTCACTGACGGATCATTGATAGAGGAGTCAGCAGGCTTTGGTATATTTAATGAAATTTATAGGGCCAATCGTAAACTTCAAGCTCCTTGTTCCGTATATGTCGCCGAATTAGCGGCAATACACTTTACGCTAGAAATCGTTGCCTCACTAACACCGGATCAGTATTACATTTTCACGGATAGTCTCAGTTCTATAGAGTCTATTCGCTCCATGAGGCCGGTAAAGCACTCCTCGTATTTTCTCATGAAAATACAGGAGCTTCTAAGTGCTTTATCTTCGCGTTATTTTATCATCACCTTTGTATGGGTCCCATCTCATTGTTCAATTCTGGGCAATGAGAGAGCGGACTCGCTGGCAAAGGTGGGCGCTATAGAAGGCGATATTTATGATCGACAAATCGCCTTTAATGAATTTTTTACTATTTTTCGTCAACAGTCACTCGTCAGCTGGCAGTATAAATGGAGTAAAGAAGATTTGGGGCGATGGCAACATTCTATCATCCCAAAGGTGTCGAAGAAATCTTGGTTTGGAGGGATGGATGTGGGTCGCGACTTCATTCGTGTGATGCCTCGCCTCATGTCCAATCATTATTCTTTGAACGCTCATTTATACCGTGTTGGGCTGAGCGACAGCAATCTCTGTGAATGTGGACAAGGTTACCAGGACGCAGATCACATTATTTGGTCATGTGCTGAGCATCGTGGAGTCAGATCTGAGCTTTATGATTCCCTTCGGGCTCGAGGTAGACAACCCAATGTACCGGTTCGAGATATTTTGGCTATACGTGATCTGGAGTTTATGAAACTCATTTATGTGTTTTTGACTAACATTAGCCTTAGATTGTAGTTAGTTTAACCTGTATGTTTACTTTAAGTTTTTTTTTCTCTGTGTTTGTGTGTGTGTGTTTTTTTTTTCTCATTCTCAAAAATGTTAAAGTCAAAAGAAAACCTAAAGTTGTATAGTTATAAGTTTTTATCCAATTCCGAATTTAAAATAAACGTGCTTTGTAAACCACACTTCAAATTCCCGCCTATCTTCCCATCCATACAATTGTTATTCCTATTAACCTCGAGGCGGCCGCGAGTAATCGGTTCTATCCCCTTAACATTAGTTTTAAGATAATTGATGTATATAAATATGAAAACTTGGCTCTGTAAAGTTGATTCGATTGAGCCTGTACAAATAAATGATTTAATAAAAAAAAAAAAAAAAAAATAATTTTGTCTACAAAAAAAACGCGTATATAATTTTTTAATTTTACCACAGAATAAAAAAAAACAGAGTTTATAAAAAAAAAAATATTTATATTTATTTTTTTTTTTTCCCAAACAAAAAAAAAAAAAAAGAGACAAAAAAAAAAAAAAAAAAAATTTTTAAAAAAACAAACCAACCCAACCCAAAAAAAAAAACAAAAAAAAACAAAAATAAATTTTTTTTGTTTAACGAAAATTTTATTCAATGATTATTTTTTTTTATATGTTTTTAATTCAAACTTACAATAAAACGCAATACGCATGCATGCGTATAATCGAATACCTTTAGCATTTTTTCTACTCCTCATGCGAAAGTATACTCTCATGTTATTTTATAAATTCTTGAATTTTGTTCTAATATACATGAACAAAAATTTCGTTCCAAGTACAGTCTGTGAACTACGTGGCTACTTTTGTGAAATGTATCACGATATAAATCCGATTTCGGAAACATTAATCATGAATACGTGAACTAAATCATGATTACCAAGACAAGTTTTCACGTTTTCATGACACACGTTGCATGCAACTACGTTACACAAGAGTTATATTAATTTTGTGGAACAAAGTTCACGTATTCATGACTTTTGTTCATGATGTATTTTCGTAAATGAAATTTTGACTTGTTCTGAAATTCGTGACTCGAGGTTGACGTATTCCGGAACGATTTTTTATCCGTGCTGTATGTGGGTACAAAGGCCAAATGAAGGAGCTAGGCTAACGTTACATCCGGTTACCCTATAACGTTCGCCTAAGCTATGTGCATGTTTTTGAGTGTATGTGTGTGTATGTGTTTATTTTAACTGTAGAGTTTAAATCGATTCAAAAGCCTGACCTGTATTGTTGTTGGCACGCGTGTGAGTAACTCAAGAGAGATTCGGAGCGTCAAATTCACCAGCTAAAATTTTGAAGACGAACACAGTTTTAGCTGTTTTTCTACGCTGCTCCAATGTATTCAAGCCAAGCAACTGGCATCTGGCTTCGTATGGTGGCAGATTCAATGGGTCATTCCAGAGATGGAAGTGCAAGGCGAATCTAATGGACTTCCGTTGTACAGCTTCAATTCGATCGACTACTGTTATATGGTAAGGGTCCCACACGACAGATGACGTTTCCATGATGGGTCGAACCAATGAAACATACAACGATTTTAGCGTATACGGATCACGGAACTCTTTAGTAATTTTGGATTTTCTCCTAGTGTTCCTTAAATGTAAGCTCCTTGTCCAAAATAGCTCCAAGATCTATTACAGAATCCACCCGAGCAAGTCTTTCATCGCCAATAACAAAGTTGTAAATGAGAAGTCGTTTTGTTCGTTGAAAACTTATCACCGAACATTACTATTTTCACGACACCAGGTACTAAGCTGAACAAGAAGATTTTGCAATACGATACAGTACGAAAAATCCTCAACAATTATACAAATTTTCGTATAATCGGCATATAGTATGCATAAATCTGACTTCATTGAAGAAAAGCGAGAATAGCAAAGGACCCAAGTTCCTTCCCTGTGGGACGCCAGAGCCGTTAGTGAACCAGTCAGAGACAGCAGCGCCAATTTTAACTACCAGTTTTCTACCACACAAGTAAGACCTAAGCCACGCAACGAGCTGAGCGGAAACTCCAAGCATTTCTAGTTTAGCTAATAGAATCGCGTGACTAACTCGATCAAATGCTGCCTTCAAATCGGTGAGAATGGCATCAACACAAGTCCAACATTTTGAATACATAGCGCTGAATATTCCACAGTCATCTCGCGGGTCCTCGAAGACTGATTGAAAAAACTACAAGGTACAGCCCAATGGGGTTGTGCGCAAAGGTGGCGTAGGACTACGCAGCAATCTAATTCCCATACACTTTCCAGAGATGTCAGGGCCATCCGCCAATTGATTTAAGTCAGTTGGGAAGCTACGTTTTCAATCCGCTCGGAAATATCATAGACGAAGCTGTTCATAATGCTTATCGCTTTGGAGGAAACGACAGTATCGGGTTAAAATGCTTCAGCACCCGGTGGATGTGGTGCTATACGCTTTCTTCTTCCGAACTTTGCTACTGGAACTGTTTGCCTTCCGAGATGGTGAGCGAGAATGTACCATAAGAGCACATCTTGTTGATATTATCGACCACCTGGAGATCATTATGCTTATTGCGTTGTGGATGGTTGTGGTCTGTTTAGGAATTCAAAGTTTATTATTGCCGATAGACGTCTAGGTCGAAAAAGTGCTAATGGAACGTTAGACAAACATTGGGAAGTAAATATGTAAGAAAATTCTATTGTTAACTCTTTAGATAGCATTTGGTGGCCCTTAATGATGATACGGCCTCGGTTGTATTTTCTACGATGGTTGAGAGGGCCACTATCTTTAACGAATAGAAGATAGTTATGGATCTGTTGGTTCGTTGGTTGTTCAACGCGTTTTGTCATTTACTCCAGGACGCGGCGTTTAAAGCAATGCCATGTTAAGCCGGGGCGCGGTAATGGAAATTTCAAACAGCACAAGAGAAAAATTCAATCAAACAAATCTTTTGTTGGTAAACTGATTTGGTCGCCCTGAAAAGGACGGATTTAGTTGACGGGGGAGAAACATAGTTCGCGATTGAACTTGGTTTTCTTCTTGGTATTCTTGGTTCAGTTCCTCGTTGTTGCGGGTGGCCATCTGCATTTGACGTGGGATAATTCTTGTCTCGTTGATGTCACGGGCGGCATTTCCCGCCAACTCGTAGACGTCAGCAGCCATGTTTCTCGCAGCGAGGTTGACGGGAGCATCGGCACCAACAGCCAACTTCACCAACGCCTCTCTGGGCTGCTCGCCAGTGCACCCTCCATAACGCTTGCTGCCGCCAACTGCGTTCCTTCAGCCTCTGCACAGCTTCAGCCGTAAGACTGCATCAAAATGTTCTGCTAAGAGTTCTTGTGTCGGATGCTATTGCACGAAAGAAGGCGGTACCAACGAAGGCAATGTGATACAAATTGTATCAAAGGGGACGAACTTTAGTTATTGTGCCATACTAATTAGTTTTAATTCTTAACCGAAACATTTATCATTTGCTTGCCACCGCCAGCAAATAAACCGCTATGAACAACTAGGAACTACAACGAACTCAACTACATGGTCGGTTTGAAGTGTCGCAGTTCGGTTCGAATTATCCGTTCTAGAATTTCGTTCGTTGGTTGTTCAACGTTCTTTGTCATTTACTCCGAGACGTGGCGTTTAATGAATACTATGTTCAGCCGGAGTGCGGTAATTGAAATTAATTTGAAACAGCACAAGAGAAAATTTTAACCAAACAAACTCTTTAGTTGGCAAATTGATTTGGTCGTCCTGAAGAGGACGGATTGAATTTCCCGTCCTGAAGAGGACGGCCATGAACTTTTTTTTGTTTCTTGATTTTCGAGATTTTTAGCCTCGGGCTGGTTCATCTCCCGTCAACCACTTTTTGGGCATTTTTGTAACCTGTCCAGGGGTGAGATTCGAACTCGTAACTTTGGCGTGAGAGGTATGGATGTTAACCACTAAGCGTCCCCTCGGTCATTAAATGAATTAGTTATTAACGTTCAAAACCTAAGCATATTTCGTGACACTCCAAATTCTCGTACTCACAAGTACCCCTGTGTTGAAAACAGAGACGTAGTCCTACGTCAAAAAATACCATCATGCAAATTAACTCATTTGATAGTTTGGATCTTTTAAAGTTACTGTTTTAATTCAAACAACAAGCCTACTTGTTACAACATGAGTTATCGATCTTCTTGCATAAGTAAAACCCCTCCAGAATCGGTTTTGAGAGCTTTCGCTCAGAATATTGGTCTAATGCGAGTGCAAAACGCATTTTTAACAGAATATCTAAACGTTATGATCTTTCCATAAAACATGCATCTTATTGAAATCTGGAACAACTTCGTTCTATGATAATTCCGCGTATTTTACTGAAAATTACCAACACGTCAATTCCAATAAAAGGTTTCCCAGTGATGGGTCTCACCTTAATCGATCCACTGGCATCGGGGTCTTCAAAGAAATCTCTAGCACCTTCCACACACTTCAGAAACCTTGTACTGTTTATGATGCTGAGCTGGCAGCAATCAACTTCGTATTGGGGATTATTTTGAACATTCCCGCAGACCATTACTTCATCTACTTGGACAGCCTCAGTTCGATTGAGGTTCATCGGTCGACAAAACCTACCCAAGCAACACACAAGTTTTATAATAGTTGAAAATTCTTTTATAGGACTAGAATTGGTTATAAAGAAGCTTACTCAACATAAAATCATGAAGATCATGTTACTCGGGTTGTAGACACTCATCTTATTTCCTTTCAAAAGTTAGGCAACAGATGAGTGTGTTGGTCACAAAATCATATTTGATTTCTTTTGTATTGGTCCCTACACATTGCTCAATCCCAGACAACGAGAAAGCGGAATCACTCGCAAAGGTGGGCGCTCAGTAAGGTGATTTGTATGACAAATTTCATTCGATGAATTTTACCATTTAGTACGTCAGGGTACCTTTTTGAGTTGGCAAACCGATTGGGACACCGAAAACCTAAATAGGATGGCTGCTACATTTAATCATTCCTATAGTTTCATCGGGGGCGTGATTCAAAAACCTGCATGTAAGCCGAGATGCCATACTCGTGATGAGTATGCTTATTTCAAACTACTAACAGTTAGATGCACACCTCTATTATGTCTGATAAACCGGGAGGTATACTCTTTCGTTGCTTAAGTTAAATAAAACACCACCGTTCAAGTTGGATTCCAGATTAGGACTCAGCCCAGCTAATCGCAGCTGATTTTTATTTCTACACAGAAAAAATTATTTCAGTAAAAACTACCATTTTACCCGACTATGCCTATCTTTAAAACTACCATGAAATTTCAGTCAAATTTACTACGTTTATGGTAAAACCATCAAAATTTGTGGTATATTTGACAGACTTCATATTGATATCAACCGCACCATGGTCGATCTAATCGCAGGCATGGTAAAATCAAACGCATTTATAGTCAGGTGAAAATTGTTGGTGATGGCGCTTAATTTAACCCTCGAAATGGTAGTTTCTACTGCCTCTTTTTGCGTATAGTATTCGTCACCCATACATTTTTATTCAATGGCGCTACAATTACAGCAATGACGTCTATATAAGGTCTGGCCCAAAAGCCACAACAATATTGGTGAAATGAGCAATATTCACAAATGACACTAATACCACCGCATTCCTTGCGCACGCTACACAAGAGCTCGGAAAGTGCTACGCCATACATTTTTTTTTAATCCGTTCGTTCCGTGATTGTTTATTATGTGTGCAATAAAACTTAATTTTTCTACCGATACCGGTCTATCGATGATGGAGAATTTGCTGTATATCGCTACTCGAAAGTTATTGTGGCAAAAATTTAATTAAATTCAGTTAAATTCACTATAAATTACCCATGTTATCCGGAAGAAATGCTTCTGCTCAATAAATGGAATTTGTATCATGATTATTTCCACAATTCAGCATTTATAATAAACGTTTGAAGTGATTTTTTTATCCGAACCTATGCACGCCCATAGAGATTTAAATAGTGTTACATCATCACTCGCCGGCTCAGCAATGTTAACATTATTTTTGCTTCCAATACAAGCAAGCAGTGCGTTGCCCCAGACCTTATATAGACGTCATTGCAATTATAGCACGCCAAGCGACATTGAAACACATTAAAAGAAGAACAGGACCTTGGATTGAAATTAAACACATTGCCTAAAATTCGTTACTAACATATGCAACAGTCCTGGGAAAAAATCAAAAGCATGGTACTTGAAATCAAACAATCGAATTTTAAAATGCTCTTCAGGGTATTTTATTCTATTAATAAATTGTTGAAAAATATATTTACAGTATGCTCAATGGACCATTATCTTCGATTTTACGCAGTGTACGGCGAACATGTTGAATCAGGTTCTGGACGGTGTCTATGTCTATTTCTTTCATCTTCCGGTTGATTCGATTAACCAATTGTTGCTCATTGTTAGCTACCCAGCCATTGTCGTACACCATACGTTTGAGAACACTCCAAACATTTTCAATTGGACGAGCCTGAGGCTCGTTAGGTGGATTGTCCTTTTTCGGTACAAATGGTATGTTGTGCTCAGTTTGCCAATCTAATGTTTTTTCGCGTAATGACAGCTTGCAAGATCCGGCCAAAACATGATTTCGTCGTCAACGTGATATTTGTTGATGAATTGCTTCAATTTCGGCAAGCATTGGCTGATATACACGTCAGAATTGACAGCTTTGGCCTTGTTTGGGCGTATCAAAGGCGTCGAGATACCCTTCGATGACATGGCTGCCCACACTAACACCTTTGGCTCATATTTCGATTTGCTGGCATATTTAACACCGTCTGGTGTTGTTTTAATGTTAGCAGTATAGAAACCATCGTTGCCACTCAATTCATGGTGCGAAAACGTGAAGTAAGATTCATCATCCAAAATTATGCACTTTCCATTTGCAAAATGCTCGCGACGAAGTGCACGACAGCATTTTGGTATTTTTTCGAGTTGTTGCTGTGTATATTTTGGTGCACGCTGACGTTTCCGATAGATTACGTTATGTTTTCTCAAAATCCGATGGACTGTCATGTTTGAAACCTGAAATTTTCGGGCTAATTTGCGTGTTGATTGGCCAACCTTGTTTTCAGCGCTTGACAGCAGTTTTTTCGTTGTTCTGGCACTAAATTTTGTTGGGCGACCACTTTTCTTTTTATTTTCCGGTTTTTTACCATCACGACAATCTTTCAAAACACGGTATATTCTTGATTTTGATATTGGCTCGTCTTTGAACACGCTCAAAATTTCACTTGTACTAAGCCGTCCAAAAAGCTTGGCGACTTGTGCTCGTAGATCCAGCTTGTACGACATTTTTAATGGAAACTACTGCGCAATTTGAATTTGACAGTTCAGTAGGAACACAGATGAACGTGACAAGTACATTGGTTGACATCTGTGTATTTGTTAATGCTGTCAAATAAACGCCTGAAAGTATTCCCAGGACTTATGTTACACATGTTATATATCAGAACGTGCTCAACACAACAACCTCTGTCGAATTATTCACGTTGACAGCAATGTTTGCTGGTGTGGAAAGAGTTATGACGACATCGATCAAGTTGTCTAGCAATGCACGAATAATGACGCCACCAGAACACGACTTTTGAAAACCCTAAGAAGAGTGTATCGAATATAAGCTATCCACATACATTTGCGTTGTACGCATGTATTTGTGATGGTTTTTTATGCTCTGAACACTGCATGCTGTGCGTTTGACTGTCAGCTTTCTTTTGTTTACTTGTTTGTGCGGTTCAAATTCTGCGTTTTCAAAATGTCGCGTATTGAAAAGGAAGTGAAAATTAAGGTTCTGGACACATGGCTAAGTGAGAAGGGTATTACTATACGAAAATTGGCGAAGCGGTTTGGAATTCATCGTGCGACTGTTAAAACCATCATTAATAAGTTTGGGGAACACTATTCTTTGGATGAGCTACCAGGAAGAGGCAGAAAACCCGGTTCTTCCAACCCGAAACTGGAGCAGAAAGTGGTATCTCTAATTATGAAGAACAAATCAATGACAATACGTGATTTGGCCAAAAAAACAGGAACGAGTGTCGGAATGATCCAGCGTATCAAGAGGCGAACCCACCTGAAGACCTACAAGAAGCAGAAAATCTCGAAACAAAGTGCAGAACAGAAGAAGCGAGCAGCAACAAGGGCCCGGAAATTGTATTCGCGTCTTTTGCAGCGTCCGGATGCATGCGTGTTGATGGACGATGAGACCTATGTAAAGGAGGACTCAAAAACCCTTCCAGGTCCACAATACTTTACTGCCGTCGTTGGGGAGGATGTGAGCGATGCGGACAGGTCGATTCAAGTGGAGAAATTCGGTCGAAAGGTACTGGTATGGCAAGCAATATGTTCCTGTATTTTGAAGTCAACCATTTTTTACACTACCGGAACTATAAATGCGGAAATCTATCGATCTGCGTGTCTCCAGAAGAGATTGTTGCCTTTATATAAGAAGCATAGTACACCTCCACTGTTTTGGACGGATTTAGCGTCGGCTCACTATGCCAAAACCACTCTCAATTGGCTTGCAGAAAAGGGTATAGATTTCGTTGAGAAAAATATCAATCCACCAAATTGCCCTCAGCTTCGACCCATCGAACGTTACTGGGCAATCATGAAGAGGGTGTTCAAGAAGACTGGTAAGGCAGCTGGGAACATGCAGGAGTTCAAAAAAATTTGGGCTCAAGCGTCCAAAAAATGCGATGCAACACGTGTCCGGAACTTGATGAAGAGCATTCGATCCAAAGTTCGAAAATTCGTGAAGGAATAACTTAAATTTCATCCGGTCTTCATTATGTTCAAGTTTAACCTCGTACAATAAAGGATCAATTTTTTGTATGAATAAAATATCGGTTCTGAACATAATTTGAAAGAAAGTTTGCGGATAGCTTATTTTCGATACACTCCTTAGGAGCGCAAGGAGAACAATGGTTCTACGAGAGATGTGTTGGGATCGCGCAGCCTTTGTTATATGCAGTCGATATATGTGTTTCTCCAAATGTCTAGTATAAGTGTTCTAATTTTTTTTTTTTGCGTTATGTATTAGTTTGTGTTTGTTTTGTTCCGACAGGATGAGGAATCCCATTGTCGTACAATGGTCACCACAACCGGCCGAAAATAAAAGGAAGCCCTGACCAGATCGCCCAAGTCCTAGTGCTGCTGACAAGTTTCTGATGAGACCTTTTAACATCGGGTGAATCGCAATCATCCAGGTCCTTCTGAACGTAGTATTTAATTATTAAATTTTAATTCATTATATTAAAGACAACAAAAAATTAAAAACGGTTCCGAAAAGCTAATGCGATTGAACCTTTCGAAAAAAAAAATTAGAAAAAAAGAAAAAACTATATATACTTGACTCAGTGAATGCAATCAGTCCGACTGACAAAACGCATGGAGAATCTACCTCAAAATGAAGTTTGAGATTCTCAAAAAATTTTGTGTTCATTAATTTTAACGAAGATCACTAGACGATTTAAGGAAACCCATAACAGCAATTGTCAGTTTATCAAATTGATGTCTCTGTATAGTGGCAGGACCATTCTTCTAACATATGCGCAGATAATTAGAAACAGAAATGAATTTCTGAACAAGTTGCTGGAGTTCAAGTGGTCCCATGATACGAGGGGAGGGAGGCATTTTTGCTTGGTGCCATCTTATTCGGGTTATTTGGCGTAACGTTCAGTTGTTGAAACATCTATCTAGTAATATCTGCCATGAAACAAATACTTGTTCCATAACTAGAAGCGAAGTGTGGAATGTTAAAGAGTAATTAATCTTTTGTTGAAATGGAATATGGCCACAAAAGACCACCAGATTTACTGTATCGTTCTATCACTTCGAATCTGTTTGAACACAAGTCTCACAATCACTTTTACCAATTAGAAATTGCAAACCAAGATTTGCTACACTGCAGGAATAATGGATTAGCTATTTCATACATAATGTCGTTGTAGTTTTTGATATTTTTGATCTATAAAACTCGACAGTGCTTATATGCAATCATGGCAGCCGGTCGTGGACTGTCTCAATTCACCTGAAGTAATAAATTAGATAGCATGCACACTACCAAAATGTCATGTAAATTTCTGTCACTTGAGACCGACACATGCAAGCGTCCTTTAGCACATAAGAATGAGTTGAAAGAGATGAGAAAACAAATTCAATCGAACACATCTTTTGTCTAATTGCGTATGTGTCAGTTTCAGGAGACACAATTTTACACGAAATCTTTGTTTGCGTTCTCCGACTTTTTACAAACATGAATTACGTCTCGTGTAAAATTCATAATTTCTAAGTGTGTGGCTCTAAAATTATACCTGACATTAGCACATCGACACTAAAAAATCTCTGCAACCTTAATTCGTCTTCTGAACTTATTTTATATCTGTTTTATAATTAAATACACTTACCTCACAGGTGATCCATTCAAACATATCAATGCTTATCCGAGGGAAAATGTCTGTCTACTTTATTTTGCAACAATGTTCATAACTCCAAGCGAAACTGTGTCGAACCTCTCAATGTAGGATGCTTCCCCCATAAAAAAAAGGAAACTTACCAATCCGGTGAATTAGTATCGAGTAAAAACTATCACCACAAGCTGCGCAGGATGTACCGTACAAGGGGAGCACACCAGAACAAAATTATGGTACGAATTAAGCAAAACATAAATTTATTTAACGACGGTCAGGTTTGAATTTCTGAAATTTTACACGCAAAGAGCATGTACGTGAAAAATGAAATTTGACCGGAATGGTTTTAAAAGGTATTAACTATACTATTTGCAATGGTTCATAGATATTGTTACTAGGCACACTATTTATAGCGGTACTGAAATCCAAAAACGATTTCAGTTAACATATCCAACACAAAGCTGTAGCTGTATCTTGAGACATCATTTTGAACTTTCGTATGAAGTTTCAAGCGTCGTTTTGCTTACAGTTAATCATTAGTAAAAATGTTTATTTTGTCAGGATGCAGGTAAGGCATGGCCCACTTAGTGATGAAACAAACTCTCTTGCACGTTACAGCGCTCCTAGTGGACGCTTTCGGAAGCTGTTGGCGTCCATTTTTTGACAATAACAATAACAGTTACTATTTTTTGACAATAACAATTCAAGGGTGTCCACGATGAAATTGCCACACACAAAATTGATTCGCAAAATTCGAGTATTCATCCGATTGCCATCAAATTTTCAGGGATTGAGAAATAACTATTAAACTTCATTTTGCCATTTTACTCGTATTTTATTTACAGTCCATACGCAAATGCCCGCACCTTGGCCTTAACCCCGGCCATAAGATTCTGCACAACCTGTGAATCAACCGTTTTTTGCATGTAAACCCATACTTTCTTCAGTTCCTCGACTGTCTTCACTACCTTAGGTCGTTTAAGAAGGTGCTGCTTCATAATCGCCCAGTACTTCTCGATGGGGCGGAGCTCCGGAGTGTTAGGAGGATTGAACATTTTCGGCACGAAATTGACCTTATTGTCCGCATACCACTTCAGCACGTCCTTGGAGTAGTGGCATGAGGCCAAATCCGGCCAGAAGATTGTTGGGACGTTGTGGGCCTTCAGGAGAGGAAGCAGCCGCTTCTGGAGGCACTCTTTTATGTACACCTGTCCGTTCATCGTGTCCTGGGTCACGAAAGGTGCACTCCGCTTCCCGCACGTGCAGATGGCTTGCCAAACCAGGAATTTCTTCGCAAATTTGGACATCTTCTGCGTGCGGACATGCTCCGGAACGCTGAACTTATCCTTGGCCGTGAAAAACAGGTTGCCGGGGATCTGTTTGAAGTCGGCCTTCACATATGTTTCGTCGTCCATGATGCAGCATTCAACTTTCGTCAGCATGTTGAGGTACAACTTCCTGGCACGGGTTTTGGCGGACTTGTTCTGCTTCTCGTCGCGATTAGGGGCCTTTTGTACCTTGAACGTTCGAAGCCCAGCCTTAGTTTTGGCCTTCTGGACAAAACTTCGGCTTAGGTGCAGCTTCTTAGCCACATCCCGAACGGAGGCGTACGGATTTCGGTTGAAGGCCACAACTACGCGGTTGTGATTTTTGGTGTTGTACGGAATACTTTTTCCTTCACTTCTGGGCTTCCGATCGGTGGTCAACCGTTTCTCGAACCGCTTAATCACTCGCGACACCGTGGAATTCGCGATTCCCAACGTTTTAGCGATGGAACGATGCGAGAGATCCTTGTTCTCGTGATGAATGCGCAAGATTTTATCACGCACGAGCTGTTCCTTCGACTCCATTTCCGCGAGTTTTGATCACAGGACTTTAAAACTTGCTGGATGTAAATAATGCACTATGAACTGAATCCACCCAAATTTTCATTAAATTCTACCCAACGGTTAAAAAGTTAGAGCAATTTCATAGTGTGGCAATTTCATCGTGGACACCCTTTAACAGTGTATTATTTTCAGTTCATAGATCGCTCTCGTTTTGGAGACAATCACCATGCAAGAGGAGCGTAGAAAAAAATGTGCCCAGTCACCTGGAAGTTCCATCGTGGTCCACGTCCAAGCTGCCTAAAATGTTGAATTTTCCTAGAAACACAGTATGGCTTTTACTCAAAGAGTACAGGAAACATTGACGACTTCTCTGAAGCCTCACAGTAAACACCGGAGTGGAACTACCAACCGTCAGCTCCTTGAAAAGGTCGTGAGATTCATCAGAAGCAAGACAGGTATGAATTATGGAGAGTGTGAGCTGTTTAGTGGAATACCTGTAACTAGAAAATAAGAAGAATGATTAGTAATTTCCATTTAATTCCAACTACCTTTATTGCTTATCTTGACAGATACGCGTATTTCGTCTACAATGTGCAGACTTCTTCAGTGTCGTGTACTAATACTCGACTGCAACCTTAAAATTACTAATCATTCTTCTTATTTTCAAGACAGGTATGTCCGATCGCGATTTGAGTAAAAAGAACGATGCCACCCATAAAACAGTGCAGTGAATTCTCCATCCCGATGGCTTACAGGCATATCACGTCAGTAGGCAACCCAATCAATCACACTGAAAACACTCGCGAATATGGATTTTGTACATAGAACAAATGTCTCGTATATTGACCCTTGCGCTGAACTGGCCGGCTTGACGTGCCGCAAGGGCTCAGTAGGGATTCTTTGTCAAGACCCGAAGCTAAGAGTCAGTTCCATTGTGGTTATAATACGTATGGCATTAATAAGCTTCATATAAAGTACAAATCAGTGTTGTTCCAGATAACAACGATGCATACTTGTGGATGATGACACCTATGTAAAGGACAACTTCGTACAGCTACCAGGACCCAAATTTTACAAGGCGAAGGCTTGAAGATGTATCCCTGTCAGATTCAAATTGTTTTCGTGGATAAATTCGCACGCAAATATACCATCTGAGGGTAAATTTGCAGCTACGGCCAGCAGACAAATGTTTTCTACACTGAGAAAGGTGAGGTAAAATCACCAAAACAGTAAACGAGATCGTTGTGCGCTGCTTGATGGGTCGTATTAGCGTGAAAAATAATTATTTTCGTATTTTTTTCTTGAAGTTTTAGGAATAGTGTTTACTTTTGTCAAAACAGTTTTCAAATCCATTAATTTAAATCCAAAATAGATTCAAATGATGTTGTTAAGTTACTAAAGGGGTCATGCTCTAATAACTATTAGTTTGATGATTAGCTGCACGTGAAATATACTCGCCGTATTGTTAAATTGCCCAAATATTTACGGGTTTAAATAGATGTGATATTCAAAACACAACCTGGCAAGTGGGAAATTTCAAAAACATATGTTTGAACGCTGAAAGCTTTCTGCAGCGCTAGATTTTTCGTGCTGATTGGTTGCTTTGTTTCGAAAATATACATTGTTATATTTTGTTGCAGCTCAGCTCTGAAAATTACGCTCATTACAAAGATTGTATTCTTTAATTTTAAAAAGGATTCATCAAATTGAAATTTATAAAATACATAGCCACAAACACAACAACAGTAATTCATTGTTTATTCAATATAGCAATCATTGGATCTTAGATATGTCGTATAACCTACAGTTTGCATATTTTTAGAGCGAACACGATGTGAAGATGCCAAAAGTCGATACCCTTTATGTAGAAGGGAAAGACTCATCAAAAGTATCACCTTACTATAAGTACATTCATCTTAAACCATTTTTCAGCATCCAAAATGACCTTATTTAATAAATAAACAAATAATAAAAGAAACACACAAAAAAAAAAAAAATTTAACACACACGAAAAATAATTTTTTAAAAAAAGGGGGGGGGCAAAAAAAAAAAATGTGTAAAAATATATTTCCCCCAAAACCCACACCCCCCCAACCCCGCAAAAAATTTTTTTAAAAAAATTTTTTTTCCCCCCCTTTCAACACCTTTTTTTTTGCTAGAGGACGCTTGCATGTGTCGGTCTCAGGGGACAGAAATTTACATGACATTTTGATAGTGTGTAGCTAACACATAACGTTTGCATTTAAAAAAAATAATGGACAACAATTTCCGATATTTCTTGGGTTTACCTTCACCCGCACTGACGCAACAACCCATGCAGCATCAATCATAGTAACTCATGAGTCAGCAGACAAAATTTGACAGCTCTATCAGTCGAACTCTAACCGTGATGGCCAAAAAGGTGAAGCAACTCCGTTCAGAAGTGTGCGTGTTCAAAGAACGGCACCCGGCCGCGTCGAAAACGGATATCGTGCGGCACTTTGTGCCCGTTCCGTCATCTAAAACATCTTGGCACTATAAGACAACAATCAGAGCATCGAAGAAAAGGCTACATCGAGGGAAAAGTGGCTACATCGCTGTGTGTGCTTGACCGGGAGGTCGGTTCAACCGGCCAAACAGTGAAAAAGTACCTGGCAAACATGAACATACATATCAGGAAGCGGAAGTCGCATCCACTGGTTTCTGAGCTGCAGGCAATGACGCAGCGGCAGCGGCAGCGGCAGCGGCTGATGATCAACTCGATTTTCCCGGCGAATCGCGACATGGCGATAGTAATGGACGACGAGACCTATCTCACCGTGGATGGCAACAACTGGCAGGGCACTTCGTATTTTACTTCCCCCACGAAAGAAGTGAGCTCCGAGGTGAAGTTCATTTCACACACCAAGTTCCCCACGAAGGTGCTGCTGTGGCTGACAATCAGCGAGAAGGGGATGTCAAAGCCGCTCTTCTTTTGCTCCGGACTGGCCGTGAACGGGGAAATTTATAGTACAAAATGCCTGCCGGAAGTTGCGTCGTTTATCAAGATATACCATAAGGACGAAGACGCAGTGTTTTGGCTGGATCTGGCGTCGGCCCACTACTCGAAGCGATCGTTGTTGGATATGGGGCAGCTGAATATTGATGTGATACCTAAGTCGGCGAACCCGCCCAATGTCCCCCAGCTGCGTATCATCTTAAGTTTCTGGGCCAACCTGAAGCGTAAGATCTACTTCAACAATTTTGTCGCGAAACTGAGTAGAAATTGATAAATAAAACGAAGAAAGGACTTCAAAATATGCCTACACGCATGTTTTCGTCCTCCATGGTGAATGTTCCGGTTAGCTGACGGAAGGCCGCTCGCAAGGGCGTAGCATTTTTTAGCAAGTAAGCATAAATAATTACCTTCCATTGGAAATTTATCAAAAGCAATTATCAGTCTTAGCTTTTTTTTTATCACCATCCGAAAAAAGTCCATTTTTTTAAATGCAAACGTTATATCTGACATCAATTAACGCTACCTTGGGTTTTAAATTGGCTTCAAACTTTCATTTTTGAAGTAACACCAAAAGCATATTCTTGATCCGTAATCCAAAGATGTTGTTGTAAAGGAGTAGGACAAATGAAATTAAAAACATCTTTTGTTGTATAAAAGGTGAGGGTGTTGCCAGGAAAAAATACGTTTCATGCGTTACTCATTTATTTTTCTAGTAAAAACATGACTTTATTTGTGACTAGGATGTGGCCAAAACACGGCAATAAATCGATGTTTCTAAAACATCTTTTCGGTCACCAAAGAAGATCTAAAGATGCATTTCATAATATGTTTTTGACAAGATGATGTCTTTTCCATGAAGTTTATAGCATCACAATAACAAACAATTAATAATCAAGTTATAGAAAAGTAAAAACAATTCCACAAATGCATAAACATCAATTGAACAAATGTCAAACTAACAGAAGTAAACAGATATTAAATTTGAAAAAAAAAGTTTGTTATGAGTATGCTGAGCTTGTTTATTCATTCTCATAATACATTTTTCAAATCGATTAAAAAACGGACCCAAAAAATGACAACATTGCCCAGGTCTCGCCAACCAGCGCACAGTGGACAAAAGTAGACCCAAAATCTCATTAATTTAGACGGCGCAGGATAGGAGTCCATAAAAATAGCTAAACTTATGGGGAAAAAATGCAAAGAATTGAATGGTGTTGATCTTATTTTGGGTTGACAACAGTAATTGCCCCACTTTGCCCATGTGTTCCTTCATTTTGGATGCAAACTAGAATTATTATCCAAAAACTTAACTTGTTGCTACTATATTAAACAGAAGTGCACTTTAAATTTGCAGAAAGAGCTGGAGAACTGAATCTAACAAATTTGACTTTGATCGAATGCCAGGAAGTGGTCCATTTTATCCGATTCTCCCCTCATACTTGAAAATAACTCATATACCATGCGGTTTTGAAGATTGGCCCCAGTAACATTACTCTCACTTGCACTTTATTTATGTGAAAATGTCCGAAAATCGAGTGGTGATGGTCTCGTTGACCTCAGGAAATGGTCTACTCTACCCTATTTCCCCTCAAACTTGAAAAAAAAAACTTACATACCATGCGATTCAAAAGATTGTGATTTTGACACTAGATTTATTTGAAGATTTCAAATGAGACCATCACCACTCGATTATCCGGACATGTTTACATAAGTACAGTGCAAGTGAGAGTAATATTACTGGAACCAATCTTCAGAACCGCATGGTAAATGAGTTTTTTTTCAAGTATGTGGGGAGAATTCTATTTTAACGTTTTCTGAACATTATAATAATATCATTTTTAAAGCAAGCAACATGCTCGGGTGTATCAAAAGGTTTTAGTTAAACTTTAATGATCCTTATACGATCAAAACGCTCCACATAACATATGTGAGACCCCTTCTAGCATAGTTTGGTCTCCAAATCAAGATACACATGTAAGCCGTTTAGAGTCAGTTCAAAAACATTTTTGTTATTTGCCCTACGAAAGTTAGGTTCGACGACTTAACTGATGCCTTCCTATGAGTCACTATGTATGTTGATTAATTTAGATGGGCTTAAAAAGAGAAAAGAACTAACAATGACAGCTTTCCTGAATGATGTTGTTATGCAGAGAGTAATCACACAAGTGATTTAAAAAAATCATAACTTCTATGCTCCCTCTCGCTTCCTAAGAAATAGACAATTGTTGTACATAAACAGCCAAAGAACCAACTATGCAAAGAATGGGCCTTTAAATAGAATAAAGACCTGTTATAATAAGTATTGCGATATAATAGATGTGACAATGAATAAAAATACACTTAGGAAAACTTTCTTTTCGCGGTTCGGGTTAAACTAAACTGGTCTACAATAGATTGACGACAAATAATTGAAAAAATAAATAAATAAATCGGGTAAAATGGACAATCTCCTAAGGTCAACCCTACACTGAAAATTAATTTTCGTAAATAAACTTTCACTCGTTTCGTTAACATGGATTTTGTACATAGAACAAATGTCTTGTGTATTATATGAAACATTCATATTGCTTTTTATGCTATCATTACACCTTTTTGTAGAAAGCACAAAAAGGATTTCGTGAAGACCACCCAATCGCTTCTTGTCTGTTGGTGTTGCTGCTGGGATAGCGGGAATAATGTATCTATCCCAACAACAAAATTAAAGCGCTGCTGAGAGTTATAACTTTATACTCATTAATCAAGGATCTTCTCATGTGTCACCATGGCCTAGTGAGATCAACAACAGATTCAACAACAGCTCTTTACAAAAATACGGGATCAAATCCCATGCCAGATACATTAAAAAAAAAGCTGGACAACTCCACGCGGTTGCGTTTGATTTTTAAATTACATTTCGAATCGATAAATAAGATCTGTCCGTCATTCTTGCAACCACCAGAGAGACGTTTCTTTTTAATTTGTAGCATAATATTCGTAGCTCTTTGTATTGTTTTTGTACAACGAACGAATGTTCTTTCTGTTTCAACAAATGCTTCGTGCTTTTGCCAGTAGCACGTGTGGCATTAATTGCGAAGGTAGCTTCATAGAACTTACAAATAAATTTCGTTGCAGAAAACAATGAATGGATTCGTAAGTGCTACCTTTGATTTCGTAATATAAACTAAAATTAATTTCCAGTGTATATAATGAATACTGGTTTGGGAGGGAGCATCAGGGTATCATTAAAGCTGAAACTGGACGATGGTTTGATTGACTGCCTGAGTCTAGGAGGAAACAAGCGTTGTCATTCTTGTCATGTGAATTCAGGAACAGTTTCAGGAAGAGAGACGCGCCCTTCTTAACAAGCAATCCTGTAGAAAGCTTAATAAGTATTGCGAATTCGGTTATTCGATTTGTTGGATCGTCGAAGGAAGGAGATTCTTAATTTCCCGTGGATTTCACGTGAGTGTCTCTGGCTATGGGTCCAGCACTCCGTTTTTGGCCTCTCATACAGAGATATTGTGAATTCAGATCGGTGGCTCAATTTAATCTTGCTATTAAGTAGCGATGCATCCAAGACTAGATTTTGAAGGTATAGTGGCTCCATACACACTACCAAAATGTCATGTAGATTTCTGTCTCCTGAGACCGACACATGCAAGCGTGCTTTAGTACATAAGGATGAGTTGAAAGAGATGAGAAAATAAATTCAATTAAACGCATCTTTCGTCGAATTGCGTATGTGTCAGTTTCAGGAGACATAATTTTACACGAAATCTTAGTTTACGTTCCCCGACGTTTTAAAAACATGAATTACGTCTCGTGTAAAATTCATTATTTATATATGCATACATATAACTGATTTAAGAATTGATCCAGTCCTATTGGGATGTGCAGCTAATGATTCCGTGGTTAGTCTCACTAGACCTTGGTGACTTGTGAATAGTAGTCTGATTAATGGAGATAAACCACAGGACTCAACACGAGCGATGTTTTTTTTTTCTTTTATGTGGAGGTAAACAACTGATTTGCGCCCTCCTCAACACCAACATACAGATACGATAGAAGAGGAGTGGCTATAGACTTTTCCGATAATTATTAATACACTAATTATTAACCGTCAATTCAAAATGTGTGCAGTATTCAACCAACTTTTGGATGCGGCCTGTTGTTTACATCCAAATCAAACTTATGTTGTCATTTTTTCCAAATTTTCGCACGGAAGTTTGAAAATGCGTGGTAGTTCTCTCGAGCAGAGAAAACGGATTGTGCACAAATGATGCACCGTCAGTGGTCTTTCGATCAGAAAACTGGCCAAGGAAGAAGGTGTGAGCGTCGGAGCAGATCAAACCGCATTATAAAAGTATCAACAACAGTGGACTTTCGTAGATACCTCGAGACGGGGTAGAAAACCCGGTCCCACTGACCCTACAATCGAAGGAATGGTAAGGGACTATTTCAAGCGTCATCCTTAAGCATCAGTCCGACATGTGGCGAAATGTTATGTTATTCGGCGACTAATGTAATGCGTGCCAAGGAGAAAATGGGCCTGCAAACTCGTCGGAAACAGGAGCAGCCAAAATGAAGCAATAGACAGGCTGAATCTGTGAAACCGAGGGCTCGAAAGCTGTATGACTAACTGCTGACCAAAAAATCGGGCTGTGTTAACATGGACGGTGAAACCTACATAGAACTCGATTATAAAACTTAACCGAAAGGAAAGGATGTTCCTGGATCAGTGAAAGCCATATATTCAGACACAATGAATGGTCAAATATACGTGAAGGAGTGTCTGCAAAAAAGGTTGCTACCCTTGATCAAACAGTCTAACAAGCCGACAATCTTTTGGCCTGATCTTGCTTCCATTACTTTAAATATTCACTAGAGAGGTACAAAAGGAACGATGTCGTATTTCTACCAAAGGAGATGAATCCACCAAAATGCCCAGAGATTTGCCCTATCGAAACTTTCTGGGCTTTGACGAAGGCGAAAAATTTAAGAAAAATTGGCCAAAAGTGGTGAAAATTGTAGAGAAAAGCACTCTGCAGATGCTTATGAGTAATGTTAAGGTAAAAGTTAGAGAACTCGCCTACCCTTAAAAAAATCAAGCAAATTGAAATGAAGCAGGAAAGAAAACATAGTTATTTACTATGTTTGAGCATGAGCATGAACATGATTGACCGCCCACGGATGCTACTCCGTTATTTCCAGATTAGCTATATTTACGCAAAGAACCAATCGATGATGTTTGAGACGAACATACATCCCCAATGTATAAAAACTGGTGACCTTTTATGAAGCTATACCGGCGCCGGCCGTGCCCGAATGCTGTTCTAGTAGGGAATGGAAAGCAACGTGTTGACGTGAAACTCGCTTTGAAGGAAGCCGAGAAATCCTCTGCACTTCCACAAGAAATCACTGGGATGTTGGATAGTTGGGAAAGCGGCAGGGTTCGTTTTGGTTAACGATACGCTGAAAGGATGTAACTAGCACTATCCGCCAAAATGCATGGGACCGCTCCTTCAAGCAAAAGAACATCGATCGCCAGTTGCACCGCACCCCGAATAGTCCGGCATGACCTAATCACCGTAAACTCGTAAATAATCGCCTTTTCTGCCTGTGTAGGTAATAGTTAGGCATGAGCAGCAGCATGCCTTCTTTTCTGTGGATATCCTGCAAATAGAGATAAGAAAAGTTGGGCCACCCTTCCAATTGGTGGCCTACCATAGCATTAGTAACTGATAGTGATTCTATTGATTCTTCTCTCATTAATTTGGTACCAACCGGGGGAGACTTGGTCCTATACCTTATGCTTTCCTTATCTCCAACCCGTTCAACTACTCGCAATATTTTGTGACATAGTGGACGGAATATTACAATTTGAGATAATTCTAAGCAGTCGGTTTACCGAAATCTGGCAGATCGACAGGTAATCGGTGATTGCTCACCAGGTACTTCATAGCAAGATGCTAGGAAGCGGACCGGAAGTGTAAATGAGCAAACTCCCCCCAAAAAATTGTTATTTACTATGTTTGTGAATAAAGTAATCAAAAATCACAGTATGGTCTTTTTTATTTGAGAAAGAAAGTGTATTTATATTTTTTGGAACAGTTTATATGGGCTGGTCCTCACGAAATTCATTCTCTGAGTAACATGTAATGATGGCATTTTGTGTGATGACAAGCAATACGAATACAATTTATGAAACAAGTGTTTACAAATTAAGCGTAAGCTACTTAACGGAAATGTTTTTTCAGTATACCTCCATACTAAAACTACCACGTATAAAAAGGCTGATAAAGCTTTGTTTAGTTGTCCTTTTGTTTTATTTATCCTAATTTTATGGATCTCATGATTGAAGAGAAATTGCGATATTATGCCATCTTCTTACGATCATCTGCCTTGAAAATCGTACTAGGTTTTCAACAACCAAGTGGAGAAAACGCACATTGAATGACCATGCTCCTATTTTTTGCCATTTTTGAATGATAAACGACATAATTTATTATTAAATTTGTAATGATTAGCTTGTTCTCTATCAACTTAACCCCTTTCAACGGTACGCGTTGGAACTTGTCCAACATGGGTGCGTAGGTACAAAGCCAAACTTGAAACGCGTGTTGCCGTCAATTTGTAGCTCAGCCTTTGCAAGTACTAGTAGTAAAGTGAATAAATAAATTAATCGTGAAATGCTACACAGATATGACGCATCTGCGACGCTGTGCATTATTTAAATTTATGCGTACATTGTGGAGATTATATTTTAAAACAATATTCACCATGTGCCAACAGTTGGCTCGACATGTGTTGCGAAAATGTACACAATTTGGTGTTGGATTGGCATATTGCGCCTCTCTGGCCTTCAGTCTAGCGTCAGGGTAAGTTGGTGGTAACGGAGAGGTCAGCGTTCATCAAATAGTTTTCGCTGTAGGCTTGGGACGGGGCGTGTGGTTGACAAGGTGGAATGGATCCGAGCCCCCACTTCCGTGCGACACGGGACGAATGGAGCGAAAGATATCACATAAATTACATCTATAAAGCACGGTTCTAAATTAAATTAATTCTAATAATTCCCTAGGCTCGCTTGATGGTCAGAATGAACGGCGCACGAACACGATGTTGATGATAACGGGAAGGGATTAGTATGCGTTGGAAGGGAAGAGATATATGAGAGATTGGGTCAACTGATTTAATGGCACTATGTTACGCTTTATGGCCATTGAAAGGAATGGGCTCCGTGCTCCAAGGGACGTTTTTGGCAGTGAATTGAATTTAGGTTTCAGCACTTTATGGGGCACGAATTATGATTATCAATTCTACTCGGATTTGTCGTTTGTTTCTGGCAAGATAATGTGATAGTTTGATTGAATAGTAATACATTGATGGAATATGTTATTGCTCCGTGAAAAGTATTAAGCTGGATTTATGTGTTGAAGCTACTACTCACGACAGATAAATGATAAATAATTAGACCGCATTTATAGCTATCGCAACGCTAAAAAGGGGTCAAGGCCTATTGTTCCCTGGAGATCGGAGTCGTGGTGAAGCAGTATATCGCACACATAGGATGTACAATACTGATTATAAGTTCAAAATGTAGACGACTTGCTTAAAATTTACCTGTCCTTAAACTCATAAACATACCAAATTAATCTTCCATTAATAACTTTTGTGTGATGCTGTAATACTGCACTTGGAAAAGAAACTCCTTTATTGATCTATCGTTTCAAAAACTGTAATAAAAAGTTTACTTAGCCACGGTAGTAGAAAATCATTGGATTCAAGCCATACTTAGAAGATGACGCATTTATGCAGAATTCATCCACAGAGTACCCTTTTTGAGAGCTGTGGTAGTATTGATAATGTGTGGACCTCACAGCACATTTCTTTTCTTTTCATTTTTTCATTTTTGATAAAACCTAACTTACTTGTCCTGATCAAACGTTCCTTTTGAAACTGCATTTGCGACACAATATCACCAAGAATCTCGGTTCATTTCTTATTCCAAGGTCTCAGATAAGCTACTCAAGCAAAGAAAAATAATATGTTGAAAGCTAATTTTGCTATCTAGTTATCAACTCTTTTGAAAACTGGAGGTTTTATGATTCAAATAAAAAATGAGAACAAAATGTTCATATGTACCTAAGAAGTTGATAATATAATTTATAATCAGTGGAAACATATTGAACCTCGTAACATATCTGTTAAATTTGTAATCAATTTAATAATTCAACAGCAATAATAACAGCGATGTCTTATACAAAATTTGGTCTTCTGAGAGCTATTTTAATGAACACAAAATTCTTCTTACATAAGATTTATACAGCTGTCGGCTGTCGGCTGTCCTTGTGCGCGGTGGCAGATTGAGAACCATCTCAGGAACTTGTTATGCAGAACCTGGAGTTTTTTTTTTCGATGTGTTTGAGCGCATCCCTTCTATACTGTAGACCCATACTCCAGCATAGGCGCAACAATCTGCTTATGACCGATGGTTAATGATCGGATACAATTGTTTAAGCATCCCTGTGCCCTTGGTAACTCATCCACCTGAGAGCGAAAGAGAAGCTTGCTGTCGATAATCAAGCCAAGGTAGCGAACCTCGGGAAACCACTCGATTTCTGCGTTTTAGCCGCGTTCACACATATCTTCCAGTCGGTGCGATATTTGGTGCAGGCATCCAGTTCGGTCTGGAGCTTTGATACGGGGGTTCGCATAACTCGTCCTTTATAACTGATTGCTGGATCGTCAGCAAATAGGGAGAGTCCACCAGTGTCAGAGGGCTCTGACCTGACACTGGTGGAGAATGATTTGGTTGCTTCACTGGGTGTAAAGGGTACTCCCCATCCTCTATGTCTTCGATGGACTGGTGACACTTCACGGTTGGAAAAGGAGTCGAAACAGATTACCATCGAGATTGCTGGAATCGGACAGGGAAAACGTCACAAGCTGTTGAATGCAAGAACCGTAAATAACCTCGGACTTCCTTGCCAAACTTTCCAGATGGACGAAACGGTAAATCAGCACCCCCATTTGAAGGACATCCCGATCAGCAGTTATCAGAATGCCAAACCCAAGATCCTTATCGGCATCGACAACCTGCGTCTGGCACTTCCGCTAAAAATACGAGAAGGTGATGGAGATGCTCCGGTGGCGGTAAAGACCAGACTAGGTTGGTGTGTCTATGGTCCCCGAGGAAGTAGTAACCGTGAACCTTATAGTTTCCACGTTTGCGCTTGTTCATGTGACGAGAAGCTTCATGAGACTGTGAAAGAGTTCTTCGAAATTGAGAATACTGGAGTAGGCTCGACAGGGAACCCGCCAACGAAAGAAGAACAACGATCGCTAACGATCATGGAAACTACAACTCGACGAGTAGGAAACCGCTTCGAGACAGGACTACTGTGGAAAGAGGATCGAGTGGAATTCCCGGACAGCTACTTGATGGCAAAGCGTCGATTGGAATGCCTCGAACGCCGGATGGATCGCGATCCGGTGCTGAAGGAGAATCTCCACCGGCAAATAAGCGACTACGTAACAAAGGGCTACGCGCATCAAGCGACAAATGCGGAAATTGAGGCGGCCGACCCGAGGCGAATGTGGTACCTACCGATAGGAGCGGTGATCAACCCAAAAAAACCGGGGAAGATCCGTATGATCTGGGATACGGCCGCGAAAGTAGATGGTGTATCGCTAAACAGCGCACTACTCAAAGGCCCGGATCAACTTTCTTCATTGCCTGGCGTTTTATTTCGTTTTCGACTGTATTGGGTAGCGGTCAGCTCTGATATTCAGGAGATGTTTCATCAGCTCCGAATCCGAGAAGAAGATAAGATATCTCAGCTTTTCCTATGGCGCAACGATCCGTCCAAGAAGCCTCAAGTATACATGATGGATGTCGCTACATTCGGAAGCACCTGTTCACCGGCATCGGCACAATTCATCAAGAACCGGAATGCAGAGCAACATTCGGAAATCTATCCTGAAGCAGCGAAAGCGATTGTTTACGATCACTACGTGGACGACTATCTGGCGAGTTTCAGCTCCGAGGAAGAAGCAGCTAAAATTTCAAGCGAAGTGCGACACGTTGGCAAAGTTCCAACCCGATGACGGAATAAGCGGACCAGTTCAACTTTCGGAGGCAAATATTCCGGTAGAAGAACGATTACCAAAGCGGGCGGCGAGCAAGCCGCGCTTGGAGAAGCAGACTGGCACTATCCCCAAGGCGTGTCGGACTTTGTCACCGGTTCTGGAAGCTAATTCGATACATCATGAACGACAATCTTTATCTGAAGCATTTGGAGGAGTCAATCCGCAGAACCTTTTGCAGTCCATTTTGCAGTAGAGTCGGAAAGTCAGATGTGTACAGATTGTACAGAATGGGTCCCAAAATGCTACCTTGAGAGACTCCGGCGGGTACCGCATACGGATCGGAAAGTACGTTATCTTCACATACTTGAGCCATTCTACTGTTGAGGTAGTCTGAGATCATATTCACCAGGTATTTGGGAAAACGGAACTGGAGAAGCTTGCGCACCAATCCGTCATGTCAGACGTTATAAAACGCCTTCTCGTTGTCCAAAAGCGCCATGACCGTTGTCATCGAGATCGACTTGGCTTGGTTGACCAAGATTGTGACCCGTTTATTGAGCACACTTACCTGATGTGCTACTCTAATGTCATCAGTATATCAATGCAATGTAATACAAATTAAATTTTCAACACTTGTGAAGTATTTCTACTGAAAACTGGGTGCATCCATAATTTCTGGAGCAGTTTTTAGCAAACATTTTTGATTGTACTTATACAAAAAGGGCACGAAGTAAGATTTTTTTTTTCTATAGGAATTCACATAGAAATTTCAAGGGGTCAGTGCAGTTCGAGTTCGTAAATTCGAGTTCTTTAGAATTTCAAGCTTATTGCTTTCACAATTAGCTTATTGCTTGCTCTCAACCTAATGTTCTAAGTGCACTTCCACAGTTATTAATTGAGAGCCAAGTACCATTTTTGCATTAGTTTAATTGTGTGGCAAGTATAATCATACGCTATGTCCAGGGAGTCGAGAAATTGTCCTCAACGAAAAATTCGAAGATCATACCGGGAATCGAACCCAGCCACCTCCAGCATGGTGTTGCTTTGTAGCTGCGCCTTTACCGACTGAGCTAAAGGAGGAGTTCGTAACTTATTTAGCTCAAATATTTAAAGAAGAGTCAAAACCTGATACTGGGACTTCTGGGACATAAATCAAATTGAAGAAGTGGAATCGCAGCAATCGTGTTTTTATTTTGCTCCGTCGATTTCGCGCAAACAAACGTTTTGTCCAGTATTCGATACAAAATATTCAAATCAAACACTGAGTCATTGATTAGAAGTGAACTTTTAATTTGTGAAGAACGATTCCAGCGAACTTGGTGTTTCTTAGTGGGTGTTAACGTTGGTTTCGGTTATGTTGGACTACACCAGCAAGCTACTGTTCGAAAAGCTGTCTTGGAACGGAACTGCATTGGAAGCAAAATCAATTGTGACGCTGTTGTTCACCTGAGGATACCAAACATGGTGGCGTCCATCTGGAACCCAATAATATTTGTTGGAAAGTGATTTTTACATCGATTTTTACATCGATTTTTACATCGTAGAACATTTCAGCTGCTGATATCTACAATTATGGTGAGCTCCTTCCATTATGTCATCGTGTTGATCAAATTCAATTTCTTGTTTCTTAAGGAACAGTTTCATTGTTTGTTTTTGACCAGGTTATGGGCGTTGTTGAAGGCTGTAATCGCTCAATGGTATATTGAAATGCAGTAAAGTTCTGAAACTAAGTTAAGCTTTAAATGCTATGACGATGATTTTTGACCATGTCTCTACCGTCAGAGGAAGAATGTATTGGCGCTCTAACGATAAGCCATATGGGGCTAAGACTTTAATGCTTGTTAAGTTGAGCCTTAGTTCATACTTTAGTCTCAACTGTTTGAATATAAATAGAGTATCACTTAACCTTCTTAGATAGATGTTCCTAACGAACATTTTTAAATAATATTTTGTTCTGTACACCAAACAGGGCATTTTGTTTAAGTAATCTCTCTGACTGTTCATTTCAGTTCTTGCAACACAGCTTGTTTGTTGTTGTTTGCTTTTTTTGAGTTGATTTAATTTTTTATTTTTATCATATTGCTTCCCGTATTTACTTGTAATACATCGCTGAATACGCTGTTTATAGCCCCTTCGTTACGTCGTGAGTGAATTAATTGCGTGTACACTTGTCTGCACACTACATTTTGTCAAGTGTTTTTCAGTGACATTGGTCATAAAAACATTCCTTTTACCACCTTCACGCACATTTTTTTTTCGTGCGCAGTGACATCTCGCGGCATTTCCCAGAAGCCATACATTGCGTGCAATATTGCATCTAAGCAAAAGCTTGTCACCGTCATAGCCATCGTCATCAAGCTCTGTCGACAGCATACTGCTATTCGTTCTCGCAAAGTGTACATAGACAACATACTGCTATTGGCTCACACAGTGTTCACCATAATCTACTGTAAGGCGTCTTCATCACCATTCTGCAGCACGGAGAAAAATTGCGCTAAATGCAGTCTGCTTATTATCGGCATCGATTCTGTTGCCTGCCGTGGTTACTGTGGTTACGTGTTTCACATGAACTGTTCTGGTGTAACACACGCCATTAGGGGCTATTCATAAACGACGTAGAGTTTTCTGGGGGAAGGGGGGTTTGAGAAAAGTCTACGCTCCATACAAAATTTCAAAAAAATGTATGGAGACAAGTATACGAGGGGTAAGGGGGGTAGGGGTTTGAAAACTCCCATCTACGAGCCATAAAGAATCATGCGAATTATAAATCACCCTTGACTTCGCTCTGTAATGCAATTGAAAACCTCCAAACGGAAATGAAGAAGGTTTCTTCCTAACCTGCTTTGATGTTGCAATCTCCAGCAATCAACCAATGGCCATCTGCTGGTAAATCGATGCGTGCCAATAAACGGCCCAGTGGAACGGACTCATCGGCACGAACACATCCTGAGTGTCAATCCGGATCGAATTATTAGTCATTAGTCAAAATGTTGTTTCTGTGCCTGTCAGGGAAAAGCCAGCTTACAAGTTCTGGCTCTATATGTCTCGCATTAGACCTGATGTGAATGAGACAATTTCGGCTATGGTTAAAGCTATTTTAAGGACTGACGATGAGGTGTTAAAACTGGTGTCTAAAGGTACAGACACTAGCAACATGTCCTTCGTTTCATTCAAAATTGGTGTTGATCCAGGTTTGAAGAGCAACGCACTTGACCCCTTGACATGGCCAGAAGGCATAATGTTCCGGCAGTTCGAGGACTACAGCTCGCAAAAATTTCGGAGACTCTGTTGCGAATCAAAGTCTATCACCAATTGTAGTCGCCATAGCAACGAATTAATTTGAAATCATGTGGAAGTTACCACCAGCTGTTCGCCGTATATATCCAGGACGCATTGCCAACAGCACTTTGGGAGTCCTTGAGAAATCCATCCATGTCGCGTTTACTATTAGTTCCTGCCTACGTAATCGTCCTGGCCCTTCGGTTATGGCTGGTGATGGGATCTCCCGACAATCTATCTCAGGCAAGTATGCACGTCCAAGTATCGTCCATCTGCCTGATTTCTTCTCACGTTACAGGTGCACCACGACACGTAACCGAAACCCTTCAACTTTGCTTCACACAATTTTTGGATGTACCGACAGCAACTCTATGGATGAATTTGACATCAATTCATCGCTTCCTGAATTCCATCCCGCTTCTTGTGTTGGTGCATCGACTAACTCACTCAGACATCGCTCATCTGGTCATCAAAGCTCTCAGATAACGGAATGCACGTCACGAAGCATGATGGAAGCCATCCAAGCCATTCCGTTCCTGTGTTCGGAGTTGGAGAGGGGGTCCAACTTGCTAATTCAGGCAAGTACGACGAATCATCCAATTCTTCGCTTCCTAAATCTCTTCCTGCTTCCAGCATAGATGCTCGCTCGCTCAGTACAAACTCATCAGATGGTCAAACTTTCCAACCTTCTTTAAAGGCAATTCCGTTTAGCAAGATAGGATCCCATGAGCTTTCCAGCACAGTGCCGATGACTGCCGATCACTGGGACGCAATGAAGTTGGTATCATGGAAGCCCTCGAGCCCCCCGCCACGGTCGAGCCATTCCTGCCAGCGATCGTCAGTTGTCCCGGCCCTGTGTGCGGGTGTGGTGACAGGGTCTTCCAACCCACCATTTATGGCAAGTACGCTTTCTCTCCGAACAATTCAATCGCTGATGTTCTTCGTTTGCCGGTCGGAATCGGACAAATTCAAATGAGGTCGATGAAATCTGGATCTTTTACCAGCATGCACTTGGTGTAAGAACAAAAATAGATGAACTGTTTCTCGCTACCAACGACTGCAATTATGATGTCATCATCTTCGCCGAGACGGGTCTAGCTGACTTCTCTCCAGGTTTTTGGTACCTCTTACAATGTGTACCGTTGTGACCGTAGTGAAAAGAATAGCAATAAGACTTTGTTAGGGAGTGTTCTCGTTGCTGTTGCCCAAAAGTACCCTAGCTAGATGATTGAATTGACGAATGGACAAAATTTGGAGAAAGTATGCGTTTCGTGTACTATCAAGGGCCTAAAACTGTTGTTACTGGCTCCACCAGATCGTAGCTAGGGTGTATCAACCATTTGATTTGATTTGATTTGGTTCTGGTTTGTGGAGATTACAACCAACCACGACTATCTTGAACGAGATGAGATGATAGGCTTCGCTATGACAACTCTTCTCCACTGTCTACCGCAGCTGCTAGCCTGGTCGATAGTTTCGACTTTCTAAACATGTCTCAAGCTAATCAAAATCGCAACTATCTGAATAGAGTGCTTGACCTGGTGTACTGTCCTTCTGCGAATGTTATCAACGTATCAACAGCTGTTGTCCCTTTGCTGACCGTTGATCCTAACCATCCTCCATTGGATATTTCCGTGACTATTCCTCGCATGCAAGCTACTGTTCCTACAAAATGTGAAGCAAAACCTTTGAACAACCGCCGACTTGATTTTGATTCACTAACTGAATTTCTGTTCAATATGGACTGGACAGAACTGCTCGGACGTGGCTGGGTAGCTCAGTGGTTACCCGTTCTGCTTACTGAGCAGATGGTCAGGAGTTCAATCCCAGGCCCGTCCCCTTCCTTGCCATTTGTCACTTGCCTCATTCTATCACCACTAGATTTGAAATTAAAATAAAAGCTGTCAACTGCGCTTTCATTGATCGCATCACTTACCACAGTGAATCCATGATCTAAAAATAACCTGCCTTACTAACACAAAACTATCCTTCCCTTGACAATCATGGAGACGCAGAGGTAAACACGGTCTCTAACCAATGATTGTCAAAGTAATCATCCTTCCCCCCTCCCAGAAGACCGTGAGGACGTGGCCGGCGCCAGTACTGATCTATAAATAGAATTAACTAGTGAACTTGTACATTGAAGATGTAAAAGCTACTCCCAAGCTCCATCTATGTGGTTCTCTGTGCAATTACACTAGTTCTGATCAGTAACGGAGTAGCAACTACGAAACGTACGGTCTTCTTTTAAAAATAAAAAAAAAAAAAAAAAAAAAAAAAACAACCCAAAAAAAAAAATGATGAAAAAAAACCCCCCCCACCACCCACACAACAAAACAAAAAATATAAAAAAAAAAAAAAATATTATAATAATAATATTTATATAAAAAAAAAAAAAACACAAAAAAAAAAAAAAAAAGGTTATTTTGGACAAACAACCACCCCCACACCTACCTCTACGGAGACAAAAAAAACCCCCCCTGACCCCCCCCCCTTACCCCACCACGGAACAACCAACAACTGTGTAGGTAAAACGCACCAAAAACTAAACAGGAGTTACTTCGGAAGCAACGTTCCTTTACTAATCAACAGGCTTTCAAGTGACGCATACCGTCTAGTGAATGCTAGTCTGTATAAATCACATGTTATGCGTGTAAAATTTGGCTTGCGTAGAGATCCAAAAAGTTTCTGTAGTTTTGTGAATTCGAAATAGAAATGGGATAAATGTATTTCTAGACGAATCAGAATCATCTTCAGCTGAAAAATCATGCGTACTCTTTGCCAAGCATTTCACGACTGAGTTCTCCGATAGCCTCTCATCTCAACAAAACGCTGAAGTGACAGCTTCTAATTTACCTGCTGAAGTCTTTGACCTGGACATCCATCATTTCAGACATGACCATTGCTGCTTCTAGGAAACTGAAAAGTTCGTATTTGCCTGAGCCTGATGGTGTACCGGCTGTTATCTTTTGTCGCTGTGCTGCTTCCTTAGCGACTCCTCTTGGCCACATCTTCATCAAATCGTTTGAGCAGCAGAAGTTCCCCGCTGTGTGGAAACAATCTTTCATGTTCCCCGTGTTCAAGAAAGGAGATAAAAGAAATGTGAGACCACGCAAATTTTAAAATTTTTTAAAATATATTTTTTTTGGCACCCCAAAACAAAACATCCCACAAAAAAAACATATTTTACCCCCCCCCCCCCCAACCACCAACCCACAACAAAAATATTTTTTCACCAAAATCTCCCCCCCCACGTAAACAAAAAACAAAAATAAAAAAAGAACCACATTAAAAAAAGAGAGAGTTTAGTGGAGATAATTTAAAAAATTAAAAAATATCAAAATTAACAATACTATTTTTGTTACCAATTAACAGAACCAAAGAGGCCCTGAAAAAAAAAAAAAAACCTCCATCCCCCCCTTTTAATAGTTCGTAAAATAGTCCTATTTATTTTTTAAATCTATTTAAGAAAAACAAGACAAGTTAGCTTTGCAAACCCCATTTTCGTACATTCAAAGTGTCTTTAAAGGGTGTATTCGATAAAAATGGCACACAGAAAATCTTCTGTACCTTTTGAATCGTATGAGTTAAAAACCTAGAAATTTAAGTAGATCTTATCCATAGTGTATTATTTACATCTGCCAAGTTTCATAGTTATATATTCAGTAGTTCCAGTCATGTCGTCGAAACAAGAAATTGTCCGTGAGAAAATGTTGTGCACTCACAATCAAAATCCAGGGGCGTCCCACCGGTGGATTGCTAAAAGGCTTGGAATTGCAAATACAACTGTGTCTCGTGTAATAAGAACCTTCAAGGAGCGTCTGAGTGTCCAAAGGAAGGAAGGGAGTGGTCGTAAAAGTGGTCCAATGGACAGTAAAATGGCCAGGACAGTCGTACAACAATTCAAGAACCGTCCAAACATGTCAACTCGAGATGTCGCTAAAAAGTCTAAGGTGTCAGTCGGTTTTGTGCAGAAAACCATGAAGCGTGCTGGGTTACATGTTTACAAGGTGCAAAAAGCCCCAAACCGGAATGAAAAACAAAACATAACTGCGAAAACCCGCGCCCGGAAACTTTACACGAAGCTGCTCACCAAATCCGGTTGCATCGTGATGGATGACGAAACATACGTCAAGGCCGACTTCCGTCAACTTCCTGGGCAAGAATATTTCGTTTCCAAGTCGAAGTTCGATGTTCCGGAGGATGTTCGAAAGAAGAAACTATCGAAATTTGCAAAGAAGTTTCTAATCTGGCAGGCGATTTGCGGATGTGGTGAAATAAGTGCTCCCTTCATCACTTCCGGAACAATAAACGGTGCGATTTACGCGGAAGAGTGCCTTAAGAAGCTTATCTTGCCATTCATTAAGAAGCACAAAGAATCAACTCTGTTTTGGCCTGATTTAGCATCCTGCCACTACGCTCGAAACGTATTGGAGTGGTACCGAGCCAACGGAGTCAATTTTGTGCCAAAGGATATGAACCCACCAAATTCACCGGAACTTCGTCCAATTGAAAAATTCTGGGCAATTATGAAAACGGAACTTCGCAAACATCCCAAAACTATAAAAACAGAGCTAGAATTGAAGAAAATTTGGGTAAAAACAACAAAAACACTGGGAAAATCGGTTGTACAAAATTTGATGGGTGGAGTGAAAAGGAAGGTGCGGGCATTCGGGATGGGAGACGAAATTGAATAAAACAAATGTTGTAAATCAAAACTCATTAGTAGTTCTTCATTCAATGAAAATTACAAGAAAATCCGATATTCAGTTTAATTTTGATGAGTATATATGTGTGTGCCATTTTTATCGAATACACCCTTTAGTATTGTAAAGAAATACGCGGTGCTACGTCAAAGTTGATAAGCAATGTTTAGTTCAACTGAAAATACAATAGGCCAAACACTCTACCAGAAATGACTGTAGCTAATCAAAATAAACGGGATTACCACCCTCAACAAACTCATCAACCATATACTAATACGTCGCTAATCCTTTTTCATCATGAACTGAAATGAAATTTCCAATAATGTTTCGGTGTCACAGCATGCAGCCCATAACCCACGATGGCAATCGATCTTCCCGGCAGTGCATTTCCCCCGGTCAAAAATGCAATAACATTCAACTGTCACTGTTTTCGTGCAGGAAGGGTGCGCTGTGATGCTTGCAATTCGGTTAACACGCACTGGCCTACGCGTGCACGCCAAAGTGCATCAGTGCTGCTTTCCGAATTTTCAATTTATTTATACTTCAACCCACATCATTAGCACCGTGGAATGGTCTCCGTATATGGGACAAAAGCATCGCGGCCAAACGAAACATGAGTGTGGGGACTATGCGTGGTTCCAGGTTAGTAGTATGGCATGCCCTCGCAATCCACGTGGCAGTGCCGGCAACCCATAGTTTCCCGAGCTATAGGAAGTGCATCACCGCCAGTGAATAAATGCATATTTCCTGCTCCCAAAGCCATGGCTTCTTCATTCCCCTCAAATCATCAGCAGGATGTGTGTCGCTAGGGGAAATCCGACAGAAACACACTCACAGACATACAGTCCACTATAAATAATTTATTAGAAGTTCAGCTGGGTAGTCTCGCCCAGAGAATCCGCCCTTGCAGCTATCAGCTTAGAGCAAGAGAGATGAATGAGTGAGCACGTGTTCAAAAGCCTCTATCTAGATAGATTCTAGGCCACAAGGGATTTTGACAGAGGTAGTGCAGACAGTTGAGTGAGGTAGGTGAATCTGTTTAGCAGACAATGGTGTAGACGACACGGGCAAACGACACAACAACGATGGCGATGACGACGGAACAGACCCGGACCCAAACACCAGAAATACAGTTTTAATGAACGTGGGAGAACGGGTGGAAGAGCGACGAGCAGAGCTTTTTGGTTTAATTTGCAGCCGCTTCTATAAATGGCAAAATCGGTTTATTTATAATTGATATTAAAATTTCAATCTAATTCACATTTATATTAAATGGAGTGTTATGCATCATCGTTTGTTTCCGAGGTGGAGGGATGGTGGTCGGAAGCCAAGTTGTTTAGTGCTCCGTGCCTGTCCGTACAGGAAATGGAATGTGGCTTTTCAAAATGGGAAAATGTTCCTCAATGTTATATTATTGATGATGGAAGGTCAATGTTTGAGTACTGAATTTGCATTTTCAGTGTCATTGCACACAGTGCAAAGGGAGGCAAACATTTCCTTCAAACCTTTCTATCATGCATAAACCCTTCTATCTCCACACACGTCCTGGCCACGTCCACGGGAAATATACATTTTGGAATCAAAACAGCTTCCGAAGATAAAGAAGACAACTAGTGGTGAATTCTAACATTCATGTAACATACACGTAGAGAACAGCACTAGAACTCGGATGAATATACCTATGTTATTTCTATAAGTGGTAAACAGTATGAACAAAATTGGTAGGATCGTTTTCACCAAAAGTTTCAATTGAAACCAAACTACGTTTGACGTTTTGTCGACCGAAAAAAAAAATCTTGTTTTGGCTTTATGCAACGATGACAGTTCTTGACATCATGGATTTTTTTATGGCTCCGGAAAGAAGCTGTGTCCTGAAACAGCACCACTTTATCACTTAAACTACGGAAAGAACCGTGAAAACTATATTGCGATGGTAAAAAACGAAACATTAGAGCATTATTTTATTTTATTTTTATTCGAGCAAAGCCGAAAACGCAAGTTCGTCAAGATAACCGAAGAGGAATCATATTAACACACGCATATTGATTTTTTTTTTAATCTTTATTTTACGTCGGCCTATTTCCTCACATGGTGACAATCACCGACGCCAGGAAGACGACTCCACCACCTGGACCCTACCTAACGACTCATGAATATGAACCGGGACCAACGGCTTTACTTCCCTTCCGAAGGAAGACGTGACCAGATTTTTTCGCCTCAGAAAAACCACTGACGTCGACTGGGATTGAACCCAGACCCACTGGGGTGCCAAGTAGCAGTCACGCTTTACCACTACACCACCGACGCCTGCACACGCATATTGATACACGTTGGAGTACGCAAAAACCGTTTTTCGTTAGTCATTTAATCTAATTTAATCTAATCTAATCTAATCTAATACAAACGCAGCCAGTGCGAGAGAGAATCCTGGAAATAATTGAGTTAGATGACGCCCAATTATTTTTTTTTGTCAATGTTGATGCTTGCAGCACATCAAAGAAATGATACAAGCGTCAAAGCGGCCAGGCCTACTGCGTTGCATTAACCGCATAAGATGATTCTGTAAACTGAGTTGGTTTCAAATGAATAGATTTGAACCACGGCACATTTTGTGAATCGACAGGAGAGGAAGGATGCGTGGCCATACCGTACCATACGCTCCGAGGTAATAATAAAATAAAATATAAATAAATGATGAAAATCCGAGAAATTTTAAAAATGGTAATGATGATAAAAAAGTAAAATCAGTATGCAATGTCTTATAGAATAGTATATAAAGTATGGTGAAGGGATAAAATAATTTGACATGATAATAAGAATAACACATGTTTGCAGATAATTGTCCTCCATTATGAAATTCAAAGTTTAGACAATGTGCATCGAACAAATTATCTTACAAAACTTGGACATTTCATAGAAAATATGAAATTATAAGTTATACAGAGAATGATATATTTAAAATTTCGATGTGCTGTTCTGCTTCTTTGACCCTCATTATCCTATCTAGTGGATCTCATAGGTTCAACAGTGATCCTACTGCGATCCTTAGCCTTTTGTCCAGTAACTCCTATCCCTACCTCCGCGTGGTGCCGACTGGGGTATGAGTAACCATAGTATCGGGTAACCAACCCCCGTGGGACCTTATTCATATGCTGGCAGGGAAAGAAGGCTGCCCTCTTCAAAGGGTGCAGTCTATCTGACCGTATGTTCTCCATGTTAGGGGCGGCTCAAAGTAGCGTCTGTTCTCCATGTTAGGAGTGGCTGATCATCGTCCTTGTACCAGCGTGGGACTGTAAACAGTGCTGTGCACGATGGTCCTCCGGCGAGACAGGGGGTTGGGGAAGGCCCAACAAGCCGCCCTTAAAAAACCAATGTTACAAATAATACAAAAGTTAATACGGACCGGAACAATCGGCAAAGACCTAGGCGACGAATTAAGGACTACGATTGGAAACTCGGAACATGGAACTGCAAAACGCTCTGCTTTCCTGGCTGCAATAGAATAATCTACGACGACCTTCAACCACGTAACTTCGAAGTCCTAGCACGGCAGGAGGTTTGCTGGACAGGACAGAAGGTATGGAAAAGCGGGCACCGACCGGCTACTTTTTACCAGAGCTATGGTACCACAAACGAGCTGGGAACCGGCTTTGTAGTCCTGGGCAAAATGCGTCAACGCGTGATTGGATGGTTTCCGATCAACGCTAGAATGTGCAAGCTGAGGATCAAGGGTCGATTCTTCAACTACAGCATCATCAACGTACACTGTCCACACGACGGGAGACCCGATGACGAAAAAGAAGCGTTCTACGCGTAGCTAGAGCAAGTGTATGTTGGCTGCCCGCAGCGGGACGTAAAAGTCGTCATTGGTGACATGAACGCTCAGGTAGGACGGAAGGGAATGTACAGACCGGTAAAAGGGCATAACAGCCTGCATACCGTATAGACCGATAATGACCAACGGTGCGTGAACTTTGCGGCCTCCCATGGTTTAGTAGTCCGAAGTACCTTCTTCCCCAGTAAAGACATCCACAAAGCCACTTGAAGATCGCCTAACCGACGAACGAACAGTGAATCATATCGACCATGTTCTAATCGCCGGGAAATTCTTCTCTGATATCATCAACGTTCGCACTTACCGCAGCGCGAATATAGACTCGGACCACTAGCTAGTATGTATGCGCTCAAAACTCTCGACGGTGTACAACACGCGTCGAATTCGGACGCCACGACCTAACATTGAGCTACTACGAGAAACCGGAGTTGCCCAGAAATACGCGCAACAGCTAGAAGCAGCCCTACCAACGGAAGAGCAACTTGGCGCAGCTACTATTGAGGATGGCTGAAGAAATATTCGAACCGCCATTGGTAGCACTGCATTAGTGACACTAGGTACTTCTGTACCGAATCGAAAAAATGACTGGTTTGATGGCGAATGCAAGCAGTTAGTAGAGGAACAGACAAAATTCTATTCTTCGAAGGAAAAAGCGCCTGAGGGAAGATGGAGACCGAAATGAAGAAATTGAAGCACTGTACCGTGCTAACGACAAACGCAAATTCTATGAGAAGTTGAACAGCTTGCGCAAAGGCTACGTACCACAAGCTGATAGGTGCAGAGACCTGGATGGCAACCTTCTCACAGGAGAGTGTGAAGTGATTGAAAGGTGGAATCAGTACTTCGACGAGCACCTGAACGGTAATGTTACAGTGAACGAAAGTGGCACGGTAATAAATCTAGGAACACGCGCAGAAGATGACAGAATCCCGACCCCAAACCTTCAGAAAGTTGAGGAGGAAATTGGTCGGTTGAAAAACAACAAAGCCGATGGTGTTGACCAGCTTCCAAGCGAGCTATTAAAATACGGTGGTGAAGCACTGGCCAGAGCACTAGTGCAGCGGGTAATTACCAAGATTTGGGAGGAGGAATGTTTACCGGAGGATTGGATGGAAGAAATAGTGTGTCCCATCTATAAAAAGGGCGACAAGCTGGATTGCTGCAATTATAGTGCGATCACGGTACTGAGCGCTGCCTACAAGTTGCCCTCCCAGATGTTATGCCACCACCTGTCACCAATTGCAAATGTGTTCGTGGGGCAATACCAAGCGGGATTCATGAGTGCCTGCGCAACCACGAACCAGATTTTTGCGATTCGGCAAGTGCTGCAGAAATATCGCGAATACAATGTTCCCACACATCATCTTTTCATCGATTTCAAATCAGCGTATGATACAATCGATCGAGACCAGCTATGGCAAATCATGCACGAATATGAATTTCCGGAAAAACTGACGCGGTTGATCAGAGCAACGATGGATCGAGTGATGTGTTTCGTCCGAGTATCAATGACGCTCTTGAGTCGCTTCGAATCTCGGAGAGGGTTACGGCAACGTGATGAATTGCCGTATTTGTTGTTTAATATTGCGTTGGAGTGTGTGATTCGAAAAGCTGGGATAGACACGAGTGGCACGATATTCAGGAAGTCTGTCCAACTATTTGGCTTCGCCGACGACGTTCATATCGTAGCACGTATTTTTGAGACAATGGCGGATACGAACATCAGACTTAAGGCTGAGCTGGTAGGATTGGACTTACGTTAAAAACAAAATATATGAAGGGAAGAGGCTCACATGAAGACAATGTTAGCCTCCTAGCACGATTTCAGATCGACGGTGATGAAATCGATGTAGTACACGAATTCGTGTATCTGGGCTCATTGGTGACCGCCGATAACGACACCAGCAGAGAAATACATAGGCGCATTATGGCTGGCAATCGTGCCTACTTTGGACTCCGAAGGACGCTAAGGTCGAACACAGTTCGCCGAACCACAAAGTTGACCATCTACAAGACATTAATTAGACCGATAGTTCTCTACGGCCAAGAAACATAGACATTGTTAGTGGAGGACCAACGCGCCCTTGAAGTCTTTGAGCGGAAGGTGCTGCGTACGATCTACGGTAGAGTGCAGATGGAAGATGGAACGTGGAGGAGGCGAATGAACCACGAATTGCCTCAGTTGCTGGGAGAACCTCCCATCATACACATCGCAAAAATCGGTCGACTACGATGGGCTGGGCATCTCGTAAGAATGTCGAACGACAGTCCTGTGAAAATGGTTCTCGAAAACGATCCGACAGGTGCAAGAAGAAGAGGCACCCAACGAGCAAGGTGGATCGATCAAGTAGAAGGCGACCTGTCGACCCTCCGCAAACAGCGAGGCTGGAAACAACTTCTGTGTACTGCAGAGGCCACGCCGGCCTTAGTCTGATTGGAAAGGTAAGATTAGTATTTGTATTCACAGTAATAGTTAGTTCATTTTTATGACAAGCAACTGTATCATTCCACAAGAAACCCATCAAAACTCCTACGTACGCTTAATGTAACCATTAAAGGAAATCAATTTAAATGATGGAAGAGTCGGGTTTGATGTTTTCTGAATGTTAAGGAATATCTAACATAATGCTGCAAAACAAACAAACTTAAATACTATCCCACACCGTTCAAAACCGCATGTGAGTCTTTCGAAGAAGCAGCAGTTGCAGTTCAGAATAGCTACTTGAATGTAACTAAACGTAATGCTGAAATGCAAATTCTATCTCAAAAGTAAGAGAGAGAAAGAGAGAGAGAGAGAGAGAGAGAGAGAGAGAGAGAGAGAGAGAGAGAGAGAGAGAGATAGAGAGTGAGTGAGTGAGTGAGAGAGAAAGAGAGTGAGAGAGAGAGAGAGAGAGAGAGAGAGAGAGAGAGAGAGAGAGAGAGAGAGAGAGGAGTGAGGGGGGGGGGGAGTCAAAATAGTGGGAAAACAATAAATCGATTCATCATTGTAGAGGAGTACACAAGGAAACATGATTCAACGTTAAAAGGTCTATTTTAGCACTACCATTACGCATATTGAATGATGAACGTACGTTCGTTTTTACTACTCGCATGTCAATAAAACACACTTCGCTACACAACTATGGAATTAGGCTATCCATATTTTAGCTATTTTGCGGTCTAAAACTGGCACACTGCGAAGTGAAAAAAACAATTTACAAAACTGCTACTGCTAAACAAACCCACTAAAACAAATCCATTGCGAAACAAATACTCCCGAAAAAAAAACAAGAGCCAGTTAATTGTTTCTTAGGAGTTTCGTGGAGAGATCCCCGCGCTCAGAATAGCTTCTCGAAAGGCGGCACTCCTCACCTTAATATAGAAAAAGGTTTAATTAAATCGTCTCAAACGATACGAAGAGAGTTTCGAAAGTTTGATTTGGAATGTTTCATGTAACGCCAGAATTAGTTTGTAGCTATGCCGTTATATAAAAAGAGACAGGTTGTACCTTTTTACTTGCATCCCACATCCTCCCTACTTTGCGAAATAATGCCATTAGATCACCAGAGCATGAAACTTATTCTGGCAACACTGGCGAAGGGAATAATGAACCGGTTCTCTCCGATTAATAAATTATCATAGCATTATGAGCTCCTGTAAATAAAGACAATAGATTACAACGATACAAAATTTGGGGCAGCCCTATGTTTGCACCTTTAAACTAAAGAAATGATCCATAAAAAAATGGAATTAGTTCCGCAAAAAACGTATTTATTACCCAAAAGGCTCTCAGGAAAATCCATAAAAAAATTATAATGATCCATAAAATGCAGCGATGTGGTCCATGTTTTATATAAATTTTAGTAATAAAATGTCAAAAATGTACCGTTATAAATCTAGGATATGATCGATAAAAGTGTACGGATTACCCTTAAACATATTGCAAATGGTCCATAAAAGGATCAACATCATTCCTTAAACTTGTAAAATTAATCCTTAGAATGTAACCTTTGTGAACTTACATATTTGCTTACGATCAATAAAGTATTGAAAGTATTCCATAAATAAGTCACCAATGATCCATAAAAGGTTTGAATAATGAACCATAAACTTCAAAATAAGGTCCAACATTGTGCATTCAAAATAATAGGTACGATCCATAAATTATGCCGGAATAATTCCAATTTTGGGTTTATTTTTTTTAATCTTGGCTACGGGGAAAACGATCCTTGACTGTGCTACTAAAGGGCGATACGGTCAAAATTTGGTCAATATCAACTTGACGTATTTCTTTCAATTTTGCATTTAAAAAACCTGAACACCCCTCATTTTGAAGGTGTGTGTGTGTAGAATGTTGCTCCTATTTTGATTTTCGAATTCACTCTTCAGTTGTCAAAATGCCGTCCAAGCAAGAAGAGCAGCGTATCAAAATTTTGCTCGCGCATCGTGAAAATCCGAGCTACTCGCACGCAAAGTTGGCAAAATCGCTAAAAGTTGCCAAATCAACCGTTACAAATGTAATTAAAGTGTTTGGGGAACGTTTGTCGACAGCCAGGAAGTCTGGATCGGGGGGAAATCGAGAACCGGAAGCCGCTGAGACGACAAAGAGAGTTGCCGGTAGTTTCAAGCGAAACCCTAACCTATCTCTCCGAGATGCCGCAAATAAGCTGGGTGTATCGTCTACAACTGTGCATCGAGCCAAAAAACGAGCCGGACTATCGACTTACAAGAAGGTAGTGACTCCAAATCGCGATGATAAACAAAATACGACGGCCAAAGCGCGATCCCGGAGGCTGTACACGACGATGCTGACGAAGTTTGACTGCGTGGTAATGGACGACGAAACCTACGTCAAAGCCGACTACAAGCAGCTTCCGGGACAGGAGTTTTATACGGCAAAAGGAAGGGGAAAGGTAGCAGATATTTTCAAGCACACGAAACTGTCAAAGTTCGCAAAGAAATATCTGGTTTGGCAAGCCATCTGTACCTGTGTCTTGAAAAGCAGCATTTTCATAGCTTCCGGGACTGTCAACCAAGAAATTTTCGTGAAAGAGTGTTTGAATAAACGTCTGCTGCCTTTCCTGAAGAAACACGGTTGTTCCGTACTGTTTTGGCCGGATTTGGCATCTTGCCATTACGGTAAAAAGGCCATGGATTGGTACGCCGCCAACAACGTGCAGGTGGTTCCCAAGGACAAGAACCCTTCCATCACGCCAGAGCTCCGCCAAATTGAGAAATACTGGGCTATTGTCAAGCGGAACCTAAAGAAGACCAAAAAAACTGCTAAGGACGAGCAGCAGTTCAAGGCAAACTGGCTTTCTGCGGCGAAGAAGGTGGACAAGGTGGCTGTACAAAATCTGATGGCAGGGGTCAAGCGTAAGGCCCGGCAATTCGGATTTGGAAAAGCGGAAGCCTAACTGAATATTTTTCCTGAATTTTATACTAATTGAACTTGAAAAAGAAATTTAATTTGATTTTTTAAATAAACGATTTCACCGATTTACACGCGTTTTCCCTTGACCAAATTTTGACCGTATCACCCTTTACTCAGATCTATTAATAAGTCCGTTCCTTTAGCTATGCGGCTTAAATATTGCTGTAAAAGAAGGGTCGCTTTGGGAAATATTTTCAATTTTTCAGAAAGCTGACTAACTTTTTTTACGACCATGTGACACATGTGTCCCAATAAATTTGGTGCACGTAAAGAACTACAGGTCAAATTTAAGACTTGATCAGACTGTTATTTCTGATTATTTTAAAAAATATGCCAGGCAAACGCTAACCGTCCAACTCACTATCGCTCGTCTAGATTCTATGGTTGTAGATCTATCCCGGAACATGGAACTTAGAACTAAAGAAATACTGTGGTTGCAGATTCCTTAAGTCGAACTTGATATATTTAAAAAAATATCATACAATAGTGATCTTAAGCCTACGAGTTGAATTCTCGATTTATAACAAAGTATATAATCCTAGAAGCCCTTTTCTGGAATTTTCCATAACCTATTAAATGCCGTTGATTTTATATCATTCGGCCTTATTCCAGGTGACGCTACATTCGTCGTTGAAGAGGTTAATCTAGTTTTATTTCCCTTACATTCTATGTCCCTTTCAGACCTGGGATTTCCCATTATTTCCTCGCACTTTCATCTTTATTGTAACTCAGGTCTGAAGAGGCATCTTGCTATAATATTGCGCGATTGTACCGTTTTACGCTTAAGTCGTATCCTTGGCTTAAGGCCAAACAGAGAAAGGACATGTTTAACATAATCGCCACTGCTCATTAGCAGCGCGTAGACGTGTTTTCTGATCTCGGGTGCGTGAAGCGTTCTCACCCGAGTGATGTAGCTTATTATGTAAACTCCAACCATTTGTTTTCGTCCTGCTTTTCATTTATTATCCTTAAATTTAGAGTCCACATCGGGATACTCTTCTATGACGATATGGATGGCTTATAACCTCTTAATGCTAGATTGAAATTAATTGGCACGCGGTGACAAATAGTATTATATTATATATATATACAATGTATCTATACTTATCTGGTATGCTTTCTGATCTTATAATAGAAATTTAAACTATTGTGAATATGACTTAAATTACAAAAATAAGTAAATGAAACTAAATAATATAACTTGAACATAGGCAAGGAACGAAACACACAAAATCCATGGTCCACAGCACGAGTGTTACAGAATTAAACTACTTCTTGTAAGTTAATGTTACATCTAAAAAACATACAAGTTACTAAATTTAAAAAAATGCTTTTTTAACTGCTAGAAAAGCTGCCGGGAAAAATACAGTGTTTCTGATCCTTTCTTGTTGTACTTATCTGTTCAATTACCACTATTAATTACTGTCCCTGTCCTCATGCACTCATTCCAGAAGTCCACGAAGCCAGATTCAATCTGCTTACCTTTGGTCATGCGATACAACGCATGCACTCGCTGGCCCAGCCTTCCGTCTTTGAAGGTAGAAACGTTTTTCATTAGTCATTTAATGTGTACAAACCATCTTTTAAAATAAGATAGTCATCAGAATAACCAATGGTAGCCTTGAAGCGTATATAACATAAGATTTTATGGGACATTTCTTCGAGGGTACATTGACATTCGTTTAAGAAAGATAGAAAATGTTTTGGTCGTGCTAAACAGGTCAAGAATTGAATTTGAAACCTCAATTGGGCTTCAGAAAGAGTTTCTGCAAAATATTTTGACGATACTTATTTGCATATAATCAATGTCGCCATTGATGATGGAAAATATCCTTTCCAAGTTCCAATCAACAACCAACTTTGATTCAAATCGTATCCAGAATTCTGAACTCCCTTATTTGCAAAATATTACCCTCTATTGTCATCATCAATCCACTCTACAGCTCAGAGTTCCGTCCTCCTGGGGCCTTTGACCAACTGCACGTTCATCCACATTTCAAATTTGCTCGAAAGTTTGCAGTCAAACCATCATGGCTAAGCTCAGCAGCGGTGAATGAAGCTGCGAAACCTTCAACACGTCGCCTCGACAACGTCGCCGGTAGTGATAGAAATGGAGAGCGCGTGAAATTCCTGAACTAAACAATTAACAACTTTTCGCATTTAGCTAGGCAACGTTTCCGGGTTTCATGGTGTTTTCTAACAGTGCTGCTCGGTGAGTTAGATCCACTTACAGATCCACTGCTGCAATCTCATGGGTCTTGCGGTTTGTTTGCAATCTGATGATGCACAGTAGCAGGGCAACGATGTGAGTAGCACAACTTAGCACGTGGTTGGAATTGGAATAGTAAACAAAGCGAATACCAAGAACGCTGCGGAATTTTCTGCCAATTTAACTAGGAATGATACGATGAACCATTTTGCTGGTACATTTACGATAAGATTGCTCTTCTGGCCCATACAATTTGCGATGAAAAAGTGTGTGATTGCAAACATACGGTGCATCGATATTTAGGCAGGTATGCTGTGTTAAAATGCTGTGTTTGTAGTATTTTATTGTATGAGTGCTTTTACATAAGTTGTAGTCAATGTTCCATTGAGTAGATCGTAGAAGTAGAAGTATCGTAGAAGATATCAAATTCATTTCACAATTTCATCAAGATGAGCAGCTCATTCTTCAGCTCTCGAATTTTGTGTTACTTTAAAAGTTAAAATTAGCGGTGGCATGGTATGCTCTTTGGATTTGATTTAAATGACATACCATAAGTTTATCTTTATAAGATTCAATAATACTGCTCTTAAGAATAATTCAGGGGAATGTAAATTAATTCCACTGTACCCAAATGCATCGAAATCATAAGTGCATTTATTCCATGACTGACCACCCGAGGTTGCTACTCCGTTATTGTCAGCTCAGCTATTATTACACAGAGAACAAAAAAATGATGCTTGGGACTAACATACATTCTCAATGTGTAAAAACTGGTGATCTCAAACTGAGACAATATAGAGCGGTTCCATATCATTTCAGCAACGAGTAATTTTCATATTTTTTTATTTGCATGAAACCTTGCATACAAGTTTTTGGGGAAGAAAAACGCCGTTTTGCATACTTGGTTCGCCATTTTGAATCTAGCCTTACTTATGAGAAGGGCCTATGAAAAATGCACATGATATCTTCAAAAAATTGTATCTTGGAAACGGTTTGTCCGATTGGTTTGGTGTCTTCCGCGAAGTTCTAGACAATTGTTGGTGCTATATGGAGAAAATATGCGAGGTAAAAAAAAAGTTTGGTTTTTGTGTTTTGAACTAAAATATAGATTTTCCCTTAAAAGTTACATGTCAATAATTTTTTAATTATTTTTATGTTATAGCTGACTGAAAATGCTATCTAGTGCACAGTGGGTTGTTCTGCAAAAAAATAAGTTACAATGAAAAAATTTTTTTTTTTTAAATTACAATTTTCAAAAAAGCTATTAAGAAAAGTCAAAAAAGTTTGTCATCCTAATTTTATGAAAGTACATCAAATTTGCAAGCAAAAAGTACTTCGGTAACATTTTTCTAAGATGCACCGTTTAGAAGATATTACTGATAACTTTTGATAACTTAATAAGTTTTGGCCCTTTTCGGATGTACTCCGTGTTTTTCTAGTTTCAAAGGTATTTTTTTCAGAAAGATTGGAAAAATTTGAGTTAAAATGACACTGACAGCTTAAAGATTCGAGTGAAATTCTCTGCCTTAAAAGTATTTTGAAAAACAAGTTACAAAATCCCACTATCAAGAACAATGATTTCTTCCAGTTATTTTTGGTGTATTGTGTTGAAAATGTGCATTCAACTCTTGCATATCGCCAATCCATTTAAACTGGATGTGTTTATACTGTGCATATTTTCTCTCTATTGCCGAACATCGCCACAGACATCAAACCGATGAGACAACTCGATTTCGAGATACACCTTTTTGAGAACTGCAAATGCAAGCTCCTCAATTAGCAAGATTCAAAGGAGCGAATTAAGCTTATTTTTCAGGGATGGTGATTGTGCGCAATAAAAAATAACATTAATTGTTGGATGTCATCAGTTTATTTTTATTCCTGTATTTTTATAAAATTATTGTTTACACAACTTTCTTAACAATATCGAATATTTTGGCATCATTTTTTTTTTTTTTTTAATCTTTATTTTACGTCGACATGGTGACAATCACCGACGCCAGAAAGACGACTCCACCACCTGGACCCTACCTAACGATTCATGAATATGAACCGGGACCAACGGCTTTACTTCCCTTCCGAAGGAAGACGTGACTAGATTTTTTCGCCTCAGAAAAACCACCGACGTCGACTGGGATTGAACCCAGACCCACTGGGGTGCCAAGTAGCAGTCACGCTTACCACTACACCACCGACGCCGGCATGTTGGCATCATTGTCAGGACAGTTTGAATAAAGCTTTGCCTTCATTGTATTTTCTGATAGAGGAAGAAATGAGTGGAATTTTTGAGTTCCTTGAATTGTTTTTGCATTATTATATTGATTATCTAGCTGCAAAGACATATTTTCGTATTCTTCTGTAGTAGAATAACAAAATGACAACTTTGTAAGTTCTTCTTCTTTTCGTTTGTTTGCCCAATTAAACAACTCTCTTGCAGTCTTTATCGGGTGTTCGCGTTCTTTGGCTAAACTTGCTCTGGTAGCCATGCGTTTTATCGTACCTCCAATAGCATCGCATGGACCTTTTCCGTGCGATGTTGCGAAGAAATGCCATTCAGCGTCAATACCATACTTTGACTTAAATTTACAAAGGCTAGAAAAGTTTTTTCGGTTTTTATACTGTGAAGCAGCACCATCTGACATGAAATAATTTTTTTTATGTTTTTATTTTGATCAATTTGTAAAAAGTTTATCATTTTATCAATAAACAAATTAACAGCGACTGAATCATGTCTTAGTTCTTCAGAAATTATAATGAAGCTAAAATGTTTAATTTGCATATTTTCAGTATAATATATTACGAAAGGATGGATTGTGGCCTGTTGCACGTTCCAATGGTGTGATTGAACTTCATCCTGCAAAATGAAGCTGTAATTTTCAGAAAAGTCACAAATAGCTAAAAATTCACCATCTTGCAAGTTTTGTTTTGTAGTTTTCAAAAAATTGGATTGTTCGGTTTTTACAAAATCATGCGGAATCGAACTTTCTAATTTTGAGCTGAAAAATGAAACAAACTCATCGGTTTGCTTTACAATAGTTTCTAAATCACATCTGTCAGTGGAAACCCATTGTTCGAATGAAAGCTTTTCAACAAAGTTTTCTTCCAGTTGTTTCAATAAACTGTCTTCTAGAACTGAGGTATCTGGGCAGTTTTTACATCTTCGTAGATGGCAATGAGTTGTCTTATTTTCGCAAAGTAATCTATTCGTTAATGTTTTTAGATCATTCAAGACATTGTATTTTTTTAAGCTATGTAGAATTAAATTGACATTTTTATGCGTAGTGCAAACGCAAACATTATGTGTTCCTGTGATAGTCAATAGTTTACATTGCCTTGACCGGAGGCTTTCAAATGATGAAAACCCTATTTTTACATTGACGTACATTTCATTAAAGCGATTAAAAGCTTCTCTCAATGTCATCATTAACAATCTTTTATGAACAGCTAATCTCTTATTTCCTGTCTTTACGCTAACAAAATCTCTTTGGCATGGCATTGCACGGCTTATATCATCGTCCTCAAAAAAATTCAAAACCAGTTCTTTTGTTTCATTACTCAAAGCTTTTCCAGAGCTTGAACCTTGAGATGAATCAAATACATTATCTCTTTCCTTTCTTGCATCTGATGCCATATTTCTACTGGTTTTAAATTCGTCTACAATTTTTTGTACTGACCATGATTTTGATAACAATGATAAAATTGATAGTTTTTCTTGCCTTGTGGCTGAATTTAAAAATTTAATTTTCATATTTTCTATGACTTCATCAAACTCGTTTGCTTTTTCTGTTTTAGCGTCTAATTTAAAAAGATTTCTTCGTACACCTTCGACGATTTCAGCGCACTTTTTTTCAGGATAGTGAACATTTTTAACCTTACCTAAATCTATAGGCGAAACACGAATAGCTGCTATTCCTCACGGGTAGAAATCATAGAATGCTGGGTAAAGACTGTTGGAAGATAGGTAGAGTTGAACGCTCAGGTATCGTCGAACCTTCAGGTACGAGTTTGGAGAGTTGGAGCGAGGTAGATTTGCTGGCGTAGGTATATTGTTATTGAAGAAGATTGTAAATTGTATATACCTGGAATGAATAAAGAGTGCGGCGGTTGTTGATTGAGGTATCAGTCGGCAGCCGTCTAGTTTGATGGAAGGTGACTAAGACTGCGTTCTTTTTATTTATTATTAAGAAACGGTCATCGACGGAGCTAGCCTCGTTATGGCCAGCGTGGCCATGGTGGACTAGTTCCAACAAAGACCATGTTTACAATCACCAACTGTACGTAGTACAGCTAACTGGTATCTAATTACCTGTATCTAATACTTGTTAGCACGTTTTCAGCACAACGCACCAAAAATCACTTGAAGAAATCATTGTTCCTGATAGTGGGATTTTGTAACTTGTTTTTCAAAATACTTTTAAGGCAGAGAATTTCACTCGAATCTTTAAGCTGTCAGTGTCATTTTAACTCAAAATTTTCCAATCTTTCCGAAAAAAATACTTTTGAAACTGGAAAAACACGGAGTTATCAAAAAAATCAATATGAAATCAGTAATATCTTCTAAACGGTGCATCTTAGAAAAATGTTACCGAAGTACTTTTTGCTTGCAAATTTGATGTACTTTCATAAAATTAGGGTGACAAACTTTTTTGACTTTTCTTAATAGCTTTTTTGAAAATTGTAATTTTTTTTTCAATGTAACCTATTTTTCTCCAGAACAACCCACTGTGCACTAGATAGCATTTTCAGTCAGGTATAACATAAGGATAATTAAAAAATTATTGACATGTAACTTTTAAGGGAAAATCTATATTTTAGTTCAAAACACAAAAACCAAACTTTTTTTTACCGTCCATTTTTTCTCCATATAGCACCATCAATTGTCTAAAACTTCGCCCAAGACACCAAACCAATCGGACAAACCGTTTCCGAGATACCATTTTTTGAAGATATTGATGTATTTTTTTGTGAAGATATACTTGTATGCAAGGTTTCATGCTAATCAAAAAATACAAAAAATAAAAACTGGAAAAATTTCCCACTTGTTCGTGGAATCGCTCTATAGACTGAGATATAAAACTGTGGTCTCGGCAGAGTTTTATAATCGAGTTTCAAGGACTGTATCGTTAATAATGAGTACACCTAAAAATTGTTTTATTTATACATGTTTTATTTATTTTGTAACTCTAACTCATTAACATTGTTTATTGACCATCAAAAAAGCCCATTACATTTGTATTCATTTAATTTTTCGTAGATCTGACCAGCTTTTGCACCTACTTTTTGATGTTCCTCATGAGATTTTGCACAACCGTTCCGTCGATGGTTTTGTTTACGTGTACCCAGTCTCTTTTGAATTTGATGATGTAATTTGCTCTTCTAGCCTTCTTCCGCAGCTTTCCTTTCATCAAAGCCCATAATTTCTCAATGGGCCTTATTTGCAGACAATTTGGAGGATACATCGCCTTTTCCACATATTGAACATTGTTCTCTTCTTACCAGTCCAAGGTGGCATGCGCATAGTGGCAGGACGCCAAATCAGGCCATAATAGTGTCGAACTCTTGTTTTTTTCGGATTAGTGGCAGAATTTGTTTCTGCAGGCATTCCTTCCGGTAGATTTCGGCTTTCATATTTGCGGTAGTGAAAAAAGGTGTCGATTTCATACCGCACTGGCAAATTGCTTACCAAACCAACACCTTTTTTCCAAATGTTTTGCAAAAAATCGATTTCTCCGAATTTGAGAAATCCCTTCACGCTTCACGGTGTAAAACTGTGCCCCTGGAAGTACCCTGTAGTCCAATTTGACGTTTGTCTCGCCATCCATGATAACGCACATGTCATTTTTTCTCAAAACGTCGTCGTACATCTTCCGAGCCCGAGTTTTCACGGAATCCGCCAGAATTTGGCAGCGTTTCATGCATTTTTGTTTCCGGTACTTCTTCAGGAAATTTCGCTTCTTTGTGCGTTGGACCATTCCAATCGTTGTTCCACACTTTTTTTGCGCAATCTCTAATGGATACCTCCTTTTTTACTTCAAAAACTTTGCAAATTTGGGTTTGACGCATCTGTTTTTCTACCACGGCCGGGTAAGTCCTTCAATGTGTTAAGCATAACAAACCGGTTGATCGCATTTTGGACCGCACAGACACTAACACCTACTTTTGGTAATTTTCTTAGCGACAATCCCTTTTCAGTGCAGTACTTGTTAACAATCGATTTTCGCTTTTCTTCCGTAAGACCTCGCATTGTTCCGCTTGTAAAGTAAAACTTTAACTTTTAATGAAGGTTTTCGTTTGTTTACAAAGCAAGAAACACATTGAAACTAAACAGCTGTCAAAATAAGGCATAGTCTTTTTCATACAGAACCTCAAAGGTGTACTCATAATTAACGATGCAATCCTTATGTAGGTTTCATCTTCCAACACAGCCCGATTTTTTGGTCAGCAGTTTGTCGTACAGTTTTCAAGCCTTCGGTTTCACAGATTCAGCCTGTTGGTGCTTCGTTTTAGATGCTTCTGCTACCGACGAGTCTGCAGGCCCATTTTCTCCTTGGCACATATAGCATTAGTCACCGAAGTACTTAGCTGTTTCGCCACACCTCGGATTGATGCTGAAGGATGACGCTTTAAATAGTCCCTTACCTTTCTGTCGATTGTAGGGTCAGCGGGACCGGGTTTTCTACCCCGGCCCAGGGAATCTACGAAAGAACACTGTTGTCCGAGGTCAGTTTGGAATCCGAGGGTTATCGCTGCCATCAAAAGGAAGATTCGGGCAAATCCAGTGCCTTCAATGAGGAAAATGTCGAAGGAACGCGGGATCAGCAACTTTACGGCATGTAAAGGAAGAGTGCGGGACAAAATCGAGGTACGGAAAAATACTCATAAGATCACCAACCGCACCCGGAAGCTACGAGTCGAGCGATGCAAGGAAATCTTTACCTTCCTCAAGCAAAAAAATCCGGTAACCCTATTTACCGACGGGAGCATGTTTCCCGTCGATTCCGTATCGATCCCGCCGATTATTCCAAAACCGATCGCTATATTAGTTCTGTTCCGGCCGAGGACGTGGTCCACGAGCATAAAAACGTTTATCTGACCAAGCATCCTGCTAGCGTTATGGTGTTTGGATTGGTGGATTGGTCCGTAAACAACAAAGTAAACACGGAGGTCTAAAGACTGGACTCGGAAAAAATGAGACACACTTAAATGATCACCAAAAATTCATTTTAAATCGAATACTTCTCAAATTTTCAGGGATTAAATAACTATACATTAGCTATGTTTTGGCATAATTTATTTATTGAATTTCTTCCCCCAAGCTGAATGCTCGTACATTTCTCTTAACACTGCTCGGTGAGGCTCGGTGAGGCTTTGTCCATCTTCCTTACACAATTTCTCCCAATTTTTCTTCAAAGCTTCATCGGTTTTGAATGTTTTTCCGCTTTTATTCAACTTCTTCTTCATTATCGCCCAAAATTTTTCGATCGGACGAAGTTCTGGTGTATTTGGCGGGTTCGCCTCCTGCGGGACCACATTTTATTTGTTTATTAGAAGTATACATCAACAGACCAAGTTTAGGTCCTAATGATGTTAAATAGGAAAAAATTACAATAAGAAACGAGTACATAACCTCTTAAGTGGAGTCAAGACACAAACATAAATAAGTAAAATTAAAATAATTAAAGCTATACACTATCTTAACTACGTGCGTCAATTGATCTAAAAACGGTAGAAAATCTCCGACGAAGTGCGTTCCGCGTCAGATGGAAATCGAAAATGGACGCCACCCTATTGAAGGTTCGCTGCAACCCGTGAATAGCGCTATTCAACCCATAGTTGGTGCGGCGAAAAGGAAGCCTGAGCATGGAGTTGTGACGCATTGGCCTTGGCTGTACGTTGATGCTAATCTGTTGAAGGATCCTTCCGCAGTCGATTCTTCCTTGTAGCACATCTGCAACAGTTAAAGCTCTACAGACATCTCTACGGACCCGCAGAGGCTCCATGTCAACCAACTGACACCGACTTTCGTAGCTAGGAAGACGAAAAGGGTCGCTCCAAGGAAGTCTACGAAGTGCGAACCGAAGAAAACGGCGTTGAATAGATTCGATTCGCTCGGCGCCATTATCATAGCATGGACTCCAGACCGCTGAACAGTACTCCAGTGTCGAACGAACGAGAGAATAATAGAGCGATTTTAGGCAGTGAATGTCGCTGAAGTTCTTCGCAACCTTGAATATAAAACCGAGTGTCCTTGAAGCTTTGTCAACAACATACGATAAATGTTGCGTGTACGTCAGTTTCGAATCCAGCTGAACACCTAGGTCTTTAACGCACTGCGTTCGTTCGATGGTCGTTCCGAGAAGATGGTAGTTGAACAGGATTGGTTGTTTCTGACGTGAGAAGGTTATCACTGAGCACTTGGCAGGGTTGACCACCAACCGATTTAGAGTACACCAATCAGCAAAGGCATCAACCTGCGCTTGGAGTAAAAGACAGTTGGCGGTTGAACAGATTCGCATAAAGATTTTCAGGTCATCAGCAAACGACAGGCGGGGCCCTCCGATAACATAGTGTACGTCGTTGAAGTATAAAAGAAATATCAACGGTCCCAGATGGCTACCCTGCGGTATCCCGGACGTGGCGCAGAAACTCCTTGAACGAAGGTCACCCAAGGCAACTGTCAATTGACGCCCTGTGAGATATGATCGAAACCATCTTAAAAGATTACCACCAACTCCTAGTCTGTCAAGTTTAGCGATCGCGATATCATGATTCAACTTGTCGAAAGCTGCCGTTAAATCTGTGTAGATCACGTCCGTTTGGCATCGAGCGATCATACCATCAGTGATGTACGACGTAAGGCACAATAGGTTTGTAGTTGTGGAACGCCCTGGTGAAAATCCGTGCTGGTCGTCACTTAACAACTGCTTGCAATGTGTAAAAAGTGAGTTCTTAACGACCAGTTCAAAAAGCTTCGATACAGCGCTTAACGATGTGATTCCTCGGTAGTTGTTCACGTCCCGCTTGCTTCCTTTTTTATATACCGGAAACATGTCCGCCATTTTCCAGCAATAAGGAAATGTACCGCTAGAGAGGGACATCTGGAATATCTGATGAAGTGGATACAGAAGACAAGCCATGTTCTGTTTCAGAAAAACCGACGGAACCCCATCGGGTCCGGGCTTAAGCGATGTTTTAAGGTGTAATGCCGCGTTCGAGATTGATTCTGAATCCACATCAACTAGGCTGAGTGTTTGATTTGCCAAGGGAACATTGTCGGCGGCAGCGTGAACAGAATGACTGGTTAGTCTCTCGTCTTCATAAACACTGGCAAATTTTACCGAGAACAGATCGCAAATTTCCTGTTGAGTGCCAGCAGTCTCGCCATTATAGAACATGGATGAAGGTAAGCCCACTTCCTTACGTTGTTGATTAACATAGCTCCAAAAAGATTTCGGATGAGATTTGAGACGCCGTTGAACCCCACTCAGATAACGTTGAAAATGCGCACGACTGATCCGTTTATATTCGTAGTTGAGCCTGCTATAGTGGCGTTTAAGCGACATGGTGCGGTGTTTCGTGAATCTTTTAAGAGCCGCTCTTTTAATCCGTTTTAGCGAGCGAAGAGCGTTCGTCATCCAAGGGACCCGAGAGTCAGTCTGAACAATCTTTTTTGGGACGTGTCTGTCAATGACATAAGCCAAGACGTGGGAAAAAGTTTGAGCAGCGATGTTAACGTCGGTCGAATCAAGAATGCTCTGCCAATCCAAACTAGATAAAACATCACCAATACTGCGATAGTCGGCTCTACGGAAGTCATATGACACAGTAGCAGGAGTGTCGACGAAGTCTCGAGCTACAACGTCCTCGACAGCAACTATTAGAGAAGGATGGTGAGGGACATCCTTAACTAGAGGCACGGGAGCTGTAGAGATGACGGGAGCAATATCTCGGCCACTCACGAAGCAGAGATCTAGAGAGCGATTATTCTCATTCACCACGTTATTAACTTGGGATAAAGTTGCGGTACTGTAGCTGTCCAGAAGCTGAATAGCCCCAGCGTGGAAAGAGGAACGTTCATGGTCGGGACGGAGGAAGCCGCTGTGAGTTGGAGTCCATGCAATGCCCGCTAGGTTGAAGTCTCCCAAAATAATAATTTCATCATGGAGGGCAACCGTATTCGAAATAGCAGAAACAGATCGGCAGTGCGCATCAATTAGGTCTAAATCTCGAGTTAGATCTGGAGGAATGTACACCGCACAAAGGAATAGCATACGGCCTCCAAGCTGAATTGCTACCCAAACTTGTTCTACGGTGATCCAGGAATCGTCTTCAACTGCACTTGCTTTCAACCTGACACTAACTGCAACGAGAACACCACCGCCAGTCATTTTCCTACTGTTGTTTATGTTCCGATCACAGCGGAAAACTTCGTAACCATCTCCAAAAACATAACTAGAAACAGTCCGAGAATCTAGCCATGTCTCGGTTAAGACTATAATGTCGTAGCAATGATCCATGAACGCTAACCGATAATCATCAATAAGGCCGTTCATTCCGCCAACATTCTGGTAATAAATTAAAAGGTCCGAATTCCGACGTTCGAGGTTTGTAGCACTGGGAAAGGAAATACCATCAGAGCGGGAAGTGTCCGTTTTTTGACCATACTTGCCGTTACTTGGAATCTGGAAGACCCCGTTTCCCAACTCAACCGCAGGGCCGGGACGGCTGCTGGTCGCTGGCAGGTAGGGCTCGACTGCGTTGAGCGGAATAGGGGCTTCCTCAAGACTAGCGGCATTTGTGCGTCCCGGTATCCTGCTTGCAAACGTTGATCGAAGCTGGCTAGAAGATGAACTGGAAACGACGAACGAATCAGGCAACGAATTGTTCGAATTCACAGAGTACTTGCCTGTAGTAGAAGTTCGGAAGCACCCATCACCCAACTCAAACGCAGGGCCGGGACGGCTGTTGATCGCTGGCGGGAGAGGCTCGACTGCGATGAGAGGGATGGGGACTTCCTTAAGGCATGAGGCAAGTGTGCGTCCCGGTGTAGAACAAGGTCGGCGAAGGCTATTTTCATTAGTATGATCACTTCGATCAGAAGCAATAGAAATGTTGAAATTGGTGTCGGAGGGTTCGAAACAGTTGGAGGCAGGGCTGGAACACGGAAGCAGATCAGGCAAAGAATTGATACTAACAGAAGCATACTTGCCTGAAAGTGGTTGTTGGGAAACCCCTCTACCAATCCCGACCGCAGGACCAGAACGACTCTGAAGGCAGGAAACAACGTCATTTTGATCACAGCAAACGCCAAGCGCGACTGGGTCAGGTGGCTTAGGGTTTCCCATAGTGCGACAGGTAGTGCGTTCTGGTTTACGATGATCCAACAAACAATTAGATCTCAGCATGCTGGATCCAGTCCGGAGATCGGAGTGGTAAACTGGGACGAACCCAGAGGAGAGATTACGATGGACGGCGTATCCATACGAGGTAACCATGAGTTTTTTGGACCATTATCTACAAATTCACGGAACAGAATACCTCTCGGCCATGAATCCGAATTCAGTGCGACTTCGCGTAGTTTTGGGTCCATTCCGACTTTGTATGATATGAAGTTCATTCGGCTCGTGTCGAATCCTCTTTCCACTAACCTTAACCGAATCTTCACTCTGCACGCTCGTTTTGACAAGTTTTGCGATAACATCCGGTTTCACACTAGGGTGAATGCGAGATAAGTACAGCCAGAACATCTCGACAGGCTCAGGAACGGTAAGCACTGTGGAATCAGTAGCCGCTTTAGTACCACCAATAAGAGGTCTACTGCTTGATAAGCCGTCTTCACGACGCCGTTTTAAAGGTGGTTGACGAGAGTTATTTCCAGGATCCATAATTGCCGGAGTAGATGGCCCGATTTTTTTTTGAAAGCTGGGCAATAAGCTCACCTTGCTTTGCCATTTCGTTTTTAATTTCGGCATTCGCGATCTCCTGTTTCTCAGTAATAGATTTGATCACACTACCGAAAGACGAGATGGCTGATTTAAACCTTGCACATTTTACCAATTTAACGCACTCATCGCACATCCAAAACAAGTTCTGGCTTGAATTGATTACGTTCACGAAGGCTTTGTTCAGTTTTATACTTGAGCATTTCAGATGAATCATCCGGTCACAAAAGGCCATACAAGAAACGAACTCGTCGTCACCTTTGACAGGTTTAGCGCACTTGTCACAAGCTGAACTCATGATAAATTTAATATCAAGATTTTCACTGTGAACTTAACTTCTCACTGATGACTTTTTTTCTCCGTGTAGCCTAGCCGCTGGAGAAATTATTCACTTATTTTTTTTTTCTGTGTAGATCTTCAGCGTGTATGCGATGGAGGTGGATTCTGCAATATGCTTAATTCCAATTGTGCTAGTGTGCAACAATAACAACACCGTAGTCTGAATAATTGATCGATATTTCACTATTTTCACAACGCAAAATATGCACAAAAACAGGATTTTCACTGTGAACTTCACTACCAACAGATAAACGGAGTGCTTATAAGACGGTACACCACAAAAAAATACGCAAAAAAGCAATTCGTACGCGAGAAATTATTCGATCGAGACAGTGCATAATAAACAACTTTCGATTGAATTTAACACACCCCCCCCCCCCCCACCCACCCGCCCCCCCCCCCCCCCGGCCCCCCCCCCCCACTCCCCCCCCCCCCCCCCCCCCCCCCCCCCCCCTTTTTTCCCCCCTCCCCCCCCCCCCCCCCAAAAAACCCGCCGCGCTTTTTTCCCTTCTTCCCTCCCCCCCCCCCCCCCCCCCCCCCCCTTCCCCCCCCCCATTTCCCCCCTTTTTCTTTTCTTCCGGTTTTGCGCCTTCTTGACCTTAAAAACACGTAGCTCAGCCTGCTTCATGGTCTGCTGGACGAACCACTTCGACAAATTGACCTTTTTGGCCACGTCTCGGGTGGAATGGTTCGGGTTATTCTTAAAGTACTGCCTTATCTTCCGCGCCTTTTCTGGGTATTCCGTTTTCGGTTTTCGGCCGCTTCCAGCGCGCCGCTCGATGGTCTTTGTCTCCTGGAACATCTTCACAACGCGGGACATGGTGGAATGGTGGATTCCAAGCCTTTTGCGAATCCATCTGTGCGACTGACCAGGATTATCGATTATCGAGCTCTTCTTGTTTCGAATGCATCTTGAAAACTACTTGACAGATCGCAATTTTGCACACATAAACATAACACTCTAAACTTGTATTACCCAAAATTTCATTAATTTTTACCCATGCGATAAAAAGTTACACCCAAAACAAAGTGTCGCATTTTTTCCGAGTCCAATCTATATATCGGGATTTTAAGTAAGTATGTTCTTTCGTTGATTAAAGAGTAGTATGGTCCGCAGCCAAATGTTGTATTTCAACAAGATGGGGCTCCGTGCCACACCTCGAACCGCACTCAGAGGTGGTTGTAGGAACATCTGCCGTTCTGGGCGAAGGATATGTGGTCGCCATCCAGCCCCGATCTTAATCCGCTGGATTACTCAGTATGGTGCATCATGAAGGATAAAGCCTGTTCTAAAGGCCACTCAAGTACAGCAAGCTCAGCCAAACATTAACTCGCACTTGGAGAGAATTGGATCCAGGCTACATAATTAAGACATGCTGAGCGCTATAGCCAAAATGTGTACAAAGTGGCCCACTCTATAGACGGTTGTGAAAACAAATTAATAAAACCTTTCTAAGACCATAAAGATTTTGAAAATGTTCTAGTGAAAGCTGTTATGACCACTTGAAAACCATCATAAAACCTATTGGCCGCCATCAAAACCAGCATAGGGCTGAATGGCCACAGCTGTCAAACTTCACGGCGATATCGTGGTTGGTTTTTGTTGTTTTGCTTTGTTGCTCTTCTGATTCATTCAACAGTAAATAATGGCTAAGAAAAAAGTTCTACTGTTGCGGGAAATTATGATTGATAGCCAAATATACAAAAGAAATTGAGTTTTTTTTATAGCGTATCATGCTCCAAATCATATGCGCATTAAATTTTATGGTGAATATCGGCACGATAAGAGCTGAAAATTAATGCGCCTTGGAAATTATGCGAGTTTACAACAACAAAAACAAAATTGAAAGAAATATATTCGGTAAATTAATCATGAAACTCCTGAAAATTGATAGAATTCAATAAGGTTATCCAAACGAACACCAAAGTTTATCTCAGATCTACAGTTCAATTGTATTACATTTAAAATTTGGTGTATTTATTTTTTCACATTTCAATTATTTCATATATTTCAATATGGCGATTGCAAGAAATCACAGCCAAAAAAGCCAATTTATCTTAGCAATGGCTACTATAGAACTATCTGGTCGCTTGGTAGCTTTCCTCAATGCCAGTTAGCCGTTTAATGCATTTACTGGAGGCAACATGGTTTTAAAATGCTTTTTCAACTGACCATAATAAGATAATATGAATGAGTCCTAAAACGGCATTTCAAAACAGCATTTTATGAGTTAATAAAGTCAAAATAAAACCTTTGATAGGAGTAAAAGGAATTTTAGAAGTCAAGGGTTTAAGATCGTTGTAAAGAAGCTGTGTAGGTTCTTATAAACCTGACTAAAATTTGAAACCTATTGGCATCTCTTGCTGCCATAATAAAGCCGAATTGATTTCTAGTGGCTTTCATAAAACTTTAATAAAACTTAATAAAGCTGGATGGTTTTGGCAATGTTACTTGGGATGTGTCCCTTGACTCAGCCTATTATGCAACGATCGATTACATTTTTTAATCGACGACATTTTGATAACTGAAGTGCTAATCTCAAAATCAACATAGAGGCATGATGCTACTCGCACACATCTTCAAAATGATTGGTAAGCAAAATGTTTTAAAGCACGATGAAAGGAAATGCGTCAAGTTTAAGTCGACCAAATGTTGATCGAAACACCCATTATGTATCACGAAAAGCTCTACAACTCATTTTATAAAGTCAGAAACTTTCGAGGGATATGGATGTAATGTCGGTCTATAAGCATCAAATTGGGTCTATTCATGGATGCAACTTCGTCCCATTCGATAGATTTTTTTATTAAATGTAGTCTTCGTGCGGCCCCCCCTGATTTTCGGATTTTAGGCATTTCCAGCTGTATTCGCTTTACCCAACATAAAATTTCACAAAACAAACTAAACCTAAAACTGCTTTGAAGCACTTAAGAGATTTTCACATATGGTTTATTGACCCTTCGATAATGAAAACATAATTATTCACTCTGCACAGGTTTTGTTCCTTAGGTTGTGTTTAGATAAGCCGTTTGGAAAATATACTACCGAAATGAAAATTTTACCAATAACATCATTTTTACAAAGTTATTCAGGCAACAGGCCATAGTTGGAAACAAAGAAAAACAAATGTCCCTAATATTGGGTCCACGTCTTTCTTGTTAAATCATCGTTATTTTATCTATGTAAACAGTTAGCTAATAACGTGTGACTATTTTCTGTACATCTAGGCTGGATAATTCGGATTATCGTTTCCATTTAACCTAATCTAGATCATTTAAAGATCATGGATATATTCGGTTCAGCTTAACCAGTGAAATCATGATGTCTGATAAGTTAAGAAAATCGAAAATTACACAGAATTGAACAACGGTAAATTGATTATTATTATCTGAATTGCTTCTAATTAAATCAATCATCTTGTAGGCAACATTATTTTGTTGATTATTGTTTAAATAATGACTTATTTGGTACATAGGCCGAACGAGGGAGCTAGGCTAACATTACATCCCCTTACCCTATCGAAGAGTTAGAAGGATGAAAACAAAAAGTTTCGTTTGCCCATAGTTATTCCCACTGGAACTTCAAAGGGACAGTGCAATGGGGTGTCTCACTGACTGACACTCAAAGCGAAGGTTTCCGATTTAGTAGTTTTGATCAATTTTCCAACACACTCTTTACGTCAGATTTGATATTTGAGCTAAGATGAGCGCTGCTTAATTCAATAGCTGTGCATTTTTGTCAAGCTGATCCGTTTCGATTTGCAGCGAATTTTAAATTGATACAGTTGCTTTCAGGAATTAAAATTGACTTCGACAAATAAATGTAATCGAATCTTTGTGAAACACCCCTTCGTCAGTTCAGTTGTGGTTCGCAACAAATTGAGCTCCCATTTTGAGCGATGAGTCAGAACCTGATTTGAAATCGATTGAGTGGAGTGGAACAACAACGATACTTTGAACCACCCTAATAATATTGGCCCTAAGAGATTGCAGAAAACTATGACGAAACCTTTGCTAAGACACAGTGATTCGAAAACCCACGACGGTGTTAATGTATCATCTTAAATGATTTAAGACCAAAGTGCAGTGTGCAAAGGTGGTGAGAATGTCGGCAGGTGATTCTAACGAAGTTTTTGTCAATAGAATGAGTGACAGCCTTCTATAGTGTTAATACTATTTTAAATGCACCTTGAAAAGCGTTTAAAAATAAATTAAAATGTTATTTACAATGCCTTATTTTAACTTTATACCAAATAATTGTTAATTTTCGATCGTAGCTTTTCAAGCACAACATCACATCTCGAATGTTAACACACTAATCTCGACATGGAAAGTGTTTTCCAGCGGTCATGTGATTCATTGAGTATGCCGCTATAGAACCTCGCACCGGGTGTAAATAATGTTGCCCACAAGAGTGAATTATCTCCGGTGTGTTACCGAACGGTTCTTCGTGAGCATTGCTTAAACGACCAGGAAGACAAATCCAGTGAATGAGTCACTTTTAATTTATTTGAGTTCCTTGTACGTGATCTAAGATTCAATTTAGTAAAAATTATTTTCCCAGAGCTATACGCAACTACACCAGAAAAAAAAACCGAGTCGTAGATCGCTAATAAAAGCAAATTAAAAGCGACTCATTCACTAAGTTATTCCTTACATCCACGCGTTGTATGTTCTCCCGAGCAGGAGAAAATAACAGACTTATTTTAATCTTAATAGCTGAAGCTGGTGGTGATGAGCGCCTGCGAAAATACCTGAAAAATCCTAAGAACTGCAAGCAAAATCTTTTCCCAATGCTTTGGTACTATTTTCGTCCTGTTTTACAGTACTGGCATGTTATTTTCGGAACATTGTTATGGTATTATTACTAAGTATTCTACCTCTTTATCGAGTTCAGTAATCGAGACATTAGTTCCTGCTCGGGCTATCCTGTAGGAGAGATGTGCTGTACATCTTGCACCTGTCGTTTGAACAAATCGTGTTCTAGCATAATAAAATACGATTGAAGTAAATGTTGATCATAATTTAGTAATAAATGATCGATAATTCTGGCTCAAACCAAAATCGATACATCAAGCTGTCCAACCGCAATCAAGAGCATGCAACTGAAGTCTCAAAATACGCCAACTAAGCAGCTCCTCAGAAAACCCATCAATCGTAACAATGGAGGACGTGAAAGGTCTTCGATAAGCATCTATAATGACCATACCAGCTGAGTCGTAGCTCAAAGCTAAAAAAAATCACCATTTGCTTGCTTGCTTGGTTGTGCCTGATGTAGCTACTCTTTTCAGTTTCCTCAAGAGGAACGAAGCACATGCGTCCCACTCACCTGAAGGATCTTGAGAAGCGGACACGAAACGGCACTGCAGAAACGCAAACCCTACCCGGCTAAAGATGTCATGACTAATGATTCCTTATCCAGATCCATTTCCTTGCGGGCTAATTAATAATGCACGCCATAAGAATTTTCCTCCATTTGGGCCTTATCGCACTTTCCACGGACTGCTGCTACTTCTAGGCTGGTTGTGGCCACTTACTGAGGAAGCCTAGTCGCTTCTGTAATTGTTGCATGCTGCGGCTGTCAGAGTTAGGGATGTGCATGAGTGAGAAAGTTAAATTAAGTTTTGTGAAAATTTAAAATGCCTTAATACAGCTTGATCAGTGGTTGGTAATATCAAATTATTGCTGATTAAAGCATTTCAACGACGCTTTTTTCATTATTCCAGATACCAGTGTCACCACGGTTTCATAGGATGCATTGATTCAACATATGCATGATCATCCCTAAAATCGAGAGTTGTATTCGCTTCCCAGAGCCAGGTACTTCGTCAACTTTCACTCCCTACTTCCTTTACCCTTTTCAAGGCCAATTAAGCAAATCTAGGAAATGAGGAACAAGAACCGTTTCAGCAGTCGACCCCAATCGTGGGACATGTTCAGCCGTTAGTTGAAACGAACATAGTGAAAACATTATGGCAGCGAGGAATTTTTGTCGGGACCTTTAACGTCATGACACGTACTGGCAGTAGTAATCAACATGTGGCCAGCCAGTCACTTCTCCCCACAACAAGCCATCCATCAAGCTTGACTACACTTGAACCTTTGCGCCAATCTCTGACTGGGGTGATTCTATGCCGAAGAAGAAATGGAGGCTTTTAAGGATGAAAAGGGTGCCTACTCGAAATGACTCAACTTCACCAACTGCAGACAAGGGTGATCGTCCGCAGAAATTCTAACCGTTTGTAGATTGGGAAAGGTGTAAAATTAAAGAATCCTTTATGATTTCATCCCTCAAAATGAATAAACCATTCGAAAAGGAGTTCGTTTTAGGAAAAATTACATTTTGGGCGTCAAATCCTAAACCCTCATCCAATTTAGCGTCGGTGCTACCTTTGAATATGAACTTATTTAACGGAAATTCGAAAACCGAAACAAGCTTATGAAAGCTGACCTAAACAACAAGTCAACCAACTTGCTTCTCCCACACCCAGTTCCTCAATCCCAATCTGGAGCATCTGACAAAGGAGCGTGTAATCATGCAATTTCACGCTACCTGAGTCCAAAGCAGAACGAAATGGCCACCAGCAATATTCGCATCGCTTGTGTCGGCTTCGTCGTCGTCCCCATCGTCGTTAGAAACTTGTCTAAGAATTGCCCCCCCAGTTCGAAGCCAATTGGGCCTGCGACACCTCTACGTTCCAAGCTCTGGTAGCAAGCCGTAGCGATGAGTGTGTGTGTGTGTGGGTGTGGATGTGTGCGATGGGGCGTTGTGAATAATAATGCCAATTTCATTGCTAACAACAGCAGCGGTCGGTTGCGAATCACTGCCTGGCGCGCTACGCGTTTTAGATTAATGTTCGTTGTGTTCGATTAATTGTTGCTGGCGCAGAAGGATTTCGCCGACGTAGGAGGTAATTAATTCGATAATTTAGTGATCGTTTGCTGAATAATCTAACGTGTGGTAAAGTGATTTGATATGAGGAATGCCTGATTGAGACAATGATTTGTGTAGATTATTGGAACATCTCCTGAATTCCTGAACATTGGGTGGAATAATTTTTCGGATTTCAATACGTTTAGTGATTTCGGGTGTCTAGCACTTCTTATATTGCTAATTGAAACTTAAACAAATATTTTGAATAATAATAATCAGTTCTTTTGCATGAATGTAGACAAAACTGCCCCAAAAAACAAAAAAGTTTAAATTTTCCAGGGGGCACTGCACTAGCTAGTATTATTTTCGTCTATGGGCGAGTTAATCATTGCTCACAACCCCTGGTTACTTTGATGTTCTCTTGAATCTTCAAGCTTTCTTAACCTTTAAAAGAGAAAATATTTTGGATAGTATGATTTTTTTTAACGTGATTTACGTTATACGTTTCTCTTTCCTATACCGGATGTCATTTCAAAATTTTGAATAAGGTCTGTATCCACATTAATCCGGACACCTGCAAATAATTGTAACTTTTGGAATATTGCACGTAGGAATGAAAAATTTCACTGTGGTATAGCTGAGAGTATATGATGAAAAAGACTATGATTGATGTTTACATTTCATGTTTAGTATTTAAGATGGCGACGAAAGAAAAACAAGTGCGCGAGCGAATTTTGTACGGGCGTACGGCAAATCCTGACTTGTCAATACGGAACCATGCAAAAACATTGGATTTGCCTATATCCACTGTTCACGATGTGCTCAAATCATTTTCGGAACGTTTGACGGTGGAGAGGAAACCGAGAAGTGAAAAAAACATTGGACGCGCTGATCCTGTCATGGACCGAAAGGTGAAAAGGATATTAACGAAAAACCCCAATCTCTCAATTCGAATGGTGGCTCGTAAAATAGGGATGTCGCCTGGTTTTGTCCGAAAATCAAAACAATGTTTGGGACTTAAGTCGTATAAAGTAAAAACAGTTCAAAATCGCAACGACAAACAGAACTCGGCAGCAAAATTACGGGCTCGACGTTTGTACTGCGAATATTTGACGAAGTTTTCATGCGTTGTTCTGGACGATGAAACTTATGTCCTGGAGGATTTCAAGCAGCTTCCAGGGCTGGCTTTTTATTCTGCTATGGCCAGAAATGCTACAGCTGAGCATTTCAGAACGAAGAAGGCATCGAAATTTCCCAAAAAATACCTTGTGTGGCAAGCAATTTGCACGTGTGGCAAAAAGCGTAAACCTTTCGTCACTACAGGCACAATCAACAAGGAGATCTATCAGAAAGAGTGTCTGCAGAAACGATTGCTGCCCTTCATCAAAAATCACCAAGAAAAACCTTTGTTCTGGTCCGATTTGAAATCATGCCACTATGCTAAAACTGTGATGGAGTGGTACCAGGCAAATCAAGTGAACATTGCACCGAAAACCTCAAACCCACCAAATTGCCCAGAGCTACGACCAATCGAGAGATATTGGGCTCTAGTGAAGCGGACGCTTTCTTGAAAGAAGCAAGGAATCGAAGACATCAAACACTTCCAGCAAATTTGGATAAATACGGCTTCTACGATTTCTGAAGAGTCTGTACAAACCCTAATGGACGGAGTTAGGCGCAAAATTCGAAAATTTTATGCAAATACCGAATAACTATGTTTTGTCTCAACGAATTGTTAAAACACATCGCATGAATCTGAAATAAACAACTACGATGGAAATATAATGCGAAATTTATGTTTTATTCATGTTTTGAGGTGTCCGGATTATTGCGGATACAGACCTTAAAGAGAGCGTTACGTAAAAGTGAAAGGTTTTTGAACGCTAACAAATCTCGTTTGGCTGGACAGAATAACTTCATTTATATACATTTGATTAGAAAAACATACAAATGTTTTGTAAATTAAGTGCAATTAGCGTAAGTAGTTGAATTTTTTACTTAAAAATGACCTCCTTTTGCTCCCATACAAATCTCAATATGAAAATGTTGAAAATATGGTTTTTCCTTTTCGGGTCCTCAACAACAGTTAATAAACGATTCAAATTGTCTTCTTCTTTTAATTTCATTACGTTTCATTCGATATTTAATGAAGCAATAATCACACCCCTCAGCTGCAAAATTATTATTCTTTTCAGGACGACAGATTCAATTTTACAATAAAGCAGTTTGTTCGAGATAGATCCTAAACAACCTTTGTATATTATCAAAAATAGTTCTCTTTGGATTGTTTGAGGCATTCATTCAAAAGTGGTAAATTCGTCAGAGATTTTTAGCTAAACCCGAACTGATTTTTTTTTATTAAACTGGACTGAAAAAGTAATGGCTCTGTTTATAGAAAATTTCCAAAGAAGGGACGGGTCAAAAACAATTTAATATTAACCAACCATATGTGTTAGGATATGTATACATAAGATGATACCATTATTACTATACACCAACGCAGTTCTACGTGAACCTCATGGTTACATCCCTGATATAACCTACCTCTAACTTTTTTTTTTTTTAACGAAGAGAACGTAAAGAAATATGCTTCTAGAAATATGTGCGCAAATATCATCGAAACTGCATTGATTGATAGCATGATTAATAACAGCGCATGCAAACCCATTATACTTGGGGTTTGGTAGTATTTAAATGGTAAAAAACAACATTTTATTTTAAAAACTAACGGCGTTGTGAACAAGGAACCGCCATCATTGACGTTGGATAACATTAGGGTTTTTGTTGTTTGTTGGTCTTTAAAAGATCAGTTTCTTTGGCTTGTAAAGCCACTCCCCTTGGATTTCTTTTTCAGGTAGGTCTGGTGTCTATTCAAGATCAGCGATCTAGTGAACTGAACTTATATGTAATTTTGTGGTAAACAGACAATGTGCCACTCTTCAATCAATGCCTGCAACAATCTAACATTTGCAATAGTCAGGGGCGTTCAGAAAAATGTCAATGAAACATGAAACGAAAATCACTTCGGCGCGTTCCTCTAAAGCTCAATTTACTTAAGATCCAGCCGCATGAAATCAGCCCTATCTAGAGATTATTTTGATGATATAAAGTTTACGGCAACCCTGAATTGTTGTTTTCAAGCGAAATTGATTTCAACTTACTGTGTAATAATCGCGAATTACAAAACCTACGACCTCCAAGGACCAGGTACTAAAAAATGCAACCACCAAGGCGTTGCACAACATCAACCGGATGAACTGAGACAGAGCGTATGTATCTCTAACCTCACTTTGGAGCGAGAACTTGTCAAAAATCGCCGACACAAATATGCTTCATCACCACTACAACCTGCGAAAGAAGAAATCTCGGACCGTCTCTTTGGATAGACTATCTGCCACTACTACTGATAATAACATGGCATCTACACCTGCCAGGTCTTCACTGCTGAAAACCTCCTCTGATGACTCATAACAGGTACGAGCTACAGAGTGACTTGGATAATGCAGATATTGAAAACGAAGTAATTTTAGATCAAAATCAGTCAAGCTGAGAAGTGCGAGTACCACTTATTCATATTCAAATATTCATAGACAAACAGATGAAGGATATATTTAAAATGCTAAATGCAGCTCAAGTAAACTAGGTCTTTCTGCAACTACTGACAAAGTCGAAGTATGTACTTGCCGCAGTGTTACCGGTCCTGAAGGCAAATGATGTGCAATATTTCATCCACGATACATCAAACAACATCGGTACGATTTTTTTTATTGTCGATTACCCAACATCGATATTTTGGATCTGAAAGCTGAACTTACTGCCAACAATAGCTTCGCTCGTAACATAAAAGTGTTAGCTAGAATCTAATCTATGGTTAACCAATTTACGAAAACAACGAATTTGTTCTACATTGCCGTGTCATAGAGATTTTTCACCGAACGTCCTTTCGACGCTGCCCAATGTCATTGAAGTCAAAAATCTGGCCATAGATCGAGCAACTGTAATCTACCTCCGAAATGCGTGAAATGTGAAAAAAAAAAAACAACAACCCTCCCGTGCCAATAACCAACGAAATTACAACAGAACAACATGGAAACTGGAGAAAAGGAAAATAAAACCGAACCTAATATCACCACGCGTGACCTATTCTACGTAAGCTGAATGCCCGCACCTTAGACTTAAACTTGATTAAAAAATAAGGTTATGTGTATTTGTTTCAAAAAATAATACAGATTGGATAGAACTAGTCTTGTTTCCTGACATTGCTTCATTGAAATGGGGAAAAGTAATTCTATTCTAGAAGTGAAAAAAGCACATTTTGACACAAAAGCACATCTGACTTTTTTTTGGAAAGTGCGTTGAGAAAAATTATATGGTCGTACCGACAATTATATCATGATTAAGATGATTATTGCATATAATAGTTACAATTACCATGAAATTGTTGGAGATATTTTTTAATCATCACATTATTGACAACGGTCATGGTTACAGGGACTATTCTGACATTATAGTAAATGTTGAATCAACTATTTTGAATGGTCATTTTGACCATGATTATAGTCGGTTGAAAATCATTATTTTGCCCAAGTCATCCTAATCCCCAATAATGGTAAAATTGACTATCAAACATTTCTCTGTGTGAGCAAACAATACTCATAAAAAGAGTATATTTGTTTTACCTGGCATCACTGCTACCTAGTATTGTGTTGTGTTTTGTTTTCGCTCCGCAACTTTTCCGGATTATTATCTGCCTTCACATCATCAAACCCCCGCTCAACGCAAATTTCGCTCTACGTCCATCAATAAACCGCCCGCATATATAGTCATCGTCAATTTTGGCCAGGTAGGATTGTGATTCAACTAGTAAATCGGAACCGGCTCGAGAGTGGATGTTTTAGCCCGCCCCGCCATTGCCTCCAACTGCTATTTTCCCCACCTCGCCGCTCGCCACCTGTACCAACTGCTCATGCTATACATTCCACGCACACCACCGTCAACAAGCCCAGCATATTCTCACCGCAGTCATCTCATTGCCGATTTGTCACCTCTCATCCTGTTACATCAAAACAAACTAAGCATCGACAGCTTGTATATCGCCTGGATAATATACGGCCATTCTCCGTCCTGTCTTATTATTCCGATACATCCGAAAACCACCCACTACGAGAGTTGACATAGGGCAACCGACACGGCCTGGAATTTTTCAATTTTTCATCAGCATCATCAGATCGTCCGTACATTAGAAAGGTATAGTGAACCGATCTTTCGCTTCGGTGTGCTTTTGTTTACGTTTTCCGTAACCACCCGTATTGTTTAACTGCTGACCACGTGAGGTGAACCATCTATTCACTTCTCACTCACGTCTTGTATTGTTGCATCACCCTGCTGGACCAACATCAGCCACCTATCGGTAACTAGCGGTACTTGTGCAGTGTTGCAATTCTGTTCGGAATGGCGAATGTATGTGAAAAATGTGCGAATCTCATCATCGGCGATCCAGTTAAATGCGGTGGATTTTGTTCATCGACAGTTTGCATGCGATGCTCTGGGATTGCTGAAGATGCTTTCAAAGCGATTATGGCAAATCCGCATCTGGTATGGATGTGCAATGCTTGTAAAAATCTACTGTCCAAGGCACGTTTCGCAAACTCGTTGGTATCAGTCAACAAGGCAAGTGAATCCGTGATCGAATCGATGAAAGTCGAAATTCGTGATAGTGTGCTGACAGAAATCAGAACCGAAATCCGCTCTAATTTCAAAACTCTGATTAATTCTGTACCCCGTACACCCGCATCCTACTACCGTACACCGCTCGCACCTTCAACAGGATCCAAACGTCTGCGTGAAAACGAAGCTGACGAAGATATTGCTTCTCGTCGTCCAGCTAAGGCTATGTGTGGTATCGGTACGTGCGCTGCAGATACAAATCTGGTCGTCTCTGGTACTGCGGAACAAGATTCCGAGAAATTCTGGTTGTACTTGTCTGGTATCTTGCCAGAGGTTCCGGAGAGCAAAGTTACCGAACTTGCAGAGCTCAAGTTGAAAACTACCAATCTGCGAGTGGTTAAACTTGTTCCACGTGGCAGAGACATTAGATCGCTTACGTTCGTCTCATACAAAATTGGTATGCCGTTGGATCTGAAACCTATTGCACTTGCTACTGAAACTTGGCCTAGAGGAATTCGTTTTCGTGCGTTTGAAGACCTTGGAAGCAAGAAGCAGTTTTTTTGGAGGCCGAAAGCGTTGTCGCCCGATCCTACCGTTCTACTCGATACACCGAAAGCAGTACCCACCCTTCAGCATTAGTTCTGGATGAATTGCCTATCCCTAATACTCCTGAAGCTGCCGCCCACGCTATCTCTCGCTCATCTGTGTCTGACCTCTCGTCACTGACACCGCTCCCTATTTCATCGGCACCAAGGGAAACAACCGTACCGTTATCAGTATATTATCAGAACGTCGGTGGGATGCGCACCAAGACAAACGAGTTATCGATCTTACCACTGGACCGCCTCCAGTGACTACGACGTCATCGTACTGACGGAACACGTGACTGCGGAACGACGTGAGCAATTCTGAGCTGTCATCTCATTATAATATCTACCGATGCGACCGAAGTCAACGCTACGAGTCACTTTCTACAACGAGGAGGTGGAACGCTCATTGCCGTAACAACTACTATTTTAAGTGATCCTAAGCAACTTGACCTATCCGTAAGACCTTATTCTCGCGCCTCCATGGTGGAATACCGAGCTTCGACATCGGCGTAACGTTCTTCGTAAAGCTCGCCGTCGGTTTCTGCGTCATCGAACTGCTGAAAACAGCTCAATTCTTCGCAGGCTCGAGGCTGAATACGCCGAATGTGTATCTTCTTCTTTTCGTGAGTATATCTTCCGAATCCAAGACGAGGTTAAGGTGGATCCCTCCTCTTTCTGGCGCTTTGTTAAAAGCAGAAAAGACACAAAATCGATCCCGGCGGAAATTTCTTTCGATGGCTCAACCAGTCGAGACCTCGAAGGTTCAGTCCAACTTTTCGCCGATTTCTTCAAATCGGTCTACGATGCTGACTCTCCGCCGAGTTCTCCGGAGGTCTTGAATCACTTGCCATCATACGATATACAATTTCCGTGTCCAACCTTCACTGTAGAAGATGTCAGTAGTGCACTGAGAACTGTTGACCCTTCGAAAGGTCCTGGGTCAGATAGGCTACCTCCCGTTTTTATTCGTCGATGTGCTGATCTACTTGCAACCCCCTGTGTGTTTGCTATTCAACCTGTCGCTATCGGAGACTACTTTTCCGGATGTATGGAAGTTGTCTGCGGTCTCTCCCATTCACAAAGCTGGAAACATCCATGATGTTAAGAATTACCGACCTATTTCGATTCTTTGCTGCTTAGCCAAGACGCTTGAACTGTTGATTCACGATAGAATGTATTTTGCTGCCAAGCCCATCATCTCGCAATATCAGCATGGCTTCGTGAAGAATCGCTCTACTGCGACTAACCTAATGGCATATGTTAGCGCACTAAACTCCAGTTTGGAAAAGCGCTGCCAAGTTGACAGTATTTACGTAGACTTTTCCAAGGCGTTTGATAAAGTACCTCACGAATTGTCAATGAAAAAGCTCGAGAAACTAGGATTTCCTAATTGGCTCATCATGTGGTTACGGTCATACTTACTAGACAGATCCGCCTACGTGAAGCTTAGCTCCATTAAGTCAAGCTGTTTTGCAACACCTTCCGGCGTGCCTCAAGGTAGCCACCTCGGTCCCTTGATCTTTATTCTGTTCGTCAACGACTTGAGCCACCGTCTGAATTCGCATCACCTTATGTATGCCGACGATCTTAAAATTTACCGGAGGATCAGCTCACTGGTTGATTGTGCAGCTTTACAGCAAGATATTGGCACCATAGTGAGTTGGTGTGTGTCAAACGGAATGGAGATGAATGCGATGAAATGTAAGGTGATAAGTTTCAGTAAATCCCAGAGGCAACTGATATACAATTACGGAGTAAACGGCATCAAATTGGACCGTGTATCTTCAATTAAAGACTTGGGAGTAGTAATGGACTGCAAGCTGAGCTTCAACGAACACATCACTGCAACCACTGCTAAGGCTTTTGCCATGCTAGGATTTATACGCCGAAATGCATCTGAGTTCCGTGATGTGTATGCATTGAAAGCACTTTATTGTTCGCTCGTTCGAAGTGTTCTTGAATATGCTGTTCAAATCTGGGCACCTCATCACGAAACTCAAATTACTCGTATAGAAAGAATACAACGTTGCTTCGTACGTTTCGCTTTACGGCGATTACCATGGAACGATCCGGTTAGGCTGCCCCCGTATGAACATCGACGCCAATTAATGAGATTGGAATCGCTGCGCCAGCGCCGTATCTATTTACAGAAAATGTTCGCGTTCGATTTACTAAGCAACCGAATTGACTGCCCAGATCTTCTGCAGCAGAGTTAACTTCTTCGTTCCTGCACGTCGGTCCCGACAACGATCGATATTTTGGACTGCTAGACACCGAACGGTGTTCGGACAAAATCACCCGCTTGAAAAGTGTTTTAATTTGTTGAATGGTGTTGAAACGTTCGATTTTAGTATAAGTAGAGACCGTTTTAAAACTAGTATTAGGCAAATGACTTAGATTTAAGATAGGTTCAGTCTGTGCAGCATAACTGAAGACGTAGTAAATAAATAAATAAATAAGTACCTTGTGATCAAAAAGTTCCGGTAATTTTCAATTTAAAAAGGCTGCCTTTATTTTTTCGGTAAAATCTTTTTAGTGTAAGATGGCAACACTAGTTCTGATATTCTGTCAAAGTGTGAGAGCAAATTATCCATTAGTTTTGTTTTGACAACTGCTTTTGTTAGTCGAAAAATAGACGCTCGGCGATTTTTACCATGGATAAAAAATTGAAACAACGCGTTTGTGTGAAATTTTGTGTTGCAAACGGATTTTCTGCAGCGGAAACGCTCAGAATGTTGCAAAAAGCCTTTGGTGAGGACTCTATGTCACAAAATCGTACATTTGTTTGGCACAAAGACTTTAAAGAAGGCCGTGAAAGCGTGAGTGACATGCCGCGTTCTGGACGACCATCGACCTCAACTACCGATGAAAACATCGCTTCCGTGAAGAATTTAGTTATGGAAAACCGCTCAATTAGCATTCGGGAGATAGCTGCACTCCTTGATATCTCATTTGGATCGACCGAACACATTTTGACGGAAATTCTGGGCATGAAACGCATTGAAGCACGACTTGTTCCAAAAGAGCTGAATTTTTTGCAAAAACAGCATCGAGTTGAGGTCGCTAAACAGATGATTGCGAACGCAGATAGCGATCCCACATTCATGGAACGCATCATAACTGGTGATGAAACGTGGGTATATGAATTTGATATGCTCACAAGTCAACAATCGTCCGAATGGCGCGCCGAAGATGAGCCGAAACCAAAAAAATCACGACAAAGTCGCTCCAAAATTAAAGTTTTACTGACCGTTTTCTTTGATTTTCGCGGTGTCGTCCATTCTGAATTCCTTCCAGAAGGTCGAACGGTTAACAAAGAGTATTATTTACAAGTTATGAGACGTTTGCGTGAGGCAATTCGAAAGAAGAGGCCAGAATTGTGGCGCAATAATTCGTGGATTTTACACCACGATAACGCTCCATCACACACCGCGCTCACTATTTGTGAATTTTTGGCCAAGAACTCCACCAATACCATCAAACAAGCACCATATTCACCAGACCTTGCCCCGTGCGACTTCTTTCTCTTCCCAAAACTGAAAATTCCGCTCAGAGGTAGGCGTTTTGAATCGATTGATGCGATAAAAAAGAATTCGCTGGAAGAACTGAAAGCCATACATTCATCGGCCTATAAAAAATGTATGGATGATTGGATAAAGCGCTGGCATATGTGTGTTGCCTCTAATGGCGAGTACTTTGAAGGCGATAATAAAGATATCAATTAAAAATTGAAATAAATGCGTTTTTTTTTCAAATTACCGGAACTTTTTGATCACAAGGTATATCGCCTCCACGTTGTACATATATCCGCTATCATATACGATTTTGTGTTTGCTGGGCCGCTCACTTTCTTCGGAGTCACGGAAAAATATTTTCTGACTCCTTCAATTTTTGTGCTTCCGTTGCAATTTTTGCTCAACGGTTGAGGAAGTGTAATGTGAAATAAATTTAAGTCGTTGAATTGTTTCAAATTATTCATAAATCGCTAATAAATCTACACACTTTTGAAACAAATATTGAATTTGGTTGATTGTCATACGAAACATGAATGATCGTCATACGGATCTAACCATAAGACAATCATCCGATATCCGAATGCTTTTCGTTAAAGGGCTATACTATAAAAAATATATTGATCTTATGTGACCAAAATTTCATGTTGATAGAGTTTATAAATTTGAAGTTTTCATAACATATGTTTTTGAACATACCAATTTCAAAAATCCGTATATTTTTGCAAAATTTAGGTAGCATACTAAAAATGTCACCATAGCCTACGCAAATATAGAAAGTAATGTGGACAAAATTTGAACTGTTTCCATCAAGTGCTTTGGACTACAGCTGGCGTCAAAGTTGACGCACCAATATGAGTATTTTCTTTTTTCACCCGATATTGACCATGCTGAAATATCTGTGCAAAAAAAAGCCGAGGTGAATTTTACTAATAATACTTATAATACTGTATGCGTAGTTTTCACAAACCAATTCTTACTGTTTGCCATATTTTTAAGTTCTCCGTGGGTTACACAAGTTATTTGGGATATGTCACGCGTAACAAATCATGTGTATTAATTCACCTCGGCTTTTTTTTTTTGCACCGATATTTCAGCATGGTCAATATCGGGTGAAAAAGGGAAATACTCATGTTGGTGCGTCATCTTTGCCGCTAGCTGTAGTCCAAACCACTAGATGGAAACAGTTTAAATTTTGTTCACATCAATTTCTATAATTGTGTAGGCTATGGTGACATTTTTAATATATTACCTAAATTTTTCACAAAAATACGGATTTTTTAAATTGGTATGTTCAAAAACGACTTTTTTCACATATGTTATGAAAACTTCAAATTTATAAACTCTATCAACATGAACATTTTGGTCAAATAAGGTCTATGCCGCCATATACATTGGTTATAAGGTTGTCAAACTTTTAACCAAAAATATTGATAATTGACAAAGTTACAGAAGGTTGAACATGGCGTTGTTTGGAAGCAAAATTTCGCTCGGCTTTTTTTTTGCTACTGAGTGTACGTGGAAGAGTGTCTCCAAAAGCGGTTTCTCCCTCTCCTGAAGGCTCACGACGGTCCGAGGATCTTCTGACCGGTTTTGGCAACATGTCACTACACGAAGGACGTGCTAGAGTGGTATAAGGTGAATGATGTCGATTACATACCAAAAGATCTGAACCCCCCAAACACTCCGGAGCTGCGCCCAATAGAAAAATACTGGGCCATTTTGAAGGACCACCTTCCAAAACGACCTAAAGTGGTGAAGAATTTAGAAGAAATGAAGAAAGCATGGGTTAATATGCAAAAAACTGTCGATTCTGAGGTCGTGCAGAACCTTATGGCTGGGGTTAAGGCCAAGGTTCGCGAATTCGGTTATAAAGGCAAAATAAATTAAATGAATGATGCCAAAACTAATTTGAATTGTTTATCTTTACTACCTGAAAAATTGGTTATATTCGGATAAAAACTCGAATTTTGAGAATGAATTTTGTGTGTGCAGATGTTAAACGGTACACCCTTTAATGTACCCACCAAGCCTAATCCCAGACGCCTGGGGATAGTTGCAAGTTTCAAGCTACTGAAAAGTGAAGGATAATCGGATTATAATCATAAGTATCCAAGCAAAAAAAGAAAAAGAAATAACTATTCCATTTTAAAAACCATACTATAGATCAGGAAAATATATTCGCTAAAGTTCATCAATAGGGACAAAATGAATACATTTTCATAAAAATTATCTTTACATCGAACGAAAGTACTACTGTTGATTATTCTTTTTTTTTCGTGTGTAAGAATGGCGGTAGTTTGTACGTTATAGATCAATTCAAATCACGACTAAGCAGTATGTCAAGTGTTTTACTCCGCAATATGCACAAACCCTCTCTGAACCCTATAATCTAACTCAAACGTCCTATTTTGTCCAACTGGACGACCTTCAGCAGTTTAACAGCAAATTTGAATTTATAGCGTTTATCATCATATGGCTTCACCCAACATTCCACCGAATCTTCTCTTTTTCGAACCACATCACACACACAATAAAAAAAAGCAATGGTAATGCATTAAGTGAGACGGGAAAAAAGATTGATAAACTCGTGACAAAAATTCATCTCCCGTTCCAGGCACCGCCACATTCCCCATCCAAAGTTCGCCCCATGACTCGCACTTCGGACTGATTCCCTCCAAGATTTACGTTGCTTCCTTCCGTGCTCCGAAATTAATCTTTTCTGATGCGCTCCTGCTATCATCTCCGACAATAAATCTCCAACCTTGCTGCGCAGCCAACAACCAGTGTGATACCTATCTGGTTGGAGAAAAGGAAGAGTAAGTCTTCGACCGGGCATACGAGTTAGTTCAGCCCTCTGCAGCTCGTGACGGATCAGTCGGGAAGACGACGGGGACGATGACGACGAATACTCCCCGGGATGATGGAGGGAAAACTTTTGGCCCGAAAAATCTTGCAAAACCAAACATGATAGTAATATAAATATAGACATAAATTTAATATTCTGTTAGTGTTGGCGCTATAAAAATGTGTGCTTTCTTGCCAGGAAAAGAAGGAAGAAGGTAAATCGGGGATGAGGGAGCATTAGGATGGGGGACACAATCTTCTGCTTGGGACTGTATCGTTTTTTGCTTTGTTCTCGATGGAACCCGAGGGAGAGTGGAAAAATGATCTGCTAAAATGATACTCGCTTCATTTTTGTGCATTAAGATAAGTAGTTTTTATCGACGTAGGTATGAGCGCAATCGGTGCCGGTAAATGGAGGATTGTGTATCGTATTGAGAAACCGTTCAGGATGATTGTTTGAATTCCTCTGTGGAGCTTATCGATTACTTTGATAAAGAATCCCGAGCACAACCAGTGGTGCTGGTTCTAGTATAGTATACAAATATAAAAACAAACAAGTCCGAATCATGTGAACAGGAAGGCATAGTGTATCAGAATGTCGATTTTATGAGCAATTGAAATTCATGCCAGTCAATCGAGCTGATTTATACATATTTGTCGTCAATAATTTTGCAGACCTGTTTTTACCATAAGAAAGATATTAATTATTTGTCTTCTTCTGTAGAGCCAAAACACAACTGCATCCATTCATTGGGATTATTGTTGTATGACGCATATTTGATTTGGTGCAAGTCAAATATCCTGTCACAATTAAGGTGTGATTGACAATGTTTGGCATGGTCCCGGATCCCAGTCAGGCTCGACTTGTTTTATAAAGTCTAATACCCTACCAGGATCGTTTTGCCAAATTTCAGGGGGCCCAAGTAACGCCTTTCAAAATATTGGCATCCTTTGACTGAATAATGCTCCACAGCTGCAGAGTATATGTTCTGCAGTTTCAGTTTCAAATTGGCAAAAACGACATTCTGTAGAATAAATTCTACCAATTTTATTTAGGTGCTACCTATTCGGGCAATGACCAGTCAATAAACCTGTAATTATCCGAAGGTCTTTTTTACTAAGATTTAGTAAGATCTGGGCTTTTACAGCACATGGTCTTATAAATTTCTTGGCTTGTCTACATGTATCCGTAGCGTTCGAGTTTGATTCTACCATGGACAATTCCCAACTTTTTATTTCAGTCCTCAGAGCACACTCTGGGACTCCACAAAATGGTCCCGGACCAATAAAATTTAATGCAGAACCTCCTCTTGCTAAGCTGTCAGCATTTTTATTTTCTTCAATACCACAATGGCCGGGCACCCAGTATAGAGTAACTTCGTTCCTTCTGGCCAATTGTCTTTAAGAAAGAATGCATTCCCACACTAGCTTAGATTTACATGTAAAAGCTTTAAGCACATTGAGAGCTGCTTGACTATCGGAAAAAATGCAGATCTTTGCAAATCTGTATTTCCTCGTTAAACAAATATTCAAACATTCGATAATGGCATGTATTTCTGCTTGAAATACCGTTGGACTATGTCCCATTGGTACAGCCATAAACCCCGGCTCCAGTATTTTCTTCCATTTTCGACCCATCCGTGTAAAACACAATGGAACCTGGACGCATACTTGGCCCACTAGACTCACATACTCCCGGCTTGATTTAACCACTTTGAAGGGAACGTCGTAGTTTGTCTTCGTTGTCATCCAATCTTCTATTGTTTTAACTTCTGAGTTTAGCCTGAAGTTCTTAAGGATTTTCAATTGTCCTACCAGATCACCATCTAAAATCTTGTTATATCGTTTGAATTGCAGGGCACTTTCCGCTGCCTGCTGATTAACAAATTGTTGTAAAGATAACATGTTGAGAAGGGCATCCAAAGCAACAGACGGTGTACTTTTCATTGCCCCAGTTATTGATACACAGGCAAGTCTCTGTAGCTTACCTAGCTTCACTTGGGTGATTGCCCCATCAAGTTTAGGCCACCATATAAGCGAAGCATATGTAATTTTGGGACGAACTCTTGCAGAATAAATCCAATGGACAGTTTTTTGTCCTCATGTTTTACCCACTGCTTTACTACACGCCTATAGGGCATTTGTAACCTTAGTAATAACCTTGTCAAGATGGGAGTTCTAATTCAGTTTTTTATCCAAAGTAACACCAAGGTATTTAAGTTCTTCCGCAAACTGAACTTGAACTCCATTGAGAGTAGGCTGTTTTAAATTTAGCTTTCTCCTTTTGGTAAAAAGTACTTTAACAGTTTTAGGAGGGTTTACATTTAAGTCCTCTATTCTACACCATTTTACAGTTATAGCTTCAAATAGTGAGTTGACAACTTCGAAGGAGCGTGCAACCGACCTCTGGTCCTCACAAGTTCCTACCTCACGCCTCCACGAGTCATATGATCACAAAAGACTGTCAGCTGAAACATGGAGACGCTGGTTGGCGTAGCCTGGGCAATGTTGTCATTTTGACAATAGCGAAGTGAGGGGATGCGACCTGTAAATCATATCAATTAATGATTTCAGCAAGCTTTGGAATCATCTTTGCATTCCAAAACCATTTATCTCAGGAGCCTGGAGCAACATGACATGGATAAAAGGCTGAATTTGTTTTTTAGCATTTCAGCATGACATTTACTTTAAATTTGCACTTCTGAACATTAACTACTATATTCTTAAAAGACTGACATGCGCTTATTGGCAGTATAGAATTATATTTTAATATTGTGGTTAGTGGTATTAGGATTTGATAAGCCATTTATTTCAGAAACCATCACCATTGCTATCATAGAAATGTAACTATAACAGTATAAAGACATGTTTTAACAACATGTCTGATAAAATAATATCCCTCATTGAAATTATATGTTTGATATTTGGAATGATATATTCTGTTTTAAGCTTTTCCAGGGCTATTAGGATATAAGTACATATCTAATTATATTTTTTCTGTAACAAACCAGTGGATGTCAGATATGTTTTGTACATACGCATATTATGTTCTCGTATTGACTTACTGTAGCCGCTTTTTACATGGTCAACAAATTTAATTGTGTCTTAAAATGCCATGTACATCATTCAAGTTGGAAATTTGTATTAATAGCGTTTTTGTCTTCTATGATATTTTTATTTTTTATTTTTATCTGCTTCAGGTTTTTAGGGAGGGAGATTCTTGGTAGTGTAGATGTGTTACTGCTGTGTAACATAAGATCTTTTTCTATTAACCACCCACACTTGTGAGTGGTCCCAACAGCATCCTTACTGTCGGTTTAAATCGGTCGTCAAATTAGATATCTCAACATATTATTGTATTCCATTGAAATAAACCACCCACACTTGTGAATGGCCCCAACAGAATCCTTGCTGTTGGTTTAATTCGGTCGTCAAATTGGATATCTCAACATATTCTTGTATTCAATTGAAATTAACCGCCCACACCTGTGAGTGGCTCCAACAGCACCTTTACAGTTGGTTTAAAGCGGTCCTTAAACTCGATGATTTAACATATTTTTGTATTCTGGTGAAATAAACCATCCACACTTGTTATTGGTCCCAACAGCATCCCTAATGTTGGTTTAAATCGGTACTCAAACTCGATGTTTTTAACGTATTCTTGTATTCCATAGAAATAAACCACCCACACTTGTGAGTGGCCCCAACAGCATCCTTACTGTTGGTTTAAATCGGTGCCAAAAAATGAATAACTTTAATGCGCATCTCTGTACAGAGAATAAATCGGGAACATAGTTAGATATCTTATTCGCTGCCGACGTCAGTTGAATTCAGCACACCGTTTACCAAAACGGATCCCGCTGCAAACCCAACCATTTTATCCAACATCCCAGTGATTTCTCGTGGAAGTGCAGAGGTGTTCTCGGCTTCCAATAAAGCGAGTATCACGTCAACATATTCCTACCTATTCTCTACTTGACCTGCATTCGGGCGAGGCCGGCGCCGGTATAGCTTTGGTTTGGGATCACCAGTTTTTACACATTGATGCTGGTCCCGAGCATCATCTTTTGGTTCTCTGTGTAATAACAGCTGATCTGGCAAAAACGGAGAAGCAACCTCGGGCGGTCAATCATGCTCATGCTCTATTCTACACCATTTTACAGTTTTATTGAGAGTAGTTTGTAACCGACTAGATATCATGTCATCAAACTTCTCACGAACTATTGTAGCTAAGTCGTCAGCAAAGCCAATCACCTCGTACCCTAGCTCTGTGAGTCTTTTAAGAAGTTCGTCTACTACTAAGGACCACAATAGGGGCGATAGGACTCCTCCTTGAGGATAGCCCTTAATCGACCTAATAGTTAGTTGCGCACCTCCAAGATCACCAAAAGATTTTAATACTATCCATATCATTTTATCCCAATTGGAAGTGATATTACATACCAAATTATATCCCTACGCCCAGAAGTATTTGTTTAACCTACAGCACCACAGTGTTTATTGTAAGTGGCCATCATTCGATTGATTGGCCCATTTATTTATTTATTTACAACACCACCCCCCCCCCGCCCCCCCCCCCCCCCCCCCTTCCCCCCCCCCCCCCCCCCCCCCCCCCCCCCCCCCCCCCCCCCCCCTCCCCCCCTCCCATTCCTCCCACCCCCCCACTTCATTCTTTCCACCAAGCCCCCATCACCCCCCCACCTACCACCCCCCCCAAAGCGGCCTAAAAAAAGAAAAAAAAAAAAAAAACAATAAAAAACGTACCCCAAACACCACAAATACTCTGATGGAGTGCGCCAATAGAAAATATCGATCATTCTACTCAAACGCATCCTAACATTTAACCGACGTATACGTATACACCGTGTTCAATATATTCTCATAGATAATAAAAGTCTATTTATTTCAAATCGATAATCCATATTTTATCGGTAACTTGACCCATTATATTGCAATATAATACTGATCAACTACAGCATTTGTTTTGAAATAACACCGCCTTTAACCTTCTTGACCAGCTCAAGACGTTTTTCGAAACCGTCACAGGCGGCACGCACGACTTCCATCGGCATTGCGTCCCAAATTCGTTTGATTGCGGTTTTGAATTGGTTCATATTAGACGCCCTGTGGTCATTTACCTTCGCCAGCATGTATGACCATACGAAATAATCCAAGGGATTCAGATCTGGTGAACTGGGAGGCCATTCATTCTTGTCCAAAAAGTCGGTCAAATTTTCTTGGCACCAGCCCTGAACGAGATTTGCAGTATGCGATGGCGCTCCGTCCTGCTGAAACACATAGTGATCATCTCCAAACACCTCTTGTACATGTGGCTTGACAACTTTCTCCAAAACTTCCGTTTTATAATATACGGCATTCACTTTAACGCCTTTTTAGATGAAAACCTGTGGTAATTTGCCTCGCTTGCAAATTCCTCCCCAAACCATCACTGACGCAGCAGTTTGGAACCGTGGAATATTCCTATCACTCTTTGGAACAGTTCTCGAAGAGAGAGCCCACAATCTGTCGTTCTGGACATTGTTGGATTGTTGCAAGACGAATAACTTTTCGTCGGAAAAGATTTATTCCTCCCCACCGTGCCACGACAAAAGCAGACTTGCTCTTTCGAGCCGTTTCTGCTTGGAAGGTTCCGAAACTCCGTAAACCTTACGTTTCTTGACAGCTTGGAATCCGAGTTCATTTTGCAGTATATTGTGCATTGACGATCTCGAAACATTCACATCTGCGGCCATTTTACGTACAGAGCGCTGTGATTTTCGTCTAATCCGTTCCCTGACCACTTTAACAACTCGTGCAGTTCGCACGGTCACTCGTGCAGTCGAGCAGGTGTCACGGTACCTTCGGATGGTTCGGTACACAAAATCCCGCTTTACTCCGAGGATTTTCAAATTTTCTGAAAATAGCGCCCGGGCGCTCATCTTTCAAAAACTTCTTTATCACCACAGCACGAAACTCCTTCATCGCTGGTAAAAGATAAACACCGAATGAAAACAATCGGACATAACCTAAAAGCGTTTGTTAAAACATAGTGCAAAACTACACCAACACATACGTGAAGCATGTTGAGTAGTTGCACGACACCAATGCAAGGAAAAAGTGTATGAGAATATATTGGACACGGTGTAAAATACGTATACTGAACTATTGTAAATACTTTGCTTCATTTTTATAACCATTGCTGGATTACCAATCAATGTAAATTGTTGCAATGATTACCGACTCACCCTTAGAAGCTCTCGGACATGGCGTGCAACGTTTAAGCGATGGACGATTTTAAACAGCAGTAAACATTATTTTAATTCATAATGAAACATGATGGAAGTAACAGCTTTCCATCAACGAAGTCGATGTGGAGAATTGGAAATTCTCAAATTCCATGGAGCCCAGATGAAGATGAAGTGACGCGAGTCCCTATCACATTACTTTACTCCAATTTGAAACTTAGTCCATTCACCATTACCAACCCAGCTGACTGCTATGGCTCTTATTGCCTTCTTTCTGGCCGGTAGTAATTGGGAAACTTTCTACATAAGGTGTATGCTCTACACGCCGAACGCTGGTATTTTCGCCATCCCCATAAGATGCACAATGAGTGGAACAAGAGAACGCTTAGCTTGATGCTGCTGCTGTTGGTGTTTCTCCAAGAAAACTTTGGTTGCCTTTCGCGTTGTACACACGAACTTGCCGGCATAGCTCACATAGGTATGCATGTAGAGTGGGATTTCAACAAGAATTTATGCCAGCCTCAAGTTAAAAGTTACCGACAATATTAGATAAATTTGTTAGCGTTTTTGTTTTGCACTTTAAGCCTTGGTCGAGAGACTTTCATCCCGGACTTCTTGAGGGTAAAAATTCCCGCTTCATTTGCGAAGTAGAAGAATCAAGTTTTTATTGAAGTTGATGTGTTCTATAAATGAGAATTTATCAACTGCCGTCCTGTAATGGATTCAATGGAATAGATAAAACTCAATTGATTAATTTAAATACCATCAACCACTACTGTCATTCCTCAAAGACATCGCTGATTTCGCTCAAAATCAATTTAAATTCTTAATGAATAAATGGACTGCTGATTTCTTGCATCCCGTTCGACCGCCAGATTCTTCGCGTACGATTATATTTTACTGCATAGCAAACAATCTATAAACAAAATTCACAGTACATTATACTACCAACCTGCTGGAGTCAGGTGTCTTGCTGACTGACTGAGTGACTGACTGGCGTCGGTTGACTAATGAGTATAAAGTGCCCTCGTGCATGCTGGAACAAAAATCGTGACACATTTCGAGGTCCGTCGTCGTCGGTCCTCGCTTCTCCGTTCGCCTCTACAGTTTGCAAAGTGGACCAGCCGAACCATTCATCTACCGCAGCCAGTGTAGCAGTTCTGCATGAAAATATGTATATTTAAAACCGATGCTTTCGGCTCCGTAGATAAACTTTACGACACTCATGAATAAATTAGGTGGATTTTCTCGAGACGATAACGGTGAAAAGCGATAAAATAATTCTCGTTCTTGTTGTTCTCGTAGCCGTACTGCATTTGCTTAGAACATTCGCCATTCCCAAGGATAAGATTAATGAGCTCTTAAAGCTAAGCGCTTAGTTGATTAATGCCTTCTCGATGATGTTCGAGGTAGCGACGGGGCATGTTCATCGAACGTACCCTCATCACAGTGTAATATTTATCTATTATTCAGCTGGTGAATGACCTAAAATTTTCAGACTAACTGCACGCGGTTAGTTTGCTCGTTAATGAAAGGCATTTTCCACAGGAAAGCCATAAAAATTTGTTATATCATTTTAGCACTAATACTTGGGCACTGTTTTCAGGTCGTCATGACTCGTAAAAGCCATTTCAATTAGCTTTTTGTTGTCATCTCTTCGTCGACACGTGAGTAACTGTGAACTGTGTTTGCTTATTGTTTGAACATGACGTGACTATGAATGACTGTGCACGTACCGTAAAACGGGGTAGCTTTGATAGGTTTTGATCGATGTATTTTAAATTTTCATATTTTCAGAACAAGTACTGGGATCCTAGAATGGGCCTGTTAAAAAACCACGAAGACTAATTTTTGAAAATCTAAGAGAAACCTCCCCTCCCCCGTCGTGGACATAATTTTTTTTTTTAATTTTGTATGGAGCGTAGACTTTGGTGGGTCTGACCCACTCCCCCCAGAAAAGTCTACGTGGTTTATGAACAGCCCCAATGTACTCCAAAACTTATTGTATCATATAAAAGGTTTCATTTGTGTTGAAAAATTTTGATGAGATAAAAATTTAGTTTTTGATTTTGGGATTGTTTTCTAAAGTTTCTAAAGTAAAATTTCATATCTGGTCCAGTGTGCAGGCCATGCAGACGCGTCGTTACACATGGCATTTTTGTTTCACGAGTGAACTGATGATTATTATTGTCGTTCTACTTTAAAACAGAATCGATTAGTAGTCGCGAGTGATTTTGATTTTAGGTAGATTGTGGAGTGAAAAATTTGTTTTTATAAAGTGAACCAGAGCAGTGAATAAACCACCATTTGCTTACAATTTGCCATACGAAACTTACACGCAGACACGCTTGCGGGGCTTGCACACAGGTAAGCGCTTACTCACCAAGTGGTGAGTGGTGTTTTTGCATTGCATGTTGCATACTGAACGGGCGGTATAGTAAAGAAATTGTATTTGAAGATAGCATTTAATTCGTCGTGGGTGCATGTAATTTACTACTCATTAACGTCGACAAACTCAAATTTTCCAACTGAACGAGCTAGTATTGTTTCTGAGGTTGCCTTTAGTGAAATCAATCTGATTATTTATACAGAGTATGTTTCCCTTGACTCAGCCTAATAAGCAGTGGTCGGTTACCTTTTGAATTGCAACTCTTAAGGTAACTGAGTTGTATACAAAAATTTCCATGCTATAGGATTGCCTAGATGAGACGAATAAGTCGTTTGCTGTTTTGAAACACGGGAAGTTAAATAACTTACTTTTGAAAGACGAAAACTTTCGATTGATTTGGATGTAATATCGGTCCATAAGCACTTTGTTGGGTCTATTCGTGCATGCAATTTTATGTTCATAAAATTCCAATAAAACCAATCTTGATAAAATTTATTTTTATTTTTTCTTAAGGCATTTCTTTTGAAGCTATATTCGCTTTGCTCAACACAAATTTGTATTCAACACATAAATATAAAATAACTTTAGAGCAACTTAATTATTTTCACAAATGGTGGATGGGTCATTCCATATGCAACATATTACAATTCCTACTTTGTAGATATGGTTGCTTAGGTTGTTGTTAAACCTTCCTTGAGTGTTAAAATTTTGTGACGAATAAGGTGTTTCGTGTCATATTGACCCGAATTTCATATACACATTGTGGAAAATTAATTTAACCAAATTTAAAGTCTTTCCAGTCAAAATGCTATTTAGAGTCCCAATTTTTAGTTTCTGGTGAATAAGCCCTTTTAACCCGATTGGCATCAAGGAATCTGTGCCGGAAGAGGGCGTGTTTTGCAACGATCCGTGAAGCAACCATAGATACAAATTTTCATCGGTACTTGCTTTTCGACGGCTAAAACTTCATGATTTTTCATGAATAGTCTACTTCTTGCTTTATTGTCCAGATTGGCAATTCCGAGATAATCCGGATGCCCCGGGAAACCCCTTTAGGAGGGGACAAATACGGATTTTCGCCAAAACATGCCTTTTGACGGCTCAAGCTTCATGATTTTTATGAATAGTCTACTTCTAGCCTAGAAATGGTCCAATGAATAAATTGGCCTTTCTTGGACCATCCGGATGCCCGGAGGAACCTTTTCGGAAGGGACAAATACAGGTTTTCGTCGAAACATGCCTTTCGAAAGCTCAAGCTTCATGATTTTTCATGAATAGTCTACTTCTAGTCTTGAAACGACCAACGACAGTTGCCTTTATTTAAATACGAACTAGAATTGGGTGATCTTGGATTGATCTTTACGAAATCAATCTTCTTGATATCGATTTTTTTTTTAATTGATTCTATGACCCAAAGAAAAATCGGAAAGAACATCTTTTATCGTGATCATTTTGATATTCGGAAAATAAACCATAATTTAAACTTTAATCATACATGCCAAACTGATGAATCTGATCCAAAGAGTAAAAACTGGGAGGAAGAATAGTAAATTTGGCAAAAATCTCGTAGCAAAAAAATTTAGTGTAAAGGGTGGCTGGAGGTGCCAACCTTTCTTTGAACCGTTGTGGTGGCAATATCTGTGGAGTGAACGCAAACATGTAAATATGCTGTGAAAACTTGAAGCTTCATATTTCATGTCGTCAGCATAGGGTGCGGGGTCAACTCAGCCGTGTCACCAATCGTTATTGCTCATTAAAACCGAATGCTTTGATTTTTTTTACATAACTAATGTCTATGTGAAACTATTCATGAAGATAATTTGCAGTCATTTGGTTCTTTACGGCTGAGTAATAGCGATTGATGACGAGAATTGGTCCCGCACCCTATATGGGTTCAATCAGATGTTTGAAAATCAGCAGTATAATTGTTGTTCTATTGTTGTTTTCAAATCTCATTGAAATATTCTAAAACGTCCCAACGTGCTTATAAATGAGTAAAAATTGTAAACAAAGAGATTCGATCACTATGTTTTGCTGATTCTAGAAACTCACGAGTCCGATTTACCCCGGTTACCGAAATTAACGAGATTTCTCAAATTCGGTAAACAGCACGGAAATAGAACTCGTGAGTTTCCAAAACCAATGAAAAACTGATCCAATTTGTCGTGAACTAGTCGGGATTTACAGCCTCGACAATTTCCACTATGACAGCCTTAGTGAATCCAACTCGCGTGCAACAAAAACAACCGTCCGCTCTAAATTTTGTTAACAGAATAAGGGACCCTGCATGCTTGAACGAGAGTGAAAACCTGCTTTAATTTTATTTTGCACTCTTCTATCCCAAAGTTTCATATTTTTTTTATATATTTCATCTCTGTCATTTTGCTTCGGGCGCGTTCGTCATATAGGAAACCAACTTCGATTTTCATAACACGAATAACGTTCATCTAAGGAGTGTATCGAAAATAAGCTATCCACAAACTTTCTTTCAAATTATGTTGAGAACCGATATTTTATTCATACAAAAAATTGATCCATTATTGTACGAGGTTAAACTTGAACATAATGAAGACCGGGTGAAATTTAAGTTATTCTTTCACGAATTTTCGAACTTTGGATCGAATGCTCTTCATCAAGTTCCGGACAAGTGTTGCATCGCATTTTTTGGACGCTTGAGCCCAAATTTTTTTGAACTCCTGCATGTTCCCAGCTGCCTTACCAGTCTTCTTGAAGACCCTCTTCACGATTGCCCCGTAACGTTCGATGGGTCGAAGCTGAGGGCAATTTGGTGGATTGATATTTTTCTCAACGAAATCTATACCCTTTTCCGCAAGCCAATTGAGAGTGGTTTTGGCATAGTCAGCTGACGCTAAATCCGGCCAATACAGTGGAGGTTTACTATGCTTCTTATATAAAGGCAACAACCTCTTCTGGAGACACTCAGATCGATAGATTTCCGCATTTATAGTTCCGGTAGTGTAAAAAATGGTTGACTTCAAACCACAGGAACATATTGCTTGCCATACCAGTACCTTTCGAACGAATTTCTCCACTTGAATCGACCTGTCCGCATCGCTCACATCCTCCCCAACGACGGCAGTAAAGTATTGTGGACCTGGAAGAGTTTTTGAGTCCTCCCTTACATAGGTCTCATCGTCCATCAACACGCATGCATCCGGACGCTGCAAAAGACGCGAATACAATTTCCGGGCCCTTGTTGCTGCTCGCTTCTTCTGTTCTGCACTTTGTTTCGAGATTTTCTGCTTCTTGTAGGTCTTCAGGTGGTTTCGCCTCTTGATACGCTGGATCATTCCGACACTCGTTCCTGCTTTTTTGGCCAAATCACGTATTGACATTGATTTGTTCTTCATGATTAGAGATACCACTTTCTGCTCCAGTTTCGGGTTGGAAGAACCGGGTTTTCTGCCTCTTCCTGTTAGCTCATCCAAAGAATAGTGTTCCCCAAACTTATTAATGATGGTTTTAACACTCGCATGATGAATTCCAAACCGCTTCGCCAATTTTCGCATAGTAATACCCTTCTCACTTAGCCATGTGTCCAGAACCTTAATTTTCACTTCCTTTTCAATACGCGACATTTTGAAAACGCCGAATTTGAACCGCACAAACAAGTAAACAAAAGAAAGCTGACAGTCAAACGCACAGCATGCAGTGTTCAGAGCATAAAAAACCATCACAAATACATGCGTACAACGCAAATGTATGTGGATAGCTTGTATTCGATACACTCCTTATTCGGAGCTTTCCAAACTCATCGTTAATCATCTTATGTGTCTTTTAATGGTCGTTCGTTCTATTTATATCAACTTTCAGTACTGCCGAATACATATTAAAGATTTTAACATGATTTAATGTTAATATTTTTCTAAATTGAATACAGCCACAGATTAATTTTGTTCGATTATGTTTATCATGTATATTCCGTTTTTTCCACTAGAAGAATTCAATTCATCTGATATATTTAAAATTACTATTTAATGCCTATTGAGACAAGTATAAATTTGAGCTGGGAAAACAGCTGTCGATGGGAATATTCACTGAATCTTTATCAATTGAAATGCCGAAATGATTCTCGGTGAAAACATTTTTTCTATCCAATGAATAGTATTGCTATACTTACTTTACTAAAAAGGAATTCATTCTCAAAGAACAATTTTTCTACCGTGCTACTAACACGCATGCCAATAATGAACATATTCTTTTTTTTTTCTTTTTTCTCAGGAGCCTTTTGTTGATTGCGTTTAAGATAACATATTTCTTGTTTAAAAAAAGAACACTATCGCGACAATTTTCTTTTCTTGTCCTACTTAGAGTTTTTTTTTCTTATGAAGACCAGGAGACCTGCTCGGTCCAATTATTTTCACATTTATCAAGCAAGGAGACCTTCTCGCTCCAGCAATGTTTTCTTTCATCAAAATGTGAATGATATGGTCACCTGCTCGCACGAGCCATTTTTTTTTTCTTGGAGACCTGATCGCTCCAGCTTTTTATTCAATTGTTTTGCAAAGTTATCTGACAGCTTCTAGCTTATCAATGTACAAGGAATACATCCCTACCAGACCAAGCAACTTACCAACTGCGCCATGGCGTGAACTAGTCGGGATTAACAGCCTCGACAATTTCCACTATGACAGACTCAGTGAATCCAACTCGCGTACAACAAAAACAACCGTCCGCTCTAAATTTCGTTAACAGAATGAAGAACCCCGCATGCTTGAACGAGCGTGAAAATCCGCTTCAATTTTATTTTGCACTATTCTATCCCAAAGTTAAATTTTTTTTTCTCTTATATTTCATCTCTATCATTTCTTGCGTTCGTCTTATATTAAACCAACTTTTGTTTTCATAACACGAATAACATAAATGTATTTGAAGCTATTCCAAACTCATCGTTAATCATCTTAGCGCGTTTTTTTAATTCTAGACAAAATAGTCAAAAGGTCGTAAGTAACATTTGTAAACAATGACTTCTAGCATATTTTTCTGGGATCTGCTTGCTCCCACAAACAAAATAGCCCCAGAAACAGATACAGGGAGTTATTAGCTTCCCGTCGGTAGTGGATATAGATGTTAGCAACCAGGCATTTCCAGGAAATTTAGGTTTTAAGTCATTGTTTACAATCGTTACTTTCAACCTTCTGACGATTTGGTCTAGAATTGTAATGTATGTAAGGTAGCCACCATCCAAAGACCTTCAAAGACCTTTTCATGTAAGCCTCCCCTGAATTGCAAGATCAATTGAGTTTCCGGTTTGCATTCACAATAATGCTGTATGAAGGGCCAAAACCGGTGAGGCGGACCCGTAAGCAGAGACACTTACGCAAAACCAGCGGGAACATAAGATTCTCCTTCCAACGATACGATTAAAAAACCGAATAACACAATTCGCAAAACTTCTTAAGCTTTCTTCGGGATGGCTTGTTGGGAAGGGCGTGACACTCTCGCTGAAACTGTTGGAGTAGAATTCACAGCATCACAATTGAATTGGTAGGATCTCTCGATTGACCCACTAAAAACCATCCCTTTCGGTATTAATTCGGGGTGCTTTGAGCACCCACTATTTTCAACTAATTAGGACTTTATTAGTTAGCTTGTCCCTGCTGACCTGCTGGTGGTCATTGCGCCATAAGCCTTGGAGCTCTAGGAGGATCTGGGAGGCCACAGTACTTACAGTGTTCCAAATGTCCTGGTCTTGACACATTCTCTGGACAAGATTATCCGGAGTTGTGTCCCAACAGCTCACGGCCACCATGCCGTTTCTCACTCCGTCAAAACGAAGACATGCAAAGAGCACATGTTCTTCGAATTTCATTGTGTCCACGCATTCGGTCAAGTGGAGGACTCGGCGTGCTCGTTCTTCCGCAGGTACTGTCTAAAGCAACCATAACCTGACATGATCTGCGTTATATGGAAGTTAACTTCACCATGTCGCTGACCGACCCATCCGGATAGCTCCGAAAATTTATCGATGGGTCCACCAACCCTATGTGGAGTTGATCCATTCGCGTTGCCATTCGACCATAGATTCAACTCTAGTGATCTTCCGTATACCTCGTGTGCCACGTTGATCGAAGCACTCTACGTGCTCTTTTATGATGTTGCCAATGAGCATCATCGCCGCTATGACGCAGACTGTGTCGAACGACGCTATGCGCTACGCGCTGGCTAATCATAGGCACATGAGCCTGTGTGTAATCTAATGTTCACCTTACTAGCCCTTAGTACTTAACGTACTGACCCACGCTGGCCCACCATACCTAGAGACAAAGCAAAACTATCCAGGAGCTTCAGTTTGCTCCCTTGCACTGCCGAGCCATTCGATATCGTGCGGGATAATGCCCATATAGCCGTGGAAGCTTTCTTGTAAGCGTAATCGACATGGCTTATATAGGATAGCTTTGAGGTGATAGTGCAGTTACTATCACTAATTGTCGCCTGTTGCTCTAATTTCCTGTTATTTAACCGATAACAGGTACCCAAGAACGTGGAGTTGGCAATAGCCGCTCAACTGGCGCTATTGAACGCGTTTTTCACGTCATGGATGACCAGTGCATGATAGCGGACTCCTCACTTCATAAACTGCATTGCCATCTCGGCTGTCTTGGTAATGGATGGCATCACTTGCCTTTGTGGAAGCCATACTTGTAGTTTGACAGGCCACCTTTACCCTCCGTGTACTTCTACAACCTGTTGAGGATTATCCTCTGAAGCACCTTATTCATCATATCCAACAGGCATGTCGTTCAATTCGCCGATGCTTTCCTGGCTTAGGTAGTAATACTAGAGTCTGTCGCTTCCATGAAGCATCTAGGCAGACACACTAAATTCAGACCTCTTTGCACTACTATCTTTAACATTTTGGAAGCCAGCAAAATAGCCGTCTTGGCCAGGTTCAGGATACCATCTGATCTTAGCGCCTTGTTAACCTTGAGTGACTTTGCTATCGTAATGAGTTCAACATTCGTAACCGTCACCTCGCTCACGTCATCCGTGGTGCCATTGTCATCGCCCACGGGATTGTGGATGTTCGGCGTGTTTGCCGACCGTCATTCTCCCGCCATGACGGGGTTTAGGTTTAGGATACTGGAACACTAGTCATGGGGTAAATCTACGGCTATAGCAGGCCAGGGACACGGGCCATGGCGTGGACAGTGTCACCCAATGATCACCTGCAGGTATTCCGGTGATTACCACCCTATAGGCGTCATCTCATGGTTCCGTATTGGCTTTCAAATAAAAACCCTTGAAGCAAGCTCGTTTGCTGGCCTTTACCTCCCTCTGTATCACCGCATGGGTCTTGGGTTCCACTCATATTTCGTTCTTCCTCAAGCGCCTCTGGGGAGGTAGCTCATCAAATCTTCCGGTCCGCTTTTAAGCATCTTGCTATGACGTACCAGGTGGATCTCCTCCAATCTGTCGATCTGCCAAATTTGGAAGACATCTGCATTGATTTACCTCAAATTATAATTATTTATAATTAGGTGAGTGGATTTTAGATAATGAAATCATTGGGTAGAGGATCAAGACTCCCCGGTTGGTTAATAGAAGCATACAGTTTCCAGAAGGTACAAAATGCATCGACGGACTCTTATTTTTACCAGGTTTACACTCAATCGTAGTTTTGGATGGATTCGCGTGGATTGTTCTTTAGAAGCTTCCACTTGATTGATGCGGATATTAGTTACAGCAATGAAATGGTTTAGGGAGTTCACGAAAAAAAAAGAGTTTGCTTCGAGCATAGGCTATGAACGGAAGTGTGCATGCTAATAGTGTAGTGTACAGATTATTTTTCGTTGTCTATTATCAACAGCTCGTTTATTACCAAAGAGCTCGTGGCTAATTTCACTGACCGGCTCGTTTCAACAACGGGCGTTCGACAACGGACCAGACCTTCATTTTACGGCAAATCCTACGAAAATACCGTCATTGCCTAGTTCCGACGCATCCCTTGTTCATCGATTTTAAGGTAGCGTACGATAGAGCGTCCACACACAGCTATGGAGAATTATAAAAAATAACAGCTTTCCCAGGAAGCTCACAGGAACTATACGATGGGTGGTGTGCAAAACGAGCTTGCCCAACTATACTGTGAACTGGAATGATACTTTGGACAATAATGCCGGACTACAAACCAGCAAAGATGGTGTTCGTCTCCAATCTGACCAGTACAAGAAGACGTGAAGCGCTGCGAAAAAGGTGGGTGGATCAAGTGCTGCAAGATCTAGCGAGTGTGGGTCGTCGACGAGGTTAGAGAGAAGCAGCCATGAACCGAGTACATTCACGAAATGCCGTGGTGGATGTTTTGCCATTTTAATGTTAAACTAATAATTTTGATGGTTTTGCAACTAATGATGACAGCTTTTTTGAGTTTTCAAAACTCATTTTTGTTACGTATGACATTTATAAATAAATTTATTTCATTTCTTCTGTAACACTAATGGAACATTGCCACTCATTTTGCAATACAACATTTAGTAAGTTGCATTATTTTATTTTTGCTCTCTGCTTTATTCTGTTCTAGCTAATCCAGCAAATTTCGAACCGCATAAATAATTGCAAGCATTTGCAATTACATCCGAGATCGATTATTAGTGAACACGTAGTTTCAAAGCGTGATCGTCCTGATTTGAAACTGATATCCATCTTCTTCATGGCAGCACATGAAAATATATTGCAATCCGTTTTCAGTAACGATGACGACAGTAATTTAATTAATTGAGGGGGCATTTAATTGGCGGTCGAAACTTGCAGTGGGGTGTTTATCCATTCTAGTTAGGATTTTGTGGTCGTCAGAAGGCAAATCGTTCTATCCGTCTTTAATAACCGAACCAGTGCATTGTGTTCGTGCTGAAATTCTTGCAATTCTCCAATTAGTGGTAGTTTTAAACGGTCGACACCAGAATATCAACGAAATAAATTAGAAGAAAGTTCTGTTCGTAACAATTGAATCAGATTACCGGGTTCGATAATGAATTACTGAACTCGTAACTGCTGAGCTGGTTTGGTGTACTCGGTAATCGATTTTGTACCAAAGTTCGTTATTAAATGCCTATAAAATGGTTAGGTCTGCTGTTAAGATTTAGGTTAAAAAATAACCGAGTCAGAATACTCTTCAACTCTGATTGAGCTGAAAGTTGTATTTGCCTGTATATGCTATATATGCTCATATGCCTATTACTATTATTTTATTTATGACCACATTTAAATGAAAAAAAAAAAAACTATAAGCGACAGCCCAATGGGGTTGTACGCAAAGTTGTCGTAGGACTATGTAGCAATTCCAATCAACATTGCGAAAACCATCCAGCTTTATTAAGTTTTACTAAAGTTTTATGAAATCCACTAGAAATCATTTTGGTTTTATTATGGCACCAAGAAGTGCCAATGGGTTACATATTTTATTCAGCTTTATGAGAACCTACACAGCTTATTTAAAACTTTCTTAATACCTCGTTTTATTTCGGCTTTATGAACTCGTAAAATGCTGTATTGAAATGCCGTTTTAGGACTCCTTCATATTATTTTATTATGGTTTAAAACCATTATGCCTCCAGTAAATGCTTTAAATGGCAAATTGGCACAATGGGAACTCACCAAAGCATCAAATAGTTTTAAAGTAGTAATTGTGAAAATAAATACGCTATTGGGCAAAACTGTGATTATTTTCAATCGCCATGTTAAAATATAAGAAATAATTGAAATGTGGAAAAATAAATGCACCAAATTTTAAATGTAATGCAAATTAACTGTAGATTGGAGACCAATTTCCGCGTTCTTTTAGATAACCTTATTGAAAGCCATCAAATTTAAGGAAATCCATGATTAATTTATAGAATATTTTTGTTTTACTTTTGTGTTTGTTGTTGTAGATTCGCATAATTTCCAAGGCGCATTGATTTTCGGCTCTTATCGAAACAATATTCACCATAACATTAAATGTGCATATGGCTTAGAGCATGATACGTTCCATAAAAACTCAATTTGTTTTGGATATTACGCAGTCAAACAAGACAAAATTAATCAGAGAGCAGAGAATAGAGCAAAGAAGAACAAAAAACAAAACAACCAAGATATCACAGTGAAGTTTGACAGCTGTGGCTATTTGGCCGTATGCTGGTTTTCATGGCAGCCAATAGGTTTTATGAAGGTTCTCAAGTGGTCATATCATCATTCACTAGAACATTTTCAAAATAGGTTTTTGAAGGTTTGATTAACTTGTTATCGCAACCTCCTCTAGAGTGGGTCATTTTGTACAAATTTCGGTATTAAGGAAGCATACCCTAATAAACATGTACCATACAGAAACGATATTATAGATGGTATGACCATACCACTAACAGTTGGGATGATACCCCGAATTGGTGATTAGGCACTTTTTATGGTAATCGTTTATGCGGGTAGAGGAGGCGTTGGTGGACAAAACAGTTTTGAATGTAGTTTTATCAACAAAGCCGGGAGATGTGCTATACGACTGGAATAAAACTCAAACTGTTACTTGGGAATGTGTAATGAATGATATTATTATTATTATTATTATTATTTTAAAATTGCCTGTATTATTATTGATCGATTGGATCAAGAAGCCTGGCCAAAAATTAGCGAAGTTGTGTATAACACACGACCGGTTGATGTAGACTAAGATAAACCGTTTGATGCATTGTCTGGTTCAACATGTTAGATTAGTTTCGTTTGTTTCGTAGAGCAACATTGCAACGTAAGTGCTGTTCTAACGGGACGTTGTATCGGCATAGATGAGTAAGTATGTTTGAAAATTCTTTTGTACACCCTTAAGAAAGTATTTGGTGGCTCTGAAAAGGGCCGTGTGGTTTGGATGATGATACGAACACGGTCGTATTTGCTACGATGGTTGAGAGGTTCACTATCTTTATGGATAGATAGTTGAGAATCTGTTAGAAATATGAATTAGATTTACAAGTACATGTACAAGGTTTCTCTTAAGAATATGTAACTGTATAAACATTCTTAGGTTAATTTGTCATCAATTTAAACGATGCGATTGCAAAAAGTAAGCAAACTTTAAACGACCTTTAGTTATTTTCAATACCGAAACATGATTTTAAGAAATATTTGGTATTCATCGAACAGAAACCGTGTAAAATTCAGGATCAGCCAGGGTTTCAAAATCAGAATAGTAGCCCTGAAAAGAGATTTGTATGACTCTCTCTATTAACTTTCTCTTTCACCAATAGCTGAATCATTTTCACATTTTTCGTTTGGCTGTTTGCCCAATATGCTAGCCAGCACTCTTATCTTGCGATCTGTGTTAAAGAATCAATCCATAGTTTTATAATGGCGCTGTAATTAATGAAAAGAACGAGGCAAGAGAGAGTCTCTCAATTGTAGATTTGCCCTAATGAATAAAAACTCTAGATATGTTTGTTTTATATTTTTGTCAATAACATTTGTGCAATCGATTGGTTTCGATACAGTGGATCGTTTTAAAGATGAGTCGAATTGAAGTGGGCTCGTGAAAGAAAATTCTGCACATTTGGTGCTGGGAAAAGGGTGTCAGGTACAACCAAATTGTGGAACGGTTGAAAGTGAACCACACCAGTGTCAAAAATGTAATCGAAAAGTTCGGCGAGACCCTTTTCATGAAAGATTTGCCCCGATCTGGCAGGAAAGCCAGCCCAGCCGAGACTTGAAAGTAGTTGAGTACATAAGGAAAACCCCATCGGCGTTGACGCAGAATTTGGCCAATCAATTTAACACCAGCATCGGGATGTTTCAACAAATCAAAGCTAGGAAGGTGTCGAAAAAGTCCCTGGAGCAACAAACTCGAGCCAAAACAAGAGCGCGAAAACTGTATAACTGGATTCTGGAGAACAAAGACGGATGCATCCTGATCGACGACGAAACCTACGCCAAGGAAGATTCGCGAGCGCTGCCCGGACCGCAGTATTATACTAAATCGGTGGACAAGGACCTGGAAGACACTGACACTACGGTGGCGATGGATAAATTTGAACACAAGAAGCAGGTCTGCCAAGCGATTTGTACCTGTTGTACCTGCTGCCACTGTACAGAAAGTATAAGGCTCCTCCTCTCTTCTGGCTGGATTTGGCTTTCGCCCATTACGTCAAGTCGGTTCTGTGTCAAAAGATCCGTCAACTTAGAATCATCCCTGTTGATCTTTTCGGTTATAGCACCCATGTTCGTAACGCCTCCCGCTACAGATAGAGCGATTTAGCAAACAGGCTTTGTCCTCCGTCCCATTTTACCTTAATAAGCGAATACTGAAGAGCGTAATATTACATGTAAAAAGTGTGCCTGTTATGCAACGGACGTTTCGTCAAATTAAATAATATCCTCCCAGCTGAAACTAATAGTTTACCTACCGTACATCATTTAATAGTTATTGCATTCTGTCAAAATTTGTGGACCGTGGCTTTTCGCGACAGCGAAATTTTCGGAGCCCAACCGTTCACGCACCGCATTTCTACGCAGTGTTTTGTTTTCGTTTCCTTTCCTTTCCCACTCTTCCTATGAAACACACACACCCTTACTAACCTCGAGACGGCCGCGTGAATACGGTCACCTTTTCTCTCTAACATTTTGTGTTCTTTTTGTTTGCAACTTCATTCGCACCGATTGGTGGACCAATCCGGTGAGCGTTACGGTTTGTATCTCACTCCACAAACAGTATAAAAAAGCGTGTTTCGACGCAACTTAGAGCAGAAGTTTTGTGTAAGCTATACAGTGAACATCAATGAAAACCCTTGTTAAAACGTAGTGACGATATCAATTTATGTACTAAGCCCTGTGGGATGTAGCCAATCCGCTACTCGACTTATTATTGTTTAATCTCCGCCTTTGTTTGAATGTCGCTGTAGCCCCGTTCATCGCGGACCTTTCTGACGCTGCTGTCTGATGCTGCAATCTCTCGCTTCTTTCCAAATTGAAGAGTTGGCTTAGGCCATAGTTCGTTCCAGAACTGGTCATCAGGAAGGTAGACGACTGAGATGCACCGTTAGTTCAGCACGTCATTGTGAGTGTTTGGTTCGGCAGCAGGTCCCCTAAGTTGTTCGGCACTGTTGATGTCGGAAACCGATCGTTGTTGTTTGCTTCTGTTGTTCCCGGTGTAAACGTTGGCATGAGGAGCCAACAGTGGCGCTAAACACATATGGTTCAAACCCCAAAAAATGCCGTTCTGCCATATGGGGCATATCCCCGATGTTAACACGGTAAATATACATCCCCGATGTTAACACGGTAAATATACAAAAAAGTAACTAGATATAAACAGTAGAAAAACTAATTGATGCGGTATAACCATAATGGAACTGATTCTTTGCTGTGGGTTTTGACAAAGAATCCCTACTGAGCTCTTGTGGCACGTCAAGCCGGCCAGATCAGTGTAAGTGGATTTTCATCAGAGCCTCATAATCATAAATAGGCTTTTTGTGAAACGACTCCCATTTTTTTTTTTATAGATCATTTCTTCATTTTAATGGTGTAAACTTTGGGCTGCAATTCATGATCCGCGACGCGTGTGCTCGAAGCCGTTCATTCGCTTCGGCGTGTTTCTTAGGGGTTTGATTTGATTAGAAAATTGCTAATTTTCGTGCATTGCGACTGCGTAAGCCAATGTTGATTATTTTGTCGATGGCATGTCGCTCAAACACTTCTACGACATGGCGTAGATTTCTAAGTTTTATCCTTGAAGCAATATCATTTGATTTTCAAATGCAGTGAAAACATTATAACCGTTGATTGCGTTCGATAAACTCACTGGAATCACAAATATTTCTACTCCAATCCCGGAATAATCACAAAACATGAGCTGACCACGGAATGATATAAAGATGCCTCATTGAGATACCTTACACGAACAAATTGTACATTCATTTTTGAATAAAAAAAATAAATCCTGGTGAGTATGAACTTTTAAGTGGAATACCTGTAACAAGAAAACGAGAAGAGAGATTAGTAATTTTCATTTGATTCCAACTACCATTATTGCTTATCTTGACAGATACGCGTATTAAGTCTTCTTCAAAAATCCAAATTTCAATTAACTGAAGAGAACGAAACATGTTTTTCGCACAACCTGTACACTATACTGCATCCCCAAAAAAGTGTCGACTCACCTTAAAAGAGGTAAATTGATAATATAATATCTCTTTATTTTGAATCCCTCTAGAAACTTCTTGAAAATTTGTTTTGAATGCAAAAGACTTCCGGAAGGAGGTGAGTGTGGTTCAGATTTCAGTCACTAAGTGGCGCTGGGGCCATGGAAAAGAGTACATTTTTGTACGAGTTTTAAGTCGAACGTGCAAAAATTGGTCAACGTCAAATTGGTGTATTTTTGTTAAAAATGCATTTAAAAAAAACATGAAATGCTGCATTTGGAAGTTGAGTGTATATACAATGGTTGCTATGATGAGTTTTCACCGTTTTCTCTCCAGTTTTCAAAATGACGTCCAAGCAAGAGGAGCAGCGTGTCAAAATTTTGCTCGCGCAGCAAGAGAATCTGACGCTCTCGCACGCCATGTTGGCAAAATTGCTGGATGTGGCCAAATCGACCGTGGCAAACGTTTTAAAGGTGTTTGGGGAGCGTCTGTCCACCGCCAGGAAGCCTGGAAGCGGCGGCAATCGTAATCTGGACGTTGCAGCGACGACGAAGTAAGTGGCGGCGAAATATAAGCGGAATCCTAACCTCTCCATCCGGGACGTCGCTGGCAAGTTCAATGTCTTCCATATTACTGTGCAGCGGGCCAAGAAACGAGCCGGGATGTAGACGTTTAAGAAGGTGAAGGTGGTGAACCGAGATTACAAACAAAACACGTCGGCAAAGCAGCGGTCCCGAAAGCTGTATATGGAAATGCTGACAAAGTTCGACTGTGTCGTCATGGACGACGAAACTTATGTGAAGGTGGATTGCAAGCAGCTTCCGGGACAGGAGTTTTATACCGCATCAGCAAAAGGGAAGATGCCCGAAATTTTCAAAATCATCAAACTATCGAAGTTCCCGAAAAAATACATCGTATTGCAGGCCATATGCACGTGCGGTCTAAAAATCTGAATTTTCATCACTACGGGAACCATCAATCAACATAATAGACCTGTGCTGTTCTGGCCGGACTTGGCGAGCTGCCACTATGAGAAAAAGGCAATCGAGTGGTACGATGCGGACAACGTGGTCGTGGTGCCCAAAGACCACAACCCTCCCAACAGCCCTATCAAACGGTATTGGGCCTTGGTCAAACGGAATCTAAAAAAAAAAAACTAATAAATCCATGGAAAACAAGAAGCAGTTAAAATCTTACTGGCGTACGGCGGCGAATAAGATCGATGAGACCACTGTCCAAAATTTAATGCAAGGGGTTAAGCGGAAGGCACGGCAGATTTTTGCATTATGAATTTTGATTGACAGAAACGATTTTTTTGTCGAACAATTTTTGCGCGTTCCAGTCTTTATATCGCGATTCTGAATACTTAGTAAGTTCTAACTTTCAGTAAAGGTGTTCATAAGGTTGATGACTTTCGGAAAGTGGACAGTATGGTTCGGAATTCGGTCTCAACATGGCGCTAGTGGACATGAAAATAATAGAATAATTGAACGAGTTTATATAGTGATCCAGACCACCTTAAAAGTTCGAAACTCGAGCAAAGTTTTTCAGATGGTGAAATCTGGCTTAAATTAACATTAAATATCCCATGGATTTTCTCTAGCATTCTCCATATATGTATTTGATCACGCAAAAAATTACATGTCGCTTTAAGCTATGTTCGAGACTCAAGCGTTCAAACTCATCTACGGAAGGCCCGAATGGCCGTTTTCGGATCTAGTTTCGATCAATGATTGATTGACATCGGCCTAAGCAAAAAAACAAATCCCGCATTCCCAAGTCTATTAGAATCAAACAATGAGAGCATTTCGCTGATCATTACGCCGCATCGTCCACATTAATCTACAGATGGACTCTAATGGAATAGCCTCACTATCAATTTGGCCCAGCAATATGTCTGCCGTCTCTGGTTGCAACATCCCGGAAGCGCTGAAACAGCTACATTGCTCCACCTTCCGCTCACTGCCCGTCGCTGGCTATGCTTCTATTCCCATCTCACCTATTTCTGCGAAGTGCTGAAGTAAAAGTAACCCCATTTTCATCGTTGTCTGATACAAGTAGCTGATGCTGGATCGGCATGAGGCAACACCAGTTTCCTTTCTACTTTGTTAATATATTAGTTTATGGCTTTAATAGCAAAATAAACGAGGAAAATTGTTTCTGCCGCAAACTGAGTTCGGCAGAACGGAAAAGGTCGTAGTGGATGGATGGGGGTGGGCGTCTATACTACTGGGAAAATATTCCTCTGCCTTTTCGAAACAGATACGTATGGAAGTGGACGGCAGCGATATGAAATATATGGGTGGTTATGAAAGTGAGAATCAGCCAACTCTGCGGGCGTGAGAACAGTGAAACTGCCCGGCCAACTGGCCATCATATAGCCTTGGCCAGCAAACGGAAGCTCATTTTCGATGGGGCAAAGAGGCTTCTTGTTCCTTTCGTTCAATGGCTACTCACTGCTGGCAGTTCTGTCCGGTGGCTCGGAGCTAAAGTTGAAACGAAGATGTTCGTAAATAATTTAATTTTCTTTGTTTTTCTTCGTTTTCGTCTCCAGTCTGTTTTCTGACAGGCAAGTTGATGCTGGTTGGTTCGAACTTTTCTCAGGTTTGAAGGCTGACGGTTGAACCTTTGCCCACTTTTGCTTGCGCCATACTCTTTGGAAAGGATAATGCAAAAGTTTCATACTTTCCAGTACTTGTTTTTTACAATATCTTGATCTTTTTCTCGAGCTCAAAAATTTCAAATCCAGACCATCCGATGGATAAGATTATGTTGCAGGTTCATTTCTTGAGTGCATGGTAGATGGAAACTGCAAACGGGGTGAAATTAAACGGATTTCACGGGCAGAGAACAACTTGAATAGAGTGAATAATGTAGCTCCCTTAAGTGGAGTTGTTCGAGCTCAAAAGTGGGGCCTGATATTGAGTATGATTTTATTTAAATTTTGTTATTAAAGAATATCCATATTACCACATTTATTTTCTATAACATTATTTCTAGCAATAAAACTTCGAAAAAACAATGATCATATTATGGATGACAACAATGATCTCATAGGGTGAATTTCACCAAGCGTATGGACAAGTTTCACCGTGAAAGTCGTTAAAATAATGCGCCCACTCCTTTTCATGGATTTCAAATCAACTTGCGACACAATCGACCATTACCAGTTATGATAAATTTCCAGATAAACTGAGGCGATTGGTAAAGGCAACTATTGTTTGAGAGATGTGCAACGTCCGAGTCTCAGAAACAATCTCGATAACATAATTTTAAAGCCTAAAACATCGGCCATCATTTCGCTCAATCGATAAAATCGACTGGTTTAAGAACTTTTTGCCAAGGAAACTAATAGGATATGCTAGTAAAGCTTGAGTCATTTAATATCTGGACACAAAAAATGGATCTATCTTAGAACCATGTTGATGTGATAATAATGTTGAGTATTCAAAATAAAGGTCATTAATTGCACTTCAAGGAAAAAATAGTAAAAAGATATTCCGATTTGGTTTTGATGATATCTCGAACTTTTCATCAAATATCACGCATCATATTTTGGGCACTCTGTTGGCTTACCTAAGCGGCCATTTTGTTCTCTTCATTTCTGTTGCATCCCGAGTCATTTTTTTACTCTTCTTTAATTTCTGTTTGACTGCCCAGGGTGGATTGATGTCCTTTTTGAAGAAATCCACCCCATTGTCTCGATATCACATTAGTACTTCTTCCCTGTAGTGGCAGCTTGTCCATTGCGAGCTTTAATGTACGGAAGTATACTGTTTTCAGGCACTCCTGCGTGTACCTTTTTGAATCCACAGTCTCTTTTGTCACGAAAACCTGGTTTTTTTTATTGCGCAGCTGCAAATACCTTGCCAAGTCATGACCATTTTTGCAAATTTATTGGACTTAATAGGGACCAAATTTGAACTTGCTAGGGACATCATCTCGACCAGTGGCTTTATAGAACATTTGTCCGGGAAGCTGCTCTTCGTACTTCGTAAGAACTTCATTGTACAAATTTCGGGCACATCTTATGGCCACTAGATTCTGATTCAGTGTCCAGTTTGGTTGCTTGCTGACCCGCAAAGTTCAAAATACTACTCACAGACGAATCCTTCTGATGGGGTTTTTGCTTGCATGGAATTTCTTGGCAGTATCGTTTTCAATACCTTTAGATGAAACTTCTGATCCTAAGTTCCACTAAACTCTACGGCTATGGCTTGTAGTTGTGCTTGGAGGAAGCTGCAAAATTCGATTGCCGAAATATCTATAAATCATCATCGTAAACAGTTGAGGAGTTATCAGCGCTCAATGTACGTCGTTAAAATAATGCAGGGAAATCAATTGACCCAAATGGCTACCTTGTAGCATCCCCGATGTTGCAGAAAATTTGGGAGTCCGACCTTCTTCAATGACTATCGTTATCTGTTGATCTTAAAGGTATGATTGAACCCACTGTCAAAACCACTACTACTATTGATTCCAAATCTGTCCATTTTCACCATTGCTTGGCGAAATATGGTTATACATGATTATGTAGGTAGAGCATATCAGATTCATTGCAATTAAGCGTCCATAAGTAAAGCCGTGTTGATCACTACTAAGACACTGCTTAGTTGGTAAGTGACTGGACAATGCAAAACACGTCCCTGAATGTAGAAAATAAAGCCGACCCTAGCCTCTTGTGCGGCAACCGCATTCAAAGACAACGGCCAACGATGCGTGAACTTTGCGGCCTCCCGTGGTTTAGTAGTCTGAAATACCAACTTCTGCCAGGTAGTCGAATAGGAAATTTAAAGGTTGAAAAAAAGTTAGAGGTAGGTTATATCAGGGATATAACCGCGAGGTTCACGTAGGACCGCGTTGGTGTATAGTAATAATGGTATCATCTAATTTATACATATCATAACACATATGGTTGGTTGATATTAAATTGTTTTTAATATTTAGCTTTGACCCGTCCCTTCTTTCGATTTTTTTTATAAACCGAGCCAATGCTTTTCCAGTTCAGTTTAATAATTTTTCATTTTTCAAAATTTTGAAATGACACGCGGTATAGAAAAGAGAAACGTAGTCCAACGTTAAAAACAAAGTTACTCTCGGGTTTGCTCGTACATCAGTTATCTGCACAAATAATTGTAAAACAAAAAATTGGTAATATCTGTGACACCTAGATTTTTCCGGCCAAACTATTGTATGGCGTCTTAGTAAAGGGCCCTAAGAAGGAGGAATTGACTGATAATTGGTGAGGTATCATGAATTGCTCTCAAAGTTCTGTGCAAAGTTATCCTAAATTGGATACAGAAGAAGATCGACGTGACTCTCCGGCAGCAGTAGGCAGAATTCCGTGCCGAAAGATCTTGTGGTGATCATATTGTCCCGCTTTAAATCATCCTGGAGCAGGTCAACAAATTCCAAGAGTTCCCTATTTGGTGATTCATTGACTTCGAAAAAGCTCTCGACAGACTCAATTACGAACATTTTTGGGGCGCTCCGAGAAGCAAAGGAGTCCTGGATAAAATCGTCAGCCTCATCGAGGCATAGTATGTGGCTTTTACGTGCAGAGTCCTGCATAAAGAAGAAATGTGAAGCAAGAATGTATACCATCACCACTACTGTTCCTCATCGAAACGGATGAGATCATGGGAGATGCTATTGACCGTATGCTTCACCGGCTGCTATCACTATGTAGAACCTCAACGACTTCGATTTCGCTGATGAAACTGCTCTGTTAGGGCAACGGCACTCTAATATGCAGAGTAAGCTCAAGAACTTCGCCAAAAGCTATTCTGCGGCGAGTCTAATCATCAATGTCAACAAAACTAAATCATTGAATGTGAGTTTAGATTAAAGTTCTACATAGAAAACAATAGTGGAGGATACAATTGTAATCAAAAAAATATATGGTATTAAAATACAATTTAATCGTTAAGTGTAAAAAATTATGTGAGAATTCGTGATTCCTAGTACCTGAAAAGGTGGGAAACAGTACGCGGCTGCATAATTTTTATTTTACTCAGGTACGTCCATTGCCAAACCAGGTTGAATTTTTTTATCAAGATCAACCTTAAAAATATAAATGTACAGCACATTAAACTAAAACAATTGAGGATCGCAGCAAGCCGTGCTTTGAAAATGACATGTTTTGTTTTTGCTGCGTCGTTTTCGCGGAAAGAAAATTAAAAAATATGTCTTCATTCAACTAAAATAAATGGTGAAATTATAGTTTTTCCGAGCGCTTTGCGTAGGACGTTGAGAATGGAATCCCTCTCATAATGTGTTATGGTCGTGTTTCTTGAGATGGATTGTTTTTTCCCATTTTTTGTGTTTTTAGTGACCCACTCCTGCATCCGAACGAGCTTTCCAGCATCAGATAAGGAACATTGGTGAGGTCGTTTTGGTTATCAAAAATATACCTTAACTATATACACGCCAGAATCAAGAACTTCCATTTTTGATTCTGGAAGTGTGAAAACTCTTCACATATCCATTTGATGTGTGAAGATTTTTATGCAAGCTTATTGTATATGCAGATGACCTCAGAATGTACGTGTATGAACAGGAATTCTTGAAATGGGTCGTTGGATTTTCAATAGAGCTGTCATCTTCAATCTCCAGGGCTAAAAATGTTTGCCCATAGTGATCACATATAAATTACTGAAGAAATGCAGACAAGTTGCTTCCGTAAAAGCACTGCCGGTCAGTGGGAGATTGATTGTAAAGACACACACACACAGCACATTAAACCAAAACAATTTTTGGACACTAAATAATAAGTCTAAACAAATGTTCAATTGGTTTGAATCGTTTTTTTGTTTTTTGTTTACTTTTGAACCTCTAAAGTTTTTGCTCATTTAGAAATGGCGTTTATAGGATATACATTTTCCTAAATTCAACGAGAAAATGTCAGATACGGGAATCACTCTTTGCTAAAGGCTCCGAAAATCAATTCCGTTTCCAAATGCTGATCACGCAACTTTTCGTTTGCTATAATACCATGTTGGGAACGCTTTTCACTTCAACCTCCATTCCACTAGAATCCTTCAATCATACTGTGAATAAATTTTGGAATGGAGATAGCTCATGTCGAATTTAATCGGATTTCAAATTCATTTTTTTTTTCATTCTCACTTTTCATTCCATGGGATGGAGGTATGCTTCTCTCAAGTAGACTATTAACTTGGATCACATACCTCGAACTACCTCGAAGTTCATAATCCCAGTTAATTTCCCTTATGACTACGCATATTACTTTGATTAACCATTTTAGGTTGTATTCAAATTAGAGAAGCAAGTAATTCCCGAAGAGAAACGACAAACAAATTGCCTTCTTAACATTGGAACATAAAACAAGGTTAACAATTCAATTCTGAACCGTCATCACTTGCTAATCCAGAATCCACCTCTGCATACTTACACCCCCCATCTTACACCAAAACAAATAAGCCGACAACAGGCAACTCAGAACTCATTCCAAGAAGAGAAGAGCGCGTCATGAAGTCAACTCCTTTGCATTAGGATATCCCACCTTTGTATTCAACCTCCGTCCGGGCGCACGGCCTGGCAGCGTTGGGCAGATTGGAACAAATTTTATGTAAATTGGAAACCGTAAAGAATACAATTTTATTAATTTCTTCCTTGAGCGACCACCGCTTGAAGTCACTTGGTAGAAGAAACTGGTAATTGTTTTGAATTATAGGTAAAATGGGCCTCCTTTTATTCTTATCCGCTTCATTCAAAGGTGTGAGTTCTCTTTCCAACTTTTTTTTGCTGTTTCATTTCTTCTGCGTGTACTTGCATTATTATTTTTGGGTTAACCTTTGACGATAGAATGAAGGGGTAAGTTCTCAGAATTAAGTTTAACATGTATACACTAAGAATTTATCAAAATTACACCAGACCTCTATTCAAATTTGATATTCGTCAAGGAACGTTAGCAAAGATTCAATGTAAAATTAACTATTCCACTGCAGAAACAGACGCAGCTCGACTCAAGGTGTGTTTAACTGAATTGATTTTCTTATCTCTTTTGACTGATTATTTTGTCTAAAGGCCGCCCATATGTGTCGGTCTCAGGGCACCTTTGATGGTGTGTACTTCTTCGATTTCAAATCATACTAGTTTTGTTTGTTACAATTTTTTTAAAATAATCTATACAAATCACTTTCAAAAGCATATTAGTAGCACGACTGTAAATTCAAACCGAAAAAAATTAAACTTATCGGTAGGAACACTTTTGAAAATCTCGGGTACTTTTTCAAACAGACGTGTCTGATTTTGTAAACAAAGAGGGAAGTAAGATTCAAACGTTAAATTCTTGAAACCGATAGCACTTTCATGCAAACTAGGGCTACCAACACAAGGAATAACATTTCCCCAACAGGATTGGGGAAATCCCTCTTTTCGTGAGGGTGCTGAGAGTTTTGAGAAATTTTCGTTTGAATCTCACTTCCCCTCTTTGTTTACAAAATCAGATACGTCTATTTGAAAAAGTACCAGAGAAATGAATACTACGATTGATGTTATCCTTGTTGCACGTAAATATTTAGAGACTCAAAGATAAATATGACTCAATTGTATGTTCTATTTGATGTTTTGTGAAATCCTAATATGAATTCCAAAATAATGATTACTGCAACGCTCAAAGTCACGAGTTCAAAGTCAGGAATACATTTGCTTATACTACTCATTCAGTGAATCTGAATCATGACAATGTTTAGCATTTATGATATATTCTTTGACGATTCATTTTAAAGAACAAAATTTTGATTACCGAATCTTGATTTTTTTCTGACAGGCATAGAGAGGATTTGTATTTGAATTAACAGTAGCAGCATTTGGAGAGTATCTTTTTGTGTTCCTCAATTAATGTTAACGTTACGCCATGCAAGTTATCATTTTGAGTTGTTTATGTGCATTCAGGAAGATCAAAATTAACATGATTTTTTCTCACTAGCTGTTTCTATCTGTTGACCTAAACCGGTCCAAATCGGTCCTTGAGCATTTTTTAATAACCTTCCCAACGAATATCTCCAATGATATTTAGTTAATACCTCCAGCAGCATTATTAACTGTTGCCTTAAATCGGTCCTAATCAACTCTCAATCCATACAAAAAATAACCTTGTCCTCTCAATCAAAAACACTTTGTGCGTCGCTCCATAGGCAACATTTTTGTTGGTATAAATCGCCTTTCTGCGTTATTGAAGCCATGTATTTACAATGAAGAACCACCATACTACTGTTTAAATGGCCCCAATGGCATCCTTACCGTTGGTTAAAATTGGCTCTTATGTTTTAATATATTTTGTTCGTCTCCTTGAAAACAACTAAATGAACAATAATCTGAAAATAAAGATAAACAAGATGTCAGCGTATCGTTTTTTGCAACATCCTAGTGATTTTATCGTAGAGGTGCAGATGGATCATCGACATCCAGCAAAGCGAGAATTACGTCAGCATATTCTTTACTTACTTTTGCAGGCCCATTATTGCCCCTTAAAGGTTGTTTGTCTCCAGTTTCTTGAGCTTCCTAGGTCTTGCTCCACTTGGTATTAGAACCTATCTCGCTGCGCTTTCCTGCGTCTTGTACCGGCTGGATTCGAGTCAAACACCACTGCCAGCAAATATTTAGTCTTCGACGTATTCACCCTTAATCCAACCTTTTCTGTTTTACGTTTCTGCTTAGTAAGCGGAACGTGGAACGTTCTTCCGACAATGTTCAGGTCGCCAGTGAAGCAAATTAATTGACTGAATTTATTGATAATCGTGCCCCGCAAGTTGAAACCTGCACGATTCATAACACCTTCTAGCGCAATGTTCAACAAGAGACAGGAAAGATCATCGCCTTGTCGAAGTTTTTTGCGTGTTTCAAACGAGTTCGATAACGTACCCAATATCATCACACAGCACTGCACATCATCGATCGCTGCTTTGATCAGTCAAGTCACTTTTCGGAAATACCGTTCTCGACCATAATCTTCTATAACTCTTCACGATCAATAGTATCGTATACGGCCTTAAAATCTACGACACTTTTGGAAGATCTGCAGCAACGTAAATATTTGGTCAGTTGTCGATCGCCGCTCCACCAAACCGGCTTGAAATCTTCACACAAATATGCTTGGTAGCGTTAATAGATGACAGAAGATGATCTGGAAAAGCACTTTGTAGGCCGTTGAGAATAGTGAATAGTGACTCAAACTACTTCAGGCTGCGATTCTTATCCCGGATGAGAATGAAATGAGTTTGCTGTCACGCTTCTTTTTGTATCGCTCAACTTTTTTACGGGTTCCTTGCTGGAGCATCATTGCCCACGCTGAATTCTTCCCATCTAAAACCACCTGACACTCCTCACCGAACCAGTCGTTCCATCGATTTCTATCCACAAACTCAAAGGCACCTTCTGATGCGTTGTTAATGGTTGCTTTGACACGACTCCAGCAGTCCACAAGAGGGGCTTCGATCAGCAGTCCTTCAAACGGCATCGCTGCTTCTAGGCTTTGCGCGTAATCCGACTTCGGGTAGCTTCAGTCGTTCCAAATTGTACCGAATTTGGTTTACAACGGAAACTTATTTTGCCAATATCCAGGTAGTCGACGTTTGCGCTGCTATAGGTCCTGACATTGATAATATCTGAGAATTGCTATCCATCAATTAAAACGTGCTCGATCTGTGATTCGTTCTGTTGTGGTAATTGCAAGAAGTAGATACTACGTATGGCCATTTACTTGGAGGTGGCAAAATCTATGAGTCTTAGGCCGTTTCCGTTCGTAAGATGGTGTGCGCATGGTGTGTACAAAATTGGTTTTCGAAAATATGAGAAAAGTTATTCAGACATTTTTTATACCACTAGGTTGTAATTTTAGTTCACTTACTTTGAGGGAGACCAGTTTTCCGAAAAAATGTTGCATGAGTATTTTTTTTTTAATTCAATAAGGAGAGAGATCAAATCAATTGGAAAAAGAGAATCTTTCCAATTTCAGGTTGTGAAAAATAATTCATTTATATATGAACAGCCCAGTTGTCAAATGTCAAAAAAATCTTATTCTATCGACATTGCGATAAAAAATGCTCCTTATTATTTATATAAAAATAAAAACTCTCCTTTCAGTGACAAACAATCTTAGAGGACAGATAGTCACCAAAAAATTAATTCTACTTATAGAATACATTTGAGCTATGAGGAAACCTTTAAGGAGAACATTTCAAACATATTTCTAATCTTAATCACTCAAATTTGGTCTCTCAAGTGACAGATAGTAGCGATGATATTGATACTAGGCGATCAAATATAAGAACGCTGACCATAGATGAAGGCATAATTTTGGAAATGACATAGGTCTTAAAACAGTATTTGATCAAAAACGACACCTTAAATTGTTAATGGAAAAGTTATCCATCAAATAACACATCATCGCCATGAGCAATATGAATAATATGAAAATAAATTTTCACTTCCCTGGACTGAAGAAATATGTATCTGATAAACTTGAAATATATTAAACCTTTCGTTCACGTTTTACAACATGATCGTAGTGGTTCACGAAAAAATAACAATATGTACTATACATGCAGCAATCAAAAACATCTTTTCCTCTAAGTCTCGATTAACTCGATCAATCGCAAGCGCGGTTCTTGAAAATGTACGTGCATCAAGTTTTTGAAGCGTTTTCGTCGTTTTCATCATGCTATTTTTGAACGAATTCCATGTTCATTGAATTGAAAGCAAACTATCATCCAAAACCCCAAACAGGGCAACTTTTTCACACTGCGTCTGCTATGGTATGCACTTTTCAGTCAAAATATAGTTTCTCTACATCATTCCAATTTCCGATGCAGAGATTTGCAACTAAACACTACCTCCACTGTTTACAATCTGGAACCCAGGGTTACTCCAAAAAATTGAATCTGGGCACAGGGTTACTCCAAAAAATTGAAAAGATAAGGGATACTTTTTTAAACAGCTGTAAGTCACGTTTCGTGTTTGAGGCACTGTTAGATTAGCAAAATTTTGTAAATATTACCATCCGGAATAACGTAAATACACAATGCAGTGTAATTATTATAGACAACTTTGACCCGTAACGCTGGTAGATCACCTGTTCGTGGTGCGTTACAGAGTATCAGATCTACCACCAAACCATAGTCCGAATTAATTCAAACTAGGGAAAGTATTTGTTTTTGTAGTAAAAGGAACTAATATAAGTCCTTATTACATGTTATGTCTTGTGAAAAGCAACAATACTCGGATTGACCTACCGAGGAAGCTTTGAATAAGGAAATCATGGTAAGTCTACATTGTTTAAACTTTCATGTTCACAAATGGAATTGTTATTATCATTCTTTTATTCATTCACTATATTATGCATCATTATAATATTCATTCACTATATTTTTAATCATTATAATATTCATTCACTATATCTCATATCTTACTATATGACATAGAATATATATTGGGAAGGGAGGAGGCATCAGGGTGTCACTCAAGCTGGAATTGGACAATGGAGTGGTATCCCAAGTAACATTGCCAAAACCATCCAGGTTTATTATGTTTTATTAAAGTTTTATCAAAGCCACTGGAAATCAATTTGGTTTTATTATGACACCAAGAGGTGCCAATAGGTTTCATATTTTAGTCAGGTTTATGAGAACCTACACAGCTTGTTTATAACGATCTTAAAACCTCGTTTTCTCAAATTCCTTTTACTCCTATCAAAGGTTTTATTTCGACTTTATGAACTCATAATATGCTGTTTTGAAATGCCGTTTTAGGACTCATTCATATTATCTTATTATGGTCAGTTGAAAAAGCATTTTAAAACCATTTTGCCTTCAGTAAATACATGAGGCGGCAAATTGGCATTGAGGAAAGCCACCAAAGAACCAAATAGTTTTAAAGTAGTCATTGCGAAGATAACTTGGCTTTATGACAGAACTGTGACTTTTTTTCCAATCGCCATATTGAAATATTAGAAATAATAGAAGTGTGGAGAAATAAATGCACCAAATTTTAAATGTAATGCAAATGAACTGTATATCGGAGACCAATTTCTACATTCTTTTAGATATCTTTATTGAATTTAATCAATTTTCAAGAAATTCATGTTTAATTTATCGAATATATTTGTTTTTATTTTGTGTTTGTTGTTGTAAACGCGCATAATTTCCGAGGCGCATTAAATTTCGTCTCTCATTGTGCCAATATTCACCATAAAATTCAATGCGCATCTGATTTGGAGCATGCTATGCTGTAAAAAACTGAATTTGTTTTGGATATTTTGCAATGAAACAAAATTTTCCGCAGACTTTTTTTCTCAGATATTATTTACTGCTAAATGAATCAGAAGGGCAGAGAATCCAATAAAGCAGATCAACAAAAACCAACCACGATATCACAGTTAAGTTTGACAGCTGTGGCCATTTGGCCGCATGCTGGTTTTCAATGCAGCCAATAGGTTTTATGAAGGTACTCAAGTGGTCATAGCATCTATCACTAGAATATTTTTAAAATCTTTATGGTCTTATAAAGGTTTTATTAAATTGTTTTCACAACCGTCTATAGAGTGGGCCACTTTGTACAAATTTTGGCTTTAAAAAGCATAGAGGAGGTGTTGGTAGACAAAACAGGTTTGAATGTAGTTTTATCAACACAGCCGGGAGGAATGCTATACGGCTAGAATAAAACTTAAATCGTTACTTGGGATGAGAAAAAAACCAAAAAAAAAAAAAAAAAAAAAAAACAAAACAAACCAAAACAAAAAACGTTAATAAATTATTTCCACCGACCATTCTAACCTCAAGGAAGTTTGCATGTGTTGGTCTCAAGAGAAAGAAATTTACATGACATTTTGGTAGTGTGTACATACATACACATACAATGCAAAGGAACGCCGTTGCCGAGCATTTCCGGACAGAGAAGGTGTCCAAATTCCTGAAGAAGTATTTGATTTGGCAGGCCATATGTAGTTGTGGTCAAAAATCTAAATGTTTCGTCTCTACCGGCAATATCAATTATGATGTGTACGCGAAAGAATGTCTGCAAAAGTGGTTGCTCCCGTTTATCAGAAGCCACGACTCTCCAACTCTGTTTTGGCCTATTTTTACTATACGAAATCGGTTCTGGAATGGTTTAAGGTACATGATTTCAAATGCGTGCCAAAAACAGACAACCCACCAAACTGTCGATAACTTTGCCCAATAGAGAATTATTAGGCTCCAGTTAAGCGGAAACTCCTCGAAAGAAAGCAAATGGTACCGATGAATTCAAGAGAAGATGGAGAATCGTCACGGTGGGCTTATCTGAAGATACCGTACGGAACCTTATGGCGGGTGTACCACAGAAAGTTTGAGAATTTTACAGAAAGAAGTATTAACATCGTAATCAACTGTTTTTTATGTAGATATAATTATGATGATGATTATATGTAGATATTATTATGAAATAAAATCAGTTTTGTTGAATTATGTGTATTTTTGTTTGCTGCTACTATTTTGGTGTCCGAAATTTAACGTGGACAGGCTTTATATCCCTATTTAAGTACACCATGCAAGCTGCCCACCATTTAATGAGTATTCAGTCATTTACCAAGACACGTTTCCAGTCAGGAATGATTTGGTTAATGAACTTAATCTCCTTTCTAGAATTCGCAGGCCAATTCTCACTGGGCTGTTAACAACCTCTAACTAGAAATTTCAATCAGCTCCTTTTGTTTTCGCTTTGCATATTACAAAATCGACTGATATTAATCTTAATACAGCATATGTTCTTCAAATTATATCTACTCGGACAGTATCCGGTGCAAAGAGCTCTCTCACTGAGTTCTAAGAGATATTTTTCATAAGTTGCATTTGTAGTTAGGAAACTTTTAGACTGAACACATTTTTTGATAGTCAACCAATTGGTCGTCACTCTCTGTTCTTCCCAGAATTTGATTTCATTTCGATCGAACCGTTTGATATACCGCAGAACGGTTCTGGAACAATCAACTGTGAGCAAGATTCCAGTTTTGCAAGATCGTCTAACCATTCATTTCCTTCAAAATTACAGTGTCCTGAAACCCAATATAGATTTTTTGAGTTCATTTGACATAATCGTCGCAGTGTGAGAATACATTCCCTGACAATATGGAGTACACTTTCAAGCACATAGTGCTTTCAACGCTGCCTGATTGTTAGGAAAATACAAATATTTGCATGTCTATATTTTTAGCATTCGAGGTTTGCTAAAATCTCTGCTTGGAACACTGTAGGTCACTGAACCTTGCCACAGGGCTATGTACACCAGGGCCAAGGATTCCTACAACACTTTTAGATCCTTTTTTTTCAAGCAATCCGTGAAAAATATGGACGGGTCATGTGTTCGCAAGTATTCCCAGCGATCAGCAGGCTTGGCTTCTCTTCGCACGTGTAGCTAGCAAGTGTACGATTTGAACCACACGCGGAGCAAAACTCTCGATACACGCGGTGAGAAGCAAGAGCATTGCCTATCGGGAGCGTGTAACATGCAGAAAGAGAAACACGGAGGAAATCAAAGATGCTCCGTGCTCTTGGATTTCGGAAATCTTTCGTCAGTGTTAGTACGCGGTTGTACGTTTTTGAATGATGGCTGAGAAAAGGAAGTTAAGTGGGGATGTGTGGAATTTTTTCTCGTGATAATGATTCCGTAAAAACCGTCTTTATAAACCCATTATGTAAAGAGCGGTCGCGGCAGAGAGGCTCAAAATTTAATTTGACGGGGCATATTACTTCCGTTTACAAGGAAAGCAGTAGAGTGTGGACTTCTAAAGTAGACTAAGGGAAACCTCTACGCCACGGATGTTAAAAAAAAACTTTTAGAAGTGTTATTTCGATGGATGTGTTGTTCCGATGGACCGTAATGTGTATATCACCAGTATTGTGCAGTGGATAACAGAGTGTGGACTTCCGCTCAATTTTTTTTTCCAAGGACTGAGTTCACAACATTTTGCAACCTATTGAAAAAGCACTGAAGCTACCACATTTCGGTAGCAGAAACATAGTGCAACATTTGGATGTCGTGCATTCTAAGATTTGTGAATTCATTTAGACTTAGTTCGCGGGACGCATTGTTTGTATAAACTTACTTTCGCGTAGGGGAAGATCTATGTTTGAGATTGTAACCCAAATTTTAAATCGTACCCTTGCTATAAGCCAGTATCGACTTAAAAAGTAGAGAGGTTACGGAATTTTGTTCAATATTACCAAGCGGAATTTTGACAATTGATTTGCATGGAACGAAATGTCACCTTCACTTACTGAATAATCGAGCGTAATATTTTTCCGAAAGTAAAAGTGACAGCTCCCATTAGTTTGCGTGGAAACCTTACAAATTTCAATTTTATTTTTCGTTCTTTTCAAGTTGATACTGCTGCAGAAATTTCTTTTCGATTCTTTACTTTTCCGTTTCAGTAAACGGAATTTAACATTGACATTGGGATTGATATAGCAAAAGAAATTTTTTTCGAACTCGATACGACCTTATGGGTTTATGCTGAAGCATTCTCGACGGTAGCCATAACCTCATTATTTAGAATGGATATAACTCAGAATCTGTACTAGATATTGAATATTTAATCACATCAGTTTGTAAGCTTACGTGCTGTGAACAATCTGATGGAGTTCGATTCGATGTTCATTCACTAACAATCGAGATTTATCAATTTGAAATAGCGAGGTAAGTTTGCGAGAATGAGATAAAAGATAGGAAAAAATACATGGAGCAGCGATCCACCTTATGGTGGTAATATTTGGCCGCAATACAGCGGAAGTTATTCTTGACAAAATTCTAAAAGTTATGAAAAACTTTAACATTGATCTGGGTCAAGTTTACTCTATCACTACTGATATTGGTACCAATTTTATTAAATGAACCGATTTAATGAAAGATGCTCAGACTCTGCATTCAACGAATTGAAAATAATTTCCATTTTCGGTTCAATTCACTGTGATACATTTTGGAAAAATTCAAAACAATATGTTCCGCCACAATAACTTGAATTGCAAAAAACTATCGTCATACTTTGTATTTTGTTGTTTAACGAAGAAAAAAATACGCGAGCTTTTTGTAATCCAAATTGATGCGACGGAACAAACCGGCTTTAATTTTTCGAAAATGTATCCAAGTAATAAAGTGACAGCTGTAAAGTTTTAATATAACATATTTTGGAAGACTTATTTCTAACAGATGAGAAATAAATGTTCACTTATATTTTATCAAAAATAGGGATCAATAACAGAGAAATATTCTATTTGGTGAATTCTAACTTAAATTTGACACTTCAGAAATGAATTGATAACTGCGATAATTGATTGAATTTTCACAGAGAAGCAAGAGACAGTGGAAAAAAAGGCTTTCTATGATAATGTTTTTCAATTTTGATTCAAACTAACATTCACAAGCGAACATTTGGATACTTACCAATACCTAAAGAAAATACATCCGAACTTCATTCAACCAACAGGAATTCGATAGAGAAGCCCGCATAAACAACAACCATAATAAGTGCCTAACCACCAATTCGGGGTATCATCCCAACTATAAGTGGTATGGTCATACCATCTATAATATCGTTCCTATACGGTACATGTTTATTAGGGAGCGTTTTAGACAATTTTCACTATGACGCATTGCTAGTGAATCATCTCGATGCAAATTAATTCGTAATTTCACCCCAAAAAAAACCCGCCCCCCCCCCCCCAAACATTTTTTTTCACCCCCACACCAAAAAAAAAAAAAATCCCCCCCAACCACCCCAACAACCCCCCACCATTTCAAGACATCTTCTTAAGCATCAAAGGCCAATATTTTTTTGTAAATTCAAAATTAAGTCCTTTATACCTGTATACCACGCGCGAGGCTCAAACTTTTGTAGACTACACAAAAAATAAAAACTACTTTAAATTACAATAACAAATAAAAACTTTAAATCCATCATCATCATCGAGGCGAAAAGTATAGTTTGTTTGTGCCCATGACAAATATAAAACATTTAACAATAAACCATACAAAAATATCCGTAGTAATAACATCATCAAAATACAAAATTAGTCAAGAGTAAAAAGTTAACAGAGTAGCTGTTCAAAAGGTAGTTTTGATGTGTGAAATACATTGTCTCTTAAAATCTGTTGCTGCACGTTTGATGTGTATAGGCATCGAATTGAAAACATTTATACCTTAAAAAAACAACGAATTTTGTGAAGCTCCGTTCAAAAAATATGGTGTTCTTACATCATCCGCGTTTATAGTGTTATATCTATGAATATCACTTCCTCTTTCAATTCGATAACACAAATATCGATGCAGTACACCGTTTATTACTTTAAAAATGAACACCATTGTCAAATACACAACTCTCTGCTTCAAAAAAAAAAAACCGAATTAAATAATTTTTATGCGATTTCCCTGCCATAAATCATCAGTCAATGCATCGCAAATCGTAGCAACCTTGTTGTGTACAGAAAAACATTGACAGCGTTATCTGTTCATATGTAGCAGCCTTCATCATAAAAGTCAGCAACTACGCTCGATGGTTTATTCGTACTGCAAGCTCCATCCCGGAGAAAAGAAATTGGACATCGCGAAGCACTTCGTGTCCGCCAGGTATAGCCGATACGGCATTTAGAACATTCTCTCCCTTATGGAGAATGACGAGAGCGTCGAACAGTAAAGTGCAGCAAAAGCGGATGAGGAAGACAGTGGGTAAGGTAGCTTCATTGTTCCGTGCCTTGGGCCGAGAGGTCGGTGGAACGGATAAACGGTGAAGACGTACCTGGACAAGATGGACATCGTTATGCGGAAGCGTGAGTCGAGGCTGGTGTTGTCTGTAGGAGCAGCGGGTGAAGGGTCTGGTGAAAATCATCCGGAGAAGCACAATGTCGTGGAGATAATGGATGACGAGACCTACTTGACGTTAGACGTCAATTACTGGCAGAGGACCGGCTGCTTTATGTCGCTCACCATGAAGGTAAGCGATGACGTCAAATATATCACCCACACCATGTTCTTCTGTGGCTGACGATCAGCAAGAAGCGAATATCCAAACCGCTATTCTTTTCTTAGGGACTTGGGGTTGGAGGTATGAAGACTGCCCCCAAAAGTATGGACGCAGCCGAAAATCGCTGCCATTTGGCAATAATTCGACAAAGATTTTTCATTCCGGCCTAACTGACAAACGTAAACAATGGCTTTTTCCGCGAATATCTCTTCATTGAAAACATACCTAATCAATCCACCACGGTCATTTCCAAGAGCGAGAGCTCCCATATCCGATAGGATTGGATGCTAACATGCCTATGTGCCACGAAAAATTTACGGAAGAAGCCATTGTTTACGTTTGTGAGTTAGGCCCTAATGGAAAATCTTTGTCGAATTATTGCCAAATGGCAGCGATTTTCGACTTCAGTTCTTTTTTTTTTTTGGCTGCATCTTGTTGTTTACCTTTATCTCTCTTCACTTGCGTAGCGCTTCAACAGTCCTCGAAATATTGTTCACAAATGACGTACAGAACCTGGAATTTTACTGAAAAATTAATAAATAAGGAAGGAGTAACTGAAAAAGTCGTGCGAACAGAGATCAGGAAATACAGTGAGGATAACAGTTGGCACTTTCAAGCCCAATGTTTATTGAACCTATAAGAAGCATCGATCAGGCCCAGAGTTCGTAAGTTGTACGATACGATGCTTGCTGGGAATTCGAACCGTATTATCATGGATGACTAAACCTCTGTGAAAGTCGACTACAAATCCTTGCCGGGGCCACAATACTGTAAGATGCGTGAAGAGTTCAATTGAACCATTCTTAGACAACCATTCAAGTCGAAAAGTTTGGTAAGAAAGCTATGATCTGGCAAGCTAGTTTTGGCTGTGGTAAGATTTCATAATCCTCCATCATAAATGCTTCAATGAACAGTGAAATATGCATCAAATAGTGCTCACAAAAACGACCTCTACCCATGATTTGAAGTCATTTCGTGCCACTACGTCTTTCCACTAGGGCTGGTTCATAAACCACGAAGACTTATTTTTGAAAATCTCAGACCCCCCTCGTAGACTTTTCTCCATACAATTTTTTGAAATTTGGTATGGAGCGTAGGCTTTGGTCAAACCCCAACCCCCCACCTCCCCCTAAAAAGTCTACGTGGTTTATGAATAGCCTCTTACACGTAATCAACGGTAGAATGGTATAGCACCAAAAATGTTTCATTCATTCCAAAGAACATGGACCCTCGTAATTGCCAGCAGCACATCTTAGGAAAAATGTCTCGACAGCAGATACCATTCAACAGTTTAAAACAGATTGGAATAAAGTGTCAAAACTTGTCACTAAGAAGCCTGTACTGAATCTTGAGCAGAACGTTCGCAAGAAGCTGTGCCAGCTAGCATACAATCGCTAGATTGCAAATATTGAGAACACTAATCTGATGTGCTACTCTAATGTTAGCATTATATTTATCTAATAAAAAATTATTTTTTTATACTTGTGTAGTATTTTTACAAAAAACCGAGTTCGTTCATACTTTCCGGAGCAGTCTTTATATAGTTCGAAGAACCTGTCGGAAGTTGCTGCCTTTTTAAAAAGTGTCGTGCTAAGGAGGATGTTGTGTTTTAGTTGGTCCTGATTGATTGATTGGCTTTACTATCGAGACTTTCAGCCCGTGGCTGGTTTGTCTTTTATTTTAGCTGGTCGTGACCTGCATCTTTTCTATATTCTCCAAAATTACAAAATAAGTGCTGTTTAGGTTTTCTAGATGAACGATAAAAAATATGGATCAAGTTTAGGTCAACCAAATGATGATTGTCTCCCTTTAGGCATGTACTTTAGTGAAAAGTGTGATACACTGTAATAAATAAAGACACAGGCGCCGAACATGACAGGATTCTGACTCCAATCTTTCAGGAAGTTGAGGACAAACAACAAAGCTGATAGTTAAAATGATAGAACGCTGCTGATGTTGACCAACTCCCAAGCATACTATTAAAATACGGCGGTTCATCATAAGAGCATGGAGCAACTTGACTTGAGGCTTAATTTGCTTTTCAGAATTTCAGCATATATTTATATTAAAACGGCACTTCTGAACTTCAACTACTATTTGATATATGGCAAATATTTCCATAGAAGACTGGCATGTTTAGCAGTATTATGATAAGATGATCCATTTATTTCAGAAATCAACAAATTGGGCTTTTAGATACATGTCCATAGCCTATCACTATGGACATAGGACATGTCTATGTCATAGGTTATTTATTCAGAAAAAAATCATATATCCTTTTCTTTAATGGTATTTATGATGATTGGAATAATCTACTCTGTTTCTGAGGTTTTCGAGGACTATTAAGATATTAATAAACATATAGTGCAGCGTGTCACTACACCCAAAAGTTGAATAGGTGGCAAAAAACGCAATTGCAGTTTTTGCTATCATATCTTGAGTAATCTGCATGATTCAGAAAAGGCACTTTTGCCCATCATGATCCACAAAGCGTTTTATGGTATAAACGAAGCCATGGTTCAATATGGATGAGACAATACCACAAAATGCCGCAACGCTATTGGCCACTGTTGTAATTCTGTAGTCAAGTGTTCTATTTTTATTTTCACTCGTCATCGCACTCCCATCTCCCTCTCATCAAGTGTGCCCTTCTTGATCACCACGTGAAGCCATGCAAGTGTGTGCGAGCGACATTTGGTTTGTTGCTGTACCACTGAGTGCCTCGACAATCGAAGCATATGTAGGGCTTTTATTCCAATCACTTCAACTTGTTAAAGTGGCCGAATGGTTACTATGTAGAGCCACGACGCTGGCGGCCACGGTTCGAATCCTTGTACGAACTCGGATTTTTGTTTTTTGTCAGTCCGGACTCAACACTAATACACTGCACAACCCACGCACACATCGAATTTTTCAAAGCAAATTGATGTGATGCTTTTTTGCCCACGACCAATGTTGCATTTTTTCTCCAAGTTACGATCCATTACGAGAAATGAAGCAAAATCATTCGAAATTGCATTACAATCTTGCTTTTTTATTTTGGGTGTACACGTATAAGACCATATCGTTTCTTAGGAGTATCGATATCCCTATCCTTGAGTGGCCTGCTTGCAGTCCAGATCAAAACCTGAAAAAAAAATGTTTGGGGATTGCTACCGACCAGACCAGACCAGAGTGATTCAGACATTGGGGGCGCAACACATTATTGAAATTTTCTTAATTTTTCAATAAATGAAATTTTTTTTGTTAATTTTTTATTTATTTCCCATGATAAAAATATAGAAAAGAAGAATCGTAAAACAAAAATTGATTGTTCTCATATAATTTATTGGTCAAGAAAAAATAAAAAGTTATTTGCACTCATACAGCTTGATCCACTTAATATTTAGCCGGGCAAAATGAAACATTTTTTCGCCAAAAAAAGTTTATAAAAAAGTGGTTAAGATTTAAATCTGCTGGAAGTTAATAGAACTTCAAAATAATAAAAAAACTGACATATTATTCAGCATTTAGGATGAATTCTCGGACTTTCGCTTAAAACCATTTTTCTTTTTTTGCAGCTGTCAGCTTGATCTTCCATTTTTTTTTGCACCACTTCTGCTAGTCAGATAGTCTCTTGATTATTTTCCAATATTTATTCATTTTGTTTTTGTTAACTGCCCAATATTTTTCGATGGGGTGAAAATTTGGACAATTTGGTGGGTTGAGTGTTTTTTTTTTAATAACATCAATATCATTCTGCTTGTATACATGCCCATTCATACTCGCTTCAGTGATGAAAACCTCCGTTTTCTTTCCAGAACTGTAGATGCCTCAACGAGTAAACTTGTTTGCATCCTTTGCATTTGGCAAGGTAAAATTTGTGTACAAAGTCCATTTTAACATATGTTTCATGGTCCATCAATATGCACCCGTTGCATTTCGTCAGAACTTGCTCGTACAGCACGGAAGCATACTTGCGTGGCATTTGGCAACCAGGTTTCGTTTCAGGGTCCTGTTGGTGTGCTTGCTGGCTTGGCACGACTGGAAACCTTCACTTCGGCAGATTCGTCGAACTATACTGTACGGTGGAGAGAACCTTAACGCGAAATTACGCAAGGAGATCCCAGGATTGTTCCATACTACCCTACAGCCTTTAATTTGTAGTTTCTGGTCGTATGTTCCACTTCTATGGTTGTTTTGTTTTGTGTGATCTAACAATAGTGTTTCCCGGTAACGCTTCATCATGATAATCAACAGTCGATTTTGCGAATTTAAGATACTCTGCAATCATTCCTCCTGTCCACCTAGAATGTTCAACGTGAGTGTGCAAAATTGGTTTCCGTCTCTTGCGCTTCATCTTTGATAATTTTTGAACGTGAGTATCAATACAAATGAGTCTTTCACCATTAAGTAAACAAACCTTACTGATCACTGCGCTGTCCTTGGCTTCTCGTAAGGGCTATTAGAGGCGCCGCAGTGATTAAAAAGAAGTGGCCTAATACTAAGTAGATCAAGCCTTTGTATTCATCAAGACGATAACAATCACAAATTAAAAGTTTGCCTCATACTTCTTTTGCGCTGTGTATACGTGTTTATAAACACAAAACGTTGATTTGAATACGGTTGAGAAATATCGATGATAAACAAAAATACATTCGAGAATTAAAAATGGTAAGTAGATTCGTTTAGTGAGTCAAAAAAAAGTCTTTGGAATTTTAGTACAACAGAAATAAAATAAACACGATTTTGTAACGCACTCCAGCCTCAGGACTTAAGCATTTTTTCCTCAAAACCTTTAAAATGTTGTGGATTTTGATCTTCCCTAGTGCTGTGCAGGATTAGATAGCGTAAAAATCACAGTCATTCAGTGTCTACAGTGTGTGTCAAAATTGTACTCATTTCCATTGTTCGGTTATGAGAGGATGTGTTCATCCTAATCACTGAAATGCATCAATAACCACACATCCAGGCGAACTCTGTTAAATGGTTCTGTCAGCTGTGCTGCCGGAAACGTGTTCCCTTTCCCATCAATACAATACCTGCTTGCACTTACTTTTATTGCCACCACCCTCTCTTCCTGCCACCGATTGCCACCATCATCGATCGTCAGACAGTGAACCGTTCACCGTATGTGCAAATTTTATGAGAAATGCAAATATTTGTCACCGGTACCTACATGTCACTGTTGATGCATACGAACACGAAACTATGATAGAACAAACCGAATTCCTCCAACTCCCACGCTGCTGGGCGCAACCGTCAACTGGCTTCGATCGTCGTCTCGTCCTGGTTGTACATATTTGTTGGGACAGGACATCATTTTGACGGCCCGGGGATGTGAACTTGCCATTCCATTCCCGAAGCTTAGCTGTACCATCAGCTGTGGGACCTACCTGGGATGTCGGTTTTCGTATGAACGCTCGTGTGAAAACAGTACTTTCAACGTTGTTCCATAATGTGGCCCCTGGTGTGCAGTGGCATGTGAATTTGGAAATCGATCAGATTAACATAATAGACGAACGAGTGAACGAATGTGGTGGAATTTTCTGGGAATAGAATAACGGTTAGGTGGATGGCGAGAAAGGTGCACTAAAAATAAATTTTCACAATATCATTCCGTTAAAAAAAAGTTCATCACCCATCGAGTAGAATGATTGACATTTGCAGGAGAATCTTTCGACTATACAAAACTAAGATTTGCTTATGGTAGCCCAAGATTAATTTCGAGTGTAATAAGGACTTGTGACTATTTGGGTATAGAAGCAGTGCAATGATATAATTCCGGCCGAGGGATTTGAGGTTGGTTCATTCATTTCACTTCCTGACAGTTGTGACGGGGGTCTGATTGCGATCAATTTATTCATGATATGAACATCGTGCTGAAATAAAATCTAAAATTCCCCGTAACGATAGGCGTGGAAGTTCTAATGTTTGTAAGAGCTGGTCAAAACTGTTTTTGAAATTTTTTTTAAAAATGAAGGGTAAACCCTTACTTTGTTTCCTAGACTGTTTGCTGTTGTATAGACAATATGCATAAAATATATCAATGAATTCCCAATCTAGTCTAATCAAATCCCAGATTTTAAGGGGCAATATGATTCATAATACACCGGGCCTGCTTTATTTTCCTGGTTTATTTAAAACAAAATCTACTGAATTGCACAGAATTAACTAATTTATTTAAATAACTGCTGCTTATACTTTCAAGGGATATATATTTCGCACTGAAAATATGATACTTGTCTGGCAATACAAATAAAACAACAATATTTCATACGCCTTCAACAAAAGTGTTCAATTCATTGGAAAAAAGAATTAGAATAATTCCGAAGTTAAATAATGTATTTTTTTTAAATTTATTTCATGAAACTAAAGAACATATGAGTGAGGATTCCGTTAAGAGGTTCAAACGACATTAAAAAATAAAATCCATGTATTATTTATCGGTGTGAAGATTGTACTCTAAAAAAATGCGACAGACAATATTATATTTTTTTGAAACTCTGGAGGAAGAAATAAACACATATCAGCTATGTTTTTGCAAAGCTGATTTATTCAACCTCCATTCCTAGGCTAAATGCCCGCACCTTTGACTTAACGCTACCCATCAAATCCTGTGCAACACTTGCGCCTGCTCTCTTGCACACTTTCATCCACTCTTTAAATTCTTGTCGTTTTTTAATTTTTTCCCTGTAATTGAAATGCTTCATAATCGTCCAGAATTTTTCTGCTGGGTTGAGTTCGGGTGAGTTTGGCGCATTTGCCAAAAACAAACATCGTTGGTTTCATAGCACTCCATCGTCAGTTTTTCGTAATGGCACGACGCCAGATCCGGCCAAAACAGTGTGTCACCTTCGTGGGACCGGAGGAAGGGCAGCATTCTTATTTATATATTTGGCCGATGATGGTGCCGATCGCTATGTTCAGCTTACTGAATTTGCCGCACCCATAGATCGCCTGCCACACCAAGTACTTCTTGGCGACTTTGTTGACCTTCTTCTTCCGGAACTTCTACAGCTTCACGGTACAGTTTCTTGACGTGGGATTTATCGGTTCGGTTGGGCATCATTCTAACCTTGACGACATGAAGTTCGGCCCGCTTCATTGCTGGATGAATCAGACGGAAGAAATTACCTTCTTGGCCACGTCCCGAATCAAATGGTTTGGATTGCGCTTGAAGTAATCCCTCACCATCCTTGCGTTGACGGGGTCGGATATCTTCGCTTTTGTTCCGCTGCCAGCTCGCCACTGGGTCGTCTGTGTCTCCTTAAACGATTTTACCACACAGGCCGCGGTCCACTTTTGGGATTGGCCTGGATTTTCCACAGCCACGCCCATAATTTTTGTGTCAAAGCGCTTCTTGCTTGGAAGCCAGCTATATAACCAGTTGACAGATAGTAATTGTGAAATTTTGCACATGTGAACATTACTCTTATATCTCACTTCGTTCAGCGAAAGAAGAAAGTCCGTTCGATCCAGCGCTCCGTTATTTTGGAAGATTTTTCGAGTGCGATCCTTGGAAATAATTAGTTTTTTTTTTCCAAAATCTATTCACTTCAGTGAAAGGAGTGAATGTGAGTTTTTTTTTTCTAAGAAGGCAGTGTGGTTTTCCAGTGAAATAAGAAAATCAAGCAGTGCTTGCTGGCGAATTATCATCCCGCTCATTTTCGCTTCATCCCCGCGTGGTGACGCTAACCAGCGATACACCACTACATCGCCAACGGTCATCCGACATCGGCGAGCGAGTGCACCAGAAGGCGATCGGATTCACCCGTACACCTACGCAGCGCACCGCTCCCTGCTGCCCGCAAAGAAGTGCGACGTTCAGGCATACGGTGCGTCAGCAGCAGCAGCAGCAACAGATCAGTAATATTAGTTAAGTTTTTTTTCCTCTGTCTCTCATCCCACTAGAGTTTAGCGTTAATTTGTGTGTGTTCCTGTTTTGTGTTTGTGTGTGATTTAAATTTTTGGGGGCGTTCAACGCTCCCACAAGTAAGGCAAATCGTGCATGTTGAAGAGGTTTCTTCTACATGGACGGTTTAGCTGAAAAAGTGCCTTTGCCACCTGATGATGGGGAGGCACAAATAAATTTCCGGCCGCGATCTTATCCAATGGACTCGGTCGGTCCATGGGTTGTCTACTTTCAGCCCAAAATTAAACCTCTGAACGTGTACCAAATAACTACTGATTTGACGAAGCGATTCTCAGCCGTGACAGAGATCACGAAAGTTAAATTTAATAAACTCCGTGTTGTCGTCTCTAACATGAAGCAGGCTAATGAGATTGCTTCCTCCCAGCATTTTACACTGGAATATAGAGTTTATATTCCAGCTCGTGATGTGGAGATTGTAGGAGTGGTCACAGAGGCGAGTCTGTGCACTGAAATTTTGGAGAAGCGGGCGGTTGGCCGATTCAATAACCCTCTGCTCCCCCCAGTACAGATACTGGAAGTAACAAAATTAGTGAAAATATCGCACAGCGAGGGTAAGAAAAAAGTTACCCCCACAGACTCGTTTCGGGTGACCTTTTCTGGCTCTGCCCTTCCTCACTACTTAGAACTGGACAAACTTCGGCTACCTGTGCGGTTATTTGTACCCCGGGTAATGATCTGCCAAAACTGCCAGCAGATGGGGCATACGGCCTCTCATTGCGGCAATAAGGCACGCTGCTCAACTTGCGGGGAGAAACATGAGGCTGGTCCCTGTGCAGATAACACACTAAAATGCGTTTTCTGCAAGGGAACTCCTCCCCATACTCTTTCGTCATGCCCGGCGTACAAACAACGCGGGGAAAAATTGGAACGTTCTCTGAAACAACGTTCAAGGCAATCTTTTGCAGAAATGCTTAAGAAAGCCTCGCCACCCGATATCAATACAAATCCTTTTGCTGCTCTGTCAGATGACGAGTCTGATTCGGACTTGGTTGAGGAGGGGACCTCTTTCAGTTTTCCGGAAGGTGCTTCACGGAAGCGAAGACGCATCCGAGCAGGGAAAGTAGCTGAAAAGAAGCCCCAAATCAACATGCCCAATTCAAAGAGCAGTGGAAATAAGGATAATCCAAATCCTCCTGGTTTTCGAAGTGCAAACTACACACAGGATTTCCCATCTCTCCCGGGGACATCCAGAACCCCCGATGCCCCAATTTTTAGAACAGAAGCCCCCTCTTCATCTGGGCTGTTCTCATTTGACGATATTGTGGAAGGTATTTTCAAGTACCTCGAAATGTCTGACCCTCTTAAAAGCATTGTTATGGCAATGCTTCCCACTGTGAAAACTTTTTTAAAGAAATTAACATTAAAGTGGCCCCTCCTTGCAGCTATCATTTCCTTCGATGGATAATTTGCCAAAAGAGGTCGGGGATTTGATCACTGTTCTGCAGTGGAATTGTCGAAGTCTTATTCCTAAACTGGAATCATTTAAATTTTTAGCTCACAATATCAGTTGTGATGCATTTGCTCTTTGTGAAACATGGCTTTCACCCGAAATCGATCTTCCGATTTCAACATTATTCGGCTTGATCGTGAGGATTCACGTGGAGGAGGAGTACTTTTGGGGATCAAAAAGTGCTACTCCTTCTATAGAGTGAATTTTCCTCCAATTCCAGGTATTGAAGTTGTCGCATGTCAGGCTGTTATTAAAAATAAAAGCCTTTGCATTGCTTCCGTTTATATTCCTCCTAGAGCCTCAATAAACCAGAAACAACTTTCAGATATTTGTTCGGTTCTTCCTGCTCCGCGGTTGGTCATGGGAGATTTTAACTCTCACGGTACCGGCTGGGGAGAACCGTACGATGACAACCGGTCTTCTTTGATATATGACCTCTGTGACAACTTCAATATGACCGTTCTCAACAATGGAGAAATTACACGCTTGGCTGGTCCATCCTCACTTGGCAGTAGGTTAGACCTCACACTTTGCTCGAATTCATTATCGTTGGATTGCACGTGGAATGTGATCCAGGATCCCCACGGTAGTGATCATTTGCCTATTAAAATTTCGGTTGCCACCGGGCTCACTCCGCCGGAATCGATCAACGTCACGTATGATCTAACTCGTAATATCGATTGGACAAGGTTCAGGACAGCAATAGATGAAGCCGTTACAACGGTAGAAGGGCTTCCACCGCTGGAGGAATATAACTTCCTCTCCAACCTGATTTTGGAAAGCGCGCTTCAAGCTCAAACTCGACCAGTTCCAGCAACGTCATTTCACAGGAAACCTCCTTCTCCATGGTGGGATCAGCAATGCACCGAGGTTTACCGCAAAAAGTCCGACGCGTTCAAAGTTTTTCGTAGACGTGGAACACCTGAGCACTTCGAAAGGTGCACGGCTCTCGAACGAGAATTTAAGAGCCTCATCAAGGCCAAGAAACGTGGTTACTGGCGACAATTCGTGGACGGGCTATCGCGTGAAACGTCGATGAATACCCTTTGGAATACGGCGCGAAGATTGCGTAACAGAATTACGAACAACGAGAACGAGGAGTATTCGGACCAATGGATCCTCAAGTTCGCGCGAAAAGTTTGTCCAGATTCTGTTCCAGCACAAATGTTTCCTCGCGAAACCACGAATTCGATAGATGAGATCAGCCAACCCTTTTCAATGGTAGAACTCTCTCTCGCACTCCTTTCGTGTGGCAATACGGCTCCAGGGGCTGATAGAATCAAGTTCAACTTGCTTAAGAACCTTCCAGACATCGCTAAGAGGCGTATGTTGAACTTGTTTAATCAGTTTCTGGCTCTCAACATTGTACCGGATGAATGGAGACGAGTGAGAGTTATTGCCATTCGAAAACCTGGTAAGCCCGCGTCCGACCACAACTCCTATCGACCCATCGCGATGTTATCTTGTATTCGAAAGTTGTTGGAGAAAATGATCCTCTTCCGCCTGGACAAATGGGTTGAGACGAACAACCTGCTTTCAGATACTCAATATGGTTTCCGTAGGGGTAAAGGAACGAACGACTGCCTCGCGTTGCTTTCCACAGAGATTCAGTTAGCTTTTGCTAAAAAAGAGCAAATGGCTTCTGTTTTCTTGGATATCAAGGGGGCTTTTGATTCAGTATCTGTTGAAGTTCTCTCAGATAAACTCCACGCTTGTGGTTTTTCACCATTAATGAACAATTTGTTGTACAATTTGCTGTCAGAGAAACATATGAGCTTTTCTCATGGAACCTCTACAGCTTCTCGATTTAGCTACATGGGTCTCCCCCAGGGATCATGTTTAAGCCCCCTTTTGTATAATTTTTATGTCAAAGACATTGACGGTTGTCTGAGTGAGAATTGTACGTTAAGACAACTTGCAGATGACGGTGTAGTGTCTGTCACGGGACCCAATGGGGTCGATCTGCAAGGACCCTTACAGGATACCTTGGACAATTTGTCTACTTGGGCTCTCGAGCTAGGTATCGAATTCTCTACGGAGAAAACTGAGTTGGTAGTTTTTTCTAAGAAGCATAACCCTGCACAACCGAAGCTTCAAATTTGGGGTACACCGATAACTCATTCTATGTCCTTTAAATATCTTGGGGTCTGGTTCGATTCAAAGTGCACCTGGAGATCCCACATTGAGTATCTGAAGCGAAAGTGCCAACAAAGGATCAACTTTCTCTGCACAATTACCGGGACCTGGTGGGGAGCGCATCCGCAAGATCTTCTAACGTTGTACCGGACAACGATTTTGTCGGTTATGGAATACGGTAGTTTTTGTTTTCAGTCAGCGGCTCGGTCGCACATCATCAAACTGGAACGTATTCAGTATCGGTGTCTTCGTATCGCGTTAGGTTGTATGCACTCGACTCATACCATGAGTCTGGAAGTGCTGGCTGGCATGTTGCCACTCTCGGATCGGTTTTCAGAATTATCTCTCCGGCTCCTTACCAGGTGTGAAGTTATGAACCCCCAGGTGATCGAAAATTTTGAGAAGCTCCTTGAGTTGAATCCTCAAACCCGCTTCATGACTTTGTACCATTTGTACATAACACAGGATGTCAGCCCTTCGCTGAATATTCCCAATCGTGTTTGCTTCTCCCACTTCGGAAATTCGGTTCATTTTGATTTATCCATGAAGCAGGAGCTTCGTGGAATCCCAGAGCATCATCGTCCTATGATTGCTCCGGTGATATTTGCTGCAAAGTTTGGCCTAGTTGATTCCGCCAAAACGTTTTTCACTGACGGGTCTCTGATAAAGGACTCCGCTGGCTTTGGTGTATACAATGAAAATTATAGCGTCGCTCGTAAACTTCAAGCACCTTGTTCTGTTTTTGTCGCGGAATTGGCAGCAATTCATTTTTCTTTAGAGACTGTCGCCTCTTTTACACCGGATCAATACTTCATTATCACGGATAGTCTTAGTTCTATAGAGGCTATTCGCTTCTTGAGGCTGGTAAAGCACACCTCTTATTTTCTTATGAAAATACGAGGTCTTCTAAGTGCTTTATCTTCACGTTCTTTTATTATCACCTTTGTGTGGGTCCCTTCTCATTGTTCGATTACTGACAATGAGAAAGCGGACTCGCTTGCAAGGGTGGGCGCTATGGAAGGCGATATTTATGACCGACAAATCGCCTTCAACGAATTTTTCTATATTTTTCGTCAGATATCACTCGATAGCTGGCAGTATAAATGGAGTAAAGGAGATTTGGGGCGATGGCTACATTCTATCACTCCTAAGGTGTCTAAAAAATGTTGGTTCAGGGGATTGGATGTGGGTGGAGACTTCATTCGTGTGATGTCTCGCCTCATGTCCAATCATTATTCTTTAAACGCTCATTTGTTCCGAGTTGGGCTGGGAGATAGCAATCTCTGTGAATGTGGACAAGGTTACCAGGACGCAGATCACGTGATTTGGTATTGTGCTGAGCATCGTGGAGTCAGATCTGAGCTTTATGATTCCCTTCGGGCTCGAGGTAGACAACCCAATGTACCGATTCGAGACATTTTGGCTGCACGCGATCTGGAGTTTATGAAACTCATTTATGTGTTTTTGACTAACATTAGCCTTAGATTGTAGTTTGATTAACTTACTTGTTTAGGTTAAATTTTTGAGGATTGTGTGCATCGGTGTGTGATTGTGGTTGTGTGTGTGAGTGTTGTGTGTGTGTGTGTGTGTGTGTGTGTGTGTGTGTGTGTGTGTGTGTGTGTGTGTGTGTGTGTGTGTGTGTGAGTTCGGGATTTTTTTTTTAAATTGAAAACGTTCAATTATAAAATTGTAATTTGAAATTCTAGATATAAGAAAACCATTGTTCCTTATGCTTTGTTTAAAATTTCCACCGCAATTTTCCCATCCATAAAATTGTAATTCCTATTAACCTCGAGACGGCCGCGAGTAATCGGTTCCACACCCTTAACCTTAGTTCTAAGATAACTGATGTATATAAACATGAAAACTTGGCTCTGTAAAGTTGATTCGATTGAGCCTGTACAAATAAATGAATATTTAAAAAAAAAAAAAAACATTACTCTTATGTAGTTTTACTCAACATTTTATCAATGCTCACCCATGCAATAAAAAGTTAGACACAAACGAAAGTGTTGTATTTTTTTTTCTAGTATAATCATAAGTCAAAGTTTGGACTCCTCGCAAATTGACTATCCGTAATTTTGAACTAGATCACAAAAAAAAAAAACCATGGGCACCTCACATGGAACAAAATGGCATATTTTGGCTGAAGTTTTGTGCTCAATGGGTACTGCATTTGCTAACAATGCAACCAAAACACGTTCGAATGCGACTGTCCGAGCAACATTTAGAGCATTTTCGAAGGGATAAAAAGGATTTTCTGCGTCGAATAATCACTATCGAAGAGACTTGGGTCTACCATTATGATCCTGAATCAAAACAAGAGGCTAAGGAGTGGTGTGAAACAGGCACTTCGGCTTCAAAGCGAGTTCGTGTCCAGAAATCGGCCAAGAAGCATCAGTTTTTTTACCCTTCTTACACCAAAAGAAGGGTATTAAGATCGCTTGAAAATTCGACTTTTTATCCGAGGCCCAGGGGGGCGAATGTCATATACCATTTGACTCAGCTCGACGAACTGAGCACATGTCTGTGTGTGTGTGTGTGTGTATGTGTGTGTGTGTATGTGTGTGTGTGTGCGTTACAAATAATGTCACATCGGTTTCTCAGCCATTTGTGAACCGATTTCAGTTCTGTTGACGGCAAATGAAAGCCACAACATTCCCATAGAACGCTATTGATTTTTTTTTATTCGGACATTTCGTTACGAAGATATGAACGAAACAGTACTTGACGGCCTATTATAATAGTAATCAAACAGTTTAGTCTCCGATTACATACTGAGCTATTTGTGTACCGATTTAAGTTTTGTTAGCGCCAAATTAAACTTATAAAATTTATAAATAACTAATTTCATTGAAACCCCTCAAAAACAAAACCAACCCCCAAAAAATATATCACATATATTCTCCTCAAACCCGAACACACACACCCCCCCAAACCCTTCTTTTTCCATTTTTTTTCCCCTTTTTTCCTTTTACCCAAACCAAACCCACCGAAAAATTTTCCTATCCTCATTTTATATTTTAAATATTTGAAACAAAATATATTTCCACAACTTCCCTTTTTACCCTTCTTACACCAAAAGAAGGGTATTAAGATCGCTTGAAAACTCGTCTTTTTATCCGAGGCCCAGAGGGCCGAGTGTCATATACCATTCGACTCAGCTTGACGAACTGAGCACATGTCTGTGTGTATGTGTGTGTATGTGTGTGTGTGTGTGTGTGTGTGTGTGTGTGTGTGTGTGTGTGTGTGTGTGTGTGTGTGTGTGTGTGTGTGTGTGTGTGTGTGTGTGTGTGTGTGTGTGTGTGTGTGTGTGTGTGTGTGTGTGTGTGTGTGGGGTGTGTGTGTATGTGTGTGTGCGTTACAAATAATGTCACATCGGTTTCTCAGCCATTTGTGAACCGATTTCAGTTCTGTTGACGGCAAATGAAAGCCACAACATTCCCATAGAACGCTATTGATTTTTTTTATTCGGACATTTCGTTACGAAGATATGAACGAAACAATACTTGACGGCCTATTATAATAGTAATCAAACAGTTTAGTCTCCGATTACATACTGAGCTATTTGTGTACCGATTTTAGTTTTGTTAGCGCCAAATTAAACTTATAAAATTTTTAAATAACTGATCAAAATTTCATTAGGATTGGATAATCCTTCATGGAGATATGACCAAAACAATACCTGAGAGCACATAATTGTGAGATGAAAATATACTCGTTGCAGTTCAAAACCGAACAAGACCACTCACCCCAATCGATGCCGCTTGTATTCTATTGTTCTGCATCTGGTGCGTTGTATAGCACATTCAGCGGACTAGCCACACTATGCGACTCTATAGAATTAGAGTAGGATCGGTTGGCTCGAGTGGTCCGGTTTTGAACTGCAACGAGTATATTCGAAAATTACACAAATTCTCCATTCACTATAACTACACAATTTTCAACGAACATGTACTTGTTAAGCATCTTGAATCCATATCGATAATCAAAATGGACGCTTAGGATTGTGTAATAATTTATTCTATGGACTGATTATATGAAATTTCTAATATTTATGTAATTTTTCCTTTAATATACCTAATATAAACAGGTCGTTAAAGACTATTAATGGCAATATTTTAATCACATCGATGAACAATACGTTCAGGATTGACAAATAATTAATTTTAAAAACTGAATGTATGACATATCGAATATTCCTGGTTTTTCCTGGAATTTCTAATGAAAATATGTATAAAGTACCATATTGGCCACATTTGAGTTCGTAATTCTGGTGAAGTGTAAGAAGGGTTCAGTCTCACCATCGGTGGATTAATTCAGGTTTTTATTCTTACTTTTTTTTTTTTTTTTTTTTTTTTTTTTTTTATTTTTTTTTATATTATTTATTTTTTTTTTTTTTTTTGTTTTTTTTTTTTTTTTTTTTTTTTTTTTTAAAAAAAAATATTTTTTACATATTTTTATTTTTTTTTTTAAAAAAATTTTTTTTTTTTTTGTTTTTTTTTTTTTTTTTTTTTTTTTTTTTTTTTTTTATGGGGTGGTTCCTTTTTTTTCCCTCGCACCACCGAATAAAGAATATTAAAAAATATAATATTTTTATAATTATCCCCCCTTCTTTATTTCTTTTTTTTACTGAACGCATGGTCAGCCACCCCCCTCCCCCCTTCCCCTGAACTGGCCGGCTTGACGTGCCCCAAGGGCCCAGTAGGGACCAAGCCCCGAACCTAAGAGTCAGTTCCTTTGTGGTTTTACCCCATTTATTAGCAGAGCAGCCCACCGAAATTTTAGGTTCATTATATGCTTTATATCCCATAATTCCTTATATACCATACAATTTCAGATCATCCATGGATATCCCAAGTTTTGTAAAATAATTTTAAATCAATTTTTTTTCTCGTGGCTATGCTACATTGTCATAGCTTTCAGGTTCATGGTACAATTGCAGCAGGACCACAATCTGCAGACATTTAAATAAAAATGAAATTATTATCATTTTATATTATAACATCCATGCATTACATTTTGTATGCTTTTTTATAAGTCATTTTCAGCTTCGCATATATGCATCGTTGTCAGTTATAGCTCATCTAACCTACGTTGTGTATTTGAAAAGATAGAAAGGTTTTTGAGGTTTTTTTTATTTATTAGAAAAAATCATATTCGAAAAATTCTACTTAAAAAAAAAGCTCTTTCCTTCTTCATCAAAAATATATATTAATTTACAACCTAGCAGTTTACAATCATTCATTTCCTATTTCACAGACATAAAGTATCATTTATGGGTCCAGATGAACAAGAGCTATCGAAAAATTCATTTTTTTATCTTTTTGTATGTTTGTTTTATTAAGATTCAGTTTTTGGATTCATACTCATATGAAATTTATTTTGCCTTATTATTAGCTGTTTTCATTATGATATTAATACACATCTAATTTTTATTTTCAGTAACATACCAGTAGATGTCAGATACATCTTGTACCTACGTTTATTATGTTCTCTGACTATTATTGTGAAAACAAATTCTAATCTTAGTAGATCTTAATCCAATAGAAACTTCAAAGGTGGAAGTCTTTCGATGAGTGGATGTTCAGCTTAATTACGGATATATGTATTCTACTATAGTTTACTGGCCAGCTGGTATTATTATTTTATATTATAACGTCAGTTTATTATTTTATGTCATGATATTAAATGATGTGACATAATTGCATTTAAATTCATTTCATTAAAATCACTATTTCCGATGAAACACATATTGCAAGGAAACGGAACAGCACATCGAAATTTTAGGTTTACTTTTCTATTGCTATATAATTTCAGATCATTCATAGGTAACCCAAGTTTTATGAGATAATTTAATAACATTTTTTTTCTCGCAGCTACATTGTCTAACTTTCAGGTCCACAAATGGAAGTGCTATTATCATTCTTATATTAATTCACTATATTATTTGTCATTATAATATTCATTCACTATATTTTTATAATTATAATATTAATTCACAAGATTTTAAATATTACTATATGACACTGAATATATATTGGGAAAGGAGGGAGCATCAGGGTATCACTCAAGCTGGAATTGGACAATGGAGTGGTATGACAACCGGCGTCTAGGAGGGAACAAACAGAATCATTTTCTTTATCCTACCGATTCGATTGTGATGCTGTGAATTCTACTCCAACAGTTTCAGTGAGAGTGACGCGCCCTTCTTAACAAGCCATCCCGTAGAAAGCTTAATAAGTATTGCGAATTGGGTTATTCGATTTGTTGAATCGTATCGTTGGAAGGAGAATCTCATGTTCCCGCGGGTTTCGCGTAAGTGTCTCTGCTTACGGGTCCGCCCTACCGTTTTTGGCCCTTCATACAGCGTTACTGTGAATGCAACCCGGTAACTCAATTTGATCTTGCTATTAAGTGGAGCTGCATACATGACAAGGTCTTAGAAGGGATGGTGGCTACCTTACATACATACATACATACAACACATGGTAAGCCACTCAAATCCAAATCCATTCATATAATATGTCATTTTTGCATGTTCCAAAATAAATATTGAATTATTATCATGATATTATCTTTTCAAATCAAATATTAAATCAAATAATTATCAAATAAGCTTTTATGCAGCATACAATTTATGATGTAGAAGGAGATGTCTCGCTCATCGCCATGAGGCACCAAGAGTGGACAGCAATGTTGTCCACTCTTGGTGCCTCTGGCGATGAGCGATTTACATCATAATCGTTACTCCACGCACGGAGAACACAAACATAACAATTAATGTATACAATTTATGTTAGAAACTGTTAAAATCTTCTAAGCGCATAGTGGAAAATCAAACAGTTTTTACAGCTAATCGAAACCAAGCGATATTTTAAGATTATACTTCCAAGACTTAAAGCGTTTTATAAAATCATACGAATTTTAATGTTCATATTTCAATTTGTAAAGTTTGGATTTTACCTTGGTTCTTTACAAACAAACCCCTCAGAACCAAAGAACCAAAGTATACTTCGTCAAAGAGTTAAACAAAATTCTGGCGAAATAATCGAAAATCGACCCCAAATCAGTACGAACTATTCTGCATGAGGATTTAAGATTACACTCTTATAAATTCCTTAACCTCAATAATATTCATTGAGAAAGGCGTAAAGCATCTAACAGACACTAAAGCATGATGGGCCCGTACGCATTTTGGTAAAAACAAATGGACGATTCAACATGATTGGACACCATCGCATGATGCAAAAAGGACTCTGGAACTCTGTAGCAGGCTTTTCCGAGATATTTGACTAAAAATGAATGGCCTTCCAATTTTCCTGACCCGAATTCAATGGATTACTCCGTCTTTGAATATTGAATTGGAACCAGACGTCATTTTGATGTCGGAAATCGATGATCGACTTCAATTAGGAATCGACAATAGTTGCTTCAGCTGATTAAAGAGTGGGAAATACTGAAAAAGACCTGCAATATGAATACTTTTGGATAAAGATATGGCGTATAAAGGCTGTAAATTGATGTTTGCCTCCATTTTGTTAACTAGAATGGCGGCTTATGTTTCAGGAAAACTGGGAAATACTGTCAACCCTGTATTATAGTACTTTAGGATCGGGAACGGCGTATGGAAACTATCATGAAGATAAATAACGGTGCAAATATAGGAAATACGGAAGAAAGGCTACACAAGGTGCCGGAAATCAAAAGCTTTTCTAAATATGGATTTTCTGTTAAGTGCTAATCTGCACCCTATTTTGGTTAAACTATTGCCAGAAATTACCAAAATGTCCTAAAACAATGCATACGTGTTCAGCAACCTTATTTAAAACGCTTGATTTCAAAACGGCGCAAGTTTGCGCATGATTTTCCTTCGTAGCTTGTTAGTATTCATCCAAAAGCTGATTCAGAGGTGCTAGGATATGCAATGATATGCGGGGAAAGAAAGATGCATATCAACAATGATGAAATTTCCATTTATGTTTAGCCTGTCAAGCCCTTCCCTCTTGCCTACGATGCATTGTGGTAGCTAGGTAAAAGTCTGTCTGCTCGATCAGATACCGCCTTCCAAACATGCCCTACGCTCAATTTCAACTACTTCTATTCAATTTCACAACCTGCCGTGCTCTAACGGACCTAACAATGCTTTTTCTTCACATCTTTGGTTCTAGCAGAAAAATGCTGTCCACTCCTAGAGGTGCATATTGATAAGAATAATATTTCCAATTTTCAAACAATATAACTAATTACGTGCTTCCTGCAAGAACAAAAAACATGATTAGTTTAAATGAATTTGTTGTTAGATAAACAGTTTTTCCTTAAAAGTGCCCATCTCGCGATGTATGGCGAACTTTAAGACAATTATATTGCCTTTATTAAAAAAAATTTCGTCCAATTCTAAGATAGCAACTTTTTGCAAATTGACTTCAAATTTTAATAAATATTTTTGTAGCGTGTAAGATTCGATTTTACAATTTTACATTTTTTCATAAAAGTTAAGACGATTTTCTTAAAAGTCAAGCATGCATCACTTTTTTGTAAGTCTTGTTTTTTTTGAGTTATGCTGATTAAAAAAAAACTATCAAAAAACTTTAGCCCTTTTAAAATGGCAGTATAGATAATTCTAAAAAACAAAGTATGCAAAGTTGCTTGAAAAGACATAGTCTACACACTCACAAAGTTTAATTAGATTCTGAGCCAAACACTCGTTGAGTTGGCTTGAAATTCGTCACTTGGGAAATATTCTATTGAAATAAAGTCATCCTAGTCTTTACTTTGTGTTCTGAAAGTACCAACCTTTTTTCTTGCATAAAGATGTTTGAATATGCTTCTTCTTCTTTCATAGCATTTAAAACTTGCTCTCAACTTCTTACTTTTAATTGTAATTCCACAGTAAATAATTGAGATATTTCGATACCATTACCAATGTATGAAATTGTACATTGTGTGGCAAGCACAATGATACTTATGCCTGTTTAAATGGCAAGACTACAATCCGTTCCCATCGACCCAAACTGTTTGCAAATATGTTAAAATAATTCATGTTGCCTGGTTTATCGATCAAATAATGCAATCAATCTGAGGCCACATCCTGCAGAAAAATACAATAAAAAATACAATTTTAGTAAGGATTCAGAAGATCAAAAATATATAAATATGAACATATATAATAAAGATATGTAATAAATATTAAAAGGAACTATAGAAATCTAATGACTTTCTAATGACAAACGATCATCAGGCGGCTCCTGGCAGAAAAGAATTTGACATGAAAGAGTTAACACACCGAAAATCATGATAAATTAAATTCGGATAATTTGCAATAACATTGAACGCTAACCAAAAACCATAATCATTTATTCAATCATCTCTTTTGCCAACTAACATCGCCACCACCAGGAAAGACCAAGCTTTTATCACTTAATCGCAGATCAATTATCGCTTATTTTCTTTGAACTATGTTCAACTCCTTCCATCCGACCAATTTTCACATAAGCATGGTTCACCACATACACTAGGTGCATACGTATCCGACGACAACTTTGGATTCCAGCTTCTTTTTTTTCCTGTTCTGGGAACTTTAACCAGCTCGGTTGTACTCAGCCTTTGAACTTTTTGAACCTGGCGCTTGAAAGACTCCGCATGCATACATTCCCTTTCTCTAATGAGAAACCACACATAGAAAATACATCCTCTATAGACATGAGAACATGCCACAGAAGCATCAGTAGTACATGAGCAAGGCAATGGCCCTTGTCGGTTGTGTGGTGCTTTTCTTTTATTCAACGGTGAAAACCCGGTGCAAAAATCACATAAAGACGCTTTCATGCATTCACATGGCTTTTTCACGCTCGTCGGACGACTGAAAACCTAGTATCTTCGGAAGTCACTACTACCGACCATAGATCGAAAAAGTAGGAACGACGGTAAGGATTGTGGCTCCCATTTTGCGGAACAAAACACTTCCATGCACTGTAATTTATTATAATTTTTCTTTTCTTATCCACATACGGGTGATGCCAGGCCGGGAGTTGCTCCTCTCCTCATGTGGCTGCTTTTTGCAGACATCTTCGCTTTTTTTTCACAGTTCAACTGTGATTTCTGTGTGATCAACTGTGCTGCAAAATATGCATTGTGGGTCATTCAATTATGATGAAACACTAAGTTGCTAGAAATTTCCATTCCTTTTTTCAAGGGTGTCAGAAATATTTCAAGCTAATAATGAATTATTTTTCGGATTAGTTTTTTCATCTGTAAAATTTAAGTGCTTTCAAATGGTTTCCTAAAATTTTAAATTTAATTTTTTTTAAATAAGAGATTTCCTCTCAAAGCACTACAGATATCACTCAAACTTTTAGTTTGTTCCTTGAGACATTATGGTAAAACCAATATTATAATACGATGTTTTTATCAGTGAGAATATTAAATAAATGACGCTGGTAGATCACCTTTTCGTGGTGCGTTGCGGATTATCAGATCTACTACCGAACCCTACACACTTGGATTTTTTTACAGAAATCTGTAAAAGTTTACCGAATTCTCAACAGCTGAACGTTCGGTAATCCAATTTAACGGATTTCGGTAAAATTTTACCGAAATCCGGTAATTTTTTTACAGATATCTGTAAAATTTCACCGAAATCCGTTAAATCGGATTACCGAACGTTCAGCTGTTGAGAATTCGGTAAACTTTTACAGATTTCTGTAAAAAAATCTAAGTGTGTAGTTCGAATTAATTTATACTAGGGAACATTTTTGTTTTTTGCAGTCAAAGGAAACGATATTAGTCTTTATTACATTTTATGTCTTATAAAAAGCGACAATACTCGGATTGACCCCACCGATGATGAGCTTGGAGTAAGGAAAACAAGGTTAGTTTTCTTTTATGTTAATTCTAATTTTCTACTTGATGTTCTATAGTTTGAATTGGTTAAGACTAGGGTTCTGATGCATGGTCAGTATCGGAGTCATCGTTTTTTTTTCTTTGCTATTAATCCGATTTTGACTGATGAAGGGGCGCGCCTTTGAAGAGTGCTCTCACTCCTCAAAGGGTTTAAATAGCGGAAACTTTCACTACAAGTCGATTCATTGCCAACAAAACAAACAATGTCAACTGTAAGAACACCGAATACTTTATCATTTCTCAATAGTGATAAAGTAACTCGACGTGCACTAAACAAAGGATACGGAATACTACTATAGATCAAATTACTGGTCGCAGTGGTTTATGTCCCGAACAAAGGAAAAAAAGAATATTACATTGAGAATATTTTCAGATAAAAGCGAAATGTTGATCACGGGACTCAACGGTATCGATTTTAGTTAACTTGTCTTCATGGGATGTTCAGCTTGCTAGGTACTTAGTTGGACCTGGTAAGTTGATAACATTGTCTATGCCATTCTAATTTTGTTGTGGTCTACGGTGAGGAGCTCATTCCCATTTTTTTTCCTGATTCCGGATAACAATTTGACCAGTTAGAAGCGTTATTAAAGGTAGCATTTATGTTTCAATATGATGTATGATATGAACTTCCACCCATTGTAGCATGGAGACTAAGTCCGACAGCATCAGGCTCTCCTCTCTGTTTGACTTGATCAAGCTTCAATAACCACTGATTGTCCTCATCATGCCATTGTATAAGGGCCAAATACGCTGGAACTGGCCAAACGGTGAAGAAATACTTAGGCAAAACGGACATAGTTATGACGAAGCGTCAGTCAAGGCCAGCCGTGTTTGAAAAGTAGGCAATCACCCAGAAGGAACGGCTGCTGGTTGTAACAATGGTCGTTGCATAATTTTTTATTTTACTTCCTTTATTATAGAAATTTTCAGCCCTGGGCTGGTTCATCTCCCGTCATAGTTACTCAAATACATTTTGGGTATTATCGTAGCTTGTCCGGGGGTGAGATTCGAACTCGTGACTTTGGCGTGAGGATGTATAATATTTTTGGTTCAGGTTCAGGTTTGAATTATTTAGAATTATTTTGAATTAGGTTAAATTACACACTACCAAAATGTCATGTAAATTTCTGTCCAATGTGACCGACACATGCAAGCGTCCTTTAGCACATAAGAATGAGTTCAAAGAGATGAGAAAATAAATTCAATCAAACTCATCATGCGTCGATTTGCGTATTTGTCAGTGTCAGGAGACATAATTTTACATGAAATCTTTCTTTACGTTCCCCGACTTTTTACAAACATGAACTACGTCTCGTGTAAAATTCATAATTTCTAAGTGCGTAGGTTTGATAAGATTTGAATTGTATATCAAATGTAATTATTGACAAAATTGGTTAGGTAAGGTTCGCTATAAATTTATTTTGCATGTCGACTGGGTTGTGCCTCGGCTAAGTTTAATGCTATAAAAATAATAAATACAACAATAGCTCCAAACTGTGAAATAACCATCTTGACGAACCAAGAAAAAAAAACCAAAAGAGATCTTTATTCGCCATTTTGATTGTATGCTCAACATTTCTTGGTCACAAGAAGATTTAAGCTCGGGGATTTCGTAGCGATACTGCCTGAAGAACAGAAGTTATCGCGTAGTTTCGGAAGTTTTTTTTATCTAAATAAGTGAAACGTTGTTTTTTCCAGATTCGTACCAAAGGTTCTCTTTAGGAAGTTTGAATTTGTTGTAAAGTGTTTACAACGAGCTTTTTAATTCTTTTTTAGTTAATTTTAGTATACGTAGTCTCTGGTCTATGAGACTGACAAAGCGATATCTTCTCGAGATACGCAACTTGTTTAACGTACAAACAAGGTAATTATATACTTAAGCCATATTGAGGTTTTTACATCGAACTACAACATACATGTAGGATATATCATTCGCGTTGGACATTCCAGCACCCAGGAGCTTTTTGTGTACGGGCCTCAAGTTGAGATCTACGTGTTAGGGTGGCTGTGACAACGATCATCACCATCTTTTGTCCGTGGAGCACGGATTGAACACTTTGAGTTCGGGAGTTCGGTAAGGCCCGCCTTACGAGGTTGTTAAACAGAAGGGAGTAAAGATCGCAAGACTACTGCGTCGCAATTCCACCAATCGTTACAACCCCTGTGGAAAGGTTATCGAGAGCGCGGTTTTAGTGATGCGTAGCCTCACTCGGTCATAGCGGAAAGGTACGCGAAGCCACCTTTCTCCGTGAGAATTCTCCAAACAGTTAAAATGTGCTGTTAGAAAACATCTTTACATGAAGTCGTGGTCATAATGAATAATGAGACCTACTTGACAGTGGACGGAAACGACTGACAGGGGGTCGGGTACTGTACGTCTTCTATATATATTATATATTATATAAAAAAAATATATATATATATATATATATATATATATATATATATATATATATATATATATATATATATATATATATATATATATATATATATATATATATATATATATATATATATATATATATTATATATATATATATATATATATATATATATATATATATATATATATATATATATATATATATATATATATATATATATATATATATATATATATATATATATATATATATATATATATATATATATATATATTGTATACAAAGGAGGTGGGCGTTGACGTCACATTTCTCTCCCACTCTATATTCCCGAAGATAAGATGGAACAGTTGAGACAACATGTACGTGGGTCTTTTGAAAAAATAATTTGTGAGAAAATCGATGCAATGACAAGTTCAGTTTTGGAAAATAATGCGCAGAAAAGTTTAGCTGTAATGAATGATGCCCGCGCGCGGTCTGTGGCGATTCATTCTGAATCCGATTCGATGCAAATTGGCAAAAAACATAAAATACAAATTAGCGATATTGATGATGTGTTTCACGACAACGCAACTTTTGCGGATGTCGTCAAAAGACGTAGTGAAAATGTCAATAAAAAAAGTTCACAAAATAGTAATAGTAAATTGAATAGTAGTAAACCAAGCAATCGTAAGGCTCGTCCGGTTATTGTGATCAAACCAAAAAAAGTCCAAACAAGCTTGCGATGATACTCGTAATTTTTTGAAAACAAATTTAGATCCAAAAACACACAAGATTAGTAATTTTTGGAATGGGAAAAGATGTTGCCGTTATTGTTGAATGTGCCATCGGAGCTAATGTAACGAATACGAGAAATGGTATTGAAAGCAATCTGGGTGAAAACTATAGTGCTGTTGTTCCCACGTCGGTGCCAAGGTTGAAAGTAGTGGGCATGAGCATTATCCTCCGATGTCTTCATAGACTATTTGAAAAGTCCAAATGCAGACATCGAAGTAAAACATGTAAAAGTAGTAAAAATGTATGAAAATCCACGGTTCATTTACAGCAAGTTTAGTGCGGTAATTGAAGTCAATTTGGGTACTTACAATTCTATGGTACAGACAAAGGAGGTAAATGTAGATTTTTATCGGTGCTTTGTGTATCCTGACATTAATGTGCTGAGATGCTTCAAATGTGGAGAATTTGGACACAGGAGCATGGATTGTAAAAACTGTGATACGTGCTGTAGGTGTAGCCAAAAACACAAGACATCGGAGTGCACGTCAATTGTATTGAAATGCGTGAATTGTTTGAAAATGAATAGAGAACGTAAAATGCACTTGGACGTCAACCATACCGCATTTAGCTCTCAATGTTTGGTGTATAAGAGATTTTTGATCAAAAGAAAAGCAGCTTACGTTTCAATAAATAGCAACCATGTTCCAGAAAGAATGGTAATCAATTCGATTTTTTGTATTTTAATATTTCGGGGTTGTCAACAAGCTACGTAGCATTACGTCAGATTGTTGAAGAAAACCGTTCACTTTTGGTTTTGTTACCAGAAATTCACATGGTTGAAATTGAAGCCTTTGATCAGTATTACATTCCGGGATATAATGTTGCTGCTTGGTTATCACATTCTAGACATACTGGCGGTGTTGCTATTTACGTCAAAGAACCAGTTCAATTCACTCTTCGCCTCAACCAAGTAGATGATGGTAACTGGTTCTTGGGCATAACAGTTGTTCGTGGCATGAAGATGGGTAATTATGGTGTTTTGTATCATTATCCCAGTTCTAGTGACCAGCGTTTTGTTGAAATTTTAGAGAACTGGCTTGAGGTATTTCTTGATTCGAGTAAATTAAATATATTGGCTGGTGACTTTAATATCAATTGGCGCGATAGTAATAGTTCGAATCATTTGAAGCATTTAGCTTTTTTTTTTCAATTTAAGACAAACTGTTGATAAATATACGCGAATTTCCAGGCAAAGTTGAATTTTAATTGCTCATGTTTATTCTAATCTTGATTCTGTTTGTTTAGTTGTCGATACTTATTTGAAAATAACCGATCATGAGACAGTAGGTATTAACGTGATTGTGAATTACTTAAATAATAGCGAAGCTTTTGTAAAATTAAAGTGCGGGAGAAAATATTCGAAACGGGCTGTTTTTAACCTTGTTGAGAGAAGCGTGGAGTTACCAATCGTGACCGGTAGCTTAGATGAGTCTGCAGTTGTTCTTACACATACTTTGAAAACGTTTACAAATCAACAAGTTGAACAAAATTTTGTTTCTTTGAAGAACTCGAACAGCTGGTACAATTTGGATATTTTGCGTCTTAAACGCAAGAGGGACAAATGGTACAAAAAAATTGAAGATCTAAGAGTGATAATCATTGGAATAAGTACACAATCGCGCGGAGTAAATACTGACAATCCATTAAAAAAAACTCGTTGTGAATATATACAGAGGAAAATTGATCAGCATCAAAACAATAGCAAAGAGTTATGGAAAATTTCGAAATCTTCATTAAAACCTTGCAATTGCAAAGCGCGATCCATAACTATTGACGGCACAATAGAACAGTCTGAACAAGCAATTGCATCTAAGTTTAATGATTATTTCGTCAATAGTGTTTCATTGATCAATCATCTGAGAGTCTTAAACAATGTTAATCATCGATCGAGTTTCCACTTACTGCAATTACGACTTCCACACGCTTCCAGAACGCACGGAAGGTCTTAATAATGTAGCCTGGATCCAATTCTCTCCAGGTTCGGGTCAATGTTTTTCTGTGCCTTGCTGTACTCGGGTGGCGTTTAGAACAGGCCTTGGCCTTCATGACGCGCCATGCTGAGTAATCCAGCGAATTAAGATTGGGCTGGATGGCGGCCACATATCCTTCGCCCAGAACGGCAGATGTTCCAGCAACCACTTCTAGTGGCACGGAGCACCATCTTGTTAAAATACAACATTTAGCTTTGGGCCGTACTGCTCAATGATCCACGGAAAAACATACTTAGCTAAAATCTCGATGTAGATCTTCGTGTAGTAGTTGTCGCCTTCTGGCGTGAATACCAGGTTCATTTTTTGCCATCGGAAGCCACCAATCTGAACACCGAATAACGGTAGCAGGATGCTTGGTCAGATATACGTTTTTATGCTCGTTGGCTACGTCTTTTACCGGAAGAGAACTAATATAGCGATCGGAATTTGATACAGGATCGAGGGTAAACATGCTTTCGTTGGTGAACAGGATTACCGGATTTTTCGCTTGAGAAAGATCAAGATTTTCTTACGTCGCTCGACTCGTACCACCTGGATTCGGTTGTAATCATGTGAGTTTTTCCGTGCCTTCAACTTCGCCTTACAATCCTTCCTTTGCGATCTTCCGTGCCGTAAAGTCGCTGATCCCGTGGAAATGCAGCCATGGACTGAATAGAATGGAGACAACTTCTGTTTACAGCAGAGGTTTGTTTTTTAAAGTAATTAATGTGGAGTAGTCCCGGCAATAATCACTTTACTTGGTATGGTGTATGTATGCACTATATATATTCAAAAAATTTAAGGCATTTAGTTAGAATACGGCTGAGTCATAGCAATGTTTGATGGGAGTTGGTTCACTTCCAACCTGAACCAAAGCACGACCTCATACTTTAAGATACCATAAATTAAAAAGCTATAATGAAAAGTAGGTCTACAACTTTTTGAAAGATGAAAGTGAAATTATGTGAAAAAAAAAACTTAGTTAGTTTTATGAGTTTAGGTGAGGGAGCTTGATTATACGAGAACAATAATTGAGTAGTTATTGCATGACCCCTTGTTCAGAACGATTGAATTCCCATTTTCACTTTCCAACCGCATTCAACCGTATTAATATGAGTGCACGTGTCTGAACATTCTTACTTATGCAAACATGTGCTTGAGTACAGAGCTTTAGTTATTCCGAGCAAATCGATCATTCACGTTGATGATAATCGTGAGATCTATTTTATTACTGAAGCTCCATATACCACTAGGACAATCTAAAATACGATTTTATTAAGATCGCATAGTTGTTTGTGATCTTCAAACTCCTGTGTGAAGGGTGACAAACGGTGGGCGGACCCGTAAGAAGAGGCACTCACGCAAAATACGACAGACAAGAAATTTTTCTTCCAGAAGCAAGTTCCACATCCAGCCTTAAAATCGAGCCCTCGAGCAACCGAATGAACTCAATAGTCACAATTAAGTTACTACAACCAATTATAACAGAGATGTGTTGCTTGGGTGGCGGCTTTCAGCACATGGACAATGTTTCGAAGCTGAAAATTGATGTTTGATACCATTATGAATCCAAAATTACCGTTATCGGTGTTAGATGGGTGTGTTGAATATGCAACCAAATCTATTTTGTTTTTCTTTTCTAACGAGGTTATTGTAAAGATGCCATAAAACTATATTCGATATTATTTTGGATGTCAAAATGGTCATTGTTGGTCCCTCTTGGAAACTGCGTAACCAAAATATCGTTATTACAAATCATTATCGAACAAATTTGGACCTCTGAATTAGATGATGGCAACCTACAATTTTCATTGTATCGCTATTGACTTTACAATTACAAAATCCAAATTGAAGCAATACTTCAATGCTAAACGCTAAAGAAGAATACGCCAAATGAATGATGTAAACCAGGCGCTGTTTAGTCTAATGTTATGTATTTTATGACCTCGATTATAACTAGGATTAAGAACAAAATGTAACAAACGGTCTACTTATGATTAACGACAATTAATAAATAGATAAAATAATTTAAAAAAAAGTTGGTCAAATTGGAATGAGGATGGTGTGAAGATACCAATAATCGATATCCGTTGTCTTTTTGGATTTCAAAATGGAAGGTATTTCCATTGTCGGTCAAATACTACACAACATGGATATTTTCAGCACGGGGACGATGCTTAGAAGCTCAAAATTCATGAATGATGCCGTTTTCCAAAATCCGTTTTTTTTTTCAATCATTGGGATGTGACCAAAACGTTGAATCTGTCCAAGTCTTTCGTTCAGAAATCCAAGGACCGGGAGGGACTGCATAAAGGGTGTTTCGATAAAAATTTGGTCGACTTAAACTTGACGCATTTCCTGTCATGGTGCATTAAAACATTTTGCACACCCCTCATTTTGAAGATGTGCGCGTGTAACATCATGCCTCTATGTTGATTTTGAGATTAGCACTTCAGTTATCAAAATGTCGTCGAAGAAAGAGAAGCAACCCATCAACATTTTGCACGTGTAAGGCGAAAATCCAAACTACTCTCACGCCAAGTTGGCGAAATTGTTGAATGTAGTAAAATCAACTGTACATCAGTTGTACACGACGATGCTGACGAAGTTTGATTGCGTGGTACAGGTCGATGAAACTTACGTCAAGGCAGACTTTAAACAGCTTTCTGGACAGGAATTTTATGCGGTAACCGGATGGAGAAAGATGACAGATATTTTCAAACACATTAAACTCTCAAAGTTCGCGAGGAAATATCTGGTATGACAGACCATCTGTACCTGTGACTTGAAGAGCAACATTTACATTGCGAGCAGAAACGTCAACCAGGAAATTTATCTGAGCGAGTGCGTACAAAAACATCTACTGCCTTTCTTAAAGCAACACAATTTTTCCGTTCTATTTTGGCTGGATTTGGCATCTTGCCATTGCGGAAAAAAGGCCATGGAGTGGTATGCTGCCAACAACTTTCAAGTGGTGCCCAAGGACAAGAACCCTCCCAATACACCAGAGCTCCGCCCAATCGAACAATATTGGGCCATCGTCAAGTGGAACCTTAAGAAGACTAAAAAAGCTGTTGTGAGTGAAAAACAGTTCAAGGCAAACTGGCCTTCTGCGGCGAATAAAGTGGACAAGGAGAGTATACAAAATCTTATGGCAGGTGTTAAACGAAAGACCCGGCAATTCGCATTCGGTTAAAAGGAAGTTTAGCTGAATATTTATCCTGTATTCTGTATTAACTGAACTTGAAAAAGAAAAAGAATTTGACTTATTAATAAAAATTTTGATCGACTCACACACATTACTGTTTGACCTAATTTTGATCGGAACATCCTTTACGTACAAAGTGCAGAAGGCTCCAAATCGTGACGAATTGAACACCAAGATGATGACGATGGCTCATTGTCTCATCATGGATGATGAGACTTACGTCAAGTCGGACTTCCGGCAGCTTCCAGGGCTACTGTTCTTCACAGTCCAGCACAAGTTTGATGTCCCGGAGGAAGTAATAAAGCAGAAACATTTAAAGTTTGTCAAAAGTACATGATTTGGCAAGCAATTTGCTCATGCGACAAACCCATTTGTGACTACCGGGACTGTAAACGGGGAGATGTACCTCCAAGAGTGTCTACAGAAGCGCCTGCTTCCTCTGTGGAAGCAACACGTGGGCCCTACGATCTTCTGGCCGGATCTAGCATCGTGCCACTATTCAAATGTTGTCCTGGGGTGGTACAAAGCCAACGGGATCAGTTTCGTACCCAAGGACATGAACGACCCCCCCCCCTCCTCCCCAACGCACCGGAGCTAAGGGCCATCGAAAAATACTGGGCTATTATGAAGCAGGCCTACGAAAGCATCGAAAAAAGGTCAAATCTGAGGAAGACATGAAGAAAAAGTGGGTTTCCGTACAGAAGACGCTGCAGCCAGATGTTGTAGAGATCCTAATGAGTGAGGTTAAGCATAACGTGCGAGCGTACGGTTATGGTATTGAAATTAAACGAAATGAATATGCCAAAAGCTTACTAATGGGTTAGATTTAATTGTGTTATATTGGATCGGTCAACTAGGTAATTTTCTACAGCGTTTTCAGTGATGCAATTTGATGTGGAACACATTTTAGGGTATTTTTCATACATCTAGTAACCTAACGTCCGTGCTCCATCACAATATTTTCTGATGTGATGTGTCCAACTCAATGGGTAAGTTGAACTGAAGGTGAGTTTGAAAGAAGGGGAACTTGGAGTAGAGCACACGTACCCACTGGTTGACACTAAATATTGGCCAACGTGCTTTTGCACATTTGTTTGAGGATTTGTTAAGCGACACAAATTTCCAAATCCAAAGTTCGGATGCCGTGCTTCATCAGTATCCGAACTTTTTGTTCATGAATCTGGATACTTTTCAAATCACAAAGTAGCATGCAGTTATGAGCTTGTAAATTTATCATAATAGCATATTAGCGTTAAATCTGAGAGGGTTGATTCATCGATTTCATTTACAATTTTTCCGTTGTAACAGTCCGTCCACTTGCATGTTAGGCGTTGGGAATTTCTGTCGTGTTTTGGAATCGGTGGATTTTGATTTTATAGTTCGTTTATTACAGTATGCACAAGAACTGCTTTGGGAAGCATACATTGCGAGTAGCTGAGCGGAAGAGATAAATAGAAACAAGCTTTCAGATGATTTGTTTATAGATCAAACCAATAAATAACCTTCAAACATTATATGTACCCACTATCAATAAAGGGTGACAGTAAAATTAAAGACCAGTAACATTTCAAGATAAAGGGGGTATTAAGTAGAACAGCCGACTGAGTTCATTAGTTATAGCTCGAACGGGCTTCAGCGTAAAAAATAACTGAGTATTATAGTAATTTATTCAATGAAATGTTCTCACTATTCTCATTCAATGCTTATGTCAGCCAATAGTGTCCAACACATAGTTATAATCAACCATCGACAGCCCACAACAATAACTCTTAGTATCTTTTCAGAGAAATGGCTAAGCGCTTCAAATATCCGGGGGACTACAAGGATTCTACTTATATCTTTGTTCTTAATTTTATTTCTTTGCAGGCAACAAATAATGTATTTCTACAGGGTGCGGCAGAAAATAATGCGAAAATTTGTTCTATTTCTTTCAAATCCCATTTTCAACAAATTCAAGCAATAATATTTTCGAGTGCAGTTATCACTATAAAGTCCCTTTAGAAAAGTTTATTCAATGTGTCTTCCATTTTTATTAATAACATCCTCGAGCAGACGCCGGAAGCCAGAGCATGCCTTTCGGACGTAGTCTTCCGACATTGACTGCCATGTGCGTGTTATGGTTGACTTCAGGGTTTTCACACTAGGGTGTGATGTTTTGCAGGCTCGTACATATGCTTAAATCGAATAATCCAACGGATTAAGATCTGGACTGCTAGGGGGCCACAAATCCTTCGGCCAAAACTTCATGTTATCGGCGCTCCATTCTGCTGTAGGACAACGTTTTGGTCCTCGGAGAAGTTGGCTTTCACCCAGGGACTTGTTCCTTTAAAATACCGATATACACTTCGGTATTGATTTTAACTCCAGCATCAATGAAAATAGGCGGAATCTTCAAACCGTTGGACGCCACCAAACGCCAAAAATCATGACACCAGCCAGATGTTTAGTTTGAAATTTGAATTTCTCTTTTTCCGGAACGTTCTCCATTTTCTGCGGTGAAATGAACCGGTCCGTGCGGCTGTTGGCCACAGCATCGATGCTGAAAAGCTTTTCGTCGGAGAACAGGATTATCATTTTTTCCTTCTTCAACAAGGAAAGCAATCTCTTGGAACGAGTCACTCGTAGTTCCTTGACCCGATCCGTAATCAAGTGGCGTTTCACTCTGGCTCTGGAAGATACATGCAGGTCTTCTTTGATGATTCTCCGCATGGATTTATTCTAAATATTGGCTTCCTTTGCATGTTTTCTTATGGAACGCACCGGGTTGCGAGCAATTTTTGCACGGCTTCCGCTGCTTAGGACCATCCTGCAGGGACTTTTTTATGCGGTAAACTGTTGCCAAATGGCACCCTACCACCTTGGCAATCTCTTTCGGCTTCTTCTGGGCGAGCAACAAACTGGTGATCACTCCTTTCGCGAACATTTTGACGAATTTGCAATAAAACAAATAGAATTTTTGGATGCAGCACTTGAAAGTAAACAAAAAAAAAATACACTTTCGACAGAAATTAGTCACTAGCTACACGAATTAACCCAATACTCAAGTTTGAACATTTTTGCATTATTTTCTGCCGCACCATGTACCAAATTTTGAAGACAATTTCTGATATGCTGTGTTTTTTTTTTTGTTTTTCGTTATGCTTGTCTCTTTTCAGTCACAATTCAAGGTAACTCCATCTCTCTGAATTTTCACTATCAATCTCCTCCGGTCCCTAACCAAAGCACGGAAGCTTATGGGACAACGGGGCCCGCTAGTGAAAGTGGTGGCATGCTATACGGATTAGTATGCACGAACGCTTAGGCTAAGTAGGTTCTCACGCAGCGTAAGTGCAGAACGGCGGGTAGTTGCTTGCCAGTGTGGGGACTGATCAATCATTCAAGTTTGCAATTTGTATATATAACTTTTTTGTCTTTTATGATATCTTAATTTTTTATGTGAGAAAAATAGGACCTTGTTAGGAACGAGCAAAGTAAATGTATTTCAGTTTTTGAACCATTTCATATTTTATCAGCCTATAAATGCATATGAGTCTTATACGAATAAGAAGCAGTGAAAGATGTATTTAAAAATTTTATTTTTTCAAACATAGAGACTGGTATTCTTTTATGGTAAGTTATTTAAATTTTAAACAATTATTTTATTAGGAACCGTATAAATTTGCAATATCTCAGTACAGTCACTAGTTGCAATGAAAACTTTAATAAATTTGTTAATTGAATTTGAGCTCCCATAAGGCCGTGAAATTTCCTACAATTTGTATGTTAACATTATTTATAAATCATCATTTATGCTAAAATACTATGTCTCTGGGATTGGGGGGATGGAGGGTGAGGTAGCCTAAGGCAGTCGAAAAGTTTGTTTAACTGGACAAGGGTTCGTGAAGTCGCCAGTCACTTGTCATGAGAAGACGCTCAGCCTTCTGGCCGTAGTCTTCCGAAGGTCCTCATTGAGATCGACTGGCCCTGCTACAACAAGCCATCACGTAAGCTATTTTCTTGGGGAAACCTGCTGAAGATAGTCCAGCAGACATAGGTAATCCTTGCACTGATGGTTCGACCTTATCACATCACATCACATCACATCACAGTTTTGGACTAGGACCCAAACCTATTAAAAGATAGCCTGAACCACAAGGTGACCTAATTATGTGCCCAGCACCACATTGCTCATGCATGGACAATTAATCAAAACCCTCCGTGATGTGGCCAGCGATTATGAATTATATAACAAATTCAATTTCCTTAAAAGGTTCAGATCTCACCATAGGTGGATAGTTTCAGGTTTTTTTAATGCAAACAGCAGAATTATTTTTTTCCAAATCAAATACGGTTTCAAATTTTACTTCAGATGTCTCAGACACTCCGTTTCATAACAATAGTACCACTCAAAAAACGTTTACGTGATTTTGAGAGTGTATTTGTTTTTTTTATTCATTATTTCGTAATGACCGTGTAAGAGAGCTGACTTACACCATTACACATCTGCATCAATAGACACTCTTTATGAATAGCAAAAGACAAATTTAGAAAATTTGCTGTTTCACAACTATAAAACCAATACCTGAATTAAGCCATTCGCTTCAACCGCAGTTCAGTTTTTTTTTTTCACCAATTAACGTGTGATGACGTGTTTTGTATAAGCTCTAAAATGCTTCGTGGTGGAACGTATTAGTCAGAGCAGGAAAAAGGGAAGATGTTGGCTTATCGTGATTGTAATATCAGTATTCGCGAAATCGCTCGTCGTTTGAACAGATCTCATCACGTTGTTTTGAATTTTTTGAAAAATCCTCATGGATATGGAAAAAATAAGAAAGGTGGACCCAAGAAAAAGTTGTCAGAAAGGATGTCAACGCAGAATAAACAACGCTGCAAGCAACTCACTCAAAAGTCTAAACCAGATAATGGCTGACCTTATGCTTGACGTTTCGCGTTCAACAGTCTACCGAACTTTTGAAGACTCTCCAAACATTCGGTGACAAAAATTAAAGCAATCACCACGAATTTTTCCCCGTCATAGAGCAAACCGACTTGAATTCGCCCGTGCCAAAATGCGTAGAGATTGGAGAAAAGTGTGTAATCATGTTTTTTATGATTGAATTTTTTTAAAGTAGTTCAATATTTCAGGTACCCTTTCTGATGAGAAGAAATTTAATCTGGAAGGCCAGATGGAATCTTTTCGTACTGGAGAGATTTACGGAAAGAGCCACGTTACTTTTCATCGCGCAACTTTGGAGGGGGGCATTTGATAGTTTTGGGGCATTCTTTCAAAACGGTGTGGTGCAGATTGCTTTTCTGTCAACAAGAATGAACAGCCAGGAGTACATCGAGATGCTTCAAAACCATTTGCTACCATTCTTGCAGCAAAACCATCGTAGTGATTGGGTATTTCAAAAAGATAACGCACCAGTTCATAAGAACCGAGCGACCATGGCGTGGTTATTCGAACATAAAGTCCAAGTTTTGGAGTGGCCAGCTTGTTCTCCAGATCATAATCCGATCGAAAACTTGTGGGGACTGAGTGTATGCAGACAAGAAGCAGTACGGGAATGTTCAAGAGCTCAAAGGAGCAATCTCATCTAGATCCGTGCGCCGACGCGCCACGCCGCCGCCGCCACTATTTTCGACCGGCGCGCCGCTGCATTTTTTTTGCCCGCGCCGCCAGGCAATTTGAGGCACACCGATGAAATTTTTCACCACGTTTGCATCCCTTCAGTTTTATTCATTTGTCCTTTAAAAATCTGCTTTCATTACAAATGATGACATCTCGATGCGATGTGCCATCCAGAAAATTTCCATTGAGAGTGTACATATTGATACCACAAATAATGGTAATCGAACTGGTGATGTGTGGAAAAAATTTAGTGCACTAAAATATGTCAAAAATGGTTGTACACATCATCTGCTTCCTGACAAAGTGTTTTGCAATGCATGTCTAATCGAAGCAAAACAAAAGGCTGGTCTTAATTTGCCCAAAGACAGGGATCGAGATATTAAGAACGATCCTGCAATCGATAGGTCGTTAACATTCGGCAAGTAACTTTTGTTTATAATGAAATAGATGATTTTTTCTTAGAATCTCTCAGGAACACAAGGTAACGTCAGGCTGCATGCCTATGTGTACTTTTTTCTTATTCAAAACTCCGATTGTCTTGAAAATAAAAATAGTTAAGGTAGCCTACCCCCTCGGGAATCTTATCCAAGGATTTTGATCAAATTTAATTTAAAAGGGGTGAAATTGACGGAGTTTCGACACGGAAAATAAAACATCCGGCCATATTTAACGTGTACTGCGATTAACGAAACGAAAAAACATCCTGTCGTATGAGACTACCATAAATTGAGATATAAACTAAAATTTTAGTCAATAATGGCGAATAAAACACAACTATCTATACATGCTTAAGAAACCCTTGCTCTGAAAACTGGCCGGCTTGACGTGCCGCAAGGGCTCAGTAGGGATCAAGACCCGAAGCTAAGAGTCAGTTCCTTTGTAGTTATATCACATTTATTAGCAGAGCAGAGCATTTATTGAAATTTTTGGTTCATTATATGCTTTATATCCCATGATTCCTTGTCTCCTATACAATTTCAGATCATCCATGGATATCCCAAGTTCTGTAAAATAATTTAAAATCAATTTTTTTTCTCGTGGCTATGATACATTGCCTTAGCTTTTAAAGTTCATGGTACAATTGCAGCAGGACCACAAGCTGCAGACATTTAAATAAAAATGAAATTATTATCATTTTATATTATAACATCCATGCATTACATTTTGTATGCTTTTTTATAAGTCATTTTCAGCTTCGCATATATGCATCCTTGTCAGTTATAGCTCATCTAACCTACGTTATGTATTTGAAAAGATAGAAAGGTTTTGGATGTTTTTTTTTTTTTTAGAAAAAATCATATTCGAAAAATTCTACTTAAAAAAAGCTCTTTCCTTCTTCATCAAAAATATATATTAATTTAAAACCTAGCAGTTTACAATCATTCATTTCCTATTTCACAGACATAAAGTATCATTTATGGGTCCAGATGAACAAGAGCTATCGAAAAATTCAATTTTTTATCTTTTTGTATGTTTGTTTTATTAAGATTCAGTTTTTGGATTCATACTCATATGAAATTTATTTCGCCTTATTATTAGCTGTTTTCAGTTTTTTTCCAATATTATTATGATATTAATACACATCTAATTTTTATTTTCAGTAACATACCAGTAGATGTCACATACATCTTGTACCTACGTTTATTATGTTCTCTGACTATTATTGAGAAAACAAATTTTAGTAGATCTTAATCCAATAGAAACTGCAACAGGGGAAGTCTTTCGATGAGTGGATGTTCAGCTTAGTTACGGATATTGGTATTCTACTATAGTTTACTGGCCTGCTGGTATTATTATTTTATATTAAAACGTCAGTTTATTATGTTATGTTATGATAGTAAATGATGTGATATAATTGCATTTAAATTCATTTCATTAAAATCACTATTTCCGATGAGACTCACTACATAAATTATTGCAAGGAAACGGAACAGCACATCGAAATTTTAGGTTTACTATTCTATTGCTATATAATTTCAAATCATTCATAGGTATCCCAAGTTTTATGAGATAATATAATATCAATTTTTTTTTCTCGCAGCTACATTGTCTAACTTTCATGTCCACAAATGGAATTTTTATTATCATTCTTATATTCATTCATTATATTCTTTTTCATTATAATATTCATTCACTATATTTTTATAATTATAATATTAATTCACAAGATTTTAAATATTACTATATGACACTGAATATATATTGGGAAGGTAGGGAGCATCAGGGTATCACTCAAACTGGAATTGGACAATGGAGTGGTATGACAACCGGCGTCTAGGAGGGAACAAACAGTATCATTTTCTTTATCCTACCGATTCGATTGTGATGCTGTGAATTCTACTCCAACAGTTTCAGTGAGAGTGACGCGCCCTTCTTAACAAGCCATCCCGTAGAAAGCTTAATAAGTATTGCGAATTGGGTTATTCGATTTGTTGGATCGTATCGTTGGAAGGAGAATCTTATGTTCCCGTGGGTTTCGCGTAAGTGTCTCTGCTTACGGGTCCGCCCCACCGTTTTTGGCCCTTCATACAGCGTTACTATGAATACAACCCGGCAACTCAATTTGATCTTGCTATTAAGTGGAGCTGCATACATGACAAGGTCTTAGAAGGGATAGTGGCTACCTTACATACACATACTATCTATACATGCTTAAGAAATGTATTAAATATGGTAGGGCAAAGTTTAGAAATCTGAAAATATAAACTTTCATATTTTCTTCATGTTTAACGAATCGGTAAATTTGTTGAATGGTATTTCATAATTTTGTCAAAAATAATAGGAAATGTAATGTGCCGTCTAGACTACGAGCTATATCACTTGATATACAGTAGCTTGATATCCTTGTTCGTACATCTAGTTTTCACTGGAAACAATGTATCTGACGTCGCATATTAAGATTCGTTATATCAAGTAATATAGCTCGTAGTCTGAACGGGAGCTTATTTTCACAACTTGATAGCATTTTGTCAGGCGTGAAAAAGTTCAAAAACCATCTATAACGATCAGTGTAAGTTGATAGTAATTGGACATACCAGATTTTTGCATTGAATAGTCAAGACTCACTTTCACTTTTTTTTTTAAAAAACACTATTTTAACAAAAAAAAACCTTTTTGAGCGTATTAGCAGAACTATTGTGTTTTATATTTTAAATTCTCCTAGTTTCCCAAATAGTCAAGACTGTTTAAATAAGGGGTTTTTATTAGATTTAATATATATCGACATTAATATCACCGAAAGAATGTATAAGCAAAACATCTGCGGAATAAAACCATCGTCGGGAAGACATTGTTTTTATTTTAACGTGAAGCATCTCCAATCAAATAACTTGGATAACCACTGAATTAACCGGTAAATCAGTGCACAGTGGATTCTTTTTTATACGTGATTGTAGTAATGTTGTAATAATATCGATAGTTCGGTCTATTTCACTGCTCTTAATTTGAACTTTTCAATAATTGATTTAACTCAGGGGGAAAGTCACTCGGCCACCTTGTGTTACCACCCTAAAAAACACAATCCGCCACACTTCAAACACACTCGCCACCACATGAAAGATAAATTCAAATCTGGCACCACTAACACGAATCGATTGTTTGTTTTCGCGCTGTTTTGTTTCCCTCCCGCTTGCACTCATATGATTTAAATGATGCATAAGTGTGCGTGAATTAACCGGCAAAAAGGTCCATGGTTGCCAATAAGCATAAATTTTCGATTGTAGTATTGACAGATAAGTTGAAACCTTCCGACACACTGAAACACAAACACAACGTGGCAGAGTGACTAGCCCCCTGATTAAACTTTCTTTAAGCTCCTATATATATGAAATTTAAAGCAATTTGGATTTTTTTAATATTTAGTTTTTAAGGTTTTGATAGTGTAAGATTCTTAATTTTTTTAATCTCAACATTTTTAAATATTTATTTTTAATTTTTAATTGTCTGATTTTAAGAGAGAAGAAATCATGACTTTGGCGGGTTTTCTTCTATTATTATCAGGGGGTTTTCTAAAACTGTTTGCGCTTATATTTTGCCAGAAGATTCTTTCTTCTTTCCTAGCGTTTCAAGTTTATTGCTTTCGCCATTAACTTATTGCTTGCTCTCAACTTAGTGTTCTTAATGCACTTCCACAGTTATTAATTAAGAGCTTTCTATGCCAGGTTCCATTTTTGCATAAGAATGATTATGTGGCATGTACCATCATACCCTATGCCCTACACCAGACCGGGAATCGAACCCAGCAGCCTCCAGCATGGTGTTGCTTTGTAGCCGCGTCTTTACCTAATGAGTTAAGGAAGGACCCGCCAAAATTTTCACTGAGTGTACATAGAAGAATGTTGTGGCCATGTTTCAAAATGTTTCTTAAGGTCTCAGCATTTTGTATTTTAAGATAACTAAACTTCTACATATTTTTTATTTTCAAATTCTGAGATTTTTTCCAGATACGAAGATATTTTGATTTTAGAACTTTAAAATTCTATAATTTTATATATTTAGATTTTTCGATTTTGCGATATTAAGATTTTAAGATTTTAAATTTTTAAACCGTTACTAACATTTTTTAATTTTGAGATATTTTGACTTTTTCATTTTAGGATTATTTTTAGATTTCAAGATTTTTTGATTTTTAGATTTTTGGATTTTTGGATTTTTAGATTTTTAGATTTTTTATTTTTAGATATTTAGATTTTAACATTTTTTGATTTTTAGATTTTAAAATTTTTTATTTAAAGATTTTAAGTAGATTTTCAGATATGTAGATTTTCAGATTTTTAGATTTTAAGATTTTAAGATTTTAAAATTTTTAAGATTTTAAGATGTTCAGATTTTAAGATTTCAAAATTTAAAGATTTTAAGATTATTAGCTTACAAGATTCTTAGATATTGAGATATTTAGTTACTTAGATTTTCAAATTTTTCAATTTTTCAATTTTTCGATTTTTTGAATTTTTTGATTTTTCGATTTTCTGATTTTTGATTTTTCGATTTTAAGAGTTTTTTTAGATTTTTAGATTTTTAGATTTTTAGATTTTTAGATTTTTAGATTTTTAGATTTTTAGATTTTTAGATTTTTAGATTTTTTTAGATTTTTAGATTTTTAGATTTTTAGATTTTTAGATTTTTAGATTTTTAGATTTTTAGATTTTTAGATTTTTAGATTTTTAGATTTTTAGATTTTTAGATTTTTAGATTTTTAGATTTTTAGATTTTTAGATTTTTAGATTTTTAGATTTTTAGATTTTTAGATTTTTAGATTTTTAGATTTTTAGATTTTTAGATTTTTAGATTTTTAGATTTTTAGATTTTTAGATTTTTAGATTTTTAGATTTTTAGATTTTTAGATTTTTAGATTTTTAGATTTTTAGATTTTTAGATTTTTAGATTTTTAGATTTTTAGATTTTTAGATTTTTAGATTTTTAGATTTTTAGATTTTTAGATTTTAAGACTTTTAGATTACTGGAACTGGATAGAAATGGACATTAAGATCTTAAGATAAGATATTAAATTTTAATTGTTTTGACTACATTAGATTATTCAATTTTTAGATTTTCAGAATAAACGAATTATTGCAGTTTTAAGTTTTATTGCAATTGAAAGATGTTTCGTTAGCTCCATCCATTGCGTTTTTTATATTACAAGAGTTTTCTATTCTACGGAACATTAAAAATCAGGGTACAAAATTAATAAAATATCTTATCAGAGCCCTATAATCTACTTTTCTGTTGTAATATGTCTTTAGCAAAATATTATTTATTGAATACATCATCATTCGTTAATTTTTTATAAATATTATAAAATTATAAAATTTCTGCCAGCGCTGAAAACTTGACTCGCCTACTTCGTGGAGATCTAAACTAAACAGTTTTCGTACACGACAATTACGAAATGTGCAGAGCGTCTCTTGGCAATTGAACTCTGAACGCCGAAAAAACAGTTTTCGTTAAGTTTAGTAATAAAGACATAAGACGAATTCCCCGTCGACTTGTTATGAATAAATTCTATAATGTTAAGTCTCATATCTTTGTACACACACATACAGATACACACATACACACGTCCATTCATCGACCTGAGTCATATAACTCTATGGATATCCGGGTCTTCTATCAGAATATAAGACTTGGACTTTGAGTGATCCTATAGTCTTTACAGTGCACGAGAAAGCCAAACCGTTAAAAGGGATAAGCACAAGGAAATGTTGAGGGGATAATTTATGCCCGCGCCGATCCACGCCGCCGCCGCCACCGCCGAGGACGACCGCGGCGTGACGCCGGCTACGTCGCCGCCGCCGCTTAAAAATACCATACACGCCGCAGCCGATTCAAAACAGATTGGCGCACAGGTCTAATCTCATCAGCGTGGAACGAGATACAAGTATTTATTTGTCCAACCTGGTTGAAAGTATGCTGAATAGGTTGTTTGAACTGATTGATAACAAAGGAGGTCCTACACATTACTAACATGCTGCCATCAATGCAAAATCGATGTAATCTTTTTGAAGAAAATTAATTTTACGTCTGGTTCTATAGTTATGAAACATTGTTTTTTTTTTGTTTACATTATTGAGTAACTTACAGAACAATCCAAGATGTAAGAACATTCTTATATAAATAGACAAAGACCATATCCAATCCTTTGCCCTTCATTTTCAATATGTATTCTCTTGTATTACTCAAAAACCTCAATAAAATGACTGGTTCTATAGTTATGACACGGAGTGTATTATAATATTAAGAATAATGTTTTTTAATTAAACAAAGTAAATGTATTTCAGTTTTTGAACCATTTCATATTTTATCAGCCTATAAATGCATATGAGTCTTATACGAATAAGAAGCAGTGAAAGATGTATTTAAAAATTTTATTTTTTCAAACATAGAGACTGGTATTCTTTTATGGTAAGTTATTTAAATTTTAAACAATTATTTTATTAGGAACCGTATAAATTTGCAATATCTCAGTACAGTCACTAGTTGCAATGAAAACTTTAATAAATTTGTTAATTGAATTTGAGCTCCCATAAGGCCGTGAAATTTCCTACAATTTGTATGTTAACATTATTTATAAATCATCATTTATGCTAAAATACTATGTCTCTGGGATTGGGGGGATGGAGGGTGAGGTAGCCTAAGGCAGTCGAAAAGTTTGTTTAACTGGACAAGGGTTCGTGAAGTCGCCAGTCACTTGTCATGAGAAGACGCTCAGCCTTCTGGCCGTAGTCTTCCGAAGGTCCTCATTGAGATCGACTGGCCCTGCTACAACAAGCCATCACGTAAGCTATTTTCTTGGGGAAACCTGCTGAAGATAGTCCAGCAGACATAGGTAATCCTTGCACTGATGGTTCGACCTTATCACATCACATCACATCACATCACAGTTTTGGACTAGGACCCAAACCTATTAAAAGATAGCCTGAACCACAAGGTGACCTAATTATGTGCCCAGCACCACATTGCTCATGCATGGACAATTAATCAAAACCCTCCGTGATGTGGCCAGCGATTATGAATTATATAACAAATTCAATTTCCTTAAAAGGTTCAGATCTCACCATAGGTGGATAGTTTCAGGTTTTTTTAATGCAAACAGCAGAATTATTTTTTTCCAAATCAAATACGGTTTCAAATTTTACTTCAGATGTCTCAGACACTCCGTTTCATAACAATAGTACCACTCAAAAAACGTTTACGTGATTTTGAGAGTGTATTTGTTTTTTTATTCATTATTTCGTAATGACCGTGTAAGAGAGCTGACTTACACCATTACACATCTGCATCAATAGACACTCTTTATGAATAGCAAAAGACAAATTTAGAAAATTTGCTGTTTCACAACTATAAAACCAATACCTGAATTAAGCCATTCGCTTCAACCGCAGTTCAGTTTTTTTTTTCACCAATTAACGTGTGATGACGTGTTTTGTATAAGCTCTAAAATGCTTCGTGGTGGAACGTATTAGTCAGAGCAGGAAAAAGGGAAGATGTTGGCTTATCGTGATTGTAATATCAGTATTCGCGAAATCGCTCGTCGTTTGAACAGATCTCATCACGTTGTTTTGAATTTTTTGAAAAATCCTCATGGATATGGAAAAAATAAGAAAGGTGGACCCAAGAAAAAGTTGTCAGAAAGGATGTCAACGCAGAATAAACAACGCTGCAAGCAACTCACTCAAAAGTCTAAACCAGATAATGGCTGACCTTATGCTTGACGTTTCGCGTTCAACAGTCTACCGAACTTTTGAAGACTCTCCAAACATTCGGTGACAAAAATTAAAGCAATCACCACGAATTTTTCCCCGTCATAGAGCAAACCGACTTGAATTCGCCCGTGCCAAAATGCGTAGAGATTGGAGAAAAGTGTGTAATCATGTTTTTTATGATTGAATTTTTTTTAAAGTAGTTCAATATTTCAGGTACCCTTTCTGATGAGAAGAAATTTAATCTGGAAGGCCAGATGGAATCTTTTCGTACTGGAGAGATTTACGGAAAGAGCCACGTTACTTTTCATCGCGCAACTTTGGAGGGGGGCATTTGATAGTTTTGGGGCATTCTTTCAAAACGGTGTGGTGCAGATTGCTTTTCTGTCAACAAGAATGAACAGCCAGGAGTACATCGAGATGCTTCAAAACCATTTGCTACCATTCTTGCAGCAAAACCATCGTAGTGATTGGGTATTTCAAAAAGATAACGCACCAGTTCATAAGAACCGAGCGACCATGGCGTGGTTATTCGAACATAAAGTCCAAGTTTTGGAGTGGCCAGCTTGTTCTCCAGATCATAATCCGATCGAAAACTTGTGGGGACTGAGTGTATGCAGACAAGAAGCAGTACGGGAATGTTCAAGAGCTCAAAGGAGCAATCTCATCTAGATCCGTGCGCCGACGCGCCACGCCGCCGCCGCCACTATTTTCGACCGGCGCGCCGCTGCATTTTTTTTGCCCGCGCCGCCAGGCAATTTGAGGCACACCGATGAAATTTTTCACCACGTTTGCATCCCTTCAGTTTTATTCATTTGTCCTTTAAAAATCTGCTTTCATTACAAATGATGACATCTCGATGCAATGTGCCATCCAGAAAATTTCCATTGAGAGTGTACATATTGATACCACAAATAATGGTAATCGAACTGGTGATGTGTGGAAAAAATTTAGTGCACTAAAATATGTCAAAAATGGTTGTACACATCATCTGCTTCCTGACAAAGTGTTTTGCAATGCATGTCTAATCGAAGCAAAACAAAAGGCTGGTCTTAATTTGCCCAAAGACAGGGATCGAGATATTAAGAACGATCCTGCAATCGATAGGTCGTTAACATTCGGCAAGTAACTTTTGTTTATAATGAAATAGATGATTTTTTCTTAGAATCTCTCAGGAACACAAGGTAACGTCAGGCTGCATGCCTATGTGTACTTTTTTCTTATTCAAAACTCCGATTGTCTTGAAAATAAAAATAGTTAAGGTAGCCTACCCCCTCGGGAATCTTATCCAAGGATTTTGATCAAATTTAATTTAAAAGGGGTGAAATTGACGGAGTTTCGACACGGAAAATAAAACATCCGGCCATATTTAACGTGTACTGCGATTAACGAAACGAAAAAACATCCTGTCGTATGAGACTACCATAAATTGAGATATAAACTAAAATTTTAGTCAATAATGGCGAATAAAACACAACTATCTATACATGCTTAAGAAATGTATTAAATATGGTAGGGCAAAGTTTAAAAATCTGAAAATATAAACTTTCATGTTTTCTTCATGTTTAACGAATCGGTAAATTTGTTGAATGGTACTTCATAATTTTGTCAAAAATAATAGGAAATGTAATGTGCCGTCCAGACTACGAGCTATATCACTTGATATACAGTAGCTTGATATCCATGTTCGTACATCTAGTTTTTTCACTGGAAAAATGCATCCCACGTGATATATTAGGATTCGTTATATCAAGTAATATAGCTCGTAGTCTGAACGGGAGCTTATTTTCACAAATAACGATAGCATTTTGTCAGGCGTGAAAAAGTTCAAAAGCCATCTATAACGATCAGTGTAAGTTGATAGTAATTGGACATACCAGATTTTTGCATTGAATAGTCAAGACTCACTTTCACTTTTTTTAAAAAACACTATTTAAAAAAAAAAACTTTTTGAGCGTATTAGCAGAACTATTGTGTTTTAAATTTTGAATTCTCATAGTTTCCCAAATAGTCAAGACTGTTTATATAAAGGGTGTTTATAAGATTTAATATATATCGACATTAATATCACCGAAAGAATGTATAAGCAAAACATCTACGGGATAAAACCATCGTCGGGAAGACATTGTTTTTATTTTAACATGAAACATCTCCAATCAAATAACTTGGATAACCACTGAATTAACCGGTAAATCGGTGCACAGTGGATTCTTTTTTTATACGTGATTGTAGTAATGTTGTAATAATATCGATAGTTCGGTCTATTTCACTGCTCTTAATTTGAACTTTTTAATAATTGATTTAACTCAGGGGGAAAGTCACTCGGCCACCTTGTGTTGCCACCCTAAAAAACACAATCCGCCACACTTCAAACACACTCGCCACCACATGAAAGATAAATTCAAATCTGGCACCACTAACACGAATCGATTGTTTGTTTTCTCGCTGTTTTGTTTCCCTCCCGCTTGCAGTCATATGATTTAAATGATGCATAAGTGTGCAACAGATTAACCGGCAAAAAGGTCCATGGTTGCCAATAAGCATAAATTTTCGATTGTAGTATTGACAGATAAGTTGAAACCTTCCGACACCCCGAAACACAAACACAACGCAGCAGAGTGATTATCCCCCTGATTAAACTTTCTTTAAGCTCCTATATATATGAAATTTAAAACAATTTGGATTTTTTAATATTTAGTTTTTAAGGTTTTGATAGTGTAAGATTCTTAATTTTTTAATCTCAACATTTTTAAATATTTATTTTTAATTTTTAATTGTCTGATTTTAAGAGAGAAGAAATCATGACTTTGGCGGGTTTTCTTCCAAAGCTGTTGCGCTTATATTTTTGCCAGAAGATTCTTTCTTCTTTCCTAGCGTTTCAAGTTTATTGCTTTCACCATTAACTTATTGCTTACTCCTCAACTTAGTGTTCTAAATACACTTTACAGTTATTAATTAGGCTTTCTATGCCAGGTTCCATTTTTGCATAAGAATGATTATGTAGCGTATGTACCATCATACCCTATATACACCAGACCGGGAATCGAACCCAGCCTCCAGCATGGTGTTGCTTTGTAGCCGCGTCTTTACCTAATGACTTAAGGAAGGACCCGCCAAAATTTTCACTGAGTGTAAATAGAAGGATGTTGTGGCCATGTTTCAAAATGTTTCTTTAGGTCTCAGCATTTTGTATTTTAAGATAACTAAACTTCTACATATTTTTTATTTTTCAAATTCTGAGATTTTTTTCCAGATACGAATATATTTTTTGATTTTAGAACTTTAAAAAAAAAAAAAAAAAAAAAAAAAAAAATTTTTATAATTTTAAATATTTAGATTTTTCGATTTTTCGATATTAAGATTTTAGGTTTTTTAAATTTTTAAACCGTTACTAAGATTTTTTAATTTTTTGAGATATTTTGATTTTTTTTTGATTAAAGGATTATTTTTTTAGATTTTTAGGGGAAAAAAAAAAAAAAGGGGGGAAAGATTTTTTGATTTTTAGATTTTAAGATCTATAGATTTTTAGATTTTTAGATTTTTTGATTTTTAGATATTTAGATTTTAACATTTTTTGATTTTTAGATTTTAAAATTTTTTTATTTAAAGATTTTAAGTAGATTTTCAGATATTTAGATTTTCAGATTTTGAGATTTTAAGATTTTAAGATTTTAAATTTTTTAAGATTTTTAAATTTCAAAATTTTAAGATTTTAAGATTTTAAGCTTACTAGATTTTCAGATATTTAGATGTTTAGTTACTTAAAAATATTTAGATTTTTCCATTTTTCAATTTTTCGATTTTTTGGTTTTTTGATTTTTTGATTTTTCGATTCTTCGATTTTTTGATTTTTTGATTTTGCGATTTTAAAGAGTTAAGATTTCTTAGATTTTTCGATTTTTTTTAAGATTTTTAGATTTTTTTTGATTTTTTGATTTTTTGATTTTTAGATTTTTTAGATTTTTAGATTTTTAGATATTTAGAGTTTTAGATTTTTAGATTTTTTTTTAGATTTTAAGGTTTTTAGATTTTAGATTTTAAGATTTTTAGATTTTTAGATTTTAAGATTTTTTAGATTTTTTTAGATTTTTATATTTTTAGATTTATAGATTTTTAGATTTTAAAGATTTTTAAATTTTTAGATTTTTAGATTTTTAGATTTTTAGATTTTTAGATTTTTAGATTTTTAGATTTTTAGATTTTTAGATTTTTAGATTTTTATGATGTATGATATGTACTACCACCCATTGTAGCACGGAAACTAAGTCCGACAGCACTGGGCTCTCCCTCTCTGTTTGACTTGATCATGCTTTAATAACTAAAGATTATCCTAATCATGCCGTTGTATGAAGGGCCAAAAAGGGGGTTGGGTGGATCGATATGCAACATCACTTATACGTATCCAATTGGATATAAAGAATCTCCTTCAAACAACAAGACTTGAACAATTAATCAAAAGAGCAAACCCTATACCACGAGGATGCCCCAATGGGCGGGGGAGAAGGAGCCCGCCCTTAATTCACAAACTGTTAGCACGGGGGAGCTGGCATTCCCACTCTCTCCCCATCTAGAGTGCTTCAATCGGGTGCCCTCTGATGGTCCCTCTCATTCTAATGAACATTAGAGAATATAAAAATATAAATGAAAAATACTACAAGCATCTGTATCTATAATATATGATCTTCGTTCGGTTGATCCTAAAATGGAAGAAATGTTACAAAATGTTAAAGTGTAGAGTTCTGTGGTTTTCAAGGGAATAAACACGTTTTCGTTCGTTTTCATTGATAGCATAATTTTCACAAAAAATCTTGATTTGAGGTATCCTGAAAAGTCTCTATTAAATCTATTGAAATTTTACAAAACTAACATTTATACATTTTAATTTACTGTTGCCATGGTCATTATTTGCTACTTTGAAGCTGGTTTTATCACTAAAATCCATTTTTATTTTTGCTGATCCAAATAGCTATTGCTACTGAGTTAGGAATGTGAAGATTCAAGTGGAAAGGAGTTAAAGATAAACGGGCAAAAAAAAAAGTAATGTTTAAATCATCTGTAGAGTAAAATCAATAAAACAATATTACCAACTATAACGATATTTTGAGTTATGAAGATGAACAAGTAATGATAAAGATTGAAATGTAAAAAAAACTACTATGCACAAATGACACACAGTGCTGCATGAATCAGGATCAGCTCAGAACTTGCAAAAAAGTCCATTTGCAAACCGGCAAGGAAAAATAAATTCCACCATATATGCACAGCTGAATTTTCTGCTACATACTGGACATATATGTAAGGAATGCTAGATGTCATAAATTGAAGGTATGTTTCATGTTTAAGCCAGATACCGCCTAAATCAAGTTTGTTGTATAAAAATGAAGGTCATGATATGATGGAAATAATACGATGTTGTAAAGAAATACTACATATTGTACATAGTAACAATTAAATGCCGCTATTTGCCTCTTCCGCTGCGATGTTAGATGATTGAAACTCTAAAAAATAGGTAAAATCTTAAACGTGAAGTACATAATGAAATAAATGATCACCTGTCTAATAAAGGAATACAGAATAAATTCAAAAATTTCAAAATTAATTTCATAATATGATTATGAAACAAAACCGGAAACTCAATAAATCCAAAACGAAAAAAAAAAAAAAAAAAAAAAAAAAAAAAAAAAAAAAAAAAAAAAAAAAAAAAAAAAAAAAAAAAAAAAAAAAAAAAAAAAAAAAAAAAAAAAAAAAAAAAAAAAAAAAAAAAAAAAAAAATTTTTTTGTAGAATTTGTCGTATATATTCCTCTCTCTAAAAAAAGAGTGAAAAACCATCCTATCTTTTCAAATACATAAGGTGAGTTAGGTGGGCTAGAATTCATAACGAGACAAATGCGAAGCTGAAAATAGCATAAAAAAATATTGTGAAGGGGATGTTATAATATAAAATGACAGTTTGCACAATTATATTTGTAATGTCTGCATACCCGCTGATCCTGCTGCAATTGTAGACGGACCTAAAATATCATAAGCTCAAGTTAAGAAAGCAATTCAAACCCATTATTCAGTTACCCGGAAGCCTAAAGATGATCTGCCTTAAAGCGTTTATATAAACATAGTGCAAAACTACACCAACACATACGTAAAGCATGTTGAGTAGATGCACGACACCAATTAAAGGAAAAAGAGTATGAGAATAAATTGGACACGGTGTAAATGGGTAAACGACCAACCGTATTCCAAGCTGACATTCAAGCAATTTTACAATGTGCTACCGTTTGTATTAAATGGATATATAAACATTCAAATACACTAGGGTCAACAATTATCTAGAAATTGAAATTTATATGAACCATTCTCGACCGATCCGCTTATCGTTGTTTTCTCTTTACAGGGTGTCTCACAATAGGTGTCACTAAAACAAAATGGGATTACAGCAAAACAAATCAACCAAATCATAGCATCAATTTTTCATTTGAAAGATACATGTCATAAAAATAAACCATATTAATTCAATTTGAATCCCTCGCCATTTTCCTTGATAACTTTGCGCAAAATCTTTGTCAACCCATCGCAGCTGGCACGCACGGTTTCCTGAGGAATTTGGTCCCAAATATCAACGAAATGTTTCTTAAATCGATCTAAAGTAAGCCTTTTCGTAGGGCACATATGTTGAAACATATAACCCCAAACAAAGTAGTCAAGTGGGTTGAGATCCGGTGAAGATGCAGGCCATTCTTCGCTTGAGATGAAATCGGGCAAATTTTCCGCGCACCACGCTTGTGTCTTCTTTGCCTTGTGAGCTGGAGCTGAGTCCTATTGGAAACAATATGGTGTATTCCCATACAGCGTTGAAACATGAGGAAGCAGATGGTTCTTCAAAACTTGCTCGATGTAAAATTCAGTGTTGATTTTTACGTTAGGTTCTATGAGAAGAGAGGAAGTTTTCCTTTTCGTGAAACGGCGCCCCATACCATGATTTTCGATATATTCTGATAGCGTTCTACAGCTAGTTTGTCTCTTGGAATATTGGAAAGACTTTTGCCATACACACGATCATTTTGTTGATTATGACTAAGAGATAAAAGATTTCCATGGTAGCTGATAAATATAAATAAACGAAATCGATTGTTTATCTTCAGCGATAAGCTGTCAAAAGAATACACTCAAAACGGGTCGAATCAATTCCGATGTTAAAATTACCCAGCTGAAATAAACCAGGACTGAAAAAATGTGACACCTATTGTGAGACACACTGTAGTTAGTTCATCTATAGCTGACAAATGTTTGACATTTGAGCTTGATCGAAGCATTAGTAGTTCGCATTTCACCATGAACAATTTTGTTGAGCAAAGAGTATGTTAGAAATATTGTGTTTCCAACGAAAATTCTTGGGCGGAATCGTTGAAAATGTTGCAGAAAGCCTTTGAGAAATCTGTTTTTTTTTTTTTTTTCAAAAACCAGAGCACAAGAATGGTATAAAGAGTTCAAAAGTGACCGAGAAGTGGTCGAAGACTTGCCTCGTTCCGGATGCCCTTCTACATCGAATACCGACGAGAACGTGGCAATAATCAAGAAAACTGTGCTTGAAAATCGACATGTGAGCCTTAAAAAGAATCCGTTTGGAACATTGTTGTTGATATTTTGGGCATGGAACGCCGTACCGCACCGGAGATTATTTGGTCTGAGCCAAGAGAGGAATGAAATTTCATATGACAGATGCAGAATATATTGTGTATACTACAGCACATGCTGTGTTGTTCTAGAAAAACATGTACCACGCAACTATTGTTAGATTTTACACACATGTCAATGAGACTGTGAATTAAGATTCTGAGTTGAAAAAATAACTCAGCCTTCTGAATTTCAATAATATCAACAATAAACCCGTGACTCCACAAAAAGCAGCAATTTTTTGTTTGCTCAAATTTTGAACACCAAACCTGCTGCTCTAAATTCCAGGGCTAAGGAGATTGAAGATGACGATTCTGGATCGGTCAGGCAGCTCAGATTATTTGGTTCTCATTTCCGAAGTCAAAGTCCAAATGATAGAAGAATTTTTGTTTCTAAATATACACTGCAGTAGTGCTGATATTAAAACATTTACTAGGATAATGCAGTAATGCTGCAATTAATGTATATTTAAATTTAAGTTGTTTTTAGAAATATACAAGGTATATCTTGTAGTAGTATCCGAAGATTTTTTTTTTAATAATTTTATAACCAGGTGCCAGATCGTCATGTTTGTTAGGGTTTTAGAAACAACATTCCAGTAACTATTTAAACTGTGAACCACTTACTGAAAATTAATTTAGAATTATTTTAGTTTCAGAATTAGTTGAGTGAAAATTTATTTTCAAAAAAAAACTCAACGCGCGTAAAGAGCGAAATATCGTGGCCAGAATGGGCCTTCCCTGAGGACTATTCCTTCTTTGGTAGCCAAAATTTAATGTTAGAATAAACCACGTGTCATTCGGAGTACGGAGGCAATAGATGCCGTCTCCTCAATAATTATTACCAATTGGTAGGAAGCGTGGCATCCAATACGGTCGCAACAGGCAGTACACCATTTCCGGTCAACCTGATTTCTGGAGCTGCTTAATCATGCCCGATGAGGCTCGTTCAACAAATTTGACCGAACCTGACTTTTTCCTGTGGGGATAAGGTGTTTAAGGTTTTTTGCCGATAAACCAGCCACGCTTCAACAACTTTAGGCTAACATACGCTGAGAAATCACTGCCGTTCAAAAAGTGACCAAACAAATTTTAAATAAAAAAAACATTTATGTATTACAAAAAAATCAATGGTTGTCAAATTATTTGAAAATAAACTTCTGACACCACTATAAGATACACCTTGTAGTACATACTCAAATTCTTAATGTAAATATAATGCTACATTGCATGACGTTTGTTGAAAAAAATGTAATAACGTTTGCATTAAAAAATGGACTTTTTTCGGATGGAGATAAAAAAAAGTAAGACTGATAATTGCTTTTGTTAAATTTCCCATGGAAGGTAATTAGTTAGGCTTACTAGCAAAAAAATTCTACGCCCTTCCGAGCGGCCTTCCAGCAGTTAACCGAAACATTCGCCATGGCGGACGAAAACTTCGTCGTTCATCACCACCGCCACGTCGCGATTCGCCGGGAAAATCGAGTTGACCATCTTATTCAGCCGCTGCCGCGACTTCCACTTCTTGACATGTATGATCATGTTTGCAAGGTACTTTTTCACTGTTTGACCGGTTGAACCGACCTCCTGGCCAAGCGCACGCAGCGATGTAGCCACTTTTCCCTCGGTCTACCTCTTCAGCATCCTTTGGAGCTTCTTGTCGCTTAGGGTCGTAGGCCGTCCGGAACCAGGCTTGCTTTCGATGCTTTCGGGTACCGTTCTTTGAACGCGCATACTTCTGAACGGAGTTGCTTCACTGTTTTTGCCATCACAGAGCTGTCAAATTTTGTCTGCTGCCTTATGTGTTACTATGATTGATGTTGCATGGGTAGTTTTGTCAGTGCGGGTCAAGGTAGACCCATGAAAAATCGGTAATTTCTGTCCATTTTTGTTAATGCAAACGTTATGGCGTTACTGTTGCTGGTATTCGATTGGATTGCTCAATTGACAAATATTGGGCCATTGTGAAAGCAGAACTTTGCAAAACCCCCGAGGTGTTGAAAAATGAACTGGATTTAAAGAAAGAATGGTTGAAACATGTTCGTCCTCCCATTGTCCAAATTTTGATATGCATTGTCAAGGCGTAGAAGCGGACATTTAATGATGTTGAAATTTAATCAAAACATTGTTCTTCATTCCTGAAATTTGGAAAGAACCGGACTTAAACACCTTTTTGTACGTCTCATTTTTTTTTTTTTTTTTGAGTACAGTTTTTACTCCACCATATCATTCCTAGATTGGAGCTCTATCCAAACTTATCCAACGTAAAACCATCATAACAGTGTTATACTTTATCAGAAGCATCCTGATATCAGAACAAGATTTTATTACCCTCGGAGCGTAGAGCGAATGCTTTCCACGGCTTGTCATCTCGCATAACCCATTACTCTCTGACAGACAACAACCGGTTGCTAGGACTGTCAGAATCGCCGCGCACCTTGCATGCTTTGTGGGTGGTCGGTTTGGTGCCATCACGGGTGCCATGTTGCTGGAGTGTGCTGAAGTGGAAGCGCGAGCACGAGCACATACACTCACACACATACCAGCTCGCTCGTAATGGGAGAGCAGATGAAGAGGACATAAATATAAAGATCATCACATCGTGGCTTAATTTATTTCCTTTCCACCATGCATGCATTATTGTTTTTCCCGATTGCGATTAAAACTGACGACCGAAAGGTGCGATGGGTTGGAAACAAGCAAGGAACCCCAGGGGGATGATGCCGATCCGATACCTACACAACAGCGAGCGCACTGGTTTGTTGATGATTGAAGGAGGGGCAGCAGATTCGCCGGGATATAAATCCTCATCTGAATACATTGTGCTGAAAGTGCAAGGATGCGATCGAAATGATGGAACCTGATGCTACTGGGTCCAGTTGCGCTCGTTTACTCATTTGCTGGGAGGCTTCCCGTGACTTATGTCGATTGAAGCAATATATCATGTCACACACTGGTTTGCTAATTAATTGGAATCGTCTAAATGCAGTTTAAATTGCATTAATCACAGGAATCAATTAATATATCGGTGAATGAACGATGACGATGGGACGTTTCAAAATATATGTTTGTGATGAAAAATTAAGGGAGGTTGTGTTTATTTGGATCCAACTTTTTTGCCTAATTATTTGCAAACATGATTTATGATTTTCATAACAAACATTAGGAGTTTTCTGAGAAGAGTAGGCTGTGCTTTTGAGCGAAGAAGAAGCTTGTTTTCCCGTCATAGTTAAAATTTTGGGAAAATCGAAAAATAATCATGTTTTCGGTCGAAATTCACATTAAAAATGTGCCAACGGGTTTTGCTCACTGGTGTTGAACAAATCTATGCATTTCCGATCGATTTTCAGAGGAACTTCCCTATCCGAAAATATTGCTTTTCCCCTCTGTCGTGAATTAATTAGGAGGAGTCAAAAAAAGCAGACGTCTAGGATCACGGTTCTCGGTGGCAGTGAAATGAAGTGCAATTTTTACGCTGAAAAACGGCAAAAATTTGGTTAAAAAGATTGGAAGTATAAAATTACGGTCGTTCGGAGTCGATTGGTGATATTTTTCTGTGCGGTCGCCACGTAATAGCAGTGGAAAAAGTGAATTGTAAAAAGTGTCCATTCTTGGGTCTGCTGACTGGTCGTTCAAAACGATCGGCATGAATGGCTGCTGCTGCTTGCATCGAACCTCAGCTGGAGATTGCTACGTTTGAGGAAGAATATTGACGACGGAAAATCTGAGCAGAAATAAAGCCAATATCTAGAACTAGATTTTAAAGGAAAATACCAAAATCGTGCCAAAGTGAATTTTGATTCGGTTTGCAGGCTTAGTTTGTAAATTAATCGGTGCAAGAAGAGTGTATAAGACGCAGATATCATGTTACTACCGGAAGGTTTCCGACACGTCGGCGACGGCCGGCTTGATGTGGACGAGTGCCGCCTGCAGCAGCTGCGGGTCCAGCAGGACTTGGCCGAGATCTAGGACATCGAGGAGAGCTGGTTTGCAAAGCAACAATTTATTTATTTCTACCAAATTTTGAAGACAATATCTAATATTTATCCTGTTTTATTTTGTCTATTTTGTTGTGTTTTGTTTTTCGCTATGCTTGTCTCTTTTCAGCCAAAGCAGTCCATTGCTTTTGGCGGAAAGTGCTACATACTTTCAGCGTATCGTTAACCAAAACGAACCCTGCTGCTAACCTTTCCCCAGCTATCCAACATCCCAGTGATTTCTCGTGGAAGTGCAGAGGATTTCTCGGCTTCCTTCAAAGCGAGTATCACGTCAACACGTTCCTTCCCATTCCCTACTTGACCAGCATTCGGGCACGGCCGGCGCCGGTATTGCTTTATAATGGGTCACCAGTTTTTACACATTGAAGATGTATGTTAGTCCCAAACATCATCTGTTGATTCTTTGTGTAAATAAAGCTGATCTGGCAATAACGGAATTGCATCCGTGGGCGGTCAATGCTCATGCTCATGCTCACGTTTTTGAAAAATAAAATATGATCTTCAAAATAAACATTAGGAGTTTTCTTCCCAGAAAATATACGTTAACTATAATTTGCAGGAAAAAGATTTGGTGTGTAGGAATTTAACTTAACATTTCGATTTTCGGAGTGGTGACCAAATCAGGTCATCACTGTACCTAAATTGCTTCATAGGAAAACTTTTAAGGTCTGAATAAGTACTCTGCGGAAAGTATTGTAATCCAATTAATCTTCGTTCCACGGCTCCGTAGAGTGCTTTTGGACATTTTTTGAACTATTCTGAACTATTGGAATCTGAACTAATGTGGCGTTAAAAGCTCCATCTTGTTGAAAAAATGAGAGGTGAGTTATATCAGGGGCCTGCAAGCTTACGATCATCATGTTCCAGATATTGTAAGATATGATGGCTCGGCTGGTGGTTTCTAGCCATTAACTGAAAATATACAATAATTTTATGATGATCTCGAGCAGGAAAAGTTATGATTGTAGTGATTCTGTCCTTGTCAAAATATGAGCATGCATGTACACCGTGTCCAATATATTCTCATACACTTTTTCCTTGCATTGGTGTCGTGCAACTACTCAACATGCTTCACGTATGTGTTGGTGTAGTTTTGCACTATGTTTATACAAACGCTTTTAGGTTATGTCCGATTGTTTTCATTCGGTGTTTATCTTTAATCAGCGATCAAGGAGTTCCGTGCTGTGGTGATAAAAAACTTTTTGAAAGGTGAACGCCCGGGCGCTATTTTCAGAAATTTGAAAAACCTCGGAGTAAAGCGGGATTTTGTGTACCGAACCATCCGAAGGTACCGTGACACCTGCTCGTTGGATGACCGGAAGAGATCCGGTCGTACTCGTACGGTGTGGACTGCACGAGTTGTTAAAGTGGTCAGGGAACGGATAAGACGAAAATCACAGCGCTCTGTACGTAAAATGGCCGCAGATCTGAATGTTTCGAGATCGTCAATGCACAATATACTGCAAAATGACCTCGGATTCCAAGCTTTCAAGAAACGTAAGGTTCACGGTGTTTCGGAACCTTGCAAGCAGAAACGACTCGAAAGAGCAAGTCTGCTTTTGTCGCGGCACGGTGGGGAAGAATTTATTTTTTCCGACGAAAAGTTATTCGTCTTGCAACTATCCCACAATGTCCAGAACGACAGATTGTGGGCTCTCTCTTCGAGAAAAATAAGTTCTTTCCAAATAGTAGCCTTGATTTTTCAAACATTCAAAGACCCTTAAAAAATCCAAATTCTCATTAAAATTAAATTTAATTGCCTTCTGTGAGGTTTTAGGACCAAATTATAAGACGAGTTGGCGCGATACACGGTACAAATAGGACATGAAAAATTTGTTGTTAGAAAAAAAAATTCCTTAAAAGTGCCCATCTCGCGATGCAAGGCGATCTTTTAGACATTTATATCGCCTATATTTAAAAAAAAATTTCGTCCAATTCTAAGATAGGCATATTTTGCAAATTGACTTTAAATTTTAAAATAGTTTTATTAGCGTGTAAGAATCGATTTTACAATTTTAACATTTTTTTTCGTTAAAGCAAAGACAATTTTCCAAAAGTCACTATCACTTTTTTGTAAGTCTTTTCCTTTTTGAGTTATGGTGATTTAAAAAAAATTGATCAAAAAACTTAAGCATGTCGGTCAAAGCACGATCGCGAAAGTTGTACACGACGACGCTGACGAAGTTTGATTGCGTGGTACAGGACGATGCAACTTACGTCAAGGTAGACAGCTTCCTGGACAGGAATTTTATACGGCAACGGGGACGGGGAAAGGTGGCAGATATTTTGAAGCACATTAAACTGTTAAAGTTCGCGAAGAAATATCAGGCGTGGCAGGCCATCTGTACCTGTGGCTTGAAAAGAAATGTTTACATTGCGACCGGAACCGTCAACCAGGAAATTTATCTGAGCGAGTGCCTACAAAAACGTCTACTGCCTTTCCTGAAGCGACACAATTATTCCGTTCTATTTTGGCCGGATTTGGCATATTGCCATTACGGAAAAGGCCATGAATTGGTATGCTGCCAACAACGTTCAAGTGGTGCCCAAGGACAAGAACCCCCCAACACGCCAGAACTCCGCCCAATCGAACAATATTGGGCCATCGTCAAGCGGAACCTTAAGAAGACTCAAAAAGCTGTTGTGAGCGAGAAACTGTTCAAGGCAAACTGGCGTTCTGCGGCGAATAAAGTGGACAAGGAGACTGTACAAAATCATATGGCAGGTGTTTCACGTTTCAGGTAGGATTGTCTGAATTCCGCGATGAAAAACAGTTTTGGTCACGACACGAAGAAAAAACTGAAGAATATCCCAACATCACTATTTTCTTCGGCTATGGACAAGGTACCGGCTATCTACTGGAAATCCACTCGTCAGGATGTGGTAGCAATTTTGAAGAGTTATCAACTTATGCTAGATTTTGGGAAAATTTGTTATATAGGACTTTTTTAATGCAGACGTTACGTTACGTTACGTTGAAAACAACATTTCCCAGCAATCAAAATCCTCTTCAAAGACAAACTAGCGTAGGAGGAAGAGTATGAATTTGATCATAATTTCACCAGAAGCAGTTGTAGCAGTTTTGTCAATGGAGCTCGTTATCGTAATTCAAATATCATTTTGTCCGTTTCCACAAATAATTACAGCCTTGTTTTGCGGTTTCTTGGTTATTGTGGTGCTTTTACTATACTCAGTTGGAGCAATGCAAATCGTTATTCGAGTTTTTATTGTTGCTTCCGGAAAGCCAGAATGAATAATTCATGTCTCTGAAAGTGCATGCTCAACGTCGTTATGGAATTCATGTGCATCGATTTGTTCCTAGCACCGGTACTGAGAGTTTGTTAGTCCGAACAAAATCGATATTTTACTTCATTCTGGAGGAGTCCAGAATCAGCAGCAACAGAGATAGCAGTACTTCGCGAAAAAGTCGTACAGTGCAAAGCTCCTGCGTGCCAGTATTTATGAATGAAATTTCCATCTATGGCTCAGTTCGGTGAGAAGGAGAGCACTCACCCACCAACACAAACTCAATTCAAGCTGGAAGCTTTTCCCCGAAACAGACACAAAAGAGTGATGACACACGGCCATTCATCTGGGCCACCACTCGCCCCAGCTGCAGCAGAGATTTCCCCATTTAGGTACTCCTAAATACTGACAGAACTCATACACCAACACACAGATCCAGAAGTGACACGTAGCGCGCAGCAGCAACAGCAGACGCAGCCCACGCAAACAGGTGATGACGTCATAGATTAGTGCTGGGAGGCTGATAACTACGTATTATGTTACCGTTCCATATGGTACGGGAAAAATGTTGATTGGAAACGAACAATTAATTTGAAATCAAGAGTGATTGCAGATCAGCATTTCGGTAACAACAATAAAGCAAATTCCTTAGAAATTCGATTCCCATAGAAAGAAAACACGAATGACATTCAATACCTTCCAGTTTACAGTTAGAAAATGGGAAGAGAACAACAGGAAACCGGCAATAAGCAGTAATTACACAAATTAAGATACCTGCATTATGCATATACTCGAACTGACTAGGAAGAGGGCAAGGTGCTGTCGAATCCCTCCAGGCAGAGGGGAGGGAGAATTGTGCCGGACAAAGCACGTGTCACCTCGCTTACGATGTCATCGATGAGGCAAAATTATTACCGCTGCGACTGATAATGATATCGATTGGCAAATGGAGAGTGAAACCGAGGGGCAGTCACCGGCGTAAAGTGAAATGACTTGTAATTCTAATTGAAAATCTGTTTCACCTCCCAGCGGAAGCGCTTGTCGGTAAATATTGGTGCTATAAAATCAATCGTCATCACATCATCTGACGACCTTGGAGCGAAGGAAAGTTACAACTTTGTTAGTTTTTGCGCAATTTGAGCGAGAGCATGGGATGAAGATTATTAGTTTCGAATGATTGGAAACAGCTTTATACTTCTGTTACATGCTAAACGAAAACAGTCGTCGGCAAAAAAGCCCAGTTCGCTGTTTTTCAAATTTATTCAGATACCTACACGGTAATCTTAATTTACGCTATTATGACTATAAAGTATGCTCTTTCGAGGGAAACTGGGACTACTCCAAAAAGGAGTATATTACTTTTACTCCCTTTTGCGTAAACTGAATATACGTCAATATGTGCATACTTTTTACTCCTTTTGAAAAGTGTAAAGTGCATACTTTTTACTGCTTTTTAAAAGTAAAATATGCATACTTTTTGCTCCTTTTGGAAAATAAATATGCATACTTTTTACTCCTTTTGAGAACATAACAGATGTATACTTTTTACGCATTTCACAAAATCAATATTGCTCGAGTATGGCTGAAAACAGCTCAATTCCGAAATTTAAATTAGAAAGTGAAAAAGACATCAATAAATTACACAGTCATGTTTATTATTTGAAAAAAAAATATTTACAAATACATATCTAGAGGTTTTGCGCAGAAATTTACTCACGCATTTTGCCAAAGAGTTGATTAACAGACGTTCTGGAACTATTTATTTTAACCTTATAGCAGTAGCTGGATAGTCAAGAAGAAAATGAATGTATTTTTTTTTTTTTGCTCAGGAAGTACAAGCACATCGGCTTCAAGCTCGGTCCCAAGCTTAATGATTCGTCCCTAATAATGTATCCGGCATCCGGCCACAGGGCATGGAAGACCTGTTTTGTTTCATACAGTGTTAAACATTTGTAATTACTGACGAAAGCAAATATTTAACTTACCTGTCAACTTCGCGAATACGTCTGTATCCAACGTATTGGATATTTCCTCCATTTCCACAAAATAAATGCTTTTTTGAAAATGGCGTCAGCTTCAAGTCACGGGCAGAGTTAATTTTCTTTTCTCAGCGGTGCCTACTTTTTACGCATTTTTTGTCGCCGTTGACATACTTGAAAAGGCGTAAAAAGTACTCTTCATACGTGTATAAAAACTAGTCACTTTTTGACGTCTAAACTATAATCTTGAAAATGTGCAAAATATAGTCATAAAGGGAGTTTTCCAGATTTACCGTGTATATGGTCATAGAGAAAATAAGCAGTCGTAGTGTGCTATGCTGGAGAAGAAGCACGAAAAAATTTTGCGCTGTCATTTTTTGATCCCTATCATTCTTGTGTTTAATATATTTTAACAAGTTTCACTAAGGAAATCTTCAACTTCGATCATTATAAGAAGCAGATCTGGAATTGATGTTGGAGAAAAATAAAGAGAAAATTATGTGTTTTAACACAGACGTTTCGTACTCGTTTCAAGGATCCTATGCCAAGGGTGTAGTGTCTTTTCTTGCGTGAGAGCTTGTCTGTCGGTTGGGACACGAGAGCACTAACTCTTGTCCTATCCTTGTATGGCTTATGGTTATAACACCATTACTTGCTTTCTTAAAAGAGAAAAAGGACGCACCGCCATTAAGTCATGCGCCCATTTAGAGCCCCATTTAGATTACATGGACAGGCGTTACTAACGTTACGCTATAAACGTTTGCCCTCGTTTTCAGCTGCATACAAGGTAAGTAATTCCGACAGTAAAAGCATTTCTTGACCATTACTTGTCCTATCCTAATGCACATTACTTTTGAGCTGCATACTAGCCTTAAACAGCGAACTTACATCTGACGTAACGCAAATTGGAACCGATCCATGTGTTGCTATCTAAGATACGGTCTCATGGCCAAATTACTTTTGTGCTGAACCTTGAACTTGAATGACAGCGCTCTTAGAAAAAAAAAGATACTTTTAGAGCTGAAGAAGAACTTTGGGGTTAAGAGCTCAGCCTTCAAGGCGCTCATCGAGTTATTCCTGGAAGAGGTGGCAAACGTCAGGGTTTTATCCCAGGAGACAGCTATCGAATGAAGAGATCTGGAGAAAAGACAACGGCAGGGGAGATGAAAAGTGCTATGATGAATCAATTCTGAGATGTGCCAATGGCGATCGGATCATACAAGGCGTACTACAATAACCTGCTGGAAACAGGAAATATTGTTGGAAGGTCGGTGTGCAAAGGTCGCAGTCACCAGGCTATAAACCAAGCCTAGTGAAGGATAAGATTTCCTCTATCATCGAATGTTTGTTTCTATTGCTGCAAATTTTATGATTTCTCTACACAAAAAAAGTGAGAAAACTGGGTCTGTTCTAAAACGAACTGAACTAGATAATTAAGTTCACATATCTACGAAAAATATAGAGACAGCATGTCCGATAGTTACAATGGGGTTTCTATAAAAAATGATACTACTAACTAAAATGGCAGGAGCTCACCAAGAAGTTGACTGCTGGCTAGAACGTCAGGTCATAGTTGGGTGCTCGTTGTTTTCCTTGATCTTCTAGCCACGCAAGCATACTAATTCCAAAATTGAACCTGACATCGAAGGCTCTCAATTCATAACTAGGAAATTGTATTCTAAGGTGAGAGCAGGCAATAAGCTAATTGTGATAAGCAATAGGCTTTCAATTCGACAAAAGAGGAAAAGAAGGTAATTTTATTGGCAAACATTTATTCACATCCGAACTGAAAACCTTATAAATTGATTGCAAATATCGTTCCCAATTAAATAAACAGTCGCAGTCTATAATATCCTCCGCATCGCAATAACCTCCCAGGACGACCTTCGCGTTTTTGTTTGTTTTGCGTCCACGCAGGAGAGCAAAAAAGCGACAGACCAAAAAATTCCCTTTCCCATCCTGCATCCAGAAACCCGGCATGGAACAGTGTTCCTCTGTGTTAGTGAGTTCCGCCTTGTTGTAGAGAAATTCCATTCAAGCCTGGAGGAGCCTGGAGCTTGCGCAGCATCATCATCATCAACATCGTCCACTCTGTTGTGATTCCCCTCTGCGGTCGATAGTTGCTGACGTCATCGGTTGCGTGGCAGACTACAGATTCCGATTGCATGGGATTGAATGCGTGGGCGTTGAATACTGTGAGCTTTTCCCTGGGCAGCGTGGCAGTCAATGGGAAAATACTTTCCAACCCGGAAATAGCAGAAGGGGGCTTGAGGCGATGACGTTACGCCGAGGTCGAGGAATTGAATAGAATATATGCTATCAGAGGAAACTAGCTGCCAACGTTAAATTGAGAAACAGTGAATAGTTTTCCAATTTGACCTCTATTGCAACACCGATGTTTGTTGGGTAGCTCCAGTTAAATTGAGAAAAGTGTTTTCCTTTTGACCCTTTTGAAAACCCTCCGGTACTACTTTGATATCGGCTGGTGGGTGTTTTTCGATCATTTGTAAAAAGAAAAACTGAGAAGCCTTTGGTCTGCAGCGTTCGGAATTTTTGCCACAGCTCAAACCTGGAGAATGTCACTAGTAACGAAAAATCGATCATAATGTACTACTGCAGAGTAGACTGGAAATTAAAATCTTGTAAAATCCTGAACTTTTCACAGAGGGGTAAAAAAATGTGCACCTGCCAAACATAACAAAAATTTATTCAAAATTGCTTAAGTTTAATTTTAAGATTTGCAGCAATGTTATGTCATTTGAGATGATGTTTTCGACAATAGCCGGTTCATCCACTTTCCAACTACAATGAAGATAGAATGAACTTCGTGGGAAACTCTGTTGGGCAGCATGTATAAATAGAGAACGACAGGGAGCGAGTGCCACTTCACGTTAGTAAGTGATTTATTTCTAGTAAAGAGCCTAAAATACCAAACAGAGGAGACCTGATCCATGACAGAAACAATCAAACTGCAACGTTCGATCAAATTTTGACAGGTCGTTTTCATCGATTGAAATAACATTGACTGCACAGTGAATGTTCAATTTTGACATTTCTCCAATTATTCTATTCTAGACCTTTTAGTTTCAGGTCGCATTGTAACCAGCAAGGCATCTTAGATGATTGACTCGTGGATTTGGATTTGAATCAAACTTACGAATTGGTGCCCGGCAGTTCGTTTTAAGCTATCCTCCCCTATACAAATTTCTAGAAAGATGATGCTTCCTTTTCCTAGAAGGATATCTGTCCTCCCAAATCGGGGTGTATCAAAGAATATGGCTTCGGGGTGCTTCGCTTTGAATAAACTATTTGACTTCATCATCAATTCAACTTGATTGGAAATCTTCAGCAACCCTCTGAGTCCTAAGTTTGTTCAAGGGTTTAATTAAATAACGATGTATACAGAGTTGGCCAATAGGCTGTGCCGATTTTTAAAAAAATCGAATTTACGAGCGTGCATAGTAAACTATGGTTGGATATATTCCAAAAACCATCCCTGAAAAGTTTAAAAAAAATCTAAAATAGTTTTAACAAGAAGTTTTGTATGGGATTTGGATTTTTTCAGTATGGGGAAAGTAGTTTATTCATGTTTTATTAAAAAACGCTACTTTAAATTTGAGCTAGAAACACGTGACACTCTTTTATAAGGGATTTGAAACCAACCGCGCCTCATTTGCGTTTAGAACAAGAATGTTATTCAATTTTAAAGTGCTGCTCACTTTTGTAGAATGATTTTACACATGTCAAAGTGGCACCACTGTCTGAACGTGGGTGGTGATTCCCGGCTACAGCAATTTGACCCATCGGGATGGTGACACATTTAGCTAATGAAATTAATATAATTCTCGAGTAATTTATGTTCAGGGCCTAAAAGCCATTTGTAAACAATGACTTTAAACGTCGATTTCTCTTGAATCTTAAATCACTCTCGTGAAATGAAAGCAGCATTTGGTAGAATAATGTTAGTTCTACCATATGGAGTAGCTAGATATAGTGGGATTCTTGTGATTCGTGAGAGATCAACGTTTAAAGTCATTGTTTACAAATGGCTTTTAGGCCCTAATCATGAATTACTCGAGAATTTGAACATGTATTATTCTTGTGATTTTCACCATATAGATGCATGGTGCGCCAGGGAAAATTATTCGAAAGGGCAAGGGTCCTAAGTAACATTGCCAAAATCATCCTGCTTGATTAAGTTTTATTAAGGTTTTATGAAAGCCACTAGAAATCATTTTGGTTCTATTATGACACCATGAGGTGCCAATAGGTTTCATATTTTAGTCAGGTTTATGAGAACCTACACAGCTTGTTTACAACGATCTTAAAAGCTTGTTTCTCAAATTCCTTTAACTCCTATCAAAGGTTTTATTTCGACTTTATGAACTCGTAAAATGCTGTATTGAAATGCCGTCTTAGGACTCATTGATTTTATCTTATGATGGTCACTTGAAAAAGCATTTTAAAACCATTTTGCCTCCAGTAAATGTATCAAACGGCAAATTGGCATTGAAGGAAGTCGCCATAAGACCAAATAGTTTTGTCATAGTCATTGGGAAGAAAAATTGGCTTTATGGCAAAACTGTGATTTTAATCCAATCGCCATATTGAAATATAAGAAATAATTGAAATGTGGAAAAATATATGCATAAAATTTTCAATGGTATGATACTGTAGATCGTAGACAAATTTATGGTATGGTACTGTAGATCGTAGACAAATTTCGGCATTCTTTTAGATAATCTCATCCAATTCCAAGCACTTTTCAGGAAATTCATGATTAATTTATCGAATATATTTGTTTTAATTTGATTTATGTTGTTGTAAATTCGCATAATTTCCAACTCGCATTAATTTTTGGCTCTTATCGTGCCGAAATTCACCATAAAAATAATTGCGCATATAATTTGGAGCATAATACGCTGTAGAAAACACAATTTGTTTTGGATATTTTGCTATCAAACAAAATTTCCCACAACACAAGATCTTTTTTTTGACTGCTAAATGAATCAGAAGATCAGAGAATCGAACAAAGCAAAACAACAAAAACCAACCTCGATTTCACAGCGAAGTTTGACAGCTGTAGCCATTTAGCCACATTCTGGTTTTAATGGCAGCCAATAGGTTTTATGAAGGTTTTCAAGTGGTCATTACATCTTTCACTAGAATATTTTCAAAATCTTTATGTTCTTATAAAGGTTTTATTAACTTGTTTTCACAACCATCTATAGAGTGGGCCATTTTGTACAAATTTCGGCTTTAAAGAAGCATAGAGGGGGTGTTGGTAGACAAAACAGTTTTGAATGTAGTTTTATCAACAAAGCCGGAGGAGAGCTATACGGCTGGAATAAAACTAAAATTGTTACTTGGGGTACCTTGTGGTGGTGTAATAAATTCGGGATTGGCTCAGTAGATGGCACTAGCTGACATGCAAAATGTTTGTATTAATTGGTTCCAACATTGAATATCTCGAGATCCTGGCCATATAGAAAGTTACTGTGTTGAGCAAAGTTGTTCAGTAGGCCAAAACCTTCCGGTTGGTGAATTTTACCTTATCAATCAGACCAAGGCCGGTGTGGCCTCTGCTGTACACAGAAGTTGTCTCCATTGTAATCGGTCCTCGCGGAGGGTCCGCAGGTCGCCTTCTACTTGATCGATCCACCTTGCTCGTTGCGCACCTCTTCTTCTTGTACCCGTCGGTTCGTTTTCGAAAATAATGTTCACAGGGCTGTCGTCCTACATCTTAACGACATGCCCATCGTAGTCGACCCATTTTTGCAATGTGAGGTTCTCCCAGCAACTGATGCAATTTGTGGTTCATTCGCCTCCTCCTCGTTCCGTCTCACATCTGCACTCCACCGTAGATCGTACGCAGCACCTTCCGTTCAAAGACTCCAATGGCGCGTTGGTCCTCCACTAGCAAAGTCCATGTTTCGTGGCCGTCTAGAACTACCGGTCTAATTAATGTCTTGTAGATGGTCAACTTTGTAGTTCGGCGAACTTTGCTCGATCTGCCAGCCATAATGCGCCTTTGTATTTCTCTGCTGGTGTCGTTATCGGCGGTCACCAATAAGCCCAGATACACGAATTTTACTACCTCGATTTCATCACCGTCGATCTGAACTCGTGGTAGGCGGCTAACATTGTCTTCTCGTGAGCTTCTTTTCATGTATTTTGTTTTCAACGCATTAATCGCAAGCCCAATCCTACCAGCTTCAGCCTTAAAGGTTGTACGGAATCAAATTGCACCACTTTTAAATGGCTGTAATTTTTTACCCGTTGGGTATTTTTTGTTGGGTAAATTTTGGGTGGAATTAGTTCAATGTGTATTTGTTTACGCTGTGTAAGTTTCACTAGCAGATGTGCAATCGTTGCGAAGATGGAGTCGGTAGAACAGCAGCGGCGCAAAGAAATTTAGCGCACGTACCTCGAAAATCCGGATCTTTCTCATAAAGACTGTATTCGATGAGATTTGGACACACGCAATTGTTCGTAACTTTTTAGCGTGTGGGTAAAAATTATTGAAATTTTAACTGAATGTATTTCATTGTGTTGTGTCAATTGTGTAATGAGTTTCGTGAAAATCGGTCGAGTGATTTCAGTGATGGCTTCGAATGAAGAAATAGTGCGCCAACAAATTTTGGGCACTCACTTCGAAAACCCAAACGCTTCTCATCGATGGATCGGAAAACAGCTCGGAATCGCACATTCAACCGTATCTCATGTGATCAAAACGTTCAAGGACCAAGTAAGACAACCAAGCGGAAAAATGGTAGTGGCAAAAAACGTGGCACATCAAATCCGGAGAAGGCCAGGATGGAATTGAACCAATTTAAGCGTTATCCCAACATTTCGATCAGGGATGTTGCAAAAATGGCGAAAGTTTCAGTTTGTTTTGTGCAGAAAACAATGAAACGTTCTGGATTACACGTGTACAAGGTCCAGAAGGCACCGAACCGGAGCGATAAACAGAACTCGGTGGCCAAAACTCGTGCAAGAAAACTGTACAGGGAGTGGCTCACAAAACCGATCGGCATTGTGATGGACGATGAGACCTACATTAAAGCCGACACCAAACAAATGCCAGGACAGGAACACTACGTCGCCACCACTAAGTTGGCCGTTCCGGAGAGTGTACGGAAGAAGAAACTGTCGAAATTCGCCAAAAAATTCCTTGTCTGTCAAGCGATCTGCGGATGTGGCAAAATGAGTCAGCCCTTCGTCACCTCTGGGACCGTCAACGGACAAATCTACAAAGACGAATGCCTCCAAAAACGATTTCTGCCCTTCTTGAGATCTCACGATGGCCCGACACTGCTTTGGCCGGATTTGGCATCTTGCCACTATGCCCGGTCCGTCTTAGACTGGTACAAAGATAATAATGTAGTTTTTGTACCAAAAGATGTCAACCCTCCAAACACTCCGGAACTTTGCCCAATTGAAAAATTTTGGGCAATCATGAAGGCAAAGCTCGTTAAAACTCCAAAACTGATAGAAAATGAACTTGAACTAAAGAAAGTGTGGTTAAAAGTAAGTAAGCAAGTCATTGCCCAAAATTTTATGAAAGGCAAAGGTGCGGGCATTTGGGTTGGGAGAAGAGGTTCAATAAACCAATGATGTCAAAACTTAACCATTTAGTAGTACTTTATTTCCAGAAAGTTTGAAAAGAATCGGGCTCAAGGAAAATTTTTGGTGACCTATTTTGTGTGTCCAAATTTCATCGAATACAGTCCTTAGTGCCGTCAGCAGGAAGCTGGGAATGGTACATTCTACGGTGTCTCGTGTTTTAAATCGGTACCATGAATGTTTGACTATCGATTGGAAAGAAAAAAGTGGCAAAAATGGATCTCCGTATAGTGTTAAGGATCACAAGCGGGTAGTTCAAGCTTTCAAGAGGAATCCCAACAGTTCAGTTCGAGATGTGGCGAAGAAACTGAATCTAACCAAAACTTTCGTGCAAGATGCGAAACAACGTGAAGGACTACACACGTACCAAGTCTAAAAGGCGCCTAATCGCGATGAACGGGAGAATACGGTAGGTAAAACACGTGCACGGAAGCTCTACACTCAGAAGTTGACGAAACACCATTGCCTCGTTATGGATGATGAGACGTATGTAAAACCAGACTTCCGGCAGCTTCCGGGGCTCCAGTTTTTCACTACTCATCATAAATTCGATGTCCCTGAGGACGTTAGAAAGCAGAAGATGTCAAAGTTTGCCAAAAAAAATTATGATTTGGCAAAAAAATTTGCTCGTGTGGAAAGCGGAGCACCTCATTCTTGACAACTGGAACGGTCAATGGGCAGGTGTACCTAAAGGAATGCCTCCAAAAGCGTCTACTTCCTCTTCTGTGGTCACACGATGGTCCTACGATTTTCTGGCCGGATTTAGCCTCGTGTCATTACTCGAAAGAGGTTTTGGAGTGGTAGAAGGCTAAGGAGGTCAATTTCGTGCCGAAGAATCTCAACCCCCCGAACGCACCGGAACTGCGGCCAATTGAAAAGTAGTGGGCCATTATGAAGCAGGCACTTCGGAAGCATCCTAAGGAAGTAAAATGGGAGGAAGATATGAAGAAAAAATGGATTGCCACGCAAAAAAAGAAGTTTGATAAGCTAGGCATGAGCAACAACTTGCTTATCTGGCTGCGATCCTACCTAACCGATCGTAGTATGTCCGTCAGAATCGGTGATCACGTTTTGTCACCATTTCCAGCTTTGTTCGGCGTTCCACAAGGCAGCCACCTTGGCCCGTTTTTGTTCCTGCTTTACATGAACGATGTCAATCTCATCCTCAAATGCCCAAAACTCTCATACGCCGATGATTTGAAGCTGTTCTACGCGATAAAGCACCCATGTCGTATCAATCGGATGACATTGATTGTGTCCAAGTGCTCGGTGATTTCATTTGGCCGTAAACGTGAACTCTACCAATTCGGTTATGCTTTGGCAGGATATGAGCTGCAGCGCGAAACGACGGTTAATGACTTAGGGATTTTCATCGATCCCAAAGTGACCTACAAAGATCATGTAGAATACATCGTGACTAAGGCATCATCGCAATTAGGTTTGCTGTTCCGTTTTGCCAAAAAGTTTAAGGATGTTTACTGCTAGAAATCGCTTTACTGAGCAATCGTCCGCCCTATTATGGAATATTGTTCTGTTGTCTGGTCTCCCTATTACCAGAATGAAATCCAGCGTGTTGAGGCCAACTTGCGGAAATTCATTCGATTAAATCGATTAAAAAATGTTGTCCTTCGTCATCTCAGGTGGAAAGACCCGTTCAATCTACCCAGCTATAGCAGTCGGTGCCAGCTCATCAACCTTCATCCACTTGATGGAAGGCGTAACGTGGCAAAAGCCTGTTTTATTGGCGATCTCCTGCAAGGGAATATTGATTGTTCTACACTGCTCAGCATACGGCGCATGTGTGCGTAGATACACCGCCGTAATCTACGCACACATTCGTTCCTGAGCCTCAGCAAGAACCAACTATGGTCTCCATGAGCCAATGCGCAGCATGAGTCGTCTTTTTAATAGTTGTTACTTTGTATTTGATTTTAATGTACAAAGAGAAACAAATAAGTGTAGTTTAAGACGTGTTTTTGTCAGTTTGTTTAATTTTGTAGTTTTGTGATTCTAGTTTTAAGATGCCGGTCATTGAGGCTAATATTTTACCTGTTGACTGTAATAAACAATAATATAATATAATGGACATCGCGAGACATTTCGTGTCCGCCGGATATAGCCAATCCGCCATTTGTAACAACCTCTTCCTTCTTGAGAAAGGCGAGAACGTTGAACGGAAGCCTGGTTCCGGCCGCCCGGTACTGTTGCGCTACTGTAAAGTGCAGCAGAAACTAAAGAGGAGTGAGGATAAGGTGTCCTTATCGTTCCACGCTTAGAGCCGAGAATTTAGTGAAACCGGCCAAACTCCCAATTGGCCAAACGGCGGCAAGATGGACATTGTCATGCAGAAGCGTCAATCAAGGCCCACCGTGTCAAGGCAGCAGGAAATCACCCAGAAAGAGTGGCTGAAGGTGCTGATGAAAAACGCGAAGCGTGACGTCGTGGTCATAACGTGGTGTAACGCGAAGGATTGCCTCGGTCCATTGTGCCAAGAGATCACTGGATGAGATGGATCAGCTGAAGATTAATGTTGTACCGAAAACCTTCAACCCTTCCAACGTCCCCCAGCTGCGACCGATGGAGAATCTTGAACCAGATGGATCTTGGAGCAGATGATCGCCAAGGCCACGAAAGACCTGAAGAACATGCCGACGAAACACTTACACTCTTACACTTATACGCGCAATTTCAAACGTACATCAGATTTAAGGCTGACACTAGTAGCCAGTGCCGGTAAAAATTAATGCATCTGCTCTCAAATGTGCTGAAAATGAAAACAACCTTATTGGACAGACCAACTATCTTCGTGAATTTGAATTTTGAAATGACAGCATTCTCTTGACCAGAGCAACCGCTGAGTTTCGAAGTCGTTATTTGGTTTTGTTCATTCGTCGATTGATGTTCATTATCGCCTGTGCTGTTGTCAATATCAATATGCAATTTCATCTAGGTGGCGATGATTTCAAAATAATCAATTTGTTTGAATTGAAAATGACTTTTTGATGTTTGATGATCACTTGCGATTTTAACAAAGCTGCCCTGGAAACTAAAACTCTAGTGAGTATCAAGAAACGAGTAGTCATAGAAGCATAATGAGTTGATTTATTCATCGTCCTCGATATTGACATTTGAGTTTTTCAAAACAAATAAAATTCATCTACGCTGACATCCTACATAGATGTTCCCGGTTTGGAATCGCAGTACAATGGGTCCCCAGTCATGTGGGGCTGGAGGGGAATGAGTTAGCGGACACAATAGCAAAATAGGTCTAGAACGAGAACAGGAAGTAGACAACAAAATCCTATTGGATGATGCTTACCAACAATTGAAAGCGATTTCGATGAGAGAGAGCAACGACTGGTACTTAGAATACTCACGGGTAAAGGGCAAATCGTTTTTTGCGATCCAAGACTTCTTTAGAGCGAAACCATGGTTCCATAAGTTATCGCTGAATCATATAGAAGTGCGAATATTGAACAGAATTATGGCCGGACACGATTACTCGAAATATTGGTTGCACAGGATGAAGATTGAAGATGATTAATGCTGCTACCTATGCCAGGAACCGGAGACGGCTGAAAACCTAATTCTACATTTACACGGTTCAATCACTTAAGAGCAAGCTTTAGCTTTGATGGTATGTTTGTAAACTTGACTGATCTATTAAAACAAAAGGATGTAATCTTGTTGAAGGAAGTAGTGCAATTTGTAAAACTCTGTAAACTAAACTTTTGAGCAACAAAAAGAAACGTCAACTTGAAACACGACTGCGCGACTGCGTGGACAGTCATACGATAAATAAACTGCTGGGCATATGGTTTGAGCTACCAGCCCTTTATAATTGATTGGCAGCTGCTGATCACAACCAGAGAGAAGAAGAAGAAGAAGAAATGCTTTTCGAGTTTGAAATGATTTGTCCTTAATGCGTCGAACACAAAACACAAGGAAGGAATAGATTCACGAGAAGACCTCGTTAGCCTCCCATTCCGAGTTCTCAATGGTGATGAAATCGCGGTGGTAGACGAATCTGATAAGTTACCTTTGATGACGACACAGACAGAGCGATACAAAGATGCATTATGGCTGGAAAACATGTCCACTTGGACACCATAGGAGCGCATTGGGCAAGGTGGATCAGCTGAATGGAAAACAAGGTGTCAAGCCTCCGTATTTCGCGAGGCTGGCAAAATGCAGCCATGATGTGTGATGTGTGATGTGTGATTTTGAGACGAATTCCAAACCGTCACAATCTAAGTGATAAATCTATCACCAATTCGAGTTTCCCATCGAGGAGTCACAAAACAAATCGCTCTTGAACCGCTCTAGTTTGCAAACCTATCACTCTACTCAGCCTTTGGATCTACCAAAAAAGGAACCGTGGTAATTACCAAGAATCCTACCAGCATTTCCCAACAATTACCATCGGAACAGATAATTATCATCTCTTTACTAGCGTTAGACAGCCATTTTCAGCCATGTCTAGGTGCAGATAAAATACCTGTAACTCGATCACTGCCCATAAAAGGCGCTGTCAAACGCGCTTCGGATTCTTATTAATTACAAAATTTCGTCACCCAACAGCTACGACCAGGCAAACGAATACATTGTAAGCGAACGCTCTCGACATCCATTACACGATCTATGTTTGTCCTAATATGCTTCCAAAAAGTCGAATCACTCCCACCGCGTCGCTATGTTGGCAGGCAACATCCACCACACCACCCACCCCTTGAACTACCCGGAGTTTGATTTATTGCCCGAACCAGATCCCAATTAGATTGTTCATATATTTACGCTTTCAATTTAACTTTGCGCGCAAAAACACCATCAGAAGCGGCAGCAGCAGCAGCACGCCCGCCAGGGGGCCCAACCCCATCCATCCTTGCTGTTCGATGCCGCCATCGTCGTTAAGTGAACGCGCTCACGTTTGTAAGATGAAATTGCAGCCTCCTTCGGGGCAAAGTATAGATTTTACATAAATATCCCACCAACCATCGCCAATGCCGCCGAGGACCAGTCGCCAATCACCCGAAAGAGCGCACCTCCGAGAATGTCGAAAAGTGTTTCTATTGAGCCATAATAAATATTTCTCAAAGCGTCAGCCCGAGCCTGCCAGATCGGCCGTGTTTGATGCAACAATGTTGCAGCTGCACTTGGTCCAGTCAGTTCGGTGCAGTGCAGTGGCTGAGCGAGCAAGTGAGGAATGAGAGCGGTGTAGCTACGGTTGCAGTTCCAAGCTATGATCGACCATTAGATTTTGCCATCGTCGCAGCAAATGCGAAAGAGAGACTAGAGCTCTGGAGGACTATTTCAATAATTTTGCGAAAGTGAATCGTCACCGCCGTCGTGCCGTTAAGAGCTTACTCTAGGGTGGACCAATTTTACGTTTGTCGGCATTATGCACACGGAGCTTACAATATGAATTTTTACCTATTTTGCCAAAGTAAACCAGACAAATTATGGTGTTTTAGTAACAAACAAATTTTAGTGCTAATCAGCAAGCGTTTTTTTCATATTAAATTTATATTTAATAACCGGCTAAACACTAATTGTTAAAGATGCCATCGATGTGCATTGGTTATCAGAGTTCTAAAATCTGTCAATTCTTTAACAAAAAATGATGCGTGCGTTAATTAAAAATTCAACTAACATTTTAACGGAGTGTTGCTAAGTATATTTGTTGCATTACTGAAATTCGCCTACTTTGAAACGGTTCCGTAGCTGTAATCAGAAACAAATCGTTTACTACAGTAATGGAACGCTAATTATTGCAATGTTTTTGTATTAGGTATGTGTATTGTCGTTGCGTAAAGCATACAAATTTGAACAAACGAATAGACAACGTCGGATAGTAGAGCATGCAGTTAGCTTAAGACCGTTAATGTCTTAGAAGAAGTCTTCCTTGCGTACATTATTTCATAACAATTAACTAATTACTAACAAATAATGCTATGAAATCTTGTTTTATGTACTTTTATTGGTACCATAAGATTGCAAATTTTCTTAGCAATCTTTTGATGTAAAAACATAACACAGTTTTGCATATGAATTTCGAGTAATCCCGGGTGCAAGAGCATCATGTTTTCATGCGCACTTCTACATACAAACGGATGCCAAGGGATGAATGCAGGAACAGAGTTGAGTTCACTTCGATGTTCAGAGTGGTCTGTGCCATTATGCCGTTTGAGTGTTTCTAATGTGTTAAATATTATTCAGCTATTATTTTGCTCGCTCCGAATGGAGGATATCAAAATAATTTTATTCTATTGAGTCTATGAAAATGTGATTTATGATTATGATGATGATGTAATACTACCATCTATTGAAGCAAGGTAACTTTCCATAGCAGTGGAATAATCTGAAAAACGATTTGATCAGGATTCTATAGTTGTGATCATCAAGCTCCTGTATGAAGGGCCAAAAACGCTTGTGCGGGCCCGTAAGCATAGACACTTACGTGAAACCCGCGAATATAGGGAAGAGAATCTCCTTCTACAAGCAAGTTTACACAGACAGCACTAGAATCGAGCCCTCGAATGACCGAATAAACCCAATAGATGGGGTCGAAGAGCCTGCCCTTGTTCCGCGAAATGTTAACAAGAGGAAGGAGGCAGTCCCATGCTCCCTATCCAAATCGTTTCACTTGGGTGCCCTGATGGTCCCTCCCTTCCCCCGTTATATGTTATTGATTTAAAGAATAGTACATTTTGTCGTGGTTATTTGATTGCTTACCTTGTGTTAGAGAATTTGGCTGAAAGTAAGGGTTGTTTATTGATATTTATCATTGTATCTGTCTGTCAGGACCAAGGATAACATTATAATAGAAAGGTTTGTCTCTTTGAGTGCATTTAATTTCTAGAATTCAGCTTATTTGAATTGTGAAAAATACAGTAAAAATCAAATTTTTTATAATTCATTGTCGTTTTGCGTACCCTTTGACTAAATTGTTTCCGATTGTTAGTATCTCTTTTTTTGTATGACATGTTTTCTGAATGCTGTTATTTTTTGCTTGGTTTGTTCCTCAATTTTAATCATAGGTTTTAGACGTGATGTAGTAATGTAAGTCGAAGTAAGTGTAAGTGAAGTAAGCCGATCTGCTTTGTAGTAAATTTAAGAAAAATGTATACTTTAAATTTTTGCTTAAGTCTATTTCGTTTATTCCATTCAACCCAACACGAGAAAATTAAAATTCGTCATGAACTCAAATATATATATATCAATAAAAGGAATCTTATTGTACTCTGATCAGAAAATAATGAATATTCTGGAAATATTTGACAATAGATGAACAAAATTCACGTGAGCGTAGCAATAGGAGAATGTCAGCGGTGATTGTATTTGCCATTATGAGAATAATATTTGTAAAGTACCGGAGAACAAATTGGAATATTTTATAGAAGATCTCTTCTGAGAATCTTTTTTCATTATTCTTAGTTTTTTTATGATAACAATACTTCTCCGGCAAAATATCTCAACAAAAAGAATTATAAAATGTTCATGTTACCGTTGTTTCTGATACATTCGCCTGCTTTGCCATTTTTTTCATGCTCCGAACGGGATTACGAGTTCCTTTCTTCTAAATGGACTTTATCAACGATGGCGTTCTTACTAATCGCTTCCAACCAGTTCCGAGTTTGTTTTTTTTTTGTAATTTTGGGAGTCCAACTGGGAGCTTCAAATGGTGAGTTGATAACTTCGAAGGAGGATGATCTATTCTATTTTCAGCTTTTCCAGGACTAGTAGGATATTAATACATATTAATTTTTTTGTGACAATCCAGTGGATGTCTGATATATTTTGTACATACGCATATTATGTTCTCGTAAAGACTTACTGTAGCCACTTTTAACATGGTCAAGCAATTTAAAGTGTGTAATGTGCAATGTTTAATCTGTAATTCCATGTACATCATTCAAGTTTTAAATTTTAATAAGGTCTGTATCCACATTAATCCGGACAAATCCTTCTAATCATTGTAACTTTTGAAATATTGCACGTAGGAATGAATTTTACTGTGGTATAGCTGAGAATCTATGATGAAAAAGACTATGATTGATGTTTACATTTCATGTTTAGTATTCAAGATGGCGACGAAAAAAAAACGAGTGCGCGAGCGAATTTTGTACGGGCGTACGACAAATCCGGACTTGTCAATACGAGACCCTGCAAAAACATTGGATTTGCCTAACGTTTTCAGTTCGTCTTTTTGAGCGTACCGATGTCTTTTTCTATCAATATTTTTTAAATCCCCGACATAATTAACCACACCCTTGGATCCTTTTTGCGCAAGAGCTAGCACATTTGAAGGTCAAGTAGCTCAGAATATTTTGTTTGTTTACAAACTGCAGTTGAGTTTGAGTTTCCAGCTGATTCAGATTGTGTGATTTGAAAATGCTCCGGAAACATTTGTTCAAAGTGTGGCTGCAGAAATATGGTACACAGAAAAAAATGCGAATTTTCATTGTGATGTAAATATCAGAGCATGTAAGATTGTATTTCATGCCACACGAAGCAGAAACTTGCATGAAATAGTTTTATCAAAGACGCGCTTTTGCATACAACATTATCGACAATGTATGGAATTTCCCATAAGTTTACACGATTCATAATGTTAATTTGTAAGTTTTGTGACGCTCCATTTATGTGCATGAAATTCACACAACTTTTTTCGAGCTGTGTAGTTCAAGTACCATCAAAATGCAACATGTCCGTGATTTCGTTCTGAAAAAATCAAACTGTTTGTCGCAGCACGAAAACAAGCGTATAAACAAAGGCGTGTCCAGGCTGTGCTGTGAATTTAACAATCGCTGGAATAAGGCAGGAAGAACGCAGAAAAGTTTTGAAACAAGCAACAAGAGTTGGTTGAATTGTAGTGCATTTACTTGTGGTAATGTGAAAGTTGGAAGGCCCAGAAAACCGTTTTCTGATGTGAAAAAAACAGAATAAAAGGAGGAGAGTTGAAGGATTGAGGCAGCAAGGAACCGCAAAAGAACTGGCGTTTGCAGCAGGAATGAATGCTCGAAGTGAGGGGTGCGAAGATATGGCAAAACTTTTGCAACAAGAATTACAGGCATCTCCTATCAGTGCCAAACGAATGAGACGAGCATTGAAATCCAAAAATGATTTACAAAAGCATCGTATGTTGACAGCTGATGAAGGCCTTACGTTTTTTATTGATGGCGATTACATTAAAGATCAGTGGATACTGCTTCGAAAGACGACCAAGCAATGCAACGCACCACAAATATACCTTAGCTACAAAAATCTTGTGGAGGCCCGTGAAAAATGTCTGCCAGACCGTAACAGAATCGTCATCACAGAGGTATCTTATTATTGGTGTATTTGATTTAAACCTACTGGTAATTCGTTTTTTACATAGGTATCTGCTGAGGTTGACTTACAGAGTTTGCTGGATCACACAGTTCAGCGAATACTATCTCTGACTTTGGAGATAGAAGGTTTGAATGATGTAGCTCTTGAAGATCTTGAGCTTTTTTCGAAATGGTGTTTTGACGGTTCATCGGATCATTCAAACTACAAGCAAAGGTATGAACGGGTAGATGAAGATGACAGTGCAATTTGTATTACATCTATGGTACAATTGATGCTTTGCCTCCGTAACGATCCAGATGGTATTTTGTGGATGAATCGTATGCCTTCATCTACAAGGTTATGCCGACCGATCAGATTACAATACAAGAAGAAAATTGTTGCATTGTCCTTGCATGAAAACGAATTCCTTGACGCACAAATCGAAAGCCTAATACCAAGCTTGATCTCAAACATTCAAATCCATCATACGATGATTTGTAGTATGATCGATGGACAGGTTTGCTCTGCTTTGACCGGAATCTCGTTTCAAAAATGATGTATATGCCAAGCATCCCCGAAGCAATTTAACAACATTGGAGCGATGCAGTCTAGATCAGTCAATAAAGCCACATTCGAATTTGGTTTGTCGCCGTTACATGCTCGCATTCGGTAGAATAATTTTATTGATTTATTATTGTATTATTGTATTATATTTCATGTCCTTCAAACAGATTTATGGGTTGTCTATTGCACATCGCTTATAGACTGGAACTGAAATGCTAGCAGGCGAGAACGCCGGAGCAGAAAATAAAATTTGCTGAAAGAAAAAAGATCCTCCAGAAGCATTTTTGTCTTTAATGATATCTTATATTTTTGTGTACAAAATATACTAAATATTTAATAACTTATAACAGGGAAAGGATGGGACCATCAGGGCACCCAAGTGAAACGATTTGGATAGGGAACAAGGGACTGCCTCCTCTCTATTGGTAACATTTCGTGTAACGAGGGCGGGCTCTTCGACCCCATCTATTGGGTTTATTCTATCAAACGAGGGCTCCATTAGTGCTGTGAGTGTGAACTTGCTTTTGGAAGATTCATTTCCTTATATTCGCGGGTTTTGCGTAAGTGTCTCTGCTTGCGGGCCCGTCCAATAGTTTTTGGCTCTTCATACAGGAGCTTGAACAATAATAGAATCCTAATCAAATCATTTTTCAGATTATTGCACTGATATGGAAAGTTACTTTGCTACAATAGATGGTAGTATTACATAATCAAAACATCATCATCAATTTTGGGAGTCCAATTGATGCCTTGACTCGAAATACAGTAGTTCTTGAACATTTTGAAGATATATAATTTAATTAATTCCCCCGGCAAATCCCTTTGTTCACTACCCCGAAAATACGCATAAACGAGCAGTTGATAAATAAGACACAAGCCTTTTCGCAAAGTAGCTTCAAAGCGTACCCACAAAACCGACACGGCCTTTGGAAAAAGGTCAGAACCCAACATAAGCTGGAAAACTGTTACCTTCCAATATCTACCACCTGTCAATTCAACCCTAGGAATCCAAAGTGCCTTAAATTACCTTATTACAAACGGCAATGTAACGGCAATGGCTCTAAAGGGTGTCCACGTTGAAATTGCCACACACAAAATTGATTCGCAAAATTCGAGTTTTCATCCGATTGCCATCAAATTTTCAGGGATTGAGAAATAACTAATAAACTTCATTTTACCATTTTACTCGTATTTTATTTACAGTCCATACGCAAATGCCCGCACCTTGGCCTTAACCCCGGCCATAAGATTCTGCACAACCTGTGAATCAACCGTTTTTTGCATGTAAACCCATACTTTCTTCAGTTCCTCGACTGTCTTCACTACCTTAGGTCGTTTAAGAAGGTGCTGCTTCATAATCGCCCAGTACTTCTCGATGGGGCGGAGTGTTGGGAGGGTTGAACATTTTCGGCACGAAATTGAGCTTATTGTCCGCATACCACTTCAGCACGTCCTTGGAGTAGTGGTATGAGGCCAAATCCGGCCAGAAGATTGTTGGGACGTTGTGGGCCTTCAGGAGAGGAAGCAGCCGCTTCTGGAGGCACTCTTTTATGTACACCTGTCCGTTCATCGTGTCCTGGGTCACGAAAGGTGCACTCCGCTTCCCGCACGTGCAGATGGCTTGCCAAACCAGGAATTTCTTCGCAAATTTGGACATCTTCTGAGTGCAAACATGCTCCGGAACGCTGAACTTATCCTTGGCCGTGAAAACCAGGTTGCCGGGGATCTGTTTGAAGTCGGCCTTCACATATGTTTCGTCGTCCATGATGCAGCATTCAACTTTCGTCAGCATGTTGAGGTACAACTTCCTGGCACGGGTTTTGGCGGACTTGTTCTGCTTCTCGTCGCGATTAGGGGCCTTTTGTACCTTGAACGTTCGAAGCCCAGCCTTAGTTTTGGCCTTCTGGACAAAACTTCGGCTTGGGTGCAGCTTATTAGCCACATCCTGAACGGAGGCGTTCGGATTTCGGTTGAAGGCCCCAACTACGCGGTTGTGATTTTTTGTGTTGTACGGAATACTTTTTCCTTCACTTCTGGGCTTCCGATCGGTGGTCAACCGTTCTTCGAACCGCTTAATCACTCGTGACACCGTGGAATTCGCGATTCCCAACGTTTTAGCGATGGAACGATGCGAGAGATCCTTGTTCTCGTGATGAATGCGCAAGATTTTATCACGCACGAGCTGTTCTTTCGACTCCATTTCCGCGAGTTTTGATCACAGGACTTTAAAACTTGCAGGATGTAAATAATGCACTATGAACTAAATCCACCCGAATTTTCATTAAATTCTACCCAACGGTTAAAAAGTTAGAGCAATTTCATAGTGTGGCAATTTCATCGTGGACACCCTTTAAAATTGGGCCCGTCTATAACATTTTACGGTCCTCCTTTTATTTCCTAGAACAATACGTTATTGATAAAAAAGTAAATCAAGATTCTATCCGGTAAAACTGGGACTGAGCCTTATAATCAAAAGGCACCTCAACACAGATCGGAAGATTCTGATCCTGATGGAGAGCAGGTGGTTGTGCTACGCCAGATCTCAACTTCACCCACCCTAGTGTACACGTTTGAACAAACTGCATTGCGGGGAACATATCTATGATGCACAAATGCTCTGCTCATCGGAGCATTAGCGATGCAATCGTGGTGCTTTATTGCAAGATGTGAATTGTTGAACGAGAGATGTTGATATAATGTCTTAAAGTGTAACAAGAATATTTCAAATTGATTTATTAGAAAACTACGGTTTTTTTCTCTGTTAAATAAAGAAAGATCGTGAAATATGTCATCCGTAGTCCGTTTTTCAAATTTTAAAATTTTATTTGACGAAAGAACTTTTCGATGGAAAAAATTTCGTCGAGGGATATTTAAAAATCTGAATGTGCTTCCAATATGTATTCTTATATATTCAGAAATTATGAATTTCACACCAGACGTACTCCGTCTTGGACATATTTCAAGGAACGTAAAAAAGGGATCGTGTAAAATTATGTCTCCCGAAACTGAAACTTGAGAAAATTTGTGTTCGATCTAATTTATTATTTTGTCTTATTCAACTCATTCTTATGCTGCATAGGACGCTCGAATGTGTCGGTCTCAGAGCATCGAAATTAACATGACTTTATGAAGCATTTCCAGCGAGAATAGCAAACCAGTTGGGCCCTACTTTCTCCGATCTGAATGAAATTTTGTCCATATGTTGGTTTCTACCCAAAATTACGTTTTCCAAACAAAAATCCAAAATTATTCTGGACTAATTTTCTGTAAGGGCGTATTAAAAATGTGGATTTTAATTTTTCAAAAAAAAAAATTTTTCGCGAGAGACTCATATGATCAAAATGTTGTCTTAGAAAAAGTTGAAGGTAATGAAGTGTTTTTCAAGAAAAAAATATACTGAAACTAAAATATTCGTATATTTAAGCTTAAAAATCATAAAACGTTGATTTTCTCAGAGGACCCCCCCTTCAGTTCTCCTAATTTTTTTTAAGCTGAAGCAATGTCCTTAAAGCTGGTGAAGAGTTTAAGATGGTCACCTCTTTAATTTTTTTAATTTTTGTTTTTAAATATATATGATTTTTTTTATACGTCGAAAATGATAATTTTTTTATTAAAATATACCAAAAATATTAAATATATTTTATTTATTTATATAACATTGTTTTCAATTAAAAAGCACGTATTAACTTTTTTCGTAAGCCTAGCCGTTCTCAAGTTATTGGGAATTTGATTATCAAAAATTTATGGTTTTGCAAATGTTTTGGCCCTTTTTGATTGTTAGTCGTGATGTCCACAACAAAATGTATTTTTCATAATAGATTATTGAAAAACAAGCAATTTTTTCTCTGACATGGTGGCAGTCAGACTCACCCTTTTCTGTTTGGACGCGATGGAAAAGAATCAAGTTGATGCTTTTAGATATGTGTGTGTTTCGGATATTTTTTTTTAGGGAGAGAAGAAGCAGTATTTCATACAATGTTTGTTTTTTTTTTTTTCAATTTGCATTAAATTTATAACATTTCAGATCATTTGAATACATTAAATATGTTGGGTTCATTATTAGAATTAGAAAATACCTTAACTGCAATTTGGTTATTTGAAACTGGAATCTAAGAATGATATTTTTGAGTTCCAGGAATTGGTTTGGTTTTGTAAAAAATCGGATCGAATTCCTTTTCGGCCTCTTTGTATTCATCCGTGGAAACATAGCAAAATGTCATTTTTGTTTCTCTTTTGTTCCTTTTTGCGATTATTTGCCCAGTCATAAAGTTGTCTAGCATTCGTTATAGGATGTTCGCGTTGCTTAGGTAAACTTGCTCTAGTTGCCATTCTCTTAAGAGTACCTCCAATTGCATCACAAGAACTCTTGCCGTGTGAAGTTGCAAAAAAATGCCATTCAATTTAAATATTATGTCTATCTTTTAATCCACAGAGGCTAGCATTTTTTTTATATTGTGACGCTGCTCCGTCTGACTTAAAAATAATCTTTTTAATTGTAATTTGTGATTTTAAATATTTCAATAATTTTGAGATAAACAGCTGAGCTGCTACTATGCCATGCTTTAAAGCATCAGAAATGATCACAAAACTTATGTATTTTAGTGTACCGATTTCTTTGTAATATGCTACATGGATGTATACCCAACAAACATCGGTGTTGAATTAGAGCTTGTTCAAGCAAATTTGGAGAAGCTATTCAGCTGTTTCTTCTAAGATAGCTTAATAGCTTCTCCAAATTTGTTTGAACAAGCTCTAATTCAACACCGATTTTTGTTGGGTAGTACATTGAGCATTATTCCAATGTTAACTTTGCACTTCATCTTGAAGAACAAATGTGTAGTTTTCAGAAAATTCACAAATAACTATGGCTTCACATTTTTTTATTATAAAAAAAGAAGCAAACTCTTCTGATGGTAGAGTATTTAACTCAATATTACACCTATCTGTCGTAATCCACTGTTCAAATGAAACTTCTTCAATTTCATTCTCTTCCATTTTTTTCTAAAATGGCTGTTTCTGATGCTGACGTATCGTAACAACAAAATTTCCTTTTAATAAAATTCACAGTAACTTCAGAACGGCTGGGTTAACGAAAAAAAAATTTAACTGCGTATTTATAAAAATGAATACGTTAAGTCTATTTTTGGTAAAATTTGTATTATAAAATACGTGATTTCGCAAAATTCAAAAAATCCATAAAAATTTAAAAACCAAAATTTAAAAAAACTAAAGAAGTGACCGTCATAAACTCTTTACCAGATTTAAATCATGATTTAAAAAAGATGAAATTCATATTTCACATGAGTCGTTTATAGGAAATTAGTCCAGGAAATTTTAGGATTTTTTTTATGAAAAATGTTATCTTGGGTATAAACTTACATCTGGACAAAATTTCATTAAAACCGAAAACTGCCGAGAAAAAATCAATATATTTTTTAGCGTTTCTGGCTGGAAATGCTCTTTGGTAGTTCACTTCAGTAGAGAGCGTTTTGCCGGTTCTCGAGATGCATGTATACAATTATGAATCGAGAATTTTCAATGCAACCATCAAATGTATGATTATGTTTATAGTTAAGCCAGTCACTTGTAAAATTTTGATTATTTACTCATTCCCATCAGCTTATTAAAGCAATCTTGGATGCAAAAATAAGAATAATTTTACCTAGTAATCATACGTTCATCACTCGCTCACCATTTACGCCCAAAGAATGCACTTCAAACGACATGTGGTGGCATTTAGTTTCCAGCTTGTGAACGATGAGCAAAACAATCATAATTAAACAAAACTAATACAAACGATTAAAAAAAAAAGGCTACCCATCACAATCACCAACCACAGGCGAAGGCGCGACGATGCGTGAAGGTCAAACTTTGTCGAAGTCTCGATCCTCGCTAAGGGCCCGTCATCATTCATAATTACCAATGTCGTTTTCACCAGCATGATCACAAAGGGCAGAGGATGTTACTATTACACACCTGACTCATTCCATTGGCCATCCGGTCCGGTCCAACTTTGCGATCCATTAACTGCTTCGGCTCCCAGTGGTTAACAGTGCAGTGTGAGAATTGAGACGCAAAGTGTCGGATATCAAAGAAGAGTGATGTTCATCGAAGTCACGTGTCATTAAAAATTTATTTATGTTGATTTAATTATTCGAATCAATAAACGCGGCCAAATAGTTCACCGAATGCCGGTGAAAACCGCGCAGATCAACCATTGCTGTCGATGGTGGATGACGGTGATCCGGAACGGAATGCCAATGTGACGGCGATGACGGCTGAATCCGGTTTAGAAAATACAATACAAACAGTCGAAACAATCCGGCAAGACGAAGGTTTCTGCTGTTTGTTTTGAATCGCGTGACGAATCGCTAATAATTACCGAATCAAACAAGTGCACCATGGTATCGATCATGCGGAGTTTCAATTAAACTCAATTGCAAATTTTCGACATTCGTAAGTCCAAGGTGGAGGATCTAAATCGTTTATTGCAAAGCTCTCGGCGAAAATGTCATCAACTTTAGAAACTGGTCCCATCAATGCTGCTTCCGTGAATATTAGTCTGGTCCAGACAGGTTGATCTTTGGAAACGTGTTATTTGAGGGGTATTAACAATCGGATAAATGTGAGTTCTGGACATAAATTGCATGCGTCTCTTTGTTGGAACACGGCAAGAGACACAGCGATGATTAATCGAGCATGGATGATTAGGTTCGAATCTAGAGGTTCGTCTTGTCCGCATCAGTTTTGGGGTGTCTCATCATCCGAATCTGCAGCCGTATTCGAGATGATAATGAACAGTCAGAATCCCAGGAGTTAGAAATGATTGACGCTGTGAGCCGAAATGTCTATGTCAAAATGTTTGTGTTGGAAAAATGTATGCATTTTGAAGAGGATTGTCAAGGAGAGATCACAAACATTTGATAAGTAGATATGTTATCATTTAAAGGGGTAAATAGCAGTTATAATGAAGACAAAGACAGGTTTTGGTGGATGTAATTGAAAAGATGCCTTGATCAGGGATTTGATATTTAAAGTCAGCGATTTATCAAAGAAATATGTAAGACCTGAAACCTTAATCGGTAAGAAAAGGCATTTTAACACTAATCCTGGCTTGCAAAAATTTGATAACTGCAAGCAATAAGCGTCGAAAACCAAAAAAAGGTTTTAAATAAATGTATGTATGTAAGGTATGTAAGGTAGCCACCATCCCTTCTAAGACCTTGTCCTGTATACAGCTCCACTTAATAGCAAGATCAAATTGAGTTACCGGTTCGTATTCACAGTAACGCTGTATGAAGGGCCACAAACGGTGGGGCGGACCCGTAAGCAGAGACACTTACGCGAAACCCGCGGGAAAATAAGATTCTCCTTCCAACGATACGATCCAACAAATCGAATAACCCAATTCGCAATACTTATTAAGCTTTCTACGGGGTGGCTTGTTAAGAAGGGTGCGTCACTCTCGCTGAAACTGTTGGAGTAGAATTCACAGCATCACAATCGAATATAAAAAAAAAAAAATAATACTTTTTGTCCCCTCTTAGACGCTGGTTGTCATACCACTCCATTCTCCAGCGAGAGTGATACCCTGATGCTCCGTCCCTTCCCGATATATATTCAATGTAATATAGTAATGTATAAAATATAGTTGTTGGCCATCCCTAGTTGGCTGCGCATCTCCACTATCCAGAAGGCCCCTCGGTTGATCGAGCAAGAAGAGCGAGAACAACTCTAATGCGAACGTTTGTGACGTTTCCCTGACAACAATAATTTGGTAGCAGTATGTCATCGGCGGATAAGAGATGGGAAAAAAAGAACAAAAGGTGATTGAAAGTGTGCAGGATTAGTGGCGACTAGTAGTGATACATTAATTAATATATAAACTTAATGCTAGTTAATATCTAATGCCAAGTGAGTACATGAACTTGAAACCAACAGTGAACTTATAACTATCCTAATTCCAAGATCTTACTACTCTAGATGGATTTAAGATTTTGGTGCAGTCTAACCTAAATCTTAGCCTAGAGAATCCAGAACCGTGGTAAGCAACCGAAAAACAAATAGAATTTCTTCTTATCTAATGCTTAAGAAATTATGTACAGCAAATAAACAACCTGTTCATAAAACTACTTATATTATAAATCTACAGTAAGGGGACTAAACGTAAGTACACATGCAACATAAACATATACCATATTATGAGCTAAACTTACATCTAGAACCTACACCTCCACCAATTGATCCACGACTTAAAATAGAATTTAGTATTACACGCACTTATATCTATAGACGATACACAAGCACACTTATAAACAATCTAAAAATATGTAACTATTTACAGGAAAATTATAATATCTCTATGAAACCCACAAGACCGGGTTCGGATATTATTATTACGGAAGAAACCCCCTGTCCGTGTGTTGCCATTCGCACCATGAACGAATATAAGAATGATGATAACAATTCCATTGGACCTGAAAGTTTAGACAACGTAGCTACGAGAAGAAATCTTTGATTAAAAATTCCCCAAACCTGGCCCAGACCCAATATTACCTAAAAATTAGAACCCCCAATTCCAATTCCTCCCTTTTCTTCATCGCAATAATTTTTTGTATGAGCCTCATAGGTAATATAGTGATTTGAATGAAATAAATTTTAATGCAATAATATCCCATCATTTAATATCATGACATAAAATAATAAGCTGACGGTATAATGGTATATAATAATACAAGCCACCCAGTAAATTATAGTAGAATATATATCCGTAACTGAGCTGATCATCCTCTCATCGAAAGACTTCCGCTGTTGCATCTTCTATACGAAAAAGATCTACTAAGATTAGAATTTGTTTTTACAATAATAATCAGCGAACATAATAAGCGTAAGTATAAAAAATATCTGACAGGCACTGGTTTGTTACTGAAAACAAAAATAAGACATGTATGTATTAAGTTCCTAAAAGTCTTGGAAAAGCTGTGCGAATTCGAAGCTGTTCCGTACGTGAGAATCTGTGTTTCCTACAACGTTACCTAGTAACGTTTGCATTAAAAAATGGACTTTTTTCGGATGGTGATAAAAAAAAGCTAAGACAGATAATTGCTTCTGATAAATTTCCCATGAAAGGTAATTATTTAAGCTTACTTGCAACAAAATTCTACGCCCTTGCGAGCGGCCTTCCGGCAGTTAACCGGAACATTCGCTATGGCGGACGAAAACATGGGTGTAGGCATGTTTTTGAGTTCTTTCTTCGTTTTATTTATCAATTCCTTCTCAGTTTTCGCGACAAAATTGTTGGAGTCTTACGCTTCAGGTTGGCCCAGAAATTCTCGATGGGACGCAGCTGGGGGACGTAGGGCGGGTTCGCCGACTTGGGTACCAAATCGATATTCAGCCGCTCCATCTCCTCCAACGATCGCTTCGAGTAGTGACCCGACGCCAGATCCGGCCAGAACACCGCGTCTTCGCCCTTATGGTATTTCTTGATGAACGACGCAACTTTCGGCAGGCATTTCGTACTATAAATTTCACCGTTCACGGCCAGTCCGGAGCGAAAGAAGAGCGGCTTTGACATCCCCTTCTCGCTGATTGCCAGCCAAGGGAGCACCTTCTTGGGGAACTTGGTGTGTGAAATGAACTTCACCTCGGAGCTTACTTCCTTCGTGGAGGAAGTAAAATACGAAGTGCCCTGACAGTCGTTGCCATCCAGGGTGAGATAGGTCTCGTCGTCCATCACCACCGCCACGTCGCGATTTGTCGGGAAAATCGAGTTGACCATCTTATTCAGCCGCTTCCGCTGCGTCATTGCCTACAGCTCCGAAACCAGTGGACGTGACGTCCGCTTCCTTACATGTATGTTTATGTTCACCAGAACCGACCTCCCGGCCAAGCGCACGCAGCGATGTAGCCACTTTTCCCTCGGTCTTCCTCTTCAGCATCCTTTGGAGCTTCTTGTCGCTCAGGATCGTCGGCCGTCCGGAATCGGGATTTTTGACGATGCTCTGATTGTTATCTAATAGTGCCAAGATGTTGTAGATTCCGGAACGGGCGTATCCGGCGGCCACAAAGTGCCACACGATGTACGTTTTTGACGCGGCGGGGTGCCGTTCTTTGAACGCGCACACTTCTGAACGGAGTTGCTTCAATGTTTTTGCCATCGCGGTTAGAGTTCGACTGATAGAGCTGTCAAATTTTGTCTGCTGACTGATGGGTTACTATGATTGATGCTGTATGGGCAGTTTTGTCAGTGCGCGTGAAGGTAAAGTTTTTTTTTTTTTTTTGTTTTTTTGTTTTTTTTTTCTCCTTTTTTTTTTTGGTGTTTTTGTTCTTTTTTTTTTTTTTTTATTTTTTTTTTTTTTTATTTTTTTTTTTTTATTTTAGCCTTTTTTTTTTTTTTTTTTTTTTTGTTTCTTTTGCTACTTCTTTTTTGTACGAATACTGGAATACGTTTATTTTGTCCGTTATTTTTTCCCCCCTGGCCGTAGTTATTTTGTAGACCCCGGATTTTTACTAGTAAAAACTATTTCAAAACCAATGTTCCGTAAGATTGATCGTAATTGTGTAGTGTGGTTATCGTATGTCATTGCTATTCTTTTAAGTTGGGGTTGTGTTTGTGTTAGTGTGGTGAGTGATTGTTTGTATTGTTTTTGTGTTTTTTTTTGTTGATTACGTTTTGTATTATGTCGTTTTCGGTTTTAAACCTGGGTGAGGTCTGACTCTGACTCCCAATTACCGAACGAAAACGGATCCAGAGTCGAGTCAGTATGATGGTATTAGTGAAAAACATAAACATAAACAAACATAATTTTTTTTTTTTTTTTTTGACAGATAATGTCTGTGTGTGTTGGTGAACCCAGGTTGGACCTCGAAAAAACTTGAGAGCGAACCTCATCGATGTTGGGTTGGATCCAGAGCGGATCCAGGTCCGATCCGATTGAATAAAAAAACGTTTTGACAGCTGTTAGGGCGGACCTAGGGCAAACCCAGTTCCGCACTGGCAATAACCGAAAACGACATTAGTTTTCGGGAGTGACCATTCAAGTTTGATGTATCAAAAATGTATTCGAGTTCTTTAGTTATGCCGTTTGGACTTAGTGGTAATGTCTGTTTACTGTGTATCATGTGATTAAATGATGCTATTTTGTGTTGGTATGACTGGTTAGACGTATTTGGTACTGTACGTAGTGTATTTGTTGGTTTTCTGTAAATTTCAAATGTGAGTTTAGATTGTTCTTTTACTACAAGCAAGTCCAAGAATGGTAATTTATTGTCATTTTCAATTTCATAAGTGAATTTAATGTTTGCATGTGAGTTGTTTAATGTTTTTAGGGTGAGAGATAAGAGATATTTCTTTAAAATGCAAAACACATCATCAACGTATCTACACCAAACGGTAGGTAGTTGATTTGTATCTTCTAATTGTTTTTCGAAATTTGCCATGAAAATTTCGCTGAGAAAAGGGGAAAAGGGGTTACCCACAGGGGCGCCTTTTAATTGTTTAAAATGTTCGTTTCTGAAAGAAAAATAATTTTCTTCCATACAAAGTTGTGTTAGTTTTATGTATGAACGTGTTTTTTTCCTTCCATGCCATGTCGTCATTTTGAAAGAGTAACCAATTTTCTAATAAGTTAAAGGTATATTTTACTAGAAAACTAGGAGAGAAGGATTTGACGTCAAAAGATACTAAAATTTCATTTTCTTTTATATCTATGTTATGAACGAGCTCTGTGAAATGTGACTTTTTAATTAATCGACTGAAAAAATGTGTTGGCATGTTTTTAAATTCATTAACTAACCATTTTGCTATTTTATGGGTGGGTGATCCTATCGCTGAAATGATTTCACGCAATTCATTGCCAGGTTTGTGAATTTTTGGAAGACCTTTAGTTGTAGGCAATGAAGGATTTGATTCTCTAAGATTGTTAATTTCATTACCAAATGATAATATGCACTCTTTGGGCGTTTTTTCGACACGTCTTATGATCGCTGTTTTCTATAGGGGCCACTATTTAATTTTTCTATCATGACGTTTTCATACACACTTAGAAATTATGAATTTTACACGAGACGTAATTCATGTCTGTAAAATATCTGGGAACGTAAAGAATAGAGGTTCCAACCCGGGATATCCCGGGACAAAAAATCCCGGGATCTTGAAAAATTCGGGATTTCCCGAATCCCGGGATAAGATTTTTCACCGTCCCGAAAATCCCGGGATTCCCGGGACACACATTTCTTACATATTTTTTCGCTTTGATACTTCCCAATAAATTGCAGTGTACCGTTTACGCGCATTCAATATAACACATACAACGCCAACATACATATTTACTGTACCTACATCGATGTTATACATCATTCATGAAAATGCATCATTCCTTTTGTGTTGGTTCAGTAGGCATTCGCATTTTTGCCTACACATATAACACACACACGCGCGCGCGCCAATACGACGCAAGCTGTCATTTCCATTCGATACAATGTTTTCATTCACTGATTACTACTTCTGTGTTCATTGAATAATTGCGGATCGCCGTTACATCAAAGTAAGTAGTAATACAAAATTTGTGCTAATGTAGCCTTACATCCAATTATTTTAAAGGCATGGCTGAAATTTGGAAACACTTCGATAGAATTGCGGATGACAAAGAAAACGCACGATGTCGGAAGTGCGAGCTAATTTTGTCGTGCAAGGGCTCTTCGACCAGTGGCTTGCTCCGGCACATGAAGAACAAACACGACATGGATTCCAAACCCCCCACAAATCCTAGTGAGTCTGCTGCGAAAGTTAGACCATCCACACCGAATGTCCCAGTGAAACAAGTATCGATGCTCAAGTTCGTTAAACGTCAGTCACTGGCGGAAATTGTAGCTCGGCTGGCAGCAGAGGACGGATTTTCGATCAATGCAATCACCAACAGCAAGTTCATCAGACAATTGATCGCAGATCGTGGATATTCTCTGCCAACGACAAATACATCCATCATGAAGTTGGTCGCCGAATACTATGGATACGCTCAGCAGCAAACGCGGGATGAAATAGTGAAGCGTATCGATAGCGGTGAACTGGTTAGTCTCACTTTGGACGAGTGGACAAGTCTAAGCAACAAGCGCTACTTAAACGGTAATGCCCATTTCGCTGACGGATCATTCTACAACCTGGGTCTCGGCAAAACTCGTGAATCACTACCTGCTGAAAAGGTTTTGGAAATGGTCAAGGATATGGTCTGGAAATTCAGTATTAAGGATGGAAACAGTGTAGCATCAACGTCTGACGGAGTTCGAGTGATGACGAAGTTTGGAAGATTGTCGGATAAGGTAATCCGACAATCTTCCAAACTTCGTCATCACTCGAACTCCGTCAGACGTTGATGCTACACTATTTCCATCCATCAGCAGTGTTACAACCATTGCGATTCACTTGGGGGTTTGCGATGTCCTGTACAAGGATCAGCCACCGGTACCAATTTAAAATAAGGATTCAGATAGCGACGATTCGGATAGTGATAACTACGATGATGAAGTTGGTTCTTCGGGTAAATATATTGGAATGTTCATGTTCATATTAAAGAAAACAGCTAATTTATTTCAATTATAGACTTGTACACCACGCGATTTGGAGAGTCTCTGAAACGTATTCGAAGATTCATGATTTTTTTTTCAAAAATCGCCTGTTGAGAATGCACTGCTTCAAGAAAAAATGTGGACGTCAAAACTCGTTGGAACTCGACTGAAACGATGCTGGAGCACTTCATTCGCGGTTTTGATTGCATCAAAGAGACACTTTCCGAAACAGGCCTTTCAGGTCTTATGTTGGACAGTGATTTCGAGGTAGCAAAAAACCTTCATGAAGCTCTTCAGCCAATCAGACTCACTTCGAAAGCATTGGGAAGACGAGATACTACATTGTTGTCTGCGGGAGGCAGCTTGAGTTTCTTGTATTCGAAGCTTAAGAAAAGTAACTCCAAAGTTGGAAACGACCTCTTCGATGCAATCACGAAAAGAATCAACGAACGGCGCCAAAAGAAAATAATAACAGCGCTGAAGTTCCTTCAAGGTCTTCCGTTGTCAACGCAAGTGCCAGCAGAACTGGAAAGCTCATCGAAAACGCAAATGATTAAGTTCATCAAGGAACTGAGAGTTCGATTGTTGCAAGTCTGTCAAAGACAGACCGATGATGATGCTGCCAAGTTGAATGATGGATTGTCCTGTATGCATGACGATTCAGGATCGACACCATCGAGCATGCGTGAAAAACTGGAATCGGCTATAAAGGAATATGCCAACCCGTCCCAGACGGATTCGGCAATGGTTGATTTTTCAAAAGTAATTGCGAAAGAGCTGTCACTTTTTGAGCTACATGGTAAGTTGAGCCCGAGTCTTGAAATCATTTTCGGCGGCTTAAAATCAATCAAACCGACGTCAACCGATAGCGAACGCATCTTTTCGAACTCCGGAAATATCTGTTCTAAAAAGCGAACCTCACTGTCCGATGAAAGCATTAATAACATTTCCTTCTTGAAGTCGTATTTTTAGAGAAGGAATTCAAATTGATAAGACCAGTTACTTGATTTGAACAATTGATTTTTTTTTATTGATGAATAAAACATATTCCTAACCACAAAATTGCATTTTTAAGCACATTGAAAAATTTCCCGGGATCGCAGGATTTCCCGGGACAAGCAACAAATTTTATCCCGAATCCCGGGACAAGCAAATTGGTCGGGAAATGGAACCTCTAGTAAAGAAAGATTTCGTGTAAAATTATGTCCCCTGAAACTGACACATACGCAATTCGACAAAATATGTGTTTGATCGAATTTATTTTCTCGTCTCGTTCAACTCGTTCTTATGTGCTGAAGGACGCTCGCAAGTGTCGGTCTCAGGAGACAGAAATTTTCATCACATTTTGGTAGTGTGTAGTCTTTTTTTATATATTATTACTGAACAATTCCTTTTGTCTGATCTTAAATAGTAGACCGGATTTTGTTTTAACTTCTTGGAGTTTGTGTGCTCTTGTGTGTTTTGTTTGTTTTGTGTCGTATTCGTGTTTTTGAGGATATTAGCTGTTTCTGTTCTGATTGCTTGTATTTGTGATGTGTGTAACTTGTTAGCGTTGATTGCTGTCTCTATGTCGATTATTTTTTGTGTATTGTCAGGAGTTGAATCTATTGCGTAATTGAGTCCTTTGATTAGTAATTTTAGTTGTTCTTCTGTGAATTGTTCTGGAGACCGGTTTATTAAAGGGTGTTCCGATCAAAGTTTGGTCAAACAGTAATGTGTGAGTCGATCATTTTTTTTATTAATAAGTCAAATTCTTTTTCTTTTTCAAGTTCAGTTAATACTGAATACAGGAGAAATATTCAGCTAAGCTTCCTTTTTACCGAATGCGAATTGCCGGGTCTTTCGTTTAACACCTGCCATAAGATTTTGTACAGTCTCCTTGTCCACTTTATTCGCCGCAGAACGCCAGTTTGCCTTGAACTGTTTCTCGCTCACAACAGCTTTTTGAGTCTTCTTAAGGTTCCGCTTGACGATGGCCCAATATTGTTCGATTTGGCAGAGCTCTGACGTGTTGGAAGGGTTCTTGTCCTTGGGCACCACTTGAACGTTGTTTGCAGCATACCACTACATGGCCTTTTTTCCGTAATGGCAAGATGCCAAATCTGGCCAAAATAGAACGGAACAATTGTGTCGCTTCAGAAAAGGCAGTAGACGTTTTTGTAGGCACTCGCTCAGATAAATTTCCTGGTTGACGGTTCCGGTCGCAATGTAAACGTTGCTCTTCAAGCCACAGGTACAGATGGCCTGCCACACCTGATATTTCTTCGCGAACTTTGACAGTTTAATGTACTTGAAAATATCTGCCATCTTTCCTCGTCCCGTTGCCGTATAAAATTCCTGTCCAGGAAGCTGTTTAAAGTCTGCCTTGACGTAAGTTTCATCGTCCTGTACCTTGCAATCAAACTTCGTCAGCATCGTCGTGTACAACTTTCGCGATCGTGCTTTGGCCGACGTGTTTTGTTTATCGCCGCGATTTGGAGTCACCACTTTCTTGTAAGTCGACAGTCCAGCTCGTTTTTTAGCTCTATCCACGGTTGAAGGCACCACTCCCAGCTTCTTTGCGACATTTTGGACGGAGAGGTTGGGGTTCCGCTCGAAACAGCGGGCAACTCTTTTTGTCGTCGCTGTGGCCTCCGGCTTTCGATTTCCCCCCGATCCAGCTTTCCTGGCTGTCGACAAACGTTCACCGAACACTTTTAATACGTTGGTAACAGTTGATTTAGCCACATTCAACAATTTCGCCAACTTGGCGTGAGAGTAGTTTGGATTTTCGCCATGCACGTGCAAAATTTTGATGCGTTGCTTCTCTTCCTTTGACGACATTTTAATAACTGAAGTTCTAATCTCAAAATCAAAATAAAGGCATAATGCTACACGCACATATCTTCAAAATGAGGGGTGTGTAAAATTTTTTAATGCACGATGAAAGGAAATGCGTCAAGTTTAAGTCGATCAAATTTTGATCGAAACACCCTTTAGAAGGTGAAATAAGAAAGTTAGTATCGCAGCGGTGAAAATTGGAACTAATTTTTATTACCAAACTGTGGCGCAGATAAAACTGAGCAGCAATGCTGAAGCACTCATCTATATAAAATGCATTCTCAAAGCGCTAGAGGTTTTGTCTAGCTAATTTAGGCTCCTGGCCCAGTGTGCAATGATGTCAGTCGTCTGCGTTGTCGACCGAATGTTTTGCGATGAACGAGCTTACCACGCCTTGCTCACAAATCCTGTTTAGCGCTATTCTATAATTGTTTCGAAAAGACTGTCAAGAGTATGATTATGATAAAAAAAAAAGCCTTCAATCGATCTGAATCTTAAGCCATCAGTAATTCGTCATCCGAGAGCATTTCATAAATGATTTATGTAATTTAAATTGAGTGCTTGACGCAACATTTCGGTTCTAACGGTGCGGAAACTCGACCAAAAGAGCAATCACGGTGTGTAGTTGGTGGTGGGCAGTTTTTTTTTTACTTTCAATTTAAACCACAATGGCCTGACGGCTGGTTGCGGTGTTCTATTACTATTTCTACCGGTTGTTGCTGCCACCAGACCTTGGTCGATGGAAGTGCGCAGGTGAACGATTTTTCACCAGTTTTTTTTTTTCACCACACTCTGGTCCGTAGGCGAACCGTAGCCAGTTTCCACCGCCATCGAGCCAATCATTATCGCACAGTGGAGTTCCTTCACAGATACCTAGCGTTTTCACGCTCTCTATAATTTAGTCATTTATAAATGTTGCACAGCACTAAATTTGCATCATACACACCGTTCAATAAATGGTTGGATGAAATGTCGCAACGGTACGTCGCAAAATGCTATTCGAATTCCCCTAATTACACGTTCCGATACAATCAATCAATTAATCTTCAATCTTAGATCGGTTTGCCCTAAGGAAGCCGAGATACAGCGGCAACTTATCAAATGATTAATTAACTCGCGGGTAAGCTTATGCACTACCTTTTCCCACGTTGTCGTCGGCGTCATCGTCATCTTGAAAGCGCGAGTCCTTACGAGATTACAGCATCCCATGGTACGAAATCAAGTGGCGCAGAACAACAACGCAACGTCGCGCATCTGCCGACGAAATCCCCATAAATTATGAAAGAACACCACACCGACGAGCCGAATCAAGCAAGAAGCATGAATGGATGACAGTAGTCGGTAATTAACTTACGAGCAACAAGCACAAGTGAGCGCGCAAGCGCAGCCGCAGGTTAATTAATAGTGGTTAAGTGTTAAACAATCATTAATTAGACTTGGGGCGAAAAAGAAAAAGATCATCACGCCCAACGTGGGGCTCGAACCCACGACCCTGAGATTAAGAGTCTCATGCTCTACCGACTGAGCTAGCCGGGCTGATGGAGTGTTTTCGCGATTCGCGCATCAGCGAGGGAGGAACCGATCGAATGAATTGGATCGGTGTGATAAGTATGCAAGAATTTGCTGATCGTTCGACACGACCAACCTTTTTAAGAATTTTAATTAATGCGGCCGATATCTTCGATCAACTAGACAGGTAAAGTAAGCGCCCATTAGCAGCTATTACGGCTGAAGGTCAACTAGGGACGGTACTAAGGTGTATGGGTATAGTGAAATCGTATTGATTTTGACTTATGCAGAATTGCTAGCTTTTTACAAGATGAATGGAATTGAACATTAAATGGAATAAATTTCGTAAATGTCTCTGCATTCTCGGGCACAAATTTAAAAAAAAAAATACAACGTAAAGATCGTTTTATCAATCAAATTGCAGTCCATTTAACAAAATCGGATTGCAAATTTTCAGTTATTGGGGGTGATTTTAATTGTATACTGAGTAATGCTGATTCTTATGCCGTGGTGAAGAATTATAGTTACGGGTTGAGTTGATTAATAGAACAATTACAATTAAAGGATGTTTAGGAGGAACTTGGGGAGGTCCCAATCCACCTTTCTTCGTGACAAAAGTGCATCTCGATTAGATCGTTTTTATGGTACTGAAGCATTTATGAACGGAGTACTTGATGCGAAAGGAATAACAACATTCTTCTTTCTCTGATCATCGAGCGGTTTTGCTAAAACAAAAAATTGATGAACAGGATTTAAACAAGCGCGGTAAAGGATATTGGAAGATCAATCCAAGTGTGATGCAAGAGGACGGGGTGTCGGAGCGTTTCAAGATAGAATAAGGTCTGTATCCGCAATAATCCGGATACCTCAAAACATGAATAAAACATAAATTTCGCATTATATTTCCGCCGTACTTGTTTATTTCAGATTCATGGGATGTGTTTTAACAATTCGTGAAGACAAAACACAGTTATTCGGTATTTGCATACATTTTTGAACTTTGCGCTTAACTCCGTCGATTCGGGTTTGTACAGACTCTTCAGAAATCGTAGAAGCCGTCTTTGTCCAAATTTGCTGGAAGTGTTTGATGTCTTTGATTCCTTGCTTCTTTCCAGAAAGCTTCCGCTTCATCAGAGCCCAATATCTCTCGATTGGTCGTAGCTCTGGGCAATTTGGCGGGTTTGAGGTTTTTGGTACAATGTTCACTTGATTTGCTTGGTACCACTCCATCACAGTTTTAGCATAGTGGCATGATGCCAAATCGGGCCAGAACAAAGGTTTTTCTTTGTGACTTTTGATGAAGGGTAGCAATCGCTTCTACAGACACTCTTTCTGATAGATCTCCTTGTTGATTGTGCCTGTAGTGACGAAAGATTTACTATTTTTGCCACGCGTGCAAATTACTTGCCACACAAGGTATTTTTTGGGAAATTTCGATGCCTTCTTCGTTCTGAAATGCCCAACTGTAGCATTTCTGGTCATAACAGAATAAAAAGCCAGCCCTGGAAGCTGCTTGAAATCCTCTAGGACATAAGTTTCATCGTCCATAACAACGCATGAAAACTTCGTCAAATATTCGCAGTACAAACGTCGAGCCCGTGATTTTGCTGCCAAGTTCTGTTTGTCGTTGCGATTTGGAACTTTTTTACTTTATACGACTTAAGTCTCAAACGTTTTTTTGATTTTTGGACAAAACCAGGCAACATCCCTATTTTACGAGCCACCGTTCGAATGGAGAGATTTGGGTTTTTCGTTAATATCCTTTTCACCTTTCGGTCCATGACAGGATCAGCGCGTTCAATGTTTTTGTCACTTCTCGGTTTCCTCTCCACCGTCAAACGTTCCGAAAATGATTTGAGCACACCGTGAACAGTGGATTTAGGCAAATCCAATATTTTTGCAAGGTCCCGTATTGACAAGTCAGGATTTGTCGTACGCCCGTACAAAATTCGCTCGCGCACTTGTTTTTCTTTCGTCGCCATCTTGAATACTAAACATGAAATGTAAACATCAATCAAAGTCTTTTTCATCATAGACTCTCAGCTATACCACAGTGAAATTTGTCATTCCTACGTGCAATATTTCAAAAGTTACAATGATTTGAAGGTGTCCGGATCAATGTGGATACAGACCTTATGATCGATTTAAAACTAGGCAACTGGATGCAGATAGAAGCTCATGGTGCTTTCAAAGCTAAAAGGCGGATTTTTTACAAAAAAGAAAGTTGGCGGTTAAATAAAGGCCGTGCAGCTGAGAAATGTCGACCCTATGCAATGCTCGAAGATTTAATTAGGCGAAAAATAGCTGGTGAACATTTGGAAGGAGACATTGCATCGGTAAAATCCATTCTAATGGAGATCGGGCATTGTTGAATACGGAACTACGAACACAAGATGAAGGAATCGAGTCTGGCAATTGAGGAACGGCTGAGTCTCTTCCATTTTACAAAAAAAAACTAAACACCAGTGCACTCGAAGATTTTACTAATGACATGAATGTCTTCAGAGATGCTTCAATCTATTCATGATTATTACAATAAACAGTTTACCACAGAACCAGAAGAAGATACCACTGGCCTTGAGGACCATTTGAAGATGATAGCGAAAGTTTAAAGAATCCGATCACCACAGAGGAAGCCTTTATCACTTTGAAGCAATGATCCAGGTCAGAGTGCCGTTATAGTAGAAAGAGGTTGTGTTGACAACCTAAAAGATATTGAACGGATTGTAACAATAACGATGGAGTCTGAGAAGTTTAAAGGATTTTTGTTGAGTGTTGACCTGGAGAAAGCTTTCGACAAGGTAAGTCACAAATGGTTATGGAAAATTTTGGAAAAGTTTCAGTTTCCTCGGGATTAAACGGGTGCATACGTCATATTTACAAATGCAACATCACGAGTCCTCATCGAAGGATTTCTGACATCGGCCACTTAGCATGCTCTTGTTTGCACTGTATGTGGGACCACTAATAAGAGTTATTAGTAATAACAGCGGTGGAATCCTGGTATACTGTAAGTTTTTGAAAGTCGTTTTATACGCGGACGATTTGAACGTTTTCATCAAAACTCAAGAAAAGTTTGATTTGGTGACGCAAATCCTCAGCTCTTACGCCTATTTTGCTCGAATAAGGTTAAATCCATTGGCGCCCAACGCAAAAAGTTAGTGCAAAATTGATCGAAACGTTTGTTTTGACCGGTTTTACACCTAAAACAAAAACGTTTTCATTGAGTTACATTTCTTTCATCAGTACATGAACAAAAACAACATTTTTCAGTCTTATTTGAATTTTAAATTGAACTTATTTTACTTTTCTCAAAGTTTAACTTTTAGTTTAAGGGATTGCATTGAATTTTTCTTCTAGGTTAAGTTATGAATTGAATTTTTTTTCTGGTATATGGTTTGAATTGAATTGAATCGTTGAATTTGAATCGGTTTTTTTTCTCCTCTTTAGAGTTAAGTTTGGATTGAAGTTTTCTTAGGTTAAGTTTGTTACTTTTTCTCTTAGGTAACTTTACTTTTCTATTATTTTTTTTTCTTTCCCACATATGTGAATTTACATCTCACGCTACAAATTTCAATTCAAATAACGTTTGAACATTGAAATTGAAATCAAGATTTGCTTCCTCTGATTGATTGTAAATTTTCAAAATGAGTGGACAATATTTATTGCCGGTTTCGATCATTTGCTGGAGGATGAAGTTGACTTTGAGTTAAAAGTACGAAAGTAATCTGTAGATCGGAGAGAAACCTTGGAGGATAAGAAACGGTTATTGCGTAGGGTTGTTAAGGATTATGGTGATAGGAAGGTTATGTATGAAGGAATTTGTAATTTTTCAGAAGAAATTAAGAAGGTTTCAGAAGTAATCGATGGATTAGTATTGAGTTTGAGAAACAGCAAAAACAAACCAGATAGGTCGAAAGTTTCTAGATTACGTCACAATCTGATTCGTATAGCAAGTGCGTCAGTTGCTGACAAAGATGGGGAATTGGGGCAGGATGACGTCTTCAGTAAGATTGAAAGAGTTTTCCAAGAATTAGGATTGAAAATTAGAGAAGAAGAGAAAGAAGAAGGTCAAGAATTAGAAGGGAAGAAAGATAGCGATTCCAAGCGGGTAGATCAGAAGATTATGTCCGAAAATTCCGAAGCAGCATGCTTGTCTGGAGCTAAGGGAGTTAGATGTGATTGCGGTAGGTGTGAAGGTAAGGGTGCAGTAAAGAAAAATATTGGTCAGGGATCTAAAAACGCGGAACTTGGGAGGTCGGTCTTCGGAAGAAGAGTCGGAAGATCCAGAACGTGGTAGAAAATCGAGTAAGAATAGGTTTGAGGAAGAAGATACAAAAGACCGAAAAAAAGATAGGAAGTCATTCATGGGTTAATGTGAGGGGGGGAAGGAAGTGGTAGATCGCGTCCAGGGAAAAATCGTAGTTCAGATGATGACAGCTACACAGAGGAAGAATATAAAAGGAGAGATACTAGGAAGATGGGAAAGGGGTAAAACTAAACACAGACTTAGTCGAGCTGACAGTGGGTCAGACAGTGAAAATGAGTCTGAAGCTTCGAGAAGCAGAGATAGAAGAAATCGTAGGAAAGAAACTAGGGGTCGAAGACATTGGCGATGTTCGTCGTCATCTAGCTTGGAGAAAGGGAATCATAGGAGAAGAAATAGTGGTCGTAGAAGTAGACGACTTACGTCCTCATCTAGCAGTGGAGGATTCACAATAAAGAATCCCCAGATAAGAGAGCGAAGATTCCCCCCACCGTAGATACAGCAGACATACACGATTTAACCCTTTTTGTATAAGGAGTGTATCGAAAATAAGCAATCCACAAACTTTCTTTTAAATAATGTTGAAAACCGATATTTTATTCATACAAAAAATTGATCCTTTATTGTACGAGGTTAAACCTGAACATAATGAAGACCGGATGAAATTTAAGTTATTCCTTCACGTATTTTCGAACTTTGGATCGAATGCTCTTCATCAAGTTCCGGACAAGTGTTGCATCGCATTTTTTGGACGCTTGAGCCCAAATTTTTTTGAACTCCTGCATGTTCCCAGCTGCCTTACCTGTCTTCTTGAAGACCCTCTTCACGATTGCCCAGTAACGTTCGATGGGTCGAAGCTGAGGGCGATTTGGTGGATTGATATTTTTCTCAACGAAATCTATACCCTTTTCCGCAAGCTGATTGAGAGTGGTTTTGGCATAGTGAGCCGATGCTAAATCCGGCCAAAACAGTAGAGGTGTACTATGCTTCTTATATAAAGGCAACAATCTCTTCTGGAGACACTCAGATCGATAGATTTCCGCATTTATAGTTCCGGTAGTGTAAAACATGGTTGACTTCAAACCACAGGAACATATTGCTTGCCATACCAGTACCTTTCGACCGAATTTCTCCACTTGAATTGACCTGTCCGCATCGCTCACATCCTCCCCAACGACGGCAGTAAAGTATTGTGGACCTGGAAGGGTTTTTGAGTCCTCCTTTACATAGGTCTCATCGTCCATCAAAACACATGCATCCGGACGCTGCAAAAGACGCGAATACAATTTCCGGGCCCTTGTTGCTGCTCGCTTCTTCTGTTCTGCACTTTGTTTCGAGATTTTCTGCTTCTTGTAGGTCTTCAGGTGGTTTCGCCTCTTGATACGCTGGATCATTCCGACACTCGTTCCTGCTGTTTTGGCTAAATCACGTATTGACATTTAATTGTTCTTCATGATTAGAGATACCACTTTCTGCCCCAGTTTCGGGTTGGAAGAACCGGGTTTTCTGCCTCTTCCTGGTAGCTCATCCAAAGAATAGTGTTCCCCAAACTTATTAATGATGGTTTTAACACTCGCATGATGAATTCCAAACCACTTCGCCAATTTTTGCATAGTAATACCCTTCTCACTTAGCCATGTGTCCAGAACCTTAATTTTCACTTCCTTTTCAATACGCGACATTTTGAAAACGCAGAATTTGAACCGCACAAACAAGTAAACAAAAGAAAGCTGACATTCAAACGCACAGCATGCAGTGTTCAGAGCATAAAAAACCATCACAAATACATGCGTACATCGCAAATGTATGTGGATAGCTTATATTCGATACACTCCTTATGGCCCACAATAGCCCCCCCCCCCACCCCCCTCTTCCAAACCAAACGCCACCAACCCCGCCAAATAACACTGGTAGTCGTTTCAAAGCCACCCTAACGCACTAAAAATAATTCCCTTCCCCCACCATCATCGCCCCCCCCCCGACCATCATCCCTCCCCCTTTTTTACGGCACGCACCGCTTCCCCCCCCACCACACAAACACAAAACAAACAAAAATACAACTCGCAAAACCTTAAGTGATGTTCATACAATACCAGCCATTCAATGATGAAAACATTATAATTCACTCTACAATGACTTTTGTTCCTTTGTTTGTGTTTATGCACTCAAAAAAAAAAACCCCAAAATCATGCATTTCCACATAAAATTTTACCAATAACAGTCTTTTTACAACGTTATCGATACAACAGGCCATAGTTGGGAACATACAAAAAAAATATGTCTTTAACATTGGGTCTACGATTTTCTTCTAAATCCTGTTATTTTAGCTGTGTAAACAGTAAGTTTGTAACGTGTAACTATTTTCTGTATATCTAGAATGCATTACTCGGTTTATCGATTCAATTAAGCCAAATTTGGAACATTTGAAGATAGTGGAGATCATCTGTTCAGCTTAACCAGTGAAATCATGATGCCCCAAAAGTTCAAAAAATCGAAAATTACGCTGAATGAGCAACTAAAAGTTGATTAATATTGTCCTAATTGCTTTGGATTACATCGGTCATCCTAATAGCAACATGATTTCGTTGATTATCACTAAATTAATGATATATTTGGCACATAGGCCGAATGAAGGTGAAAGGCTAACATTACATCCCGTTACCCTATTTAAAATTACACGAGATCCATTGTAATTAAGATTTCGTGAAGGGGTAGAGATTGGTTGCTCCGGAACAAATTTACAGCGCTCTTCAAAAAAAATTTTATTTAAAAAGAAACGGGGGGGAAAAGGAAGATGAAATATACTTATGAATTATCGCAACAAGGGGAAACATCCCCCCAACCGCGAGGATAGGGTGAAAACGCAGCTTGTATAAAGGAGGACTCTGTTTTTAAACTCTAAAATCAATATATTGGAAATTGATTGATGGTAAAAGGATTACAGTAGGAGCATCAAATGGTTCCCTGGGTGAAATGGGACGTGATCTGGGAAAAATATAAATGTGGTGAGTGTACTAAATTAACCCTGAGATAACCACGGGAAAACGGTTTTCCTAACGGAAGAAGGTTAGGTTTAGTTAGGTTAGGTTAAATTAGGTTAGGTTAGAATAGGTTATAAAGGAAAAAATTTCAAAAGCAAGCAAAAATGGAAATGTGCACTTATTTTAAGTTACACTCTGTACCCCTGTTTTGAAGTCAATAAAAAAAGAAGAAGAAAAAAAAACATTTGAAATTGCACAATGATTCAACAGAATACCTTTTATTTTCATTGCACGAAGGTTTAATGACTTTTGCAAGTCACAAACTCAGTATCTGCTCAGTTTCGACCTTGACTATAATCTCTATCGGGCTGACAACTGAGTGATATGGTAATTTAACCAGCCAATTGCAAAGCCTCGATTTTTAGCATTCACCTTGACCGATCAACCATAACCCTATCCACGAATGAGATACAACCATGCAGCAGTTTCCCCCTGGTCATAATGTGACCCACTCACATTCTTCCAATTGATCCTATCGATGATGATGCTTTGTATACTCGAGCCGGACCTTCAACGTTAGAGGACTTCTGCTTTCTGCATGTAGCATCTTCCACCGACCGCTGTGGACTATTTTCACGCATGATTGGATCTTTGTTGGAAATATTTGTTTGACCGCACCACAAATCGCCTAAAGAGTGTCATAAATCTCGCGTAATTACAACAGAGATCTGGTTGCAGTTGGCAGGTCGTGTGCTGCGCCTTCTTATAGTGGATAGTTGCGCTGGGGACTTGGTTAATGACCGCATCTAATCTGTCTTCACTGTTTTATGGGTGCTGATTAGTGTTTATGTGAATTTGATAGCCCGAGCAAGGCGCAAATTTGCCCGTGCCGGTAACAATTAGTGTCATAACAGATTTGAAAACACTTGGTAAATGTTCGAATTGTTCGCGAATTCACTGACGTCGGACAGAGCATCTTGAAGGATAACGATATTTCTTCCATCACCATGTCGACGTGATTTCTGATGAAGGTTTTCAACAGCCAATCAAATTACATTACTTTCGACAAAAAATTATGCCTCGCAGCGATCGGCGACGAAAATCTCTGAAAGTAAACGCTGGTTTTTATTTTAATAATGTTGTGCCGTCAATAATTGCAATCGAGATGACATTTGCCATGCGAACGTTTACGAAATTGTGTCCGACTTAAACTTCACATTGCCAGTCGCGCCACTTGCGCTGAATTGCCCCCGGTTGGGAAGCAATATTAAAACGATTATATAATACCAACATATTCAAAACAGCACAGGTACCTCCGAAAATCGCAATGGCAAACGGTGGTGCCATCATCGCCATGCCAATGGCATAAATTACTTTCTGATTTTTTTTTATAATTATTATTTACTCCAGCCTGATCACTGCAGCTGGAGAAACACATCAGACTTCAAGATCATCATGTAATTTGGTTTAAAGCAGAGCGGATTTAATGAGTAGAAAAATACACTTTTCATTTTCAGCAATTCGACACCGAGAAAGCATTAACTTCTACATATAACGATTATATTTGATTTGATAAGTGGTGACATATCGATTTTCGAAACAATTTTTACGCGATGTTTGTTTTTTTTTTCAATCTAAAGAGCCGAATGAAGTAATAAGTAATTCACATTGCAATATCAACCATTTTCTTGCTGATTTATCGTTAGCATCCTTTAAGTAAGAGGTCAAATTGGTTACATTCATGGTGGTTCTTCCTTACCTGTTTAGTGTTTCATTCTGTGATGGATCTAAGTGGGCTTTGAGTGTGGACGAACGTCAAGTTTGATTTCTCGTAGCATTTTATGCTCCCAGATCCGGCCAAAACAGAGCGTCACCTTCTTGGAACTGGAGGAAGGAACCGGCTTACTGAATTTGCCGCAGCCACAGATCGCCTGTCACACCAAGTACTTCTTGGCAAATTTGCCGACCTTCTTCTTCCTGAACTTCTTCGAAACATCCATGACGTCCGCTTTAATTGTCGTCTCGTCGTCCATAACGATGCATTTCAGCTGCACCAACCACTCGTGGTAAAGCTTCCTGGCACGGGATTGAACCACCGTATTCTGTTTATCGGTTCAGTTAGGTGCCTTTCTTCCCTGGAAGACATGAAGTCCGGCCCGCTTTATTGTCTGCTGGACGAACTAGACGGAAGAATTGATCTTCTTGGCCACGTCCCGAATCGAATGGTTCTGATCTGATTGCGCTTGAAGTAATCCCTCGCCTTCCTCGCGTTTACGGAGCCTTCGCTTTTCTTCCGCTGCCAGCTCGCCGCTGGGTCGTCTGGGTCTCTTTGAACGATTTTACCACACGGGACATGGTTGAATTGTCGATTCCCAACTGTTTCGCGAACCATCTGTGGAACTGGCCTCGATTAACCACGACCGTGTCCATAATTTTTTATCGAAGCACTTCTTGCTTGGAAGCCATCTTATTGACCACTTAACCGATTGCGACCCGATTGTAAACATTACACTTTAAACTAGTTTTACTAAAAATTTCATCAATTTTTACCCATGAAATAAAATGTTATACACAAAAGAAAGAGTTGCGTTTTTTTCGAGTACAATCTTTAGTTTCGTGTTAAGTATTTCGTTTTGTGATGGATCTAGGTAGGCTTTGAGTGTGGACGAACGTCAAGTTTGTTTCTCGTAGCATTTTCTTTCGCTCTACAGAAAAATTAAAACAGATAGCGTAAGTGGAGGTAAGATGAGCACCCTAAACAATTTCAGCATTATCTTGTTTATAAAGCTACACAATGGTGGACGTAACATGTGAAGTAAAGTTGCCATTCATATAGCTGATAGAAGAATATAGCAATGTTACAAAATCAACCATTTGCCGTAAAATTTTGTGTATTTACACCAACTCACAGTACGAGCGATGGAAACAACTACGGAAGAAGACAAATTGAAGAAGAAAAGTTGGGAAAGAGAAGCGGAACAATAGTAGCCTAAGAAGAGAAGTGTAACGAAGTCATCGGAAGAAGAAGCAGAAAGCCAATGCAGATGAAGAAAAGTGGAAGAAATCAAGAAAAGAAGTTGAAGCAGAAAAAATTAATAAATGAAGCAGAAAAAATTGAAGATGACACAACGAAAGAAGCGAAGCAGAGGAAAGAAGCGAAAAAAGTGAAGAAGAAGAAGATAACACGAAAGGGAGAAATGTAAAAAAAAAGTCAGAGAAGAAGAAAAGCGAAGCGGATGAAGTGGAAGAATAGAAGTCAAATAAGAGAAACGGAAGAAACACAAGAAGTTGAAGCACTAGTGAAAGAAGAAAAACAGAAGATAAAGTGCAGAAGAAGACAAGCAGAAGAAGAAAAGTGGCAGAAGAAAAGTCAAAGAAGATGAGAGAAAAAAGGGGAAGGATAAATAGAAGAATCGGAAAAACAAGAAAAGTTGGGAGCACAGTGGCTTATTTTGAACAAAAAAACAGACGCAATTCAGAAAGGGGTTTGCAGGTTATGTGAAATAGTGCATCTTATGTAAAAAAATACCGGGGAATCCAACGCCACCAACCCTTTTCGGAAAAATGTCAAGAAATCCTGAAATTTTCTACCAGCTCACAGTGGGAAAAAAGTACATGAATCGCGAAAGAATTCGATAATTCAGCTCCAAGTTGCACAAGGTTAGTAAACAGTAGCATTTTTTATGTGAAAATTTCTGGGAAATCGATGGCAAGGGGTCTCACTTACCGCAAAATTCATTGGACGGAGATATTGGGCTTATTTTACCCCAATTCCTCCAAATTTTCGAGTAATGCCCATTAATCTAAGCATGGAGGAGTCTGCGGCAGTCAAAATAGACCTATTCTTATGTAGCATTTCCGTAGAAATTGAATGAAAGTAGTTGCAGCCACCGCACGGGTCGGGTAGCAGAGATATTGCAGATTTTACCCCACTTCCCCATTTTCCGAATATTGTTTATTAATCTTTGGTCAGAGGTGTCTGCGGTAGTCACAATAAGCCTATTCTTATGTAGAATTTTCCTAGAAATCGAATAAAGGTGGTTGCAGCCACCGCACGAGTCGGGAAAAAGAGATATTGAGCTGATTTTGCCCCAATTCCCCCGTATTTTCGAATAATGCTGAATAATCTATGCTCGGAGAGGTCTGTGGTAGTCAAAACAGGCCTATTCTTATGAAGAATTTTCCTAGAAATCGAATGAAGGTAATTGCAGCCACCGCACGAGTCAGGAAACAGAGATATTGGGCTGATTTTGCTGAATAATCTATGCTTGGAGGAGTTTGTGGTAGTCAAAATAGGCCTATTCTTGTGTAGAATTTCCTAAGAAATTGAATGGAAGTAGTTGCAGCCACCGCACGGGTCGGGTAACAGATATATTGCAGATTTTACCCCACTTCCCCCATTTTCCGAATATTATTGTTAATCTTTGGTCGGAGGTGTCTGCGGTAGTCAAAATAGGCCTATTCTTTTGAAGAATTTTCCTAGAAATCGAATGGAGGTAGTTGTAGCCACTGCACGAGCCGGGAAACGGAGATATTGCTGATTTTACCCCACTTCCCCCATTTTTCGAATATTGTTTATTAATCTATGATTGGAGGGGTCTGTGGTAGTCAAAATAAGCCTATTCTTATGTAGAATTTCTCTAAAAATCAAATAAAGGTAGTTTCAGCCACCGCAAGGGTCGGGTAACGGAGATATTTCTGATTTTACGGAGATATTTCTGATTTTATCGCCCAATCCTACGCAACACTTTTTATTATTACGACTGACATTTTGTTTCCGCTATTACACGCACACTAATGAAACAAATCTGTCAAATTTTCTGTGTTTTTCGATTCAAAATGTTTTCAAACCAGGAAGTTACGGAAATTTATTTGAAAAGCTGGAAGAAACAGCATGTTTTGGATTTTGTTCGGCAGAATCTTAAAGTGGAAGAAGATGTTGTTGAAAGGAGTGTGGACACTTGGATACACACATTACAAAATTATTGGAGGAATGTTCGAAGTAAGAATAGATTCTCCGAACGAAAGGCGGATTGGCTCGTTTTGCCGTTCCATGTAAGTGAAGTTTTTTTTTAAATTCTTTGTCGTACTACTGCCAATTAAATAAACAAGAAACATATTCCAACACAAATTGATATTATTGCTGTTAATATGTATCTGCAACGCCTTAAGAATCATCAGACCCAACTCAATCTAATTCTCATGAAACTCATGCATTACGAACATCACCGTTATCCCAAAATCGTGGCAGCAAGTCGCTGTCATTCCAACAGTTGGCTGAACACACTAAAGTCAAGTATTGCCAAGACTTAGCTCGTGGCCGCTGCGTCGAAGAACAGCAACACGTAAAGCCGGATGTCCCGATATGAGTAGACTTTTGAGAAAGTTGAGAAAAGGAGAAGAAGCGTGGGCAAGCAAGGTACTAAGAGCGTCAACACTTGAGCAAGATCCGAGAGGGCCTTCATCGGAATCATCTTTGATGGTGAAAACAAGATTGAGATTAACAAAGAGCAAATATACCGGAATGACCACATTCATGCGGAAGGAACTGAAACAGAAGGCATTTGTTCCATGGGCAGATATGATAGCTCACCGTAATAGCATACTTCCGAAATTTACAGAACCCAATCATGACGAAGGATATTTGCCTTCCAATGTTTCGGTTCAGGAAATAATATCGAACGATGTTACGCGGATTATGGAGTTGGAGGACGTACGGGACAATCTCAATGAAATATATTTAAGTGGGATCATTGATTGTGTCAAGCATGTGGCTGCTGGACCTGACTCTGCAACTGGCTTTAACCACTATAACCAGGCTATGTGTCTAGGGCAAGATGACTCCTTATTGACGGAGCAACTGGTATCGGACTAGTCATGAAATCTACGTAAATCCAAATCCCCAATCCGACATGTTTTGTCACGTTCGGTCTGTGCACTGAACAAAGGAAACGAATGAAATCACATTAAAGCTTTTCGACCAGTTTTTTAAGGAGGTGGATGAACTGAATGCCTCACGCATCATCTTCGACGCTGGAAACGTGACTTTGCGAGTGAAGATCAGAGCAGTCTATTCGATGATAGATAGCAAGGCGGCAAACGCCATTGTAGGAAACCGAAACACTTAAGCATGTCCACTATGTCTGAAAGATGATGAACGAATCGGACCATTCCTTCATTCAAGATTGAACTTGGTAGAAGGCCTCATATTCTGCTAAGAAAGCTGTTCCTAACCATCCAGTCATGTCCCACCCAGAAGTTAAGAAGGAAGCACGCCGAATTGCAGATGAGCTTGAAGCTCACTTCAAACTGAACGTTAATCGCCGCAAAGTTGGAGGCTGCGGAAGCTCAAATAATAGCAACATGGCGAGGAGGCTACTTGCGCAACCTCAAAAGTTTGCTGAAATTCTTAGGGTTGACGTGGATTTGATAAGTAACATTCGGCTCATCATCAGTGTGGTACTTTCATCTAAAAAGTTGGACAACAATAAAATCAAACAGTTGTGCACTGACATTGAGCAACAGAACCGTTGTGAATTTCCGTTTGTACGGCAGCTCCCCCCATGTCTGCATAAATATGAGCATCTTCCGGAATTGATTGAACGTTTGGTAAATTTAATAAAAAAATAAGGTATGTGAAAGTAAATAATGCTAATAAATGTTTTGATATTTCTAGCCAGACTGGAAAAACAAGTCACAAGTGACACAAGTTCTCCCGATTGCACTTTGCACGGTAAACTTCTGCGGAGGATAACCTTACTGATATGATGAGAGATGCTTTGACTTGGTCTGATCCCAAGATGGCGTATCTATCGGTCAAATCAAGCGGCAAAAAATCATTCTGGAAGTATGACCCACAGTTCGAAGCGAGAGATGCTTTAGTTCTGTGTATCTGACGAACAGGGACACGAAAACATTTCCCAATCTAGCGAAAACGATGACGAATATAGTGAAGATGAGCGACAACTTTGACTGAAGATGAATTATCTGATGGTAATGAATAATATGCTTTTTTGTGGTGGTCCGAAAGGGCCCAGTTAACTTGTTTTATTCCAAAGACATCTGAAAAGCGTATGGATAAATGGGCAATATTCCGAATTTATGGGGAAGTGGGGTAAAATCAGCAATATCTCCGTTTCCCGACTCGTGCGGTGACTGCAACTACTTCCATTCGATTCCTAGGGAGATTCTAAATAAGAATAGGCCTATTTTAACTACCACAGACCCCTCCGAGCATAGATTAATAAACAATATTCGAAAATACAGGGAATTTGAGCAAAATAAGCCCAATATCTCTGTTTCCCAATTTGTGCGGTAACTGCAACCACTTTCATTCGATTTCTAAAGAAATTCTACATAAGAATAGGCCTATTTTGACTACCGCAGACACCTCCGACCAAAGATTAATAAACAATATTCGGAAAATGGGGGAAGTGGGGCAAACCAAGCCTAATATCTCTGTTTCCCGACTTGTCCGGTGACTGCAACTACTTTCATTCGACTTCTAGGGAAATTTTACATAATAATAGGCCTATTTTGACTACCACAGACCCTTCCGATCATAGATTAATAAACAATATTCGAAAAATGGGGGGAGTGGATAAAATCAGCAATATCTCTGTTACCCAACCCGTGCGGTGGCTGCAACCACTTTCATTCAATTTCTAGAAAAATTCTACAGAAGAATAGGCCTATTTTGACTACCGCAGACCCCTTCGAGCATGATTATTCAGCAATATTAAAAAATACGGGGAATTGGGGCAAAATAAGCCCAATATCTATGTTTCTCGACTCGTGTGGTGACTGCAACTACTTCCATTCGATTCCTAGGGAAATTCTACATAAGAATAGGCCTGTTTTGACTACCGCAGACCCCTCCAAGCATAGATTACTGGGCATTATTGCAAGTGGGACCCCTTCCATTCGATTTCCCAGGAATTTTCACATAAAAATGCTATTGTTCACTAACCGTGTGCTACTTCGAGCTGAATTATCGATTTTTTTCGCGATTCATGTACTTTTTTTCCTACTGTGCGATGTGTTACATTGAGAAAGAAAACTTGGCTCTGTAAAGTAAATTCGATTGAACCTGTACAAATAAATGAACATGTTTAAAAAAAAAGTTGATCAAGTCATATTACCTGTATTATACAGGTTTCGAAAACAAAACCATCAGTTCAAATCTTTGCCACTCAATTAATTTCCTCTTTAATTGCATTTGTTATTCCCCCCCTCACTTCTCACACATACCTTAACAGTATGGAAAATGGCAACTTCACAAATGGCGTAACTAAGAAAACAATGTTTCTTCTCTTTAAGTTCTATTGAGAACTTGATGATCACCACACAAAAAAAACTGATATGATTGTGGTTTGTATGCCATTCGCAGGTTTAAGAATCGTATAATAAATCAAAACGCATCGGAAATCCTATGTAAAACCAACTTATACTGACTATAATCGCACACACTTAAAACTACCTTTATGACCTAGAAAACAGCTGAAAAGCGTGAATGGCATCAGCTGAGAGAGCGGCAGTTACTTTCAAATATGATCATTCAAACCATTAAATTTTATGAAATTTATCGATCTCCGATATTCATCAGGAGTCACAACCACACTTAACGTATACCTCCTCCATTCCAATTAATCAACGACAAATTAATCCTCACAGAACCGCACCATGCCGACGGCGTCTTCATCGCTATCGTTTGGTCAACGCTTACTTTTTCGAAGAATGGAATGTACTAACAATCTTACAAATGAAGATGCTTACTCGCCTTCGCCGCCGTTCACATTTTACTGGGTATGATTTGAATAGTTGGCGTATTGAAGCGCCAAAGATCATCACAGCCTACGATCGTCTTCTGTCTCAACGATGACAGCCAGCAGCAGTGGTGTTAATTTTATTCACAGACGTATAAATTTTCTATGTTGTTATTTCGCAATTTGCAGCTACAAAAAAATTGCAACATTTGAAACCAAAAAAAACCTATCACTTTTGCCATACGAGTTCTCCTAACTTGGCCGTTTGCAGTTCGTCGATGGGTTATTTGAGCATGCCAATCAGCCGGGATCTGCAGATGAGTTACATTCGCTTGCAGGCTAGGGTGGATAGTGGTTGGAATTTCGATCAATAATCATTTCAAGTAAACGTTGAAAACCAACAATTCTGAAACTTCCTGTCTGACAATCTAAGATCGGAATTTAAATTTCAGAACCACCCTACCGACACTCATTTAAAGATGAATGCCGGTGATGCGTTCATCTCAATTAACCTCTTCCTTTCACAAAAAAAGAATACTAAAAGAAACGACTTACCGGTCACTATTGAATGCCGCACAAGCGCGTTGGTAACAGTGAACGTAGTACGTTTATGTCTCGTCATCATCAGCGTCATATATGTGCCACACGAGAGCAAGATCTTCAACACGCGAATGGCAGTCGTAAATTTTGCATAACAGTGCTCCAGCATCTCCTCACCATCAGCCAGCCTTGATTGAGGAGAGCGCAGGCTCTTCTGGGCATCCCGGGACGGGAATCCTCTCAAGGCGAAGACCACCAGTTCAAACCCGAACAGCTGACGGCTATCAGCTGACGGTATTGCAATGCCAGTCTCCCATTATTGAGTTGCAACAAACATAATTTTCTCTCTAATGCATCAGATTTCAACAACTAGGCTAATTGAAAGAAAATTATCAATTACCTCACGAGCCACACTGTCGCAATGAATCGACTAATGGATGCTAACTCATCTGATTATCCATAGCGAAAAATAATCCGTCACCTGCTGCAGCACTTCGCCACCTGACGGGCAGTTTGTGATCGATTTGAGGTCAAACTTTCCGTTTCGTTGCTACCAATTGATTAGACCATTGTCCATACAAAACCAGGCTGATGAATGGCACCAGTTCACCTCCACCATCGTATTCGACGGTCAGCTCAAAACCAGCCCAATGTGTCAGTGTCAGGTTAAGTGTCGGCACAAGTACTTGGAGTGGCGAAAAACTTCACGCCCATATTCCATCGCAAATTACGCGCCGCAAACTCGCATGTCACCGAACACCTGGTCGCTATACTTAAGTCATGTGAACTTTCCACCATTCGTCTAACTCGTTCTGGTTCACTGGTGCCGGTTAGAGCGGATACCTACCTGTGTGCAGTTTGTTGTGCTTTATTTGACTTGCGTTCATATTTTGTTTTTGTTTTTTGACATAGCGTAGCACTTGATTCATGCGATAGTCAAAAGCGAAAAATCTAGTTTTTTATTTTGTCTAAATTTATGCATTCGGAACATTTCATTAAACTGGAGCTGTTGCTGTGGCAGTTGATGTCCTATTCGGGGTGCCGCATTGGAAGTAGGTGGAAGTGGTTTCAGGGAGGATATGAGGCTATCACCTTCACGGGCTGCAGCTGACGACAACGGCCACGATTTGGATAAATGGAAAAAAGAATGTAATAAGTCTTAAGCACCCTTTCGAACGCGCGCGGCGCCGTAATCAACCACCAGAGGCGTACTTGGGGCGAAGAATGGCCAAACTAAAAAACTTGTCTTACAGTCATAGAAATAATCTTTCTCGCTCTATTAACCAAAGGTACCTCACAAATGGAATTTGATCGTGAGTCTTCTGAATGGTTATTTTCCACTAAAGTAGAGAGTGTTGCATCAGAAAATAGAATTTCTATGGTGCTATTCAAAAAAAATCATCAGAGTGTGTCGTCGATTTCTGAGAGCGCAGCCCAGTCGCCCAGTTACCCAATACCACTCACTAACTGGTGTAATTTGTCAAACGTCAAAAAAAAACACTGAGGGGAACTTCAATGGATTGTTTGTTTGACGCTAACAATCACATGAGCATTGAGCTTAGACCGTTTTTGCACCGGCGCTGGTTTTGCCAACTTTTGTTTGTTTATGTTTCAAAGTTTGTTCGAAAAGGATTATCGCTTCGAAGGTTCAGTTTCAGTGCGTGTGAGTTGTAAGAGTTTTATTTTAAAATATTGTGCACATATTCAGCTAAACTATTCTGAATTACGTACAGTAAATTTTTCTGAATTACGTCTACAGTAATCGCCATGGATACGGCTACCGATTTCGGATCCGCTCAAACACGTAAGCGTACTTTGGTCGAAAAACTACAAGGTACAGCCCAATGCACTGTGGTCCAAGGAGAAAAATTAGGTGGAATAAATTAATAACTCAAAGAATATAAGAGATAGCGTATTGATGTCTTCTGAACAGTTTCTAGTTAGCTTATGCTGCGTTGTTTGCAAAAATGTCCTATACGCCTGATTTCATCAATAAAGTAATTCACTGTAAAACTTTTTAGTTTTGATAGATAGAAATACAATATCTATTTTTCAGGCCTACTATGTTCAAAGAGATTGTAGTAAATATAAAAATACACGTTTGCTCCTAAAACATCATACCCGTACAACTTTTCTGTGAAACGTTATCATCAGTTTTGTTGTTTTATAACCCATGTATTCAAGCGTTACATTTCAAAAAGGCGTAAATTAAACCGATAGTAATATATACCCCGTGAATAAGTATATTCCGAAGTACATTTGAGCAAAATTTGGAAAAGGTTTTTTTTGATTTTGCTTAATAGCAGCATTTTGAAAATATCGTTTTTTATGCCCCAAATCTACAACCGTATTCCACTGGGGATCAAATCATAGCAAGCTTTGCGTTTTTTGGCTCAAAATTGTCGTGTTACGTGCTTTCAAAATGAAACAAGGAAGGTGAATTGGTTGTTTGAGCATTGGTATGTCAATAACGCGAATTTTAATTCATCAGCAATTCCCCTGGCCGTTCTCATCTCTCTTCTAATGAAGGGAGCTGAAGAAAAAGATTTGTTGGAATTTGTTAGAAAAAGGTATTCGGAGAAAAACTTAACGTTAATTTGGTACATAAGAAGCTTCATCTGGTGATGCTGAAGTTTCAGAAACTATGGCGTACAGCTGGACGAAAACACGAACGGTTCTTAAGAATCAACAATACTTGGCTTGATGGAGATTTTATCATCGATCATCGATTACGTCTTCCTCAAAAACAATCCGCCGGCCGTCCATCAAAGCCGTTCAAAGATGCAAAACGAAAAATAAAGAAAAAAAAAGGTTGAACCTCTTCTCAACCAATATTCGGCCAATGAAATCTCGTTTACAGCAGCAACTTCCGTAGCGTTGGTTGGGTTCCGGAAAGCTGGTAAATTGATAGAAAAATTAGCACAAAATCCTGAGACAGCAGCAGCCATTCTACAATTTTCGGCAGATAAACGGAAAGAAAAATTTGATGCATTTACAGCTGAGGAAGGTCTTGCATTCTTATACAAGAACGGGTTTTCAAAAGCTCAATACATGAATATTATTCAGGTGAATTTAAGTAGAGGAGCAGATATATACCCATCGTATGATAAATTAGTCGAAGCTAAGAAACTGTGCTATCCTACAGGTATTTAAACATTTACTTAGATATATGTGTGTTTATTACTATTAGATCTGTCCATCCGACCATCTGCTGCTGAAATATCGTTACAGAACCTTGTTGAGCATACCACGAAGCGCCTTTTCCAAAGCTTGATGAGCCGAGTCATGTCTCAAGACATGGTGTTATACGATGAGTTTGTTTCTGTTAAACCAGTGATGCTGTCTACGATGATGGACACCAAAGTCGTCAACGGTTTGACTGGAATCAACTCGCAAGCATGCTATATGTGTGGAGCTTCTGGCAAACACCTTAACAATTCCAGAAGTAGTCTAGACTCTGATGATCCTGGCAAATATAAGTATGGATTTTCTCCTCTTCATGCGTACATAAGAACTATGTAAAAGTTATTGAAAGTGTCTTTTTGACTGGTGCTTGATAGACCTACATGGCGTGTTAACAAGTCAAACAAAATAGTGAAAGCTAAGGAAACGGAAATTCGAAAAAAGATGCGTGAGGAATTGGGAAAGAATAGTATATTCTTCAATATTTTTAATTTTATATTTGAATTGTTCCATTTCATCTAACTATTTCTTGTATTTTTTTTTAAGGATAAAGCATTAGTTAGCCGGTTCCAAGAGGTGGCAATTCCAACGACGGAAACACGGCACGGAAGTTTTTCCGTGAATGGAAAACTACGGCAAAAACTACTGGACTAAATGACAATTTGTTGGAACGGTTCCATATACTTCTCACAGTGATTAACTGTAAAGCAAGCATCCATTATAATTCTTTTAAGGATTATGCCGAGGAGAGTAGAGCATTGTACGAGAAGTTATATGGTTGGTATGCGTTGTTTCCAACAGTCCATAAACTTCTAGTTCATGGAGCAGCAATAGTTCAATATACGCTGCTACCAATCGGAATGTGCAGCGAAGAAGTTCAAGAGACAAGGAACAAGTGCATTCGGAAATATCGGGAGTTCCACTCCAGAAAGTTCAATAGAACAGTGTATATGGAAGATGTGTTCAAAAGGTTGCTCTTATCGTTAGATCCTGTAATTTTGTTGACTAATAGGATCTTTGGGAACACTTGCATCAGAATTACCTGAGAAAGCCAGGTTTTTGATTATTGAATACTAAGTTTAAATTTTATTATTAGTAAGTGATAAACTCTTACATAAACGTTACATAAGATTTTTAATCTTTTTATCTTTTTTGATTATATATATCAAGAACTTTTAATAAGTTCCCTAGTTCATAAACACTTGAAATAAATCCGATTATTTTATATTTGCGGCGAAAACACGATATTTTCATAGTGCTGCCATTAAGCAAAAACAAAAAAGACCTTTTCCAAATTTTGCTTACATGTATTTCGGGATATACTTATTCAAGTGGTATATATTACTGTCGGTTTCACTTGCGCCTTTTTGAAATGTAACGCTTGATTACATGGGTTATAAAACAACAACACTGATGATAACTTTACAAGGAAAAGTTGTACGGGTATGAAGTTTTCGGAGCAAACGTGTATTTTTATATTTACTACAATCTCTTTGAACATAGCAGGCCTGAAAAATAGATATTTTTCAAAATATGACAGAAATTCTGATTTTTGGCTTTTGTTTCTTTAAGTGCGCTATATCTCAGAAAATAGAAGAGATAAACAAAAATAAATTTCTACAAAGTTTTAATGCTCTTCATACTGCATAACTTTGTAGAACATTTTGTATTTCTATCTATCAAAACAAAAAAGTTTTACAGTGAATTACTTTATTGATAAAATCAGGCGTATAGGACACTTTTGCAAACAACGCAGCATAAGCTAACTAGAAACTGTTCAGAAGACATCAATACGCTATCTCTTATATTCTTTGAGTTATTAATTTATTCCACCTAATTTTTCTCCCTGGACCACAGTGCAATGGGGTTGTGCGCAAAGGTGACGTAGGACTACGCAGCAATCTTATTCCCATACACTTTCCAGACACGTCAGGGCTATCCGCTAATTGATTTAAGTCAGTCCTAAAAAGGGCCAAGAAAATGCTATTGTACACTCTTTAGAAAGCATTTGGTGGCTCTTAATTATGATACGGCCCCGGTTGCATTTTCTACGATGGTTGAGAGGGCCACTATCTTTAATGCGTAGAAGATAGTTATGGATCTGTTGGCTCATTGGTTGTTCAACGCGCTTTGCCATTTACGCGGCGTTTAAAGCAATGCCATGTTCAGCCGGGGAGCGGTAATGGAAATTTCAAACAGCACAAGAGAAAAATTCATCCAAACGAACTCTTCAGTTGGAAAATTGATTTGGTCATCCTAAAAAGGACGTATTTAGTTGACGAGACAGAAACATGGTTCGCGGTTAAACTTGGGCTTTCTTCTTGGTATTCTTGGTCCAGTTCATCTCTTCATTGCGGGTGGCCATCTGCAAGTGACGTGGGATAATTCTTGTCTCGGGCGGCTTTTTCCCGCCAATTCGAAGGCTTCAGCAGCCATGTTTCTCGTAGCGAGGTTGACGGGAGCATCCGCAGAGTGGCCACACAAGCTTAATTTTAAAATTCCCGCATTTTTCCCGAATTTTTCCCGCATTTTTGCCTTATTTTCCCGACTGGGAACAAGTGTTATTATTAATTGGATTAATAGATATTTTTGATGTTTTTTGGGAAATTGTTCAATCGGAAATTCGAATTTGTTTCATTTAGGCAAAATGACGGATAGCAGCCGCAAATCGGGCTTCTTCCTTAATGCGTAACCTACTTTGTTTTCCCTTTTTGCAAACGAGAACAAAAATCGCTCTACATAAGTCATTGATCTTTCAAGTTTGTAAGGAGTGTATCGAATATAAGCTATCCACATACATTTGTGTTGTACGCATGTATTTGTGATGTTTTTTTATGCTCTGAACACTGCATGCTGTGTGTTTGACTGTCAGCTTTCTTTTGTTTACTTGTTTGTGCGGTTCAAATTCTGCGTTTTCAAAATGTCGCGTATTGAAAAGGAAGTGAAAATTAAGGTTCTGGACACATGGCTAAGTGAGAAGGGTATTACTATGCGAAAATTGGCGAAGTGGTTTGGAATTCATCATGCGAGTGTTAAAACCATCATTAATAAGTTTGGGGAACACTATTCTTTGGATGAGCTACCAGGAAGAGGCAGAAAACCCGGTTCTTTCAACCCGAAACTGGAGCAGAAAGTGGTATCTCTAATCATGAAGAATAAATCAATGTCAATACGTGATTTGGCCAAAAAAGCAGGAACGAGTGTCGGAATGATCCAGCGTATCAAGAGGCGAAACCAGCTGAAGACCTACAAGAAGCAGAAAATCTCGAAACAAAGTGCAGAACAGAAGAAGCGAGCAGCAACAAGGGCCCGGAAATTGTATTCGCGTCTTTTGCAGCGTCCGGATGCATGCGTTTTGATGGACGATGAGACCTATGTAAAGGAGGACTCAAAAACCCTTCCAGGTCCACAATACTTTACTGCCGTTTTTGGGGAGGATGTGAGCGATGCGGACAGGTCGATTCAAGTGGAGAAATTCGGTCGAAAGGTACTGGTATGGCACGCAATATGTTCCTGTGGTTTGAAGTCAACCATTTTTTACACTACCGGAACTATAAATGCGGAAATCTATCGATCTGAGTGTCTCCAGAAGAGATTGTTGCCTTTATATAAGAAGCATAGTACACCTCCGCTGATTTGGCCGGATTTAGCGTCGGCTCACTATGCCAAAACCACTCTCAATTGGCTTGCGGAAAAGGGTATAGATTTCGTTGAGAAAAATATCAATCCACCAAATTGCCCTCAGCTTCGACCCATCGAACGTTACTGGGCAATCGTGAAGAGGGTCTTCAAGAAGACTGGTAAGGCAGCTGGGAACATGCAGTAGTTCAAAAAAAATTTGGGCTCAAGCGTCCAAAAAATGCGATGCAACATTTGTCCGGAACTTGATGAAGAGCATTCGATCCAAAGTTCGAAAATACGTGAAGGAATAACTTAAGTTTCATCCGGTCTTCATTATGTTCAGGTTTAACCTCGTACAATAAAGGATCAATTTTTTGTATGAATAAAATATCGGTTTTCAACATAATTTGAAAGAAAGTTTGTGGATAGCTTATTTTCGATACACTCCTTAGAAGCGTAAACATCGGAGAGAAATAGTTAAGCATTTGACATTTTCGAGTACAAAATGAAGCACGAGCGTTGCGTGCATCAAGGACTTCGTGATATTAACGTCGTTGACAGTTCGTAGACAATTATCTCAGCTACCAAACTCTATACAGACACTTTTCATTTATTGAAAACCCTCGCTCCATCGTCGCATTTTCGTGCGACAGGATGAGCACCTTTTTAAAAAATGTTGTCAAATTTGGCAGCTCCTTCTTAGAATGACCAGTTTTGACCAAAAAATTTCCAAATGCTGTTCTTTTCTCTGGAATCCGGCAAGCAATGTCTTTGAAGACGGAATTGAGCACACCTGCCCAAATTCTTCTTTTACTTTGTGACCAACTGCAGCGCTCAGATAGTCTTCACCTAGGAAGGTTTCTAGACACAGCTCCAGATGCTTTTTAGCTATATCCGTTGAGTGAGTTATAAATAACATCAGGGTTAATGCAGATGACGTAATGCGTTAAAGGGTATGTCAAAGGAGATTTATTGAGTAGCTTCTTCAAAAAACCACATTAAAAAGATCGAAAGCAGTTGTGAAATGCCAAAACGTCAGAAATTCTTTCGCTTTCTTGATTGCCGATTTAGGGGCAAACCCGATTTCCACATAAAAGGGCTGGCAGAAGATTGCTCTCCGTCAATTCTATTTCAATTAACGATTTTGCAGCTTTCTTCCTCTTTCCTGACTTTGCCAGAAATCTTCTCAAATGGGGCAACATTTGTAGCTCTATTCTAGCAACTTGTTTATTTCCCGCCCAACAAACTTCGCAGAATCTCAGTGGAAAAACTAATGAACCTGAAAAAACACGATTTTACATTTTTTTTTTATCTAAAGCTCTCCATAGGTAATTATAGTAATTCAAAATATCGTCATGCACCAATTGGTCGACATTTTATATTTAGTCTATTTAACATGGGTTGAAAAATGCACAGCTCATTTTTTGAAAAGCATTCGTTTATAAAAAATGGCTGATGCATTTGGTGTCTTTGTTATTGCTGTAGGGTGACTGGTACAATGGGTTTCTGTCCACTGCACTGACTAATATTTGTCTATTATACAAATGGACTGAGACTTTCCCGTCTTTGGAAAATGATAGCAGTGTTACTACAGCAGGTTGGCGGAACTCTTTTAGCATATAAAATGAAAAAATATTGTGAAAAACGTGCAAAGTTAATCTTTGCACTAAAATTAACATTAAGACATACAATAGCGATTCAGTCAAAAGGATCACCTAAGAGTCCAAGTCGAGTAAAATAAAACCAAAAGTAAATCACGTGTGAAATCTCACCTGTCCCAGCCAGATCTTCTGAGCGGTACGTTTTTGAACAGGCTTAACAAAGCCAGCAGAAAAAGACCCAACAAACATCAGTGTTGAATTAGAGCTTGTTCAAGCAAATTATCTGTTTCTTCTAGAATAGCTGAATAGCTTCTCCAAATTTGTTTGAACAAGCTCTAATTCAACACCGATGTTTGTTGGGGATCCACATGCCAATCTGTTAGTCTTAGCTCCGCCTTGAAGGAATTCTATACAACGTGCAAGCCGCAGGACTTCAAACGCGGCAGAACGCACTCTAATACTACCGATAGCTTGCGATAGCCCACCTTTTTATTTATACACATGCGTGAGAGACAACCCCCCCCCTTTTTGGTTTTTTTTTTATACCACAACTTCCCACATCCACTACTTTTTTTTCTCCCCCGCCTCCTCTACACCCACACCAAAAAAGACAACAAAGCGAAATGAAAAAAAACACAAAAAAAAACAAAACACAAGACACCCCCCCCCCACACCCATACACACAAACAAAGACAGTGTGCACTATCCCCCCCAAAAAAACTCGCGCAACATCTGGAATATGAGAGTATGTTCCGCCGTTTTTTTTGCCTCGTCGAGGTGGCAGGGTGATCTGCTCCTCGAGCTACCCCATAGTGGGATGTTAGGCAAACGAAACGCCTGTGGTTCGAATACTACTTTACCATGCCCTTTCACTCAATTTTCAATACCTCTGTTCTATTTCTAGCCTACCGTACACTGACGGAACTTTCAACTTTCTCTTCATATCTTTCATTCTAGCAAAAAACATTACTGTCCACTCTTGGTGCCTCATGGCGATGAGCGAGACATCTCCTTCTACATCATAGTTCTATAATTTTACTTTGGACCCGTCCCTTCTTATGAATATTGCGCCATACTTCACATTCGTGATCCTCGTGATCTTTCTGGGCTATTACATAACGCTAGTATATAGCACGCGTGATAAACCGAAATGATTTCCTGAAGGAGGAATGACCAGTTTTCAGTGGCCCGAAATTTTATCATTGCATTGGGAAGACATGGAAATCGGTAACTGACCGATAAGCCGGTCTTGCATGACTCTGTCTACCATACCATAACCGGACTGTGGCGAGTGGACAATGCCCTGTCCGAACCACCAGCTGAGAGCTCGTGTCGAAAACTGAAATCATTTCGGTTCATCTCGCGTGCTTTATACTAGCGTTGATAGCATAGCCTTGAATGAAGAGAGACACGAAAATATAGTACGAAGCACAATTCTAAAGAGGGGACGAGCCTCGGTTATAAAATAAGACACCGGAAACAAAGCAAAATAATTTTGCAGCTGAGGGGTGTGGCTATTTCTGTATTCATCATGGAATAAAACCTAATGAAATAAAAAGAAGAAGATTTGAACCATTTGTTACCCGTTTATGAGGACCCGGATAGGGAAGAACATATTTTCAACCTGTTCATGTACAGATTTGTATGGGAGCAAAAATAGCTCATTTTTAAGTAAAAAATTGAACTACCTTCACTAATAGCACTTAATTATAATTTCAATGCAAGTTTTTCTGATCAAATGGTGTATGAATGGTGTAATATGAAGTCATTGTGTTCAGTTGAACGAGAGTTATTAGCGTTCAAAAACCTTTCACTTTAGCGTAACGCTCTCATTTTTCAAAATTTTGAAATGACACCCGGTATAGAAAAGAGAAACGTAGTCCTACGTTAAAAAACACTGTTAATGAGATTGTTGAACCGAGTAGATAATGCTACTCACATCATTTGAAAAAGGTGTGAGTATGGTTCCTTCCATATGACAAAAAATCCCAGTGGATTTTGAAATTCCCGACTTTTTCCCGATGATTTTGGATTCCCGAATTTTTACCGCATTTCCCGATTTTCCCGAGTCTGTGGCCGGCAACAACAGCTAACTGCACCAATGCCTCTCTGGGCAACGACTGCTCGCCAGCTCACCCCCCAGGGTGCTTGCTGCCGCCAACTGCGAACCAACTGCAGATCCTACTCTGCACAGCTCCACGACTGCCGAGAAACTAAATCAAAATGTGAAGGTGTACCCGTTATATAAAATTCTTAGCTGCCTAGGAGACGTTCTTTACTTAAATAAGAAGTCTGTGCTAGGAAAGCACAGTGTATTTGGTAAATTTAATCTGAAAAATCGACATTATAAGACACTGTATTACCTTGTATTTATGTTATTTTCAATAGCCTAATGTTAAAACTCAATTAATTTGAATATTAAAATAGATGTGTAGATATATTCCAGATAGATTGGTGCAAAGATTTTAAAATTCGGTCATGAAATGAATTAGTTATTAACGTTCAAAACCTAGGCATATTTCGTGACGCTCCAAATTCTCGTACTCGCAACGTGTACCCCTGTATTAAAAACGCAAGAGAAACTTCAAATTAACAAACTCTTTAGATAGGCGAATTAATTTATTCGTCCTGAAAAGGAAGGATTTTAGTTGACGGGGGAGAAACATGGTTCCAATTGAACTTAGGCTTTTCACTCGGTCTTCTTGTACAGCAAGACAGCATGAAAAGTACAACACTCTGTGAAATGATCACACCGGAGAAAAGTTTTATCAGCTCTTCGTCGTTGCGGATGGCCAGCTGCTTGTGACGTGGGATGATTCTGGTCTACTTGTCGCGGGTGGCGTTTCCTCCCAACTCGAGCACTTCAGCGGCCAGGTATTCCATCACGGCAGCAAAGTAGACGGGGGCTTCGGCACCAACGTGCTCGGCGTGGCGTAGTTACCGTTCTCGAGCAGACGGTGAATGCGACCGAGTGGGAGCTGCAATCTGACTGGAAATTTGTCACGGCCAGACATGCTACTTGGCAACAGAGTCGGTCGATGGTCGACTTGACGGTGCGTAGCCGAGCACTGACTCAACATCTTCGAGATCGCTGAAAGACTGAAGAAATTTTTTTTACATAAACATAAATTTGCATTTTATTTTTATCTCTTTTTGTGGAAACAATCATTTTTCTTACATGTTAAGTGATACCGCTTTAAGGCTATTCATACTTTAGTTGGTTCGTTATGTTATATTTAACTTAGTTTTGATTGGTTTTTGTTAAAATGTATGTTGTTTAAACATCAGTTTGTTTTGTTTTAATTTCCCTAACCGAATGTACCCTTATACTACTAGTCAAACTACATATATACACTATTTACAGAAAAAAGAAAAAAGAAAATAAAATAACATAATAATAATGATAATAGGGAACCTATTTAAGCATAGATGTCTCTTATTGTTTGCCATGCCGATCTAATGTTTCTGATTCGATGATTTGTTGCAAAATTTTCTAGCCTGTTAACAATTGGGTCGAGATTCGCTAGGCGATGGACTTCGGTTGTCCTTGTGTGCTTTGGAAGCTTCAAGATCATTTTAAGGAACTTGTTTTGTATGGTTTGTAATTTATTAATGTGGGTCCGAGCACATCCCATCCATACCGGAGATCCATACATTAGCATTGGAAGCACCAGCTGTTTGTAGATCGCAAGTTTATTTGTGATGGAGGTTTTCGATCGTCGATTGATGATAGGATACAGCCTTTTCAGCATAATAGTGCTTTTGATCACTCGGTCATCGACATGTGGTCTATGAAGGAGCTTGCTGTCCATCAGCAGACCTAGGTATCTTACAGTGTCTACCCAGTCTACTGCGTTGTTGAGCACTTTGATTTTTGTTGTTGGCTTGAGTCGGGTAAGAATCTGAAAGTGCTCCGGAAATACATACGTGGGACGTTCTATCATGTAGGTATCTTCACCAGATAGATGGGACAGTTTTGTCGGAGCATCTTGTGCGTAAGACTCGCGTGCTAGACATTATCAAAGGCTTTTTCAATGTCTAGTAGCGCCATGACTGTTGTTTTGGAAAGATCCTTCGATCGCCTGATCTGGTTTGTTACCCTCTGTAGTTGGTGGACTGTAGAGTGCCCACGCCTAAAATTGAACATCCAGAAGGACATTGTTCTCCTCAGTATGGTCCAATAGTCTCCAGCTTGCTTATTGAGGAGAGTAGGCTGATTGGTCGATAGCTAGCCGGGTTGGTGGGGTCCTTCCCCGGCTTCAGGATAGGTATCACTTTTGAAGTCTTCCAGCTGGACGGGAAGTAACTGATTTCAAGGCATCGGTTAAACACGTTGGTCAGAAGGGTAATCGCTTTGAGTCCAAGGTTCTTAAGGACGATGTTGAAAACTCTATCTAAGCCTGGAGCTTTCATATTCCTCGTCAACTTGAGGTAGTTCTTCAACTGGGCTACAGTAACTCTCTGCACATCTGGAAACAAGTTTGGTTGATTTTGCAAACGGTTGACACTTGCCGCTACCGACAGCTCCATTGGGCTAACCAAGTCCCGACCTAGATTGTGCGAGGCGAGAAAGTGCTTCGAAATGGCATTTGCTTTTTCATTGGCTGTTAGACAAACTTTATCTGTTTCCCTAATTGGTGGCACTGGTTTAGGTTTAGTTTTAAGAACTTTTGCAAGTCGCCAAAAGGGCCTTGAGTAGTTGGGTAAGTTTTGAATTTCTGTGTAAACTGTTTATTCTTCATTTAGTAACTCTATTGGCAATAATACTGTTGAGTTTTTTGAATAGAACTTTCCGAGATGGGTTGAGGGTTCTTTGATACTGTCTTCTGACACAATTTCTCAAGGAAATGATTCCCTACCGGAACATTCGTTTTGTCATGCTGTCGATATTAGTGAACTTACATGCTACTGTGATTGACGGGATGAAACGGGACTCCGCCTCACCAATGGTATCAGTGAGCCCTTGGAGAACACTGTCGATGTCGTTTGTTGTCGCCAGAACCGGATTCTCGTTGATTTGATCCTCGACAAATCGCTGTAACTGCGGCCAGTTCGCACGATGATAGTTTTTCTTCCGATATAGCTGTCTTCGGTTGATTGGTTGGTGCACTTCGAATATCACCGGAAGGTGGTCAGATGATAGATCGGTGAAAGTGGCGAGGTTGGAGCAGCTATCAGCGGTGTTGGTGATGACGATGTCCAAAGTGGAACCAACTCCGGCCGGTGAAACGTATGTAGGTGAGTCCGGATGGAGCACGACATAGTGCCCTGCTTGAAGGTCCTCGGCCAGTACCAAACCATTTCTGTTATTCTTTGCATTTCCCCACAACGAGTGTCGGGCATTCAAATCACAGACTACGTCTGTGAATAAACTTACCCTGTCCAGAATAAACTTACCCTGTCGTCGAGTCAACTTGTGGAGTTCATTTTTCAAACGAATGGAGGAACCATCCGAGAGCCTGCTTTGCAGCGGACAGTAGGCAGCAATGATTTCAATAGGTTCATCAGGTGTTAGTAGATCGATTCCAACCGCCTCGATGATATTCAGACGATAGTCCGGAAGAGCACGACATTCCATATTCTTGTGTATAGCGATGGCTACGCCACCACCCTGCTGGTCACCAGGACGGTCCAATCTGTAGATCGAATGTTCCGGTAGGTAAAAGTTCACGGACGGCTTCAGGTGAGTTTCCGTTATAATTGCGATGTCTATTCGGTTGGTTTGTAGAAAATCGTTAAATTCTAGCTTGTTGGCCGCCAGAGAGCGGGCGTTCCAATTAATAACTTTGACGTTGAATGTTGAGATTCATGAACATTTGCATCATCTGCATCATCATTTTCTGCATGTCAGCAACGAGAGCGGCGAGATGTGAAATCGTACTGGATACTGATGCTGGCAGGGCTTCCGGGTTGGGTTGGGAGGCATGGTCTATTGGTTCTTGATCACAATTCAGATTGTTCCACCTGAAACCGGGTGGGACACCACCAGGAGGAGCTCTTGACGGTGACCGTGTTCGTTGCCGACCGGAAGATGGGGGTTGCATATGAACTGGATTGGTTACCGACGGTGGTCGACGTAGCTCAGGAAACTCTTCGAGGTTGATGATGTTTTGCTTCTTCTTCTTATGATGATTCGGCTGATTCCTTGCTACTGCTTGCATCCGGATTCGTCGATATTCTTCGAGCTTCGGACAGCGCTTGTCCGTCGACATATGTTGTTCAGAGCAATTGGCACAAGTGAACTCGCAAGCACCCTCGAGAACACAATTTTCTGTCCAATGCTCTTGGGAGCAGTAGTTACATCTTGGCTTCAGGTAACAGTTGCGGGTACCATGGCCAAAATTGAGACATCTCATACACTGTGTCACACTGCGGTTTGGTCCACGATACGCTTCCCACTTAATAATGCAATCGCTTAGCGAGCGTACTGCTTTCAGTGCACCAAGAGTGCCGCTTCCCTTCCTGAAATGTACTAAGTACAGACAGTCACGGTACTTGGTCGCCGGATTTCTTATGTTGATGTTGAAGGCTGCCAATGGCTGCAGTTTGTAGACGTCCTTCAGTTCGAATAGTATGTCGTCAGTTTCCATTTGCGGCAGACCGCGAACGACGACCTTGAACGGTTTCTCCGCTGCTACATCGTGGGTGTAGAATTCGGCTTGTACTTTGGAAAGGTACGTTCTCGCTTTGTTGTACTCTTGCTCCGATTTTAGGATGAGCTTAATGCCCATTCCAGTGAGCTTAAACTCAGCGCGGACGCTGATCGCATGCATCGTTTTCTTAAGCTTCTCAAGCGGAACTGATTTAACTACTAACGGAGGTAGCTTTTTCGTCATCGGAAGAGGGTTCACTGACGCTCCACCGCTGTTGATGATGCTTGCTCCTGTCTGAGAGCGAGGAACGCACCCGGTCGGGGTGGCCGATGTGTGGACGGAAGAAAGATCGTCGTCGTTTTCGCTGGCACCATCATCCAACAGTACGTACATGTTGGACTGGCTCCCATTCGGCTTGAGGCGAAGATCGGCTCCGCTGGAGGCGCTTGATCGCTTGTCCTTCTTCGTCTGTCTGGATTCGGCTTCGGGTTTGTTGGGAGAGAGGCTTTTCTTTTTCCTCTTGCCACCCATTGCACTCGATATAACTTTTTCACTTTTTCTTCTCACTTTACTCAACTGCCACAGTCACTCCCAAATGCCGCGTTGTGGTGATGATGAAAAAAAATAACCATCCCCCCTTAAAAAACTTCTTTTCATTGCTTAGGAGACGTTCGTTCCTTAATTATAAATTCTGTCTAGAAGAGTACTCTTGTTTTGGTTAATTTACCTCTGAAAATTCGCCAGAACATTTTATTTTGGGTTAATTTCAAAAGTAGAATGTTAAAAAGCAAAAGATTTAAAATTTGAATCGAAGCCTAGAAAATGTCCCGATCGATTGGTGCAAACATTTTGGAAATTAATCGTGGAATGACTTAGTTATTAACGTGCAAAACCTAAATATTTTTCGTGACGCTCCAAATTTTCGCAATTCGAACGTGTACCCCAGTATTGAAAACACAGACGTAGTCCTACGTCAAAAGTTCGTGTCATCGAGGATTTTGAAAGTGGAGGAGGAACGCATGAGTCGCTTGCAAGGAAGTAAGGTGTGGATCTTCTTCTCTAACTCGTTTTATAAAGCAAAAGGAATACGAATTAAGTTAGATCAATTTAGAGAACACGGAGTAATCTACCGAAAAACAATGGGGGAATCTTTGTATGTGTGGATTGAACAGCAACGGCAGGCCAACATAATTTTGACATATGATGTTTTACGAGTCAAGGCAGAATTATTATTCCACGAGCTTTAGAAACGGGAACTAGAAGCTTAGATTTTCGGAAGGGTGGATGCGCCGAATGAAAATGCAGTTTGGACTGCACGTGAAGCGTGTTGCTGGTGAGAATGCTTCTGGTGACATACAGGCTTACCTGAACTTCATGAGAATTTTAGCCTCGAAAATTGATAAAATGGGTCTGCCAAGTGTACAACGCTGATGAAGTGGCCACTTCATCAAGTTATCGGCGTCACGGAGCGTGGCACTACCCAAGTCTTCTTCTTTTAGCATTTCAAGCTTATTGCTTTCACGATTAGCTTATTGCTTGCTCTCAACTTGGTGTTCTAAATTCTCTTCCACAGTTATTAGATGTCAGGTACCATTTTTGCATTCATACTAATGGCAAGTACAATCTTTCCTATGCCGGGAGGAAATTTTCCTTAACGAAAAATGCCTAGACCAGACCGGGATAATGATAATGACCAATCTTGTTGAAACGTCAATTTGTTCTTACCCAACTGTGTACGTGCTCATGGTGCAACAGTGTCCGTTAGAAGCTTCTGGTAGACTGATTGGTTGATTTTGACGCCTTTCTCAATTACTATTAAGGGGGTTTTACCGAGAGCAGTAATTCCCGCCCAAACCATCACCGAAGCTGGATACTATGATCTGGCTATATTCATACGTTTATCCGCCAAGTCATTTGCGTCGATTTTTGTTCTAACAGACGATGTCCTTGTAGAACTTCTTTCGCCTTCAAGTGATCCATCTCTGATTGGATCTACACACAAAACTGATCCAGGAAAATGTGTTTCCATAATCAACTTTAACGTTTCACGTTGCCTTAAAACGCACCGAGAGACCCACCGTCTCCCCCGACATTTCCGCCCAATCCTTGCACCGCATATGTCGTCCACTTCTCACCGTATCGGTGACACTCGGCGACATGGGCGTATGTCGAGTTGATTAAAGTTTTATTTGTTGCCTTCCAAAACTTGTTGACAAAATGTGTGCCAACTAGGGCAATCAGCTCCCGTCGAAGTTGTGGTGCAAACTACTTTCGGAAAATACATTCTAAGGCATTTAGGCGAGGCACTTAGGCAAGCTTGAAGTGAGCAAGTAGCATACAGTACGACGCCCAACGGGGCAAACACCTTCGGTAGTCAAAAGATAAACAAAGTTAAAAGTAGAACTCGAACCGGCTTTCAGTTCAATCGGAAATACGGAGTCCACCACAGGAAACCGCTTGTGTTGGCAATTAAAAACCCAAAACCCGGTGTTGTCGCTAAGTGCAAAGGGTTTGTTTGGGCGACACTGTAAATTATGGATGTTGTTTGCCGCTGTCACGTTGGATCAGTGTTTGGTAATGACCTGACGATGGAAATTAAGGCACGTTAATTCATGCTTATGAAGCATCAATTGAAATTGCTCTCAACTGCTGCACAAAGTTGAACCGTTTGTTTGTTTCAGGCTTAGACTCATGTGCACGTACAGTGTCCTGTGCAATCACTGACCCGCCCCAAACAGAGTTGAATGATTTGCATCGTCGCGCTATTGCGAAGCCACTAACCTCCGAACAGCAAATGGTCCACAATGATTACAATCGCGAAGGGATGCGATCACGTTTCCGTTCAATGAGTCAAGACCGGTGATAATGTGTCCGGTAGAGAGTTGGCTACGTGTCGTGTTGTGTGTCAAATATTGATTATAGACCCATGGGCATGTTCAGTTGATAATGGATCGATTTGATTTGCTGATAAAAATTGATGATAGGACAGAAAGTGGAAGTGTCTATAATGAGTACGGGTGCTTTATTTTTATTGAATCTTATTCAAGTTATGTAGCTGCCCGTTTATCAAAATATCAAAAATTTGTCTCCTTTCCCGGGCAAAATTTATTGACTGGATTAATTTTAACCCGTAACGCTGGTAGATCACCTTTACGTGGTGCGTTACGGGGTATCAGATCTACTACCGTACCCTAGGCCGAATTAATTCAAACTAGCTAACATATTTGTTTTTTTTTTTTTGCAGTTAAAGGAACATATCTTAGTCCTCGTTCTGATGCATGGTCAGTATCGGAGTCATAGTTTGTTTTCTTTGCAATGAATCCAATTTTCACTGATCAAGGGGCGCGCCTTTGAAGAGTGCTTTCATTCCTCAAAGGGTTTAAATAACGGCAACTTTCAATAAAAAATCGATTAATTGTCAACAACACAAACAATAACAACTGTAACAACACCGAATACTTCATCACTTTTCAATAGTGATGAAGTAACTCGACATGCACTAAACTAAGGATATGAGATATACTACAATAGATCAAATTACTGGTCGCAGTGGTTTATGTCCCGAACAGAGATAAAAAAGAGTGATTTCGTTTCCAATCACTGAGCAGATTCTTCCCGGATTTCGGTGATCTATTAGTTTCAAAATGCTCATGATAAATCACGGAACGCATGAGAATATGTTCCTACGTTAATCTTATCACTTTGCAATTCATCCTACTCAAAGTGAAAATATATAGGGTAAGACGGTTCAGAACGCTCCAGCCGGTCATTTCGCTTCCTTTGAGTTGCTGAGAAACAAACATGTATTTAAAAATAAAAACAATGGACAACGGGGCACCGATGACATGAACAGGATAGCTCTACCCATTTAGGTATGTATTAGGGTGCACACTTAGAAATTATGAATTTTACACGTGACGTAATTCCTGTTTGTAAAAAGTCGGGTAACGTAAAGAAAGATTTCGTGTAAGATTATGTCTCCTGAAACTGATAAATACACAATTCGACAAAAGATGTGTTTGATTGAATTTATTTTCTCATCTCTTTCAACTCATTCTTGTGTGCTAAAGGACGCTTGCATGAGTCGGTCTCAGGGGACAGAAATTTACATGCCATTTTGGTAGTGTGTGGTAATAAATGTATGGGACCAAAAAAAATTACAAAAAAACTATATACAAAATAAAAATTGGCTCGAAAAAAGACCCTTGGCAAAATTTGGGCTCTCGTCATTTCATGAGTAAGATCTGTGGTACGAAACTTGGATAAATCTATATACAGTGTATCTCACAAAAGGTGTCCCCTTTTTTTCAGTCTTCGTTTATTTCAGCTGGGTAATTTTAACAGCGGCATTGATTAAACCTGTTTTGAGTGCATTCTTTTCACAGCTTATCGCTGAAGATAAATAAGCGATTCCGTTTGTTTATATTTAGGGTCTATGCATAAACTACGTAGACTTTTTTGGGAGGAGGGGGGTTTTGACCAAAGTCTACGCTCCATACAAAATTTCAAAAGATTGTATGGAGAAAAGTCTACGAGTCTGAGATTTGCAAAAATGAGTCTACGTGGTTTATGAACCGGCCCTTATCAGCTTCCATGGAAGCCATGCGGGAGAAAATTTTAAAATTACATTTGCAAAAGCTTACACCGTGTCAGATATTCAATCGCCTTAAGCAGTTCGGAGTGAGTAAGCGTTTTGTTTTTCTTACCTTAAAATGGTTCAAGGAAATTAGAAACGTCTATATTCAACACTAAGGCGGTGCCAGACGAACTGCCACACTGAAAATTTATTTTCGTAAATTAGCTTTCACTCGCTTCGTAATCATGGATTTTGTACATGGAACAAATGTCTCGTATATTATATGAAACATTCGTATTGCTTTTTATCTAGTGAAATGCTATAATTACACCTTTTTGTATAATCCACGAAATAGATTTCGTGAAGACCAGCCAATCGCTGCTTCGCTGTTTTTGCTGCTGGGATGGGCGGGAATAATTTATTTATCTTAAAATAAAAATTGAAGCGTTGTCGAGAGATTTAACTTCATACCCATTATTCAAGAATCATCTCACGAGTCACCATGGCCTGGTTTCGTACAATGCACGAATGTTGTTTCTGTGTCAACAAATGCTTCGTGCTTTTGACAGTTGCGCGTGTGCCATTAATTACGAATGTATCTTCATAAAAAGAACAAATCAGTTTTGTTGCTGAGAACTACGAACAGATTCGTTAGTTCTACCGTCGATTTCGTAAAATAAACTAAAATTCAATTTCAGTGCAGAACGAAAATAAAGATCAAATGTGTGAGGGAGCCAGTAAGACGTAATCCGGCCGTATCTGGCCGTAAATTGAGCAAACAATTTCAAATGCCCCCTGCTTCAATGAACAGGCTCTTCAGACATGATCTAGAACGCGAGCCGTACAAGAAACAACGGGTTCTCGGGTTGACGGAGCGTCAAAAGCAAGCCTGGGTCCAAAGAAGCAGAAATCTTTTGGTTCGGCACGGTGACTGCGAAATTTTATTTTCAGATGAAAAGCGCTTCCTCCTGCAGGACAGTCATAATCAATAAAATGATCGTGTGTATGGCAAAAGTCCAAGAGATAAACTAGCTGTAGAACGCTATCAGAATGTATCGAAAATCATGGTATGGGGCGCCGTTTCACGAAAAGGAAAATTTCCTCTTCTTTTCATAGAACATAACGTAAAAATCAACACTGAATATTACATCGATCAGGTCTTGAAGAACCATCTGCTTCCTCATGCTTCAACGCTATATGGGAATACACCATATTGTTTCCAACAGGACTCAGCTCCAGCTCACAAGGCAAAGAAGACACAAGCGTGGTGCGCGGAAAATTTGCCCAGTTTCATCACATGCGAAAAATGGCCTGCATTTTCACTGGATCTCAACCCACTTGACTACTTTGTTGGGGGTTATATTCTTCAACATATAGGCCCTACGAAAGGGCTTACTTTAGATCGATTCAAGAAACATTTGGTTGATATTTGGGACCAAATTCCTCAGAAAATCGTACGTGCCAGCTGCGATGGATTTACAAAGCGTTTGCGCAAAGCTATCAAGGAAAATGGCGAGAGATTCGAATTGAATTAGTATGGTTTATTTCTATAACATTTATCTTTCCAATGAAAAATAAATGCTATGATTTGGTTGTTTTTTTTTTTGCTGTAATCCCATTTTGTTTGAGTGACACCTTTTGTGAGACACCCTGTAAATAAAAATGAATTTCTGTCTGTCTGTCTGTCTGTCTGTCTGTCTCTCTGTATGTCTGAACCTTAAAACTCGAAAACTACTGAACCGATCAGCGAAATTTTGTATGGAGGGATTTTTGGGACCGGGGAAGGTTCTTATGATAGTTACAGACCCTGCCTCCTGGAAAAGGGGGACTCCCATACTAATGAAATACAAATCTCTGCATAACACGAAAAACAACCAAGCAAAATGGAACCAAATTTGGTAGGTGAAAGTTTTTTACGGCAAGAAATTTTTCTAAAGTGACTCAAGACCCTCCTCTTCTGTTAAGAGGGGCACCCAAACAAATGAAGCACAAATTTCTGCATAGCTCTAGAACCAGTCAAGCAAATGGAACCTATTTGGCATGTGGAGGTTTTTGAAGGCAAAAATTTGTCTATGGTGTTTTGAGACAGACCCCTCCGCCTTCTGGAAGAGGGGGCTCCCATACTAATGAAACACAAATTTCTGCATAACTCGAGAAACAATCAAGCAAATGGAACCAAATTTGGCAGGTGAAAGTTTTGACGGCAAGTATGTATCTTAAGTGACTCAAGACCCCTCCTCTTTCCATAAGGAGGGGCTCCCAAACAATTAAAGCACAAATTTCTGCATAACTCGAGAAATAATCAAGCAAATGTAACCAAATTTGGCAAGTGGAGGTTTTTGAAGGCAAAACATGTTCCTATGGTGGTTTGAGACCCCTCCCCTTTCTGAAATGGGGGGGTTCCCATAAAAATGAAACACAAATTTCAAGTTTATTTGAAAACATGTGGCCGAAGCAGCCTGCATTACCATCGAGGTCATTATGAAAATAAATTTGAAAATTTGGTTGCTTTTTTCAACGATCTGAATGCCATTGTGTGTGTGTGTGTGTGTGTGTGTGTGTGTGTGTGTGTGTGTGTGTGTGTGTGTGTGTGTGTGTGTGTGTGTGTGTGTGTCTTTAGAACCAATCTCCCACTGACCGGCAGTGTTTTTATGGAAGAAACTTGTCTGCATTTCTTCAGTAATTTATATGTGAAAAAAAAGTAAAGTAAAAGTAAAAAAAGTAAAGTAAAAGTAAAGTAAAAGTAAAGTAAAAGTAAAGTAAAAGTAAAGTAAAAGTAAAGTAAAAGTAAAGTAAAAGTAAAGTAAAAGTAAAGTAAAAGTAAAGTAAAAGTAAAGTAAAAGTAAAGTAAAAGTAAAGTAAAAGTAAAGTAAAAGTAAAGTAAAAGTAAAGTAAAAGTAAAGTAAAAGTAAAGTAAAAGTAAAGTAAAAAGTAAAGTAAAAGTAAAGTAAAAGTAAAGTAAAAGTAAAGTAAAAGTAAAGTAAAAGTAAAGTAAAAGTAAAGTAAAAGTAAAGTAAAAGTAAAGTAAAAGTAAAGTAAAAGTAAAGTAAAAGTAAAGTAAAAGTAAAGTAAAAGTAAAGTAAAAGTAAAGTAAAAGTAAAGTAAAAGTAAAGTAAAAGTAAAGTAAAAGTAAAGTAAAAGTAAAGTAAAAGTAAAGTAAAAGTAAAGTAAAAGTAAAGTAAAAGTAAAGTAAAAGTAAAGTAAAAGTAAAGTAAAAGTAAAGTAAAAGTAAAAAAGTAAAAGTAAAGTAAAAGTAAAGTAAAAAGTAAAGTAAAAGTAAAGTAAAAGTAAAGTAAAAGTAAAGTAAAAGTAAAGTAAAAGTAAAGTAAAAGTAAAGTAAAAGTAAAGTAAAAGTAAAGTAAAAGTAAAGTAAAAGTAAAGTAAAAGTAAAGTAAAAGTAAAGTAAAGTAAGTAAAAATAAAAGTAAAGTAAAAGTAAAAACTAAAAGTAAAGTAAAAGTAAAGTAAAAAGTAAAAGTAAAAGTAAAGTAAAAGTAAAAGTAAAAGTAAAGTAAAAGTAAAGTAAAAAGTAAAGTAAAAGTAAAGTAAAAGTAAAGTAAAAGTAAAGTAAAAGTAAAGTGAAAGTAACGTAAAAGTAAAGTAAAAGTAAAAGTAAAAGTGAAAGTAAAAAAAGTAAAGTAAAAGTAAAGTAAAAAGTAAAGTAAAAGTAAAAGAGTAAAAGTAAAGTAAAAGTAAAGTAAAAGTAAAGTAAAAGTAAAGTAAAAGTAAAGTAAAAGTAAAGTAAAAGTAAAGTAAAAGTAAAGTAAAAGTAAAGTAAAAGTAAAGTAAAAGTAAAGTAAAAGTAAAGTAAAAGTAAAGTAAAAGTAAAGTAAAAGTAAAGTAAAAGTAAAGTAAAAGTAAAGTAAAAGTAAAGTAAAAGTAAAGTAAAAGTAAAGTAAAAGTAAAGTAAAAGTAAAGTAAAAGTAAAGTAAAAGTAAAGTAAAAGTAAAGTAAAAGTAAAGTAAAAGTAAAGTAAAAGTAAAGTAAAAGTAAAGTAAAAGTAAAGTAAAAGTAAAGTAAAAGTAAAGTAAAAGTAAAGTAAAAGTAAAGTAAAAGTAAAGTAAAAGTAAAGTAAAAGTAAAGTAAAAGTAAAGTAAAAGTAAAGTAAAAGTAAAGTAAAAGTAAAGTAAAAGTAAAGTAAAAGTAAAGTAAAAGTAAAGTAAAAGTAAAGTAAAAGTAAAGTAAAAGTAAAGTAAAAGTAAAGTAAAGCATTGGTATTGGTGTCAGCTTTAGCTTCATTCATACGCTACCGAATGTGCGCGGTGTTGACATTCTGTTAGTTGTTGTTTGTTTGTTACGCGCGATGAAAGAGTATCGGGACTTCGTAATTAAGCGTTTTTTGAACGGTGAGCGACCCGGCGATATATTCCGGCTGCTGAAATCGCATGGGGTCAAGCGGAACTTTGTCTACACGACCATCAGGCGATACCGGGAGACGTCCTCGACCAATGACCGTGCGAGATCCGGTCGGCCGCGTTCAGCGAGGACGCCACGGGTCATCAAGATCGTGAGGGAGCGAATTCGGCGCAAAAAGAACCGCTCAATCCGGAAAACGGCTGCAGATCTCAACGTTTCCATTGGAACCGCTCACACCATACTCACCAAGGACCTTGGTTTCAGGCCTTACAAAAAACGTAAGGTCCATGGCGTTTCGGAGGCTACCAGCAAAAAGCGGTTGGATCGAGCTAAGAGGATCCTCTCTCGGCACGCTGGTCAGGAGTTTGTTTTTTCGGACGAGAAACTGTTCGTGCTGCAGCAGCCGCACAATGTGCAAAATGACCGGGTGTGGGCGCCATCGAGGGACAGCATTCCTGAATCCAATATAAACATCCCTCGGTTCCAAAGTGCCGCGTCGGTGATGGTTTGGGGGCAGTATGCAAACGTGGTAAGCTACCCTTGGTGTTTATTGAAAAAAACGTCAAAATCAACGCGGCGTACTACAAAACTGAGGTTTTGGAAAAGGTTGTTGCCCCCAGTCTCCGAAGCCTCTACGGCGATGAGCACTACGTGTTCCAGCAGGACGGTGCACCAGCCCATACGGCAAATGTGGTTCAAGCCTGGTGTCGGGACAATTTAACCGACTTTCTGGACAAAACTTTGTGGCCTCCCAGCTCCCCGGACTTGAATCCTCTCGACTTTTTTGTTTGGTCCTATATGATGGCGAAGCTGAACGAATACAAGGTCAGCACTTTGGATCATTTCAAGACGGTAATTCTCAAAATCTGGGACGAAATGCCCATGCAGTCCGTGCGTGCCGCCTGCGACGCGTTCGAGAAACGTTTGAAGCTCGTTAAGGAGTACAAAGGGGGGGTCATTCCAAGAGAAATGTTGTAAACGTTCCTTGTAAACATAGCTTTCAATAACATAAATCCAAAAATAAAAAAACATGTTTTCATTTTTTTAACAAATTTTGAAAGTGTATCCGAACTTATTGAACACCGCAGTTAAACAAAGAAGGCAGGGATTCCAATATAGCACCTATGGCTCCCGAGAATCGATAAATATTTGTGCGCTCCGCGCCCTGTACCTTCTCAGCCCGCGCAGGTGCTGATCTGCAGCGGCTCCACCCCTCCAGCCATCTGACAACGGAAGAAGGAAGCCATAGTACAGGGGAGTAAAAGGTGTTTTTTTTTTTTACGAAAATAAAGGTGCCATGCGGGAGAATGAAGTTCACTTCCGTCGGCTGGACGGGCGTTTGGACAGGTACGAAGAACGAGGAAACAAGAACAAGTTTGATTTGTTCGTGGACAAGAACCCCGCGTGCTGAGAAGTGAAGAGAACAGACAAGACGACCCAGAAGAAGAGGGAGATAGCCGAGGAGTAGAGAGAAAAAAAAACAGAGAGAAGATTTGGTTTCACCGATTTAAAGTGAATTACTACGAACGAACCTGAGTACGGTCCTGCATCCCTGAATAACCTGCTTAAGAGTGATGTGCCATCCAACTGGACCAAGCAATTGGAGGGTTCCTTCAGATGGGTGAAGGAACAAATTCAATCCGACAACTGCATTCTCCACTATTTACCGGAACTGCCACTGCTGCTTTCAATGGATGCTTCGCCCTCTGGACACCGACAAAGCGACATGAATGACAATAGAAAATGTCTTAATATTTCTGTTCAAATCATATTACTGACATCTATATTCGTGTCCGCTGAGAACGTTTAGTGAAGCCAGGAACACGCTTGGGAACTTGATAAGAAGGTTTATGTCCGAGCAATTCTGGACCAATTAATTTTATCTAGATAGTGACGAGGTTTTTTCAATATATCTATAGCTGGCAACGCACCTTGCTAACCGACAACCAACCTATCTCGAAGGTCTTAGAGGAGCATAATGGGTTGCCAGTTATGCCTGCGTGAAAGATGCAACAATACGCCACTTACTTGCAGAGATTCGACTACGAAACTCAACGAGATCGAGAAAGCGGATGTTGTGGAGTTAAGCCAGATTGATACCTACTGAGCGCCGGCTGCACACCACTGAGGATCAGCCGGTGCACAACCTCAAGCAAGAAATAAAAACATGGTCAGCAGGTTGGATGAAGGATGCTTGCTTCGGGGGATCGGGTACGTCCGGCTCGCTCCGGAAACATGTGCTCGAGGAGCTGCACTTTACTCACTTCAGTACATCTTGTACGTAGTCGCTGCCAAGGGGTAGCACTGGTGTCAAGGACTGGACCGGGATATAAAGGAGATGGTAACGAACTGCACTGATAGCGAGTCCGTTCGTGATGAGCCTACAAAAATGAACATGCACTGCTGAGAAATTCCCAATGAACCATTCCAACGGGTCCATTTGTATTTTTCCGGTCCATTCATGGATACCTACTCCTTCATCTACGTTGATGCGTTCAGTAAGTGGCCGGATGTTCTGATCTGCCGATCCACCACGGCTGAATACACCATTAACATTTGTCGCGAGATCTTCAGTAGGTTTTGGCATTCCATCTGAACTGGTGAGTGACCATGGCGTCCAGTTTACGTAGGAGGTTTTCCAGCGATTCCTCAAGACGAATGGCGTGGTGAATAAAATGAGTGCGCCGTACCTTCCTGTGACGAACGACCAAGCGAAGCGGTCGTTCAAACGATTCAGCAGAAGCTCAAGGCGTTGAAGAGTTCCATGTCTCAGCTGCATTTATAGCTGAACAAAATCCTATAGAGGACAGCAGCAGACTTAATTCAGCGTAAACAGCGGTGGGAAGGTCCTTCGTTGCTTCAAAACAACAAATTATCGTGTAGAATTCTTGTTAGTGAAGGCATAGTTCCTGATGCGGCAAAGGAAGCCAGAAATACCTCACTCGTAATCGAATAACCTTCGATAACTTTCGTCGAAGAGTACGTCAGTTGGTTCTCATTTTATCATCACATGCAACGGATTACCGCCTACTGGAGCAGGTACTTCAAAAATTTACTTCTGGCGCATAATGAAGGAGTTGCCTCAACACCACTTCGGAGATTCGTAGCGCTGAATTAGCTCCTGTTCAATTGGTACAAATTGACACATTTTACGAATTGGTGGACGAATAAGTCGATCTCCTCAACTTTTCGATTCATGCCATCAAATTATTCTCCCAGGATCACATCCACTAACGGAACTTCTTGTTCGGAGTGAGCACGAACGTCTGCCCGGTGTTCACAAATGCGTCACATGTTTCCGAGCAAGGCCGAACGTCCATTTCATTTTGAAGCTTGTCGTCGACTTAAGTCCCGGTGCTGCCAACGAGCTTCAGAAACTGTGCTGGAGAATTCCGGCAAGCAGTTGCCAGCGAATGTTCGAATAATGGAATCCACTGGCATTTCAATCCTCCTCGGGGATCTCTCTACGGAGGATTATGGGAACAGCGAACAATTCGGCGCATTACGTACGGGTGCTAGGTGACCGAAAACTAGTCTTGGATAACATGGTACAGATCTAAGGCTGTCTGAATTCTCGCCCGTTGAATAAACTCTCCAATGACCTATCGGATCTCCAAGATTGACACCGGGACATTTTCTCGTTGGATCGTCTTTAAAGTCCGTTCCAGACTTCAACTACGAGTCGATCCAATTGAATCGTCTTCACCAATGGCAGCAGATCCAGAAAATGCTCAAGGACATCTAGAAACGTGGGCATGTTGAATACTTGCAAGCACTGCAACCTCGCAGCAAACCAGTAGAGTTAAAGAAGAATCTAGCCGTCATCATCGTGGATGAAAACCACCCGCCAATGCGTTGGTCTATCGCAAGAATCCACGGGCTTCATCCAGATCCTTGCAGATTGGTACGGGTTTGCTTAAACGTCCTACTGCAAAGATTTGTGTTCTACCAATACATCCATCCAACGATGAGCAACCATCCGCACCAGAAGAACCGTCCGCACGGTCTGACTAGAGGTTTCCTTTTCGGGTCAACCTGGTACCAACGGCTTCAGCAAGTTGATCATTGTATTATTGAGTTTCATCATCAACCAACGACAACGAGGACAGCCTCTCTGCCGGGGCAGGATTCTTCGCAGATTTTCGGCAAACAAGGCCCTTAATATGAAGGGTTCAGGTAAGGAGCTGTCCAGTATCTTCACCTTTATGGTAAATCATACCGGGTCTTTTATCTGTTCCATGTTTCACATCAACGAGCTCGTCAACGGATCCAGCTTCCATAGTAATTTCTGCTGGGGCAGGATGTTCAACAACAAAAAAAGCAGCTGATTATCACGCTACCACTTATCCACCGTAAAATGATCCGTCGACCGAGAAATCACCGTCAATGCTCATGTTTAGTAGACAGATTCGATCGAGACTCGACCTATTGCTATCGAAGAATACAACTTCGACCAAGGGTACGTCAATTCCAAGGTGGTGACCGGGTGCGTGTGCGCGATTTATTGTCAAAAAACAAATGGATGTTTGGCAGAATCACCGAAAAACTTGGGAAACTGTGATATGCTGTGCGATTTTGGAGCGCCATATTGATCACATAGTCGGTGTGATCTACCAGGAGTTTCAGAGAACACACCTAGAGAGGAGGAGATTGTTGATCGCTATAAATCAACTAATTCTCGGAAACTTTTTCAAACAGACGTATGTCATTTTGTAAACAAAGAGGGGATGTAGGATTCAAAAGTAAATTTCTCGAAATTCTCAGTACCCTCACATAAAGTAGCATCACAATCATGTAAATCAATGTTATTCCTTGTGTTGGTGGCCCAAGTTTGCATGAAAGTGCTAAGGGTTTCGAGAAATTTACGTTTGAATCTTACTTCCCCTCTTTGTTTACAAAATGACATACGTCTGTTTGAAAAAGTACCCGAGAATTCTGCGTTTGCTGTTTGTGTTGCGATTTCCTCTGTTATTGACGCAACCTGCTCGGTTGCTGCTTCGGTTGCTTCCCTTGCTGCTGCAAATCCTGGTGTGAAGCCTACTGATGTAACACTGGTGATTCCTCGCCGCAAGGCTGCGTCGACCGAGGCTTCGACATCGGCGTCTGCTGTCGACCTGGAGCGCTCTTCAGCTTTCCAGGCCAACCGTTCTTCCGCGTCCGAGTCTGTGTCAGCTCCTCGAGAATCCGGAAATTGGATTTGTAGTGCAGTTGAATTTCTTTTTATTTACGAGGTAAAGAAGTGTTATGTCTTCCTTTACATTATATTACTTACTACCTCTGTATAAACCTTCTTAAACACACCTTGCTCGCGCATACCCTAATATGATAAAGTACCTTCCTTGCGTGAGCAATGAGTCATGTTTACTTTCACCACCCAGTTGAACACACGAGGCGGTGAAAATTAAGTAATTAACAAAATGTTTATTATTCGTGTAGCTGTTGTGTGGCTTATTTCTCGACCGTCACAACATCCTGGCTTGGAACCACTGGAGCAGTGAGAACTGTCAAAATTTGAGCCAAACGAGCATATTTACTGTTTGCTTAAATGTTTCGATTTCTAAGTATTGCAATGGACCTAAAATAAATGGTTCAAATATCAAAAATAAAATATTCGTGTTCTGCAGAACTCGTGGTGTTAATAAAATAATGTAATATTTTATTATTTTTTGTGTTCGACAATGTTTCTTGTGTTGCTGAGATGAAAATTTGGCGGATTTTGTACAGAAGGCCATTTTTCACTTTAGTCAATTCGATTCACTGATGCCATGTTGCGAAGATGCCGAAGATTATAGCTATGTTTCTGCTCTGACTCAGTGTCCAACGTCAGTATTTTGAAGAGAATTCTGCTCCAGTGTCTAATTCTGACTGTTTGTTCGGTTCGCAGATCCCCTCATAGCCGTTCAATAATGGAATCGCCAAGTCTGAAGTCAACATCAGGAATCACCTAAATACTCGTTCAAGGCCGCAATAGTAATCATCAGAGTATTCGGAGGATTACTAGTCCATCCATACGACAGTTGCCGGCCAACCCGCTTCCTGTCTTGTCTCGATTTTACAATGTACACATACGGTGATGCATTGGCTTACACCAACAATTTTCAAGACGTTGTTACTGATTGACTGCAAACAAATCATGACCAACAATAACGAGATCGTGATAAAAAAAAAGCTAAGACAGATAATTGCTTCTGATAAATTTCTCATGGAAGGTAATTACTATTTCAGCTTACTTGCAAAAAAAATCTACGTCCTTGCGAGCGGCCTTCCGGCAGTTAACCGGATCATTCGCTATGGCGGACGAAAACGTGCGTGTAGGCATGTTTAAGAGTTCTTTCTTCGTTTTATTCATCAAGTCCTCCTCAGTTTTCGCGACAAAATTGTTGGAGTAGATCTTACGCTTCAAGTTGCCCCAGAAATTCTCGATGGGACGCAGCTGGGGGACGTTGGGCGGGTTCGCCAACTTGGGTACCACATCGATATTCAACCGCTCCATCTCCCAAAACAATCGCTTCGAGTAGTGGGCCTATGCCAGACCCAGCCAGAACACCGCCTCTTCGCCCTTATGTGATTTTTTGAAGAACAACGCAAATTCCGGCAAGCATTTCGTACTATTAATTTCCCCGCTCACTGCCAGTCCGGAGCGAAAGAAGAGCGGCTTTAACATCCCCTTCTAGCTGATTGTCAGCCACAGCAGCACCTTCTGGGGGAACTTGGTATGTTAAATGAACTTCACCTGGGAGCTTATTTCTTTCATGGGGGAAGTAAAATACGAAGTGCCCTGCCAGTCGTTGCCATCCAGAGTGAGATAGGTCTCGTCGTCCATCACCACCGCCAGGTCGCGATTCGCCGAGAAAATCGAGTTGACCATCTTATTCAGTCGCTGCCGCTGCGACATTGCCTGCAGCTTCGAAACCAGTGGACGCGAATTCTGCTTCCTGACATGTATGTTCATGTTCACCAGGTACTTTTTCACTGTTTGGCCGGTTGAACCGACCTCCCGGCCAAGCGCACACAGCGATGTATACAGTGGCTATAGCCACTTTTCCCTCGGTCTTCATCTTAAGCATCCTTTGGAGCTTCTTGTCGCTCAGGGTCGTCGGCCGTCCGGAACCGGGCTTACTTTCGATGCTCTGATTGGTGTCTAATAAAGTCAAGATGTTGTAGTTAGATGCCGAATCGGGCGTATCCGGCGTCCACAAAGTGCCGCACGATGTCCGTTTTCGACGCGGCGGGGTGCCGTTATTTGAACGCGCACACTTCTGAACGGAGTTGCTTCACTGTTTTTGCCATCACGGTTAGAGTTCGACTGATAGAGCTGTCAAATTTTGTCTGCAGACTCATGGGTTACTACGATTGATGCTGCATGGATAGTTTTGTCAGTGCGGGAGAAGGTAAACTCATGAAAAATCGGCAATTTTTGTCCTTTTTTTTAAATGCAATCGTTAGAATAGGGTGTTCGGCATTCTCAGGAAATCCTGAGCCTATGTTGATGCAATTTGATGATTTAACACCTTCGCGGCTAGTACAAAACTTTGCAATAGACTTCATAGTTTATAATTTTATAAATACTCATAATAAATCACTTGCACGTTAGAAATGTAAACAACAATGTGAGCAACGACAAAGTCACGCACAAAGCTGTAACATTTTACACTGCGGAAGTGTTGGCAGCCTTTGTAAACAAGACGAACACCGTTGCCAAATCGTCGGATTGAATTTCCGCATATCTCTGTACTCTGAGGATTACTAGTATTTGTCCGTTTTCGCAAAGCGCGATATGAATTTTGCTTGTGGGTGAACAAAATCCCTTCGCGAACGGTTTGCTTACTTTTTTCCATCTCGAAACGAATTCCTTTGACAACTGCACAACTGAGCGGATGTCATTAATACACTCTCAAGAGAATCTAAGAAGAAAAAGTTACGTCGCAATAATTATCATCCTTTAAGATAATGTGCTTGATTTTGTGATAAAAAGTTCACGTCCTGCTCCTTCTTGTTAAATGCTCTACAGTGGCTATCGGTGAAATAGAGAGTATAGGGAGTTGCGTGTACTTTGTCGTGAACCGGAGGTAACGGCTTCACATATCTGCCAGGTTGCTGCTCGTCTTCAATCGGAACTCCTCTTCGGCGCCCGCCGCATGAAGCGGGTCGATTGCAACGACCAGCTCGGCCCCCTGCTGCTGCTCGGCGTTCTGCAGCTCCATTTTTCTGCTGACGCTTACTCGTCGAATGTAGTCACTTGTAATGAGCTGGCGAGTGTAGATGGCTCATATTTATAGCTGCAGAATTGTCTCTTTTCACCGTCCACTAATTTTCACCAATCACGTGCTTTGCGACATTTTTTTCCCATGTGTCAATAGGAATCATGCGTTTCTACAGAGTGTAAGGTAGGGTTCCCAAAACGGTATACCGATGTGCATATTATTAATTTATAAATTTTAACAACTTCCAAGTTAATTGAATATATTTCGTGTCTTTATTTTGTTTTATTATTCTTATCTGGTATATTCTACAAAAGTTGGCCGTTCCGGAGAGTGTACGGAAGAAGAAACTGTCGAAATTCGCCAAAAAACATTCCTTGTCTGGCAAGCGATCTGCGGATGTGGCAAAATGAGTCAGCCCTTCATCACCTCTGGGACCGTCAACGGACAAATCTACAAGGACGGATGCCTCCAAAAACGACTTCTGCCCTTCTTGAGATCCCACGATGGTCCGACACTGTTTTTGACGGATTTGGCATCTTGCCACTATGCCTGGCCCGTCTTAGACTGGTACAAAGACAATAATGTAGTTTTTGTACCAAAAGACGTCAACCACTCCAAACACTCTGGAACTTCGCCCAATTGAAAATTTTGGGCAATCATGAAGGCAGAGCTCGTTAAAACTCCAAAACTGATAGAAAATGAACTTGAACTAAAGAAAATGTGGTTAAAATAAGTAAAGCCAGATCGGTCCTATCATTGCCCACAATTTGATGAAAGGGGTCAAGGCAAAGGTGCGGGCATTTGGGTTGGGAGAAGAGGTTCAATAAACCAATGATGTCAAAACTTAACCATTTAGTAGTACTGTATTTCCAGAAAGTTTGAAAAGAATCGGGCTCAAGGAAAATTTTGGGTAAAAGACCTATTTTGTGTGTCCAAATTTCATCGAATACAGTCTTTAGCAAAAAAAAACCGCAGTAGAAACACCATTTCGGGGGTTAAATTAAGCGCAAACACCAACAATTTTCATTTGACTATAAATGCGTTTGATTTTACCATGCATGCGATTAGACCAACCATGGTGCGGTTGAGATCAATATGAGGATCCATCAAATATACCACAAATGCTGAAGGTTTTACCACAAACGTAGTAAATTTGACTGAAATTTCATGGTAGTTTTGAAGATAAGCATAGTCGGGTAAAATGGTAGTTTCTACTACAAGATTTCTTTCTGTGTACCGGTTTGCCTTATCTATCGCTAACTGCATGCTACTTAAAAATACCTCCCCTAACCTAAGGATTCGACTGGCGTTCAAAACGAGAATAATCGCATGCTTGGTCTGTGCTTTGTTAGTAACGATTTGTGTGAGGAATGCACAGTTATTGAAGCACCAGCACCGCTAGTTAAAATCTGTCGGCACCATCCACCATTAGTTTCGAAACTTGCGGTAAATCCAAATCCAATGTGTCGCTTCCGTGATTCCTCTGAAAGTGTTTTCTACGATTTCAGTAAGGCTGATTTCAACGGTATGAACGATTTCTTGGGTCTTGTTGACTGGGACGAGATTCTCAATGTGTCTGACGCCAACCCCGCTGCATCGACAATGTCTGGTGTACTGCTGTATGCCATTGATCAGTTTGTTCCAGTGAGGATGAAACATGAATCAACTAAACCAGCTTGTTCAAATTCCGCTTTCATGCACCTCTAAAGAGTGAAACAGGCAATTAAACGATTATCTCTATAACGCGTATAAGGACCGTCTACAAAAAAGCCTCAAGTCCAACCCCAAAACCTTTTGGCGTCACGTCAATGATCAGCGGAAGGAAGTCGGTTTGGCCTCCACGATGACGGATGGTTTGCTTGAAGCTGATTGCATCGCCAGTATTGCCGCTATGTTCCGTTCCCATTTCAGCACCGTTTTCTCCGACATCGCGCTCGCCACCAGTAATGTGCCCCGTCTTCCTGCCTCCGGAATGGATTGTGCCATCACCAATGACATGGTATTCCCAAACGTTTGACGTGCTTCACCTCTTTCTTGGTCAAGGAACTCGAAAAAGGTCATCAAGTAGATTTTATTTACACGGATCGTTCCGCTGCGTTCGATAAAATGAACCACCAGATAGCAATAGCCAAGTTTGATAAGTTGGGCATGAGCAACAACTCGCTTATCCGGCTGCGATCCTACCTAACCGATCGTAGTATGTCCGCCTGAATCGGTGATCATGTTTCGTAACCATGTCCAGCTTTGTCCGGCGTGCCTCAAGGCAGCCACCTTGGGCCGTTTTTGTTCCTGCTTTACACGAACGATGTCAATCTCATCCGCAAATGCCTAAAACTCTCATACGCCGATGATTTAAAGCTGTTCTACCCGATGAAGCATCCACTAGACGCCGTTTTTCTGCGACAACAGCTGGGGACGTTCGCTGAATGGTGTCGCATCAATCGGGATGACATTGAATGTGTCCAAGTGCTTGGCGATTTCGATTTGACCGTAAACGTGAACTCGACCAATTCGGTTATGCTTTGACAGGATTTGAGCTGGAGCGCGTAACGACGGGTAAGGACTTGGGGGTTTTCCATCGATTCCAAAGTGACCTTCAAAGACCACGTAGCATACGTCGTGTCTAAGGCATCATCGCAGTAAGGCTTCCTGTTTCGTTTTGCCAAAAAATGTAAGGATGTTTATTGCTTTATCCCTTTACGACGCACGCCCTTGCGCACGCCTTATTCTGGAATATTGTTCTGTTGTCTGATCTCCCTATTACCAGAATGCAATCCAGCGTGTGGAGGCCATCCAGCGGAAATTCATTCGATTTGCCCAACGTCATCTCAGGTGGAGACCCAAGCAACACACAAGTTTTATAACGGTTGAAAATACTTTCATTTGACTAGATTTGGTTATATGGAAGCTTACTCAAGATAAAATCATGAAGATGTGTTACTCGGGGAGATCCGTCCAACTACCCAGCTATAGCAGGCGGTGCCAGCTCATCAACCTTCTTCCACTTGATGGAAGGCGTGGTGTGGCAAAAGCTTGTTTTATTGCCGATCTCCTGCAAGGGAACATTGATTGTTCTACACTGCTCACACATGTTGGACATCAACATACGCCGCCGTAATCTACGCGCACATTCGTTCCTGAGCCTTCCCGTGGCAAGAACCAACTATGGTCTCCATTTTTTTCTGTGTGTGATTTTGAAGGACATAGCAAAACAATACTATCCCTAATTTGTTACAAAAAAGATGTTTATGCTCTATTGAAACAAGTTGTGCTACTTGGGATGTAAAGGAATGTACTTGAATAAAATAATGGTAGAGAGTTGAATGTGCTGGAAATAATGTTGGACTACTATTTCTCTTCAGTTGATATAAAATTTGAATCTGGACACGCTTCCAACGGTTTAAGTATAAGTATTTTATACTAGCACATACTTGAAAATGACCTATTTTTGCTCCCTACCATCATCAATGTCTTCTTCTTTTCATTTTATTAAGTTCCACATTGAATACTGCAGTTGGTTTGAAAACCGGAAAGAAATGTTATTTCCTTACGCGTACCTTGTCCACCGATTTATTTAGGACGATCATTTCAATTTAATAACAAAAAAGTTTGTTTGACTGAAATTTTCATAACAGAACCTAATTAACCTATTGCATATTCTTAAAAATGGCATATTTTGGATTGTTTGAGGAATTCAGCCAAAGGTGAAGAATTTTATGTTTGCCAGAAAATTACATGCAAATTCAAATCGCCAGGTCGCTGATTTATGCGTGTCTTTAATTCAAATTAAATTGATTAGCAATACACTACTTATGAATTATGTTTTAATTGCGTACATTGCGCCAAATTTAAATGTTTAGTAATGTTAAATTGTTGAACTAAATACACAACTAGAAGATAGAACGGCCAAAACTTGGTCGACACAAATATGACGTAGTTTTTTTAATAGTGCATTTAAAATTTTTTAACAACCCTTATTTTGTAGGTGTTTACGTACTAAATGTAGACTCCATTTTGTTTTTGCCATTTTCTATTCAGTTGTTTAAAAGTCGTCTCAGCAAAGAGAGTAGCGTATAAAAATTTTGCACGCGCATAAGCAAAATCCAACTTATTCCCACGCTGACTAGGCAAAATCACTTAATTTTGCCAAATCAACCATGAAGAATGTTATAAAAGTGTTCGGAGAACATCTGACGACTACCAGTAATCCGGGATTAGGAGAAACCCGAAACCAGGAAGCCGCAGCGACCGGGAGAATAGTGGGCAGCATTTTCAAATGCAATCTCAACCTTTCCATCAGAGATATCGAAATCCAATTGGGAAAGTCCCACAAAACAGTGCAAAGAGTAAAGAAACGATCCGGAATGTCAACATATAAGCTTACACTGACACCAAATCGAGATGATAAGTAAAAAACAACAGCCATAGGAAGAGCCCGAAAATTGTACACGAGTTTGTTGACAAGTTTGATTGCGTCTTAATGGACGATGAAACATACGTCAAGGCTGATTTTAGGCAGCTCCCAGGTCAAGAGTTTTATACGGCTACCGGAAAAGGAAAGGTTTAACATAAGTTGCAGCAGGAAATAATGTCAAAGTTCCCGAAAAAAAACTTGGTTTGGCTGGCGATTTGCACCTGTGGGCTAAAAAGCGAAAGTTTCGTGACAACTGGCACTGTCAACCAAGATATTCATGTAAAGGAATGCTTGCAAGAACGTTTATTGCCTGTCTTGAAGAAACATAGTTCTTGGTTTTGATTTTTCATAAGGGCGAATCTACAATTGGGAGACTCTCTCTGTTTACTTTCTCTTTCCTTCTTCTTCATCTTCCCCCCTTCCTCCCCCCCTCACCAATAGCTAAATCATCCTTTAATATTACCACTTCCAACTCAACATTCTAACTCCGCAAATTACCTCAACTTGATAAATTCAAAACTTACCTCTCCATTTTAAAAATCAAACCCAAATAATATAATTTCCTATTTTTGAACGTCTTCCAAAAATAAAGAAGTACGAATTGTTTATACCAGCAAACTAATTCACTTGCACTCAATCTTGTTTGACCAATTTTTTACCGTTCCACCTTTTACAATTGATTCAAATACCCAAGTAACACAACTTGTTATGTAATGTTCAAAAATTCATCTTTAAAACATGATCTCATGTATTTTTCTAGTACACATAACTTATTTTTGGTATCTTATATGACCAAAACAGCGCAATAAATCGATCAATTTGAAACATCTTTAAGGTCACAAAAGAAGTTTTTAGATACAGATTTAGGACTAATAATACGTTTTCAAAATACTTTGAATAGCATGCTTTCAACATGATGATGTCTTATCTTGGTAGATTCTAGCATCATAATAACAAATAGGTTATAATCAAGTAATTCCAAAGTAAAAAAAAATGCAGAAATACTTGAACATGACATGCTAGTTTGATAAATTTCAAACGAACAGAAGTTAACAGCGATTGTTAAGATTGTTGTGATTGTGAAAATAATGTTTGTTTATGAGGAGTATATGCACAACTCATAGTAAAAAAATGACAATCGTTTTTGTCCAAATCGATTTTTTAGTAAATATAAGACATCTAAAGATTGTAAATGCGCAGAACGTTCAACAAAATATCATATGCGAGGCAGCCTTTATGGTGCAACTTTTGGTTTTACTCTCGCATAATTGATGCGCCGTTCTAAAGATTAAAAAAAATCAACAGAAAATTTTCTTATATTTTACAATTTTCTAGCATCTCTGTTGGAATTATCGAAAATCGTCATGGTGGATTAGACACATGGTCTACAGTGTCGATTGAAAGTATTTTTAAAACATAAAAAAAATGTCTAGATTATCGAGCAATTTTCTTTCTTACTCAAAATGTATCATCTCAATGATCGACAAAAAAAAACACATTTTCGAAATTTTTAGTGATAATTGTAATCATAGTTTCAACCGGCACTGTAATTGTGTCCATAGCTATGGTGTGAAGTTGAAGTTGAATCAAAAATACATCTTAAGAGCAGTCTAATAACATGCTCATGATGGTCCATTGCTAATTATTTCAGTTAGTTATAATAACATCATAATAACCATATTAGAGCATCTTCTTAGTGATATGTCATTTGGCTCCAGAAATTTTAGGAAAAAAATGAGTTTTCTTGTGGACCATCACAATGAATCAACTGCTGGTGGTGATTCTTATTACAGGCTATAGTTCTGAAAAATATATTTGTTTTTTATCTCATGTAGTTAGACCAATTCTGTAACCGTTTTTTAAGAAGATATTATGCAAATGGGCTAGGTCTGCTTTTTAATCGATATGAAAAATTTATAAAAAAGTAATAGGTATTCATAAACAAATTCATCATAATCATAACAAACATTACTGTCAAATTCGATCTGTGTTTACATCTGCTAATTTGACACTTGTTGGATTGAATTGTTGTGTTCATGCATTTCTGCATTTAGTTTCACTTTTTTATAACTTGATTATAACCTATTAGTTATTGTAATGCTATAAACTACCTAGATAAGACATCGTCATGTCAAAAGCATGTTATGCAGTGCATCTTTAAAACTTCTTATGCTACCTAAAAGATGTTATAAAAAGATCGGTTAATTGCGCTGATTTGGTCATATTTGAGTCGAAAATTAAGTCATATGTTCTAAAAAATACATGAGTGACTTATGAAAGGCAAATGTTTTGCGACAACATCCTCTCAGCTTGTATATGACAAAATATGTTTTTCATTTCATTCTTAATACTCCCGTATAACAAAATTTCAAGATAACTGACCAAAAAGATGTTTTTGGTGTTACTTGGGACATCCCCCCCACATTACTGTTATTTTTTCTTTTTATTTTCTATCGTTCCTTCCCTACATTTTTTCCTTTCCTTCCCCCAAATACAATTTGGAACGACCATCGGAACAAGTCGATACTATATATATATTTTTTTTTTTTTTTTTACCCCCCTTCTACTTTCTCACCCCCCTCCCCTCCACCAAAAACACCACCAGAAAGAAGTTCTTTTTTTTTTCCCCCCGTTTTTAGCCATTTTCAGTTTTTCGTTTTTAAGAGGATTATTGTGATTTGAATTAACACGTGATCTAAACTGCAGGACAAAGGTAAGAATTTGATTGAATTTCGCTTAGTTCATATTCTAATGGTAGAAAATTCCAAAGCAAGGAGAAGGAGGCTGTGCCTGTGAACGGACCTGATGTTTGTTTCCGTTGCAACTGAAAATTATTAAAAATAATGGATTAATATCTAGTGTACAGAGCATCCGCAGATTATCCGTACAACATAACGGTGTTAAAACTATCTTTTATTGTTGGATTACACAATGAATATGTATTGTTTGTTATAGCAATATAATAACAAGTAACAAGTTTTATTTGTTCATATAAAAATGGCCACCTCATGCTGAGATGCACGCCTTCAATCGTTTCGGAAGTTTTCCACGATGGCCGCGAGTTCTTCGACAGATATTTGTTCCCAAACCATTAAAAGAGACGATTTTAGAGGTTCTAGTGATTTATGTGGTGTACTGCAGGCTCTTGACTCCAAGATGGACCATATCGAATAGTCCATCGGATTCAAATCCGGCGAACCATTCATCTTTCGTTAAAAAGCTTGGGAAATGCGTTCGCAAATACTAATAGTCATTTTTGCTCCATGAGCCGGCGCCCAGTCTTGTTGAAAAATCTATTCATTTTTGCCGAAATGCTGCGATGCCCAAGAAGTTACTGTCTCAGTTAATAGTTTCTGATATACCGCTTGATTCACTTTCACCCCCATGTCGATGAATATCAAAGGGGTTTTGCTGGTATGAGTTATTCCAGCCCAAACCATGACAGAAGCGAGATGATGACTCCTTGAAATACTTCCACGACTTTTGGAAGCAGCAGGAAGCAACTACCGATCATTTTGGTGGTTGTGATGCTACTCTATTGCGAAATCTTTTGCATCGGTGAACAGCACTGACCGATAGCGGCCCTTGGATATGCGGTTCAGAAGAACCTTAGCTGTTCTTAACCGGTTTGCTTTCACGGGACTGAAGCTTCATATCGTCGTGAACTATGGCTCCAACGGAAGATGTTTAAATTTTCAGTGATTTCGACAACTTTCGGATGGAAATCGAAGAACTTTGTTTGAATCGTCGCCGGATAATCTCGCGCTTTTGTGGAGTCCGAACGGTGCGCTTTTTTCCTCTCCCTACGCATTCATCTAGCGTTCCAAGCTGTTTATATCGTTTTATTGTGTCGCTAACTATAGATTTTTCTATACTCAGGGTCTTTGCAATCACTGAAACTGTTTTTCCTTTTCGAAACAGTTCAATTACATCTGCGCGCTACTCATTCGGCTTCATTTTGAATGAATTAGAAATCACAACTGTACCAAACATACTGCGTATAAAGACAATCGGTCAATATGTTAAACCATGTAGGTATGCTTAGTTTAATCCACTTGGTTGTGTTGAGGCATGCCGACAAAGTTTGTACGGAGAATTTGCAGACACCCTGTAGTATTCGAAATACGTTTTTCGCATCTCGTTAAATGGGTTTTGGAAGTCAACCAAACCGGTCGCGTTTTCTGATCGGTTAAAAAATAGCTGGGATCGTTGAATTGTAGTAGTGCTTGCGTTGCTTGAATGGTCAAAAAAATACGCAGAGAACAAAATTTTTCCCCGCCGGCGGGGCCGGAGGGGGGGCGCGCACAACCAAAAAAAAAAAATAACCCCCCCCCCACAGCCCGTGCCCGGTTGACCCGATCGGCCCCCAAAAAACCCCCGTACCCGGGACGGGGGGCCCCCCGCCCCACGGTCTGGACCCCCAAAAAAGAATAACAGCGGACCAAACGCTCGAGGGGAGCCCCCCCCCCCCTTTCCCCCCCGGGGGAACCCCGGGGGGGTTGGGCTACTATCTGGTCAACTTGACTCGCTGTATGTATATGTGTACGTGTGCATGTGTGTAAATAAAGGGTGTATTCGATAAAAATGGCACACACATATATACTCATCAAAATTAAACTGATTATCGGATTTTCTTGAAATTTTCAGGGAATGAAGAACTACTAATAAGTTTTGATTCACAACATTTGTTTTATTCAATTTCGTCTCCCATCCCGAATGCCCGCACCTTCCTTTTCACTCCACCCATCAAATTTTGTGCAACCGATTTTCCCAGTGTTTTTGTTGTTTTTACCCAAATTTTCTTCAATTCTAGATCTGTTTTTATAGTTTTGGGATGTTTGCGAAGTTCCGTTTTCATAATTGCCCAGAATTTTTCAATTGGACGAAGTTCCGGTGAATTTGGTGGGTTCATATCCTTTGGCACACAATTGACTCCGTTGGCTCGGTACCACTCCAATACGTTTCGAGCGTAGTGGCAGGATGCTAGATCAGGCCAAAACAGAGTTGATCCTTTGTGCTTCTTAATGAATGGCAAGAAACGCTTCTTAAGGCACTCTTCCGTGTAAATCGCACCGTTTATTGTTCCGGAAGTGATGAAGGGAGCACTTATTTCACCACATCCGCAAATCGCCTGCCAGATTAGAAATTTCTTTGCAAATTTCGATAGTTTCTTCTTTCGAACATCCTCCGGAACATCGAACTTCGACTTGGCATCGAAATATTCTTGCCCAGGAAGTTGACGGAAGTCGGCCTTGACGTATGTTTCGTCATCGATCACGATGCAACCGGATTTGGTGAGCAGCTTCGTGTAAAGTTTCCGGGAGCGGGTTTTCGCAGTGATGTTTTGTTTTTCATTCCCGTTTGGGGCTTTTTGCACTTTGTAAACATGTAACCCAGCACGCTTCATGGTTTTCTGCACAAAACCGACTGACACCTTAGACTTTTTAGCGACATCTCGAATTGACATGTTTGGACGGTTCTTGAATTGTTGTACGACTTTCCTGGCCATTTTAATGTCCATTGGACCACTTTTACGACCACTCCCTTCCTTCCTTTGGACACTCAGACGTTCCTTGAAGGTTCTTATTACACGACACAGTTGTATTTGCAATTCCAAGCCTTTTAGCAATCCACCGGTGGGACGCCCCTGGATTTTGATTGTGAGTGCACACAATTTTCTCACGGACAATTTCTTGTTTCGACGACATGACTGGAACTACTGAATGTATAACTATGAAACTTGGCAGATGTAAATAATACACTATGGATAAGATCTACTCAAATTTCTAGGTTTTTTACTCATACGATTCAAAAGTTACAGAAGATTTTCTGTGTGCCATTTTTATCGAATACACCCTTTATGAATTTCGGAAAAAAGTAGTTCCGATCTTTTTGTGTCTAGAGGCAATAGAAAAATACGAAAGACATCTGAAAACTTTCACCATATAGGGTCGATTGATTTTCACGTTTCCAATTGAACGCACAAAGAATCGCCTTGAAACCTCTCTATGAACCGGGCCGGATTGGAACAAATCAACCCGGTTTGTGTGAAGCTCGTTCATTAGTACGAACCATAACTCTTTTAGATCATTCTCCCCAATGCAGTTGGTGCCTGTTCGAACCTAGCCCACTTAGTATGGCATAAAAGTTCCATTTCCGATTGTTGCTGCTGCGCCAGTGGGGCTAGAATCAATTCTGTTTCGTTTCTAATTCTGTTTTCAAAGCAATCAATTTGCAGCACCCGACTGTAAACTCCGTATCACGGAGCATGAAAGCGAGCAGGCAAGAGTCATTCAAAGTGACCCCTGGAGCAGTTTCAGCTTGTACACAGGATTGCAATTTCAAAGAAAAACAATTCCAAATTATTGTGTCAAAATCACTTTCGATAAGTCACAGCATTTCGGGCGATGTCGAGATTTTGTTTGATCTAGTTTCACGACTAAGAAGTGCGGGAAGCACGGCAGCAGCAGAGAATTGGCGCAGAAAGCCGATGCCTTCGGGGAGGGCTTTGGAGAGAAACTTTTAACCTACATTGGAGTATCGAGCCTCCTTCGATTGAAAAGGTTAACTTGGACGGAGTCAGTTAGTTGATTGCTGATTCGTTGCCCTTTTTTCATGTTAAATTTGGAGTAGAATGGCATTTTAGTTTCTGGTTGGCAATATCATTCGAATGTTTACACCTTAACTGACCTGCGACAAATAAAACAATCGAGGGAATTTTTATCTTTCCACGGGTTATTCCCCTTGTCGCGCCAAAGAATGCTGCTTGCATGACATCGTCACACGAATTGCGCTAATTGCGGAACCCGTTGCCGTTATCGGTGAATGTTAATGTCAATGCTTTTCTTTGTTTCGGTTTTCGTTTGGTGCGGGTTTGGTAGCGGAATAATCTCCTCTGAATAAAAATCGGCAGTTGATGAGAAATAAGTCAAAACTTGTTTTCTAAAATTAATGAGAAACGATACTCGCAGGGTAAAAAAAAAGTCATTTGCGGTAGTCGAAATGAACCATGTGAAAGTGAAATCCAACAACGGCAACGACAAATATTCCACGGGTGTGTGTCTGGTTCGTAGAATTTAAGTAGCGTGCGTTAAACCGGCACCCTAATGTGTTGTTATTTCTGCTTTCGGAACAATTTGGTGACGTCATTCGTGAGCCGATGTCTGTATTTGCTCACTGGCGGTTGGTGGATCGAGCATTGCGCTGGTTGGATAGCGTTAGCGAAGGAAGAAAGAGGAGGTACATTCAGCCCGCTGTACCATGACCCGCACAATACTGTCCCGTTTCAAGGTCAATAAAGGCGGAGTTGCGAATTTACTTGGCAAAATGTTTCTTTGGTCAATTGAGAAATTAATATTATTAGTAGGTATATCTTAATATTTCATATTGATTCATTACAGAACGTTATAATTTGAGTAAGTTATTTAATTTGTGTAACCTCATAGAATCAACTGGAGGGTGCAATATTATCATATACAATTTATAAGTTCACAATACTCTTTAGCTGGATCCACAGGAATCAAATAAAATGCTCGCCATCGTCAAGATGTTTTTGAAGATCATTGTCTTTTAAGTAGCTGGACTAAATAAAAACACATTGTTAGACACAATACGTTTTGGAAAATTTGGTTTTATTTCATAATGACTAACCGTCGTGAATAGGGATTGGGAATAGGGAATAGGGATTGTATGCGTATAATGGACCCTGTGCATATAATGGACCCCCTGGCATATTATTTTTTTTATTTTTTTTTTAATTCTTTATTTGTTCCATATTTATTCATATTTACATTTCATGTTAATCTAGGTGCTCCAGCTACTACCGTAACGTATCAACCTTAATTGTTAAAATATGTATCTAATTTTGTTTACATTGTTCATGCCTTAGCAGTTCAGTATTTTAAACAGGTTTTTATTCCTGCGTGTCAGTATAACAATAATAATCTTAAAACTAAAAACAAACTAAAATTAATCTTAACTAAGCATAAAGGGAATTAATCATTGCAATAGAAGATTGCAACGATTTTTGTCTGAAATTATTAATTATTTTGTTGGACATTTGTTCTAAAGTCTCAACATTCGAAATTCTATGTACTTCGTTAGTACTGTACCAAGAAGGCAGCTTCAAAATCATCTTCAGAACTTTGTTCTGAATCTTTTGAAGTATTTTTTTTCC